>OY728134.1:113449018-114163664 GCA_963277665.1 Viscum album | reverse complement strand
TCATTTACTTAAATATATTTTCGATGAAACTTCAATATTATTGAATTGTTTTTGACAAAATGACATATAACAAAAAAAATTACAGAATGGATAGAATTTTGAAGTATGAAACCAATCGGATCTCAAGCGATTTTCAAAACAATTTGGAGAGCTTTTTAGATTTTTCATTTCACAATGATTAAGATAGTGGTCACATACACTACCCATGTTACAATTGTGTTGGAAGACCTTGGTTGAGCCGTGAAGAAGTCAGATACCACATAAACAAATATGGTTTTCAATAAAACTACTCTGTGTGGTATCACAATGGGGAGAAAATGACATCTAAAATTGTTGATGATCCAAATGAGAGGACTAGATTGGAGAATTTGTTTTATGACCGGTTTCTGTTTATTCTTCATCATGAAAAATAAAGGATTCCGACCCAAGAAGATTTCGATATGAGCACACATGATGCATCTAATGAAAATGATGATGTTGTTAGGGTGAAAAAATTGAATGATGCTTCCACGACTCTAGTATATCGACAATGCGGTAAAATGAAAAATCTGGAATTTTTAATCTGATTGTTTCATGGGAAAACTATGTATGAGATTTCTAATACTACCATCGATTACATTCTTACCTTCTTGAAGGAATTGCTTCCAAATGATGTAGATATTCCCTCAAACCACTATATGGCATGGAATTTAGTTGAGGAACTTGGATTTTCAAGAAACAAAATTCATGCTTGTCTAAAAGATTGTAGTTTATTCTGGGAGAAAAATGTTGAAAAAAATGGTTGTATAAAATGTGGCACATCCCACTGGGAGTCAAAAGATGATGGAACACCATCCTGTGTGCCACAGAAATTAATGTAGCACTTTCCATTGATCCCCAAACTCCATAATCTTTTTTATGTTTGATGAAATATCAATAAAAATGTGATGGAATGATACCAAGAGAAAGAAGACTAATGATGAGTTGGTTCACCCTGTAGATGGATTTTCATGGCAAAGATTTTATGTTTGATATCCTGATTTTTCAGCTGATGTGTGTAATGTGATGTTGGGTATTTCATGTGATGGTTTTAATCCGTTTGGGCATATGCTTATGTTGCACAGAACATGGCTAGTTTTTTTACACATTTATAATCTTCCCCATGGTTGTGTATAAAAAAACCTTTCACTTTCATGAGTATACTCATATCTAGCCCTTCTTATCCTGACAATGATATAGATGCATACATGCAACCTTTAATAAAAGAGTTTAAACTTCTTTGGGATGTGGTGTGTGCACATATGATGCATGTTCTAAAGATATATTTCAGATGCGTGTTGCGCTTATGTGGACAATCAATGATTTTCCTGCTTATGCAATGATTTCTAGATGGAGCACGAAGGAAAAACTATCATGTCCTATTTGTATGAAGAATACACGATCTAGAAGAGTGAAATATCATTGTAGTTTCAGTTTTATGGGATATCTAAGATTCTTTCCAATGGACCATCCATATAGAAATAATCGTCGAAGATTTGACAATACCATGGAGACCGATGATCCACCTCAGTGTGTGTATAGAACTGATGTGATTAATGAATTGAAAGATTTAAGTTTTTCATTTGGGAAGGATCAAATGAAATCTAGAAAGAGAAAGAATGTTTCCACTGAAACTTATTACAATTGGAAGAAGAGAAATATCTTCTTTGATTTGCCTTATTGGTCAACCAATTTGTTATGTCATTGCTTAGACCTAATGCACATTGAAAAAAATATATGTGAAATGTTGCTTTCGATTCTTCTAAATGTTAAGGGAAAGACAAAAGATGACTTACAGTCTCGGCGTGACTTGGTGGATTGGGGCATCAGAACATAATTGCATCCTATGCGTATTAGTGAAAATAAATGCCAAGTTCCATGTGCTTCATATGTGATGACACCTACAAAAAAAAGTAATTTCTAAAAGTACTAGAGACTATTAAAGTTCCCGATGGTTATTCAAGCAACATATCCAAACAGGTCAACAGAAGAGAGTTGAAGTTAAAATCTTTGAAGACTCGTGATTATCACATCCTTTTGCATGAGTTGATTCCAATAGCAATTCATCATCTTCTTTTCAATAATGTAAGGGTGGTTATTATATGGTTGTGGCATTTGTTTAGGGATCTTTTTGCTAAGAATTTGTCCAAGTCTTTCTTGTAAAAAATGTTGGCAGATACCCCATTAATTTTTTGTGAGTTAGAGAAAATATTTCCTCCATCATTTTTCACATGCATGCTGCATCTGACTGTCCATATTCCAACTGAAATACTTCTCGGAGGACCTATTTCTTTTCGTTGGATGTATCCTACTGAAAGAAATATGTACACATTAAATTCTTATGTCCGTAATAGGAATCATCCTGAGGGTTCTATCGTGAATGGTTGCTTGGCTCAAGAATGTATGGATTTCTGCTCTATGTATTTGTCTGATATTACTACAAGAATGAACAGACCAATGAGAAACAAAGAAGAACAGTATGAGCAATTTGAACCCAGTTTTCCATCACTTCCTCAAACAGGAGGAATTCATGGATCATATACATTGACGACATTAAGCCTTGAAGAGCGGGAGATGGGGACATCGCACAGTTTTGTTCAACTGTGATTTGTTCGATGACTACATCTTATAAGTAAATTCAATATGTATATCTTATATATATATATGTGTGTGTGTGTGTGTGTGTGTGTTAATCTATTCATATTTTTATCTATAGGGAACATAAATCGATGATAAATAGAAAGCATCGTTCTTTATCTTTGAGAAGGAGAGAGACTTTGTATCACAAAGAGTTGTCTACTTGTTAAAATTGAAGGTAATAATATTATTGTTTAAAAAAATTAAAACAATATTTAATTAAGTTTAATATTGATTTATATTTCAGGTATTGAGTTTGTCTGCTGACTCTGTCTCTGAGGAAATAAGAGCTTTGGCTTTTGGTCCTAATACCGTGGTTCGTGACTGTAAATCAATTGTTATCAATGGGTACAGATTTATTATCACTGAATGAGCAAAGAACATGAGAACACAACATGATGGTGTTATGGTTACTACCACAACAGACTGTTATGCTAGTGCGTCAAATAGTAGATTGTGATTTGAAAATGTAGGTTATTATGGAGTCGTTGAAATAATAATAATATTGGATTATTATTCTCATGGATGAGTCACGATGATGAAATGTCAGTGTTTTGATTAGATGACGAGGCAGGGAACATTTATTGATGATTGTGGATTTCAAGTAATTGATGTGACTCGCACTCTTGCTACCGATGAACCATATGTATTGGCTTCAATGGCGAAACAAGTTTTTTATGTCAAAGACCATCTTTGACCTGAATTTGGTATCATTATTGAAGTAATTATAAGACATATTTTTGATCATGGTGATGATGGAATTGACACCATCCCTACTACCATTGGAAACAATCCATTTATTACTTTTGATGACTCTGATAGCTCAATTTTCAGAGTTGACTGTGAACCTAAAGTTGTGGTAGGAAATATATAAAATCATCCATTCATGTTCTCAATTCTTTTAGTTTACCTCGACTTGGGCTGTTAGGGTTGGTACTATTAAAATTGATTTAGTATTGATTACAAATATGTTGTATCCGACTAGACCATTATGTGAATTTTCAATGTTTATTGGTTGCAATTTTATTTGAATTACATTTTCTAATTTGGAATTGAACTGTATTCAAACCTACGAAACCAACATTTCTAACTTGGTGGACATTTCAATGCTTCAACTATGATTTGTATAAAATTTTTAAAACTCTAAGACCTCTCTTTAACATTTTACCAGGTAATGAACATGATGGTTTGTATTCTTCTGCAAAACATGTATTGAAACCTGCATCATCTACCTGGGATAAAGAAATTAAATTTTTCCATAATTTTGACAACTGCTTTACCCCTTATGAATCTGATAGAATCAATGTTCCATGATTTTAATAAACTGATGACACTTAGTAAATAACCATCCTACTAAAAATTAAATTTCTTTATTACATATTGTAAGATTTATTAACTTCATTATATATTTGTTCAAGCTCACCTAAAACAATGGATAGTTAAATTATCCATGAATGCCCCTATTCCCTCTCATTTATTTTGTTTTTTGGGTTACACATTAGTTATCCCTTTCTATTTACTTCCATATTTGTTTTCAAATGCAGAAAATAAAACCAATTGAAGAGAGGTGATGAAAACATATTATGGACAACAATCGTTGCATGACTGAGCTGGGCATTCCACCACCAATGCCTATAGTGAGTATTTTATTTCAAATATATTTATTTAAATAATATATAATGTCATGTGATTAATTTTTTTTAAACATTTTTTCAGGATCTATCTATTAGGTGGCAGTTATTTAATGATCAGCCTAGTAGTGTTCCCAGTACTCGGGGTGTTCGTACGAGGGGGTGGTACGGGAGCTAGACGATTTGGTCAGCATACCCGATTAGACCCTTCCCCTCCCACTAACATACCATCCATCTCACATTCTGATCTCGATGTTCCATTAGGGACACACATGATATTTAGGCCTCCCATGTTTTCAACACCCTTTACATCTGAGCCTCCTCACCCATTTGTACCATATCCGATGATGATTCCCACTCCCCATCTAGCATTCAGCCAGCCATCCCTGTCATCTTCTTTTACTTCTGCTTCCTTCTCTTCGGGCTTTTATATTCCATCTCCTTCGACTCCTGCTCTACCAGATTCTGTCCCTGTAGAGCATACATTGAGACTCACTCCATCTATACAGGGTGTTCCTTCAGTTTCTGCGGATCCAGCGACGCCCATTGATCAGACTACCGCAGGTATACTTATACAACCGAACAAATTTTTACACCATTATTTATTTTCATTAAAATGTGTATTGATAAAATATTTGTTTTTCTTTCATAATAGATACATATACTGATAGGAGGCAGGGGCGAAGGCGTACATGAATGCGTGTGGTGTGGAACTACCACATGCAGTTGATGGTGGACTACAATGAAGATAGTCAAATTATTGAAAAATCAGGGCAGCAATGTCAGAGTTTTTTTGTGACGCTTGCCAGATACTCTGACATCATTCCTGTCAGCCCGCTCTCATGGAGACACCTGCTAAATGAAGTCAAGGATAAATCTTGGAAGAGATATGGGTAAAAAAATCTATTGTATTTAATGCAATATATATATTTTTTTTATTTATATGAATTAATATTTTGGTGTCAACTGTGGCTTAATTTCCCCAATGGTGAGGGTGCGCGGACAGCACGTCTAAAGGATTTAGGCAAGCTTTGGAGAGATTATAAGCATGAGTTGTACATTGGATGGTGTGCTAGAGTGGGCATAGAGTTAGAGGAAGTCCCTGTCGTGGATGATTGTCCGTTAGAACATTATCGACAGATGATTACTCATTGGACAAGTAGCCAATTTAAGGTACCAATCACATTAGAGATATTTAAATGAAAAAATTTCATGTTTTTCATTAATAATAATTATTGAATTTTATTTAGGATTCATCTGGAAGAAATAAAAAAAATATTGATGCTAAAAAATACATCCACACATTAGGACGTACTATGATGCCAGATCATGAGAGGTAGCAGGTATGACAGTTTATAAGTTTTCTTTACGAATTGCACTTTCTATTTCTACCTCCATAATTTATTCAATTGATAAAGTTGTTATATAATTTTAGTTATGAAATTAATTATTGGTATCCTATTTTTAATTATTTTTTCCTACTTTCAATGTCATTTTAGAGGCATAAATTGAATATATAAGGATGTATTCCTCGAGCAAAATTGTTTTGCTCGAGTAGAAGGAAGAAAGATGGAAGTGCGGTTAATGAACCGACTCAGCAGCAGATTGTAATTTTTACTTTGTAGATTTAAAATTTTAATCTCTATTTTGTAACTTATTAATCTATTTATATTTGTAACAGGCTGCTTTATAGTCCCTTGATGCCCAGGAACCTGACAATTTTGGGCCAAACGATCACTTACATCAGGTGTTGGGAGATGAGAACCCTGGTAGAGTACACTGCCGACCTGGGAAGATTATAGTTATGACGAGGTATTGGCCCTCCTTAGGTATGAGTTTTAGTTCCACTAAGTTCTAGAAGGTTAAGGCACAGGCAGAACAAGATAAAAAAAGGGCCACAGAGATGGTAGAACAGTCTGCTAGGGCAAACGCTGCATTTATGAAACTGATGGAAGTTTTACGTCCAACACTTCCACCAGAGGCCAACACTTCTTGTGATGAATATATGTCATTGATTTATTATATATATGGTTCACCAAGTGGCAGTTCTATTGGAGGTCAAGACGATGGTGAGTAGGAGGTCGAGGTGGAGGAGGAGGAGACCAAGGCGGAGGAGGAGGGCGAGGAGGAGGGCAAGGCGGAGGAGGAGGGTGATGAGGAGGTCGAGGCTATGTATGAGGGTGAGGAGGAGGGTGTTGAGGAGGGCAGGGATGATGATGAGGATGACGATGATGATGAGGGTGAGGCTGATGATGACGGTGTTGATAGTGAAGATGATGAGGGACAGATTGATCTGTTACATTTTTTACTAATATTACTGACCTTTGATGCTTATTGATTTGTTGTGCCTGAATATATGTGTGATTAGGTAGTTCACATTATCTTTATTATTTTATCTATAAATAATAAAACTTGACTTGATGATTTGTTGTGACAGATTCCCCCCACCCCCTAGACATCCTCCCACCCCATGGACAGCCCGCCCACCCCCTTGGACACCTCGTACCCCCCTGGACAGCCCTACCACCCCCATGGACAGCCCGCCCACCCCCCTGGACAGCCCGCCCACCCCCCTGGACAGCCCCTCCCCCCGTGGACAGCCCCCCACTCCCGTGGACAGTGTGCATGTACCCCCTGGTTAGGGAGAAATGATTCCAAACCAAAGATCTCCATGGTACCAAAACAAATTTCTACCTAGGATTATCCCAAACCATGAGAAGGGAGAACCCATCATATCTATTCCATAGAATCCTTTCACAATCTCCTCCATGCTCACAAAAATAAAGGATCTTCATCCCAATATCCATGAGATTAGTAGAAACAATAATTGGTGGATTACATGATCCATTAGAGATAATTTCCACAATTGAGGGAAACATGGATAACTTTGAATCATATATTATGTTGTCATCGATAGAGAAGAAAATAGGTCCCCTAGGAATCCAAGAATCAAAACATAAGAAAATAAAAGATACATTCCCTACCAAAATGGAGTTGGTCTCTATGAAGATCTCATAGCCCCAACACTTTCCTCCATGTCCATGACAAATTCCATTGGACTTTTCCACCCAAAACTTGGAGCGGCCAAGTAGGAAAATGTGATCATGGTCAATCGAAAATGAAGAAAAATAAGGATTAAAAAGATCACAAACATTTTTAACCATGGAAGACTTATTCCAGTGCCCATCCCACTTAATACCTAAGCATCCCTCCTCCTTAGTATAATTCATCAATTCCAATTCCACTTGATCCCCAAAAGTAACAAGATAATGGAATTTTGAAAGAATTATCTAATGATTGGCTTTAATGGACTTAACCAATTTATTGTTTCACATGAAGTGATGACACCAATAAGCTTTCATCCTAAGTAAAATATATTGAACAAGTTGTAATAGTCCATCAAAGGAAAAAAATTATTTGACCAATCATTAATTCTTCTAAAAATTCTCTCCTCCAAAACCATACAGTCTATGGATCTAAGCTTGGAAGTAATAAGGGGAACCCCAAGGTAGAAAAGAGGAAGGGATACTCCCTTAATAACCATAGCATCATCAAAACTATCCCAGACATTAGAATAATTTCCATCCAAGAACATCATGGCTTTTGAAAGATTAATAGTCAATCCAGAAAAGGAAGAGAATAAATCTATGTCATATTTCAATACTGATAAATAATATATATTTCCAAATGAGAGCAATAAAATATCATTCACAAAACAAAGATGGGAGATGGAAGTCTTACCACAATACTAATAGAACTTGAATGAGCATCAAACAGAGATTTGAGACTTCAGAATGTGACAAAAGTCCTATATGAAAATCACAAAAATGAGAGGAGATAGAGATTCCCCTTGCCTCAAACCTCTCTTACCATGTAAATAACCTTGAAAAAATCCATTTATATTCATAGATATCATTAGAGAGGTGACAAATATTTTAATCTAGGAGGAGGATATGGCTGGAAAACCAAGGTCTAAATCATTCCACATGAACTCCCATATATTTCTAATGATTCCAAGATCTAGAAGGAAAAGAGTGACAACCCTCACTTAGGACAGCCCGACCACCCCCCCTGGACACCCCCCTACCCCCATGGACACCCCCCACCTCCGTGGATAGCCCGCCCACCCCCCCCCCCCCCGGACACCCCCATACCCCCTGTGTAACGACCCGAAATTTTTTTTAAATAAATTTTGTTTCTTAATTTTATGTGTTATTGTTATACTCAACAAAAATGTTTCATTTGGTAACATGAGTATAATTAAAATGAGACTGTTGGGTTTTGACTATTATTTGACCATTGGTCAATATGACCACTGGAAACTAAACATTTTTTACTATTGTCTCTAAATACAAGCAATCTTGGTTAATTAATATAGAAAGAAGATTTGATGGCCTCACCTAGTAGTCTTGGACCGATCGAAGCCCATCTAACAGAGCTTGGGAAGGAGGTAGCACCACTGGGCTTTGCTCTGGATCAAATCTAAGCCGAACTTCATCATGTGAAGCTGGAACGGAATCGCCTTCGTGAGAAGTTCAAACTGATAGAAATTACTACTCGGGCAATGTTGACTGAGCCGCCCCAAGCTTCTATCACCCTAGCACACCTTACTCTTAGGTCCTATGTTGGTATTATAAGGGGTTATGTAACGAGACCGTAACTACCTTGTGTAATCCTTGTTTTAAATAAAAATTGGGATTTCTTCTTATGATGAAGTTTATGAATTTTGAAATGACCGGATAAATATAGTATGCATATTTTTGATGAATTTTAGAAAAAGGATATTTTAAATATGTTTATGTAAACCCTAAATAATTAAAAATGTGTAATGATTTTCAAAAAATGGTCTTCTGCAATTATGTTCAGTACTAAATTTAGAGTCTAATAAGATCAACTTGATTTTTGATGAATAGTAAATTATGAATAGTGATTTTATGATTAGGATTAGTAATATGACCAAATGGATTAGTAATCTCACTTAAAGAAAGTTTTAAAATAATCTAGGCACCTTGATTAAGTAATGTGATTCAATAAAATAGTTAAATAACGGTTTCATTAATTATTATTCAAGTATTAGTTTTTTCGGGTGAATAGTGTTTTTTAATTAAAAATTTAATTAAAAATAATTAGAAAATTATTTTTATAAAAATGACTTTATTTTTGAACTCAGAGCATCGATATTATGTTATGGTAATTTTTGGGGTTTTTTCTGAAAAAATGAATTTTCGATGAATAGTGTTTTTATTTAAAAATTAAATTAAAAATATTTAGAAAATTATTTTTATAAAATGGATTTCATTTTTTAAATCAGAGCATTGATATTTGGTTAATGTGAAATTTTGGGTTTTTTCTGAGAAAGTTGAATTTTCAGTGAATAGTAAAAATACAGTTTTAGGGTTTCGGTATGTTTAATGACATCATAACGATGTCATGATGATGTCATGAGATCTTTTGAGGTTTGGCCGGCCAAGGGTGATGAATTATTGTTTTGGGGGCCCCATGTGGCCTAACTCCATGATAAATGACAAGGGAGAGCACATGGGATTGAGAAAAGCACATGTGAGGTGTCCCTTGGCCATTAATGCCTTGTCCCCTCACTTTCCCTATAAATACCAAGCCCTCCTCTCATCCATTCGACTCACAACTCATTCCCAACGAATTTCTGGTCTCATTACCTCCCAAGGAGTCCTCCCAAGGTGCCCCCAAGCCCTCAAGGTCCCAACCTTTGAGGTTTAAGAGTTACATTTTAAGGTAAGGGATCTGACCCCTCTCTTTCTTTTCAAGTAATCTCTTTTATGTCATTTCTTTTATACTCCATGTTCTTATGTTGGAGGATGTTCTTTTATATTCATCCTACTGCCTATTTCATGTTCATATGATGAGAGACCCCCCCTTGCTCTCATCAATTCGTTTTAAGAATTTTTAAGTGGCGCCGTTAGGCTGCCGAATTTTTAAGGGATTCTTTCACCTTCCTCGTTTTCAAGTTCTATTTTCATTCAAGTCTTTCATGTTCCTTTTTATTATGTTGGGGTATGATCTCTAAATTATCATACTTATATTTTATGATCATATGATGAGATACCCCATTTGATCGCTTCAATTCAGTATTTTGAAGTTTTAAGTGGCGTCGTTAGGCTACCGAATTTTTAAGTGGTTCTTCACCCTTCTCGTTTTGAAGTTCTACTTTCATGTCAATTATTTCAAGTTCCTTTTTGTTATATTGGGGTATGATCTCTATATATATCATACTGGACTCTTATGTTCATATGATGAGAGACCCCATTTGATCTCTTCAATTCAGTATTTTGATGTTTTAAGTGGTGCCGTTAGGCTGCCGAATTTTTAAGTGGTTCTTCACCCTTCTCGTTTTGAAGTTCTACTTTCATGTCAATTCTTTCAAGTTCCTTTTTGTTATGTTGGGGAATTATCTCTATATCTATCATACTGATCTCTTATGATCATATGATGAGGGACCCTATTTGATCTTGTCAAATCATTTTCTTTTGAAGTTAAGTGACGCCGTAAGGCTGCCGAATTTTCATAAGAGAAATCTAAATTTTTTTTCCTTCCATGTTTTTCATTTCAAATGGTATGTCCCTAAAGTTTCATTACCATGTCCATATGTCCTTCTTATTATTTCACCCTACTGTTTTATGGATCATTTATGAGGGGGTGACCCATGTCCCCTCTCATTTCAATGTTTTCTAAAACCCCGAAACTTAGCCGTTATGTTGCAGAATTTTCCCCTCAAAATGCCTCTCTCTTTTCTCAAAAATTATTTTATGTTATAAAGTGAATACTCAAAGCTCTTATTTCTACAAGGGTATTCACATATATATCAAAATGTTCCATTTTAAATTCTGGGATTTACATACATGAGACCCACTTTCCCTTTCCGTGGGTTTAAAGTGACGTAAAGATCATGTCTTTAAAGCGGTTTTTAAAACGTTATGATTATGAAATGAAACCCATGTATTTTATGCTATGTGGGTTATTTATGAAATTTTTGATGATGATATATGTGGCTCACATGATAATAAAGGCAAATTTAAGGGTGCGCCCTGATAGCGCTCCAATGCATTGGGTAATGATGTAACCACTAGAGATTACAATTTTCACGATACCTTGGTGAATAACCTTGGTAATTTTCAAATGACACCTTGGGGATGGACCTTGGTGATATGTTCATGATTGTCTATGTTAAATGATGTAGCCACATCTTCATGTTATGAAAAATTTTGTTTTTATTATGAAATGCCTCATGATTTCTTTCTCATGCCTTAAAGTTCTTTTCATGTCCTTATTGAAGTATATCAAGTTTACATGTAAAATGTTCCTCTTGTTTCCCTTACTGGGCCTTCTGCTCACCCTTTCTTTTGATGTATGTCCCCAGGTTATGAGATGCAGTAATGAACCTAGAATGAACTTAAGGAGACGCCTTTCAAGTGTTTAAGAAGAATGTTTTATATTGTTTTCATGTATTATGTTCCTGGTTTCCAAGACACTAGACCTTAAAGATCCTCAGTTTTGTGTAATGTAATGAAAGTTTATGTTATAAAAAGGCGGGATGCTATACCCTGGATAGCCCGACCACCCACATGGACAGCCCACCCACCCCCCTGGACACCCCGTACCCCCCTGGACAGCCCACCCACCCCCGTGGACACCCTGCCACCCCCTAGACACCCCATACCCCCTAGATAGCCCTACCACCCCCATGGACAACCCCTACCCCCTTGGATAGCTACTCACCCCCATGGACAGCCCACCCACCCCCCATGGACAGCCCGCCCACCCCCCTAGACAGCCCCCCAACCCCCTAGACACCCCCACCCACCCCCTGTGAACACCCCCACCCCCATGGACACGCCGCCCACCCCCTGGACACCCCATACCCCCATGGAAAACCCCCCCACCCATGTGGACATCCCCCCCTAGACACCCCTACCCCCCGTGGATAGCTCGCCCACCCCTTGGACACCCACTACCCCCTGGACAGCCCGACCACCCCCGTGGACAGCCCGCCCACCACCCTGGACACCCCCTCCCCCCGTGGAAATCCCCCCACAACCGTGGACATCCCACCCACCCCATGGACACCCCCTACCCCCCTGGACATCCCAACCACCCATGTAAATAGCCCCCCCACCCCCATGGACACCCCATACCCCCCCGCACAGCCCGACCACCCCTGTGGATAGCCCTCCCACCCCCCTAGACACCCCATACCCCCCTGGACAGCCCCACCCACCCCTGTGGATAGCCCGCCCACCCCCTGGACACCCCCTACCCCCCTGGGACAGCCCAACCACCCCCGTGGACAGCCCGCCCACCCCTGGACACCCCCTACCCTCTAGGACAGCCCAACCACCCCTATGGATAGCTCGCCCACCCCCTAGACACCCCTCCCCCTGGGGACAGCCCCCCCACCCTCGTGGATAGCCCACCCACCCCCCTGGACACCCCCACCCCCCTTGGACAGCCCGCCCACCCCCTGGACACCCCCTACCCCCTTGGACAGTCTACCCACCCCCTTGGACACCCCCCCCCCCTCGTGGATAGCCCCCCAAAACCGTGGACAGCCCGCCTGCCCCCCCTGGACATCCCGTACCCCCCTGGATAGCCCGACCACCCATGTGGATAGCCCGCCCACCCCCTAGACACCTTGTACCCCCTAGACAGCCTCACCTACCCCTATGGACACCCCCTACCCCCTGGACAGCCCCCACCCCCATGGGCAGCCTCTCCCACCCCCCTAGACACCCCTACCCCCTGGACAGCCCCACCACCCCCGTGGACTGCCCCCACCCCCCTAGACAGCCCCCACCCCCCCTAGACAGCCCCCCAACCCCTTGGACCACCCCACCCCCCTGGATAGTCCCACCCTCGTGGATAGTCCTCCCACCCCCTAGACACCCCCTACCCCCTGGACAACCCCACCACCCCCGTGGATAGCTCGCCTACCCCCTGGACACCTCGTACTCCCTAGACAGCCCCGCCACCCCCGTGGACTGCCCGCCCACCCTTGTGGTTACCCCTACCCCTATAGAGAGCCCCACCACCCTAGTGTACAGTCCTCCCACCCCCATAGACACCCCCCTCAACAACCCCCCCCCGGTGGACTGCCCGCCCACCCCCTAGACACTACCTACCCCCCTGGACAGCCCCACCACCCCCGTGGACAGCTCGCCCACCCCCTAGACACCTCGTACACCCCTGTACATCCCCACCACCCTCTTGGATATCCCCCCACCCATTAGACACCTCGTACCCCCTGGACATCCCCGCCACCCCCGTGGACAGCCTGCCCGCCCCCTAGACACCCCCTATCCCCATGGACAGCCCGCACACCCCCCTAGACACCCACCCACCCTACCCCCTGGATAGCCCCCCCATCCCACACCCTCATGGACAGCCCACCCACCCCTCAGACACCCCTACCCCCAGGGACAGCCCCCTACCCCCCTAGACAGCCCCCACCCCCCTGGACGACCCCCCCACCCCCTAGACACTACCCTACCACCTGGACACCCCCCACCCCCTGGACACCCCCCACCCCCATGAACATCCCCCACCCCCTTGGACACCCCCCACCCCCTAGACACCACCCCCACCACCCGGACACCCCCAACCCCCTATATGCCCCCACCCCTAGACTGCCCCCACCTTGGACAACCTCCCTCAGCCAACCCCTATGACAACCCCCACCCCCTTGGACATCTCGTACCCCCCTAGACAACACCCCCCCCCCCCCACCCCCATGGACATTCTTCCCACCCCCCTGGACACCCCCTACCCCCTTGGACACACACCCCAACCTCCTAGATAGCCCCCCACCCCCTAGACATCCCCTACCCCCTTGGACGGCACCCCCAACCCCCTGGACAGCCCCCTACCCCCTTGACATCAATAGCTTATTTCACTCCTCAACACTATATCATGCCAAAATCATTGATAAAAAATACAATCCAATCCATAAGAACATCAATGCCCCCCTTTTTATTTGTTTTACAATACCAACAAAAACTCTTACACCAATATGTTTGTATCTTTTTCTACATTATTGATAATAAATACAAAGGATATCTTGGGATCTTCTCATTTCATTTAACTTCTCTAAAAAATACCATATTATTCCCATTTTACTTAGAATTACATCATGCATCACCTTTTGAGAGAATGAAAGTTTCGCTGACAACTTACCTAAGAGAATTTGGTTAATCTACTTTATATCTATATGGGATAACATAGAAAATAAGAGAGAATTAACCAAGAAATAAAGGCTGTAAATTAATAAACTCAACATGTGATTCCATTTTTAAATAAATCAAATTAGGGGTTTTATAACAGATCCCTCATAAAGATATAGTTTACAGTCAACTCAACACACAGATTATAAAATTCAAGCATAAGACATAATATGATATTTTATGATTTTGAATGGGGGAGATCATTATACACCTCAAGTGCATTTATAGACTAGTGGTATAGAATGATAGGTATTCTGTATTGTGAACTATGTGTTATTCTATAGGTAAATGCATACTGATTTTGGACAAATTGTAGGCACAAGGAAGCTACTTGCTTCTGGACAAATTGTAGGCTCTATACCAATGGTTTCCAAAACTGTTGGTATAGAATTGAATAACCCACTCTTTACCAATGGTTTACAACCACTGGTAAATGTATTAGTTCAGCCCTTACCAATGGTTTCTAAAACCATTGGTAAAGGCCTGGTATTCTCAATCTTTATCAACAGTTTTCATAAACCGTTGGTAAAGATCTATTGCAACGGTTTTGAAACCATTGGGAAAGATAATATGATTTCTGGTGTATTTCCCCAATGATTATTTAATAACCTGTTGGTATAAGCCTATCCCCATGGCTTGATTGCCAAATTTTGGATAAACTATTGGTATAAGTGTTACCAACAGTTATGCAAGCTTTACCAATAGTTTAAAACCATTGGTATATACTAAATTTCTAGTAGTGCAGTATGAATCCAAGTAATTCTTTCTATTTAAAATTAACATTAATTTTAGTAAAAAGGACAATTGACATACTCAAAACTGATAAAACATATTCATATTATTTTGATATATTAATACAATCATCCATAAGTTATTTGTTACATGTAATAATTATCTTCACCTCAATCTGATATATGATGTGCCTGATATGACTCAATGTGTTCATTATCAGTTTAAAATCATCATTTGACTTTAAAAAGTGTCACTCCATAAAAACTAAGAAAACATGCTCATATTTTTTTGATAATTTATGTAATTGACTCATAAATAATTTGTGACATGTAGGAATCGGTCTCACATCAAACTAATATATGATGTGATTCGTATGAGTCAAAGTGCGTGTTTCAAGTTTAAAATGACATTTTAGTAAAAAAGACAAGTGACATAATCAAAACTAATCCAACACATTCATATTGTTTTGATACTTTAGGAAAATAATCCATAAGTGATTTTAAACGTGTAGGAATCATCTGCACCTTAATCTGATGCACGGTGTGACCGATATGACTCTAAGTGCGTCTTTATTTAAAATTGACATCAATTTTAGTAAAAAAACAAATTGACCTACTCAAAACCAAATAAACACATTCATATTGTTTTGATACTTTAGGAAAATGATCCATAAGTGATTTTAGTTGTGCATGAATCAGTCACACCTTAATCTGATGCATGGTGTGAGCGGTATGACTCCAAGTGTGTGTTTTTATTTAAAATTGACATCAATTTTAGTAAAAAGGCCAACTCAACTACTCAAAATTGAGAAAATACATTCAAATTGTTTAAATATTTTATGAAAACAATCCATAAGTCATTTATGATGTGTTGGAATTAGTCGTACCTCAATCTGATACATAATGTGATCGGTATGATTCAAAGTGCGTGTTTCAATTTTAAAATGACATTTTAGTAAAAAAGACATTTGGAATAATCAAAACTAAGAAAACAAATTCATATTGTTTTTATACTTTAGGATAATGATCCATAAGTCATTTGGTATGTGTAGGAACCAGTTGCACCTCAATCTGATGCACGGTGTGACCAGTATGACTCAAAGTGCGTATTTTTATTTAAAATTGTCATCAATTTTAGTAAAATGGACAACTATACTACTCAAAACCAAGAAAACATATTCATATTTTTTTGATAATTTACGACAATGATCGATAAGTAATTTTTAACATGTAGAAATCAACATCATCTCAATCTGAAACACGATGTGCCCGGTATGACTCAAAGTGTCCGTTATCAGTTTAAAATCGATATTTTAGTTCAAAAAGTGTCACTCACTGAAAACTGATCAAACACACTCGAATTTTCTTGATAATTTAGTACAATTATTCATAATTCATTTTTTATGTTTATAAATCCATTTCACATCATATTGATACATGATGTGATCGAAATGAGTCAAAAGTGTGTGTTTCCAGTAAAATGACATTTTAGTAAAAAGACAAGTGAAGTACTCAAAACCAAGAAAGAAAATTTATATTGTTTTGATAGGGATATTTAGGAATCATTAGAACATCAATATGACACATGATGTGACCGGTATGACTCAAAGTGTGTCTTTTTATTTAAAATTGTCATCAATTTTAGTAAAATGGACAATTATCCTACTCAAAACCAAGCAAACACATTCAGATTGTTTTGATACTTTACAAAAATGATTCATAAATCATCTATGATGTTTATGAATTAGTTTCACCTCAATATGATACACGATGTGTCCGGTATGACTCAAAGTTTCCGTTATTAGTTTAAAATCGATATTTTAGTTCAAAAAGCGTTACTCACTAAAAATCAATCAAACACACTCAGATTTTCTTAATAATTTAGTAAAATGATTCATAAGTCATTTTTTATGTGTAGGAATTCATTTCACATCAAACCAATACATGATGTAATTGGAATGAGTCAAAAATACGTGTTTCCAGTTTAAAATGACATTTTAGTAAAAAAGACAACTAACATACTCAAAACTAAGAAAATACATTAAGATTGTTTTGATACTTTAGGACAATAATCCGTAAGTAATTTGGGATGTGTATTAATAATTTTCACCTCAATCTGATGCACAGTGTGACTGGTATGATTCAAAGTGTGTCTTTTTATTTAAAATTGTTATTAATTTTAGTAAAATGGGCAACTATCCTACTCAAAACTGATCAAAAAACATTCATATTGTTTTTATACTTTATAAAAATGGTCCATAAGTAATTTTTGACATATATGAATTATTATCATCTCAATCTGATACTCAATGTTCCCAGTATGACTCAAAGTGTCTGTTATCAGTTTAAAATCGATATTTTAGTTCAAAAAGTTTCACTCACTAAAAACCAATCAAACATGCTCATATTTTCTTGATAATTTAGGAAAATGATTCATAAGTAATTTGTGACATTTATAAATCCATTTCACATCAAACTGATACACGATGTTATCGAAATGAGTCAAAAGTGCGTATTTCCAGTTTAAAATGACATTTTAGTAAAAAAGACAACTAACGTACTCAAAACTGAGAAAACACATTCATATTGTTTTGATACTTTATAAAAATTATACAAAAGTCATTTGTGATGTGTAGTAATCATATGGACCTCAATTTGATGTACGGTGTGACTGATATGACTCCAAGTGTGTCTTTTTATTTATAACTAACATCAATTTTAGTAAAATTAACACTTACTATTAATTTATTTATTTATATTATTACTAACATAAGAATTATTTTCTTATATATGTGTGTTATTTTTCTTGAGTGTGGTTGTTTTGTTCAGAAATATCATGAGTTGGGTCAGGATTAAAAGACAAAGGAACATTGATGTTTTTTAATGTATGTAATAATTTGTATTTATATAATTGTATAAACAATGTTTGAAATGTCTATAATGTAGTGTTTTTTTTCTTGTTTTTGTGTTGTAAATTTCATTTCATTTAAATACTATATAGGGATTTGTTTTTGTTGATATATGGTGTGTTTCTGGTGCTGTGATGTGCTGTTACAACACATTGCAGTGGTGTTGTAGTGTGGTGTTATAGTACATTACAGTATGACCCTTTATCAACACTTCTATGAGAACTGAAAAATATATACTTTATCAGTGCTGATAAAAGAACCTTTATCAGTGCTTTTATAAGCGCTAATAAAATACTAGGTATTTTAACCTCACTCATGTAGTCAACGCTTTTTTAGCACTGATAAAGGCTATTTCTAACACTGTTAACGACCTATTTCGTAGTAGTGAAACTAGAAACACTGCCTCTTGCCCACTCAAAAGTCAGGTCTAGGTTAAGTGTCTATTTTCTATTTCATTTTTAGTTAACATTCATTCATTCAATGATTCAACTGATGGTTCACCATGTTCCTATCCATAAGGGCCCATAACATCTCATGAACCAAAATTTGATGCCTATATAATCCATACACATCAAATTCACTTTAACAATTGAATTTAAAAGGTGTGTCATTTTCCATTTAATAAGGACTTATGCACCTTATGAATTTAAATATGTTGTCACTCTTCTATCCTCTACACAAGGTCTATCACAACAGTAGGCACAACGATCACAACTCCCATCACAAAAACATGCGTCAGATAATACATCCTAAATGGCATGGCATAATGCATGACATGTGATTTCTAAAAAGTGCCTATATGATGCATGAGATGACATAACCTCATCTCATCTAGTTATAATATAAATAGAACCCAATCATATCAATAATAACAGCATAAATCATGTGTGTCATCCAACAATGAAATCAAATCAAATGTAATAGTCAAAACCAAAAAAATAGCAATTTCATTCAGGGCAATTTGGATTTTTCCTATACACGGGTTAGTTACGCCCGAGCACAACTAATTATCAAATTTCATTTCCTTCCAATCTCTTTCCATTGTCACCAAATAGTAAATCAAAAAAGAAAAGAAACCTCTCTAATACCACTTTATAATGTCTTGGACCCGGATGCCATTCAACAGTGCCCCGAGCCCGGTTTTCTACATGGCCTCAAGTGCATCTCTTCAAATGCCATAGGATTTTGACTAGTATTGAGGGCCTATGTGAGTCATTGGGGAGACTATTACCTCATTAATAGGGTATATCATAGTGGAATTCAATCACATTCAATAGAAGAAGCACATACAATAAGTAGACAACAGATAAAATAGACAAAAAGACATGAATATATAATAATTCAGAAGTGTCTCATATACCATGATGCAGATGATACATGTATCTAGAAAACAACCAAAATAGGTAAATAAAAATAAAATGCAATATAAATATCCAAAATCCAAAAAGACCAAAAAGTGTCTTAGTAACATCAGAGGCCTCATCTTGGTCACATGCTCTCCTACTCCAAAGCAATGATCAACAACCAGTGTTATGGTGATTTCCCCTATTATCACATGCAACCATATAATCTATTTGGGTCCCTAAAGAGTCCCAAATAGGGTGTGAGATAAAAATCCTAGTAGGTAACCACCCAAATATCTATACAATTTTAAGCAGCACAATGCAATATGCTAAACAAGTATAAGTAAGTAGTAATGTAAGTGTGAAAGCCCTGGGTATATAACTAATGCATACAAATAATACCAAACAACCTCTCGAGGCTCTCTGCAACAAGTGTCAGCTCCTAACAAGGAAGATACAAGCAATAAAAACAAAAAACACAACCTCGTCATACAATTATCCATATCATATCCACACAGCCTTGCCTTATAAAGAAGCCATATAAAAAACCCATAGCTTTTTTGTACAACCACAATCATATATCTCGTGGTTGTGCAATATAATGAAGTGTATACCACAAAGGTCTATATCCAAGGTGTCGAAGATCAAGTGATCCTCATTGAGTCCTAGGAACATCTCGATGGAAACTCAGTATAGGCAATGGTTGGAGTCCTAGGATCATGTGTACCAACATGTCTTACACGAGTCCAAGAAAAATGGATCTAAGGGGCAGAAAAGTCTAAGGCATCCCACAGAATCAAGACCCAAGGTGCATACTCATCCAAGGTGTACACTACTGCATTCCAGATCCAAGGAGAGTTGTCCATGGAATCTATAAAAATCATCAACCATTTCATACCATTCAATAAATCAAACCATATAAGTCTACCCACTCATATAAACAATTATATTCAAAACCACTCAATGAGTATACCCACTCATTTAAACCATTACATATCATGAGTATACCCACTCATGTACTCCACTTCCATTTAATCAAGTTACATGGGTATACCCACCCATTTATCACAAATATAAATTTAACACATAACACAGGTATACCCACCCATTAATCACAATTACCAACAAAAACCATTTAAGTAATCTAAAAACAACCAATGAGTATACCCACTCATTTAAAAAATTCCATTTAAGCATTTAATTAAGTTAGGCGTGGAATATTATGATAACACAAGACAAGAAGGTAGGATATCTCCTATGCATGTAATTCAACCTCATTTAAGTATAATTGAGCTTCCTTAAACAAGTCAAACTCTGGGTCACAACCCTTAGATAGTTCATCAATGGTCAAAACCAAAGAAAAGGAATGGTGCACCCCATGGGTGGCCTTGGGTTAGGGAAACAACCACCAAAACATCTCAAGGAACCTAAGGGTGTCCCCAATAGGTCCTATTTTATCTATTTCAATTTAACATTTCAATTTCAGGCATGCGTCGAAAAGTCTGACAGGTGAAAAAAAAGGTTTATAGCTCTATAAAGCATCAAAAGTTGAAAGAAAAGTATATACCACCTACCTTAGATTGGTAGTGTAGTGCTCATCTAGTATCAAGTCCTGATTTGTCCTAGTTTGGAGGAAATATGAAGAATGGATGAATAATGAGAAATTAGGGCATAAGATCCTAAATCCAAATAGTGTATCCATTGTTCTGAAGAATCAAGAATGACTATAAAAAAATCAAGGACTTACCAATTCAGTTCCAACATGACCGACAGTGAAAGAAACCGAGTTTAGAAGGTCATTAGATCCGAAAAACTAGAAAAGAAGGTTTTCAGGCTTCAACGAGAGAAGGAGAGGGTTTTGAGTGAGAAAATAGTGGCCTCTACCACTTTTTTAAAAAAACTTCTTGGGCAATTACATGACGTGTAATTGCCTTTCACATCGTGTAATGCTCAGTTTTCCCTTCCTGGGTAAAACCATTACACGTCATCAAAAACAACCTAATCATCCCATAGTCCAGCTTAGGTTCTAAGCCAAAAAGGAAAGTAAACAAACATTTAACCAGAAAAGTAAAATATTTTTACATTAAGAAAAACCTAAGATCTTACAATATTCCCCCCTTAAAGTAATTAATCCCCGAATTACCCTCTCAATGGTGGTAAAGATTCGTCTGAAAACAACTCTGGCCATTGAGAGCGTACATCGGCCTCCCGCTCCCAAGTCTCATTCTGTAAATGGTCATGCTACCATAACACCCGTACTAGAGGAACTGACCATACTTGTAGAACCTTTATGCTCCTATGAACGATACAGATCAGATGATCCTCAAATGATGTATCAACCTGTAGCTTATCCTCATTGGGTTGAAAAATGTGAGATGGGTCTGAATGATAATGACGCAACTAAGATACGTGGAAGACGTCATATATGGCTTGGTACCTCTGAGGTAACTACAACCGATAGGTTGTCGACCTGAATCTCTCTAAAATCTTGAATGGCCCGACATATCATAGTGAAATCTTACCATGTCTCCTGATCTGTTCATGTCCCAACCTCGATGAAATACATAAAAAGACATGATCCCCAACCTAGAACTCTAGAGGTCGTCTACAATGATCGGTGTAAGATTTATGATGAGATTGTGTTGTAGCCATCCACTAGACCTGCTCAAAAGTCCCCTACATGAGATGTGGTCCCAGTAAATCTACCCCACCTACCTCTAACTAGCACATGGGTGATCGACGTCACCTACCATATAAAGCCTCGTAAAGTTTCATATGTATTGTCGCCTAATAACTGTTATTATAGGAGAACTCAACCAGGGGAATGCGCCTCTCCCAAGAGCCCCCAAAATCTAGGATGCATGCTCTCAACATGTCCTCTAACACCTGTATCATATGCTCTGACTGAACATCAGTATGAGAGTGGTATATTGTGCTTAGAAGCACTTGTGTACCCAACTACCTATGAAAACTTTGCTATAAACGAGAGGTAAAGCAGACATCTCTATCTGAAATGATAGTGTGCAGGACCTCGTGAAGTCATACTATCTCACAGATATAAAACTCTCTAAACTCATCAATACTAAAGCTCTCCTTGATTGGAAATAAATAAGAAACCTTCATAAGCCTGTCAACAACAACCCACACAACATCATTACCTTGAGGCAACCTCAGTAAACCAGTCACTAAATCCATCATGACATTATCCCATTTCCACTCCAAAATAGGTAATTGCTATAAAAGATTGGTTGGTCATTGATGTTTCACCTTCACCTACTGATAGGTGGAACACATCATAACAAAACCAGCTACCTCTCTTTTCATACTCGGCCACCAGTACTGACGACACAAGTCACAGTACATCTTGGTGACCCTATGATGCACTACCCAAGCTGAAGCATGAAACCCCCACATCATCTCCCCACATATATCCACTAGAACCCAAATGTGTCTATGGATACGCAAGATCTCATCAACGCCTATGGTCCAACCAGGAGGAGGTTCCTCACCTGCCACACTCTCCCATAGGATGAGGCCCTCTAAATCTGGCAGTTGCCTCATCCTCACTCTATCCAAAAGGGTAGAGTTCATAGATAAGGATGATATATATGTCTATCCCTGACTTTTGTTCACCTCGAGATGCATCTCCAAGAAAACTCCATAAACTTCCACTCAATACTGGCATGTCGCGCTGCCTGTATTCGAGTCCTCCTACTCAGTGCATTGGCCACTACATTACCTTTACCAAGCAAATAGGAAAGCTCAAAATCCAAATACTGAAGGTACTTGACCCACCTTCATTGTATTAGATTCAAATCACGCTGAGTAAATATATACTTTTGGATTTTGTGGTCTGTGTACACCAAAAAACGCTCTCCTAGTAAATAGTATCTCCAGCAGCATAAAACATGAACGACAATAGCTAACTCGAGATCATGTGTTAGATAATTCTTCTTGTGTGGCCTAAACTATCGATACCCGTATGCTACAACTCCCTACATCAGCACTACTTCCAGCCCGATACCTAATGCGTCACAATACACAATGTAGCTCCTACCCTACTCTGGCAGTATCAGGACTGGTGTTGATGTCAACCTTCCTTTCAGTTCCTGAAAGGATGCCTTGTAAGAATCTGATCATATAAAATTCACACCCTTCTTAGTCAAGCCTATCAGCGGCGCTACTAAGCATGAGAAGTCCAATAAGAAATGCATTTAGTAACCAACTAGCCTCAAGAAACTTCATATATCAAAAATGTTCTTGGGATGCTCCCAGGAAACTATAGCTCTCACATTCTCTGGGTCGACTGATACTCCTTTCTATGAGATGATGTGACCCAGTAAGTGAATCTAATCCATCCAAAAGTAGAACTTTACGATCTTAATATATAACCAATGCTCCCTCAGTGTACTCGAAATGATCTCAATATGGTCAGCATGGTCATGTCGATTATGAGAATACACTAAGATATCATCCATGAAAACCACCACAAAATAATCCAAGGATGGAACACTCAGTTCATCAGCACCATGAAAATTGTTGGAGTGTTCATGAGAGAGAACAACATAACTAGATACTTGTATAGACCATACCTATTACAAAAGGTTGTATGAGGTATGTCAACAATTTGAACACGTACCTGGTGATATCCTGACCTCGGGTCAATTTATGAGAACACTCGAGCTCCTCGGAGTTGATCAAATAGTTCATCTTATCCATGTCAAGGGATATATGTTTTTAACTATCATCTGATTCAACTTCTGATACACATATCCTAAGAGTTCTACACCTTTTTCACACACACAAAATCGGCGAACCCCACAGAGAAGTACTGGGTCAGATAAACCCCTTCGCCTCCAAATCCTCTAGTTGTTGCTTGAGTTCCTTCAACTCTGTTATAGTCATCCTGTAAGGAGAAATGAATATCAGTGAAGCTCCTAATACTAGTCCAATAGAGAACTCAACCTTTATCTTAGGAGGTAAACTAGAAAATTCATTTGAGAACATGTCTCTAAAACTGTCACGACCCGACCCTACCTGGGCTCGAGCCGCAACTACCCCAAGCTCACCTTCATAGGCCAGGGGCTGGAGACCAGCGCCGAAGGCGAAATAACTCGGGGAGGCCTTTGCCTAAGTACCTATACACACACACACACACACATGCAGTACACTCAATGCAGAAGTGCAGAGTAAAAGAAGAGACAAGTAAAGCAAAAGGGCAACTGCTATAAATAAACCACAAGTGCATCGACCTCTAATAGTACAAAGCAAGTGCTGAAAGTAACTGAAAAAAGGGGAAAAACACGCGCCCAACCAGAAAAGTGCCACAAACCGGAAACAGGTAAACAAAAGAAAACAGCTGGAAGGGTCCCCCACCTGGAACCCGACTCCGACCACCGCACGCGGTCCAAGCTCCTAAGCTCCTAAGCTCCTCTGACGTCACGACCAACCTGTCTGTCGTCTGCAAGGGCACACCAAGTACTGGCAAAGACCAAGCAGGGGTAAGTATAAAAATACTTAGTAGGATACCCTGAAGGCTCGAGGGAGCAACAAAAAAGGTACTGAAGGGTGAGCAATAGATCAAATAGGGGAATGTAAAGGAGAACAACCGAAAGTGAGGTAAAGAGTACAGTAAAGAGTCCAGCTCAACCCAACAAGAGGAAAGAAGGTAGACTCGTCCAGACATAAGGATCTGGAAACGGTGAGAAGATGAACTTCCCGTCGAGTTTTCGCTACCTATAACAGGAGGGTAGACTCGTCCGACCAAGAGAATATAGACACGGAAAGCACGTGGCATACCCCGCGCGTCTTCGCCTCTCCAAGAGGGAGAGTAACCAAGCCCAAGAAGTGGGTACTAGAACAAGGTATATACATATCCTTATGCTCAAACAAGAAGCCCGAACAAGGTCATAATGGGATCTCTATCCCGTAGCTCATCCCAAGAAAAGTGAGTAGCCAACAGTCCCAGAAGTAAACACCATCGATACCCAGCATCTCGCACGTCTGCCCCGAACTACAAGTCAAGGGGCTCAAACCACCACACCTCGACACTATCCGCTTTGGGCGGCACTGACTCGCCCGCACGGTTTTAGGTCACGTCACAAGGACGCGTCTCGGTGGGGGAAAAGCTCCTCGTACTTGAGAGTTCTGAGGGAACATCAAACCATAACTCGTCACTGCCCCACAATTGAGAGGTCTCCTCAAAGTCGACAGGCGATCCCCTGCCCAGCCCCGCTGGAGGGTCCCTAGAAGTCGATGGGTTCCCACTATGGGGAGACCCGACAAGAGTCGATGGGTGTCACACTGTCCAGTCCCGTAACAGGGTAATCCACTGGAGGGTGACCCAGCTAAAGTCAGCAATGGGACCACTGCCCAGCCCAACTGAAGGTAACCCGGCATCGGGGACCACTGCCCAGCCCAACTGGAGGTAAGCCTGACATCGGGGACCACTGCCCAGCCCAGCTAGAGGTAATCCCAGCATCGGGGACCACTGCCCAGCCCAGCTAGAGGTAAGCCCGGCATCGGGGACCACTGTCCAGCCCCGCTGGAGGTAAACCCGGAACTGCTCTAGCCATCCCTGCCGGATGGTACTGCTCGGTGAACACCGCTGTACTGACCATCCCTACTGGATGGTACAACTGTCGAGACCTGCTTGAAACAACCTCAGCCCCACTGGAAACAACCTCAGACCTGCTGGAAACAACTTCCTGGGTAGAATATCGGTGCCCGCATAAAGTTTTGGTCACACCGAATCCACAAGAACTCTACTAGGGAACACAGAGTGACGGGAGAATCTCCCCAGGCCTCACAAGGCGATCCCGCTCCAATCCGCTGAGTCACTGTCGAAGCGGATCGAGACAACTCATCCCAAAAAGTGGGAAAACGCCCACGTTGTACGAGCACACATAGTCGTAAACGGTGCCACAGTCCGGTGGAAGGGGCACGGTACTAAAACCCCTCACAGTTGAAGAAACAGAGGAACCAAACCATCTCTGTCGTCCAAACGAGAACGGAACCATGGGAAAACTCAACCCTGTCAGTCAACAAACGAGAACAAGACCAGGGGAAAAATCAACCCTGCTGGTCAACAAACAAGAACAGAGGAACCCTCTATGTCGCGAGAGGTCAAAAGTACGTAAACCAGAGCACGGCACGCACATGGGGCCCACACGACGTGTGGCCCTAAGTCAACCCCAACCGAACGCACAAATGTTCTCAGGTACAATCAACTACATGTACCTCCAAGCATTCCCGTATACTCCTAGAGTATACCACATTCCAACCCAAAGGCTATCGTGCACACGGCACCCAACGTCAACGTGAAGGCGTGAACGTAACAAATCCACCTCAAAGGCCCAGACACGACCAACCACATCTTATGAATCATTTACATCACTCTCCCAAGAGTGCGCGATCATACGCCAAGGGTCCGCTACAAACATGGTAGGACGAACCATCACCGGAGCACCTTCCATGCTTCCATATTTAATAAGATTGCGTAAGAGGCTCTGCACGCCTGAACATATTACATAGTTGTAATCCTCGCAGAAAAACACGCGAGATCAACTACTTACTCGCCTCAAACAGAAATCCGACGGAAAAGTCACCAACACCACCTCACGCCCGAACGGCATCCCGTGATCCCGAGCCTCGGCCCCGAAAACAGTCGGGCGCATTGCACCATTGTGATACCCTCGGGAAAACACGTCAAAAAGACTACTTACTTGACCTCAACGGATATTCGGAGAAAAAGATGCATTCCGGCGCACCGCACATGAGCGGCACTTCGTGGGACCCACAACCCAACCCCGAAACAAAACGAACAGATCGCATCGTTGCGATCCTCTCGAAAAAGTACACAAGTTCGACTAATCACTTGTCCAAAACGGACACCCGGTGATAAAGCTGGAAATCACCATCAACTCCCGAAACGGCCCTCACGGGGCCCACACTAGAATGCGGAATTAAAGCGGGAAGACTACGTCAATGCAATGCCCTCAGAAAAACACCCAAAAACGACTGCTTTCACGCCCCGAACGGACGTCCGATGAAAAAGTCGTGAAACGTTGCTCGCAGCTCAAAAGACGGGTCATGGGGCCCACACCTCAACTCCGGTTGCAATGCCTGAAACCACCTTGGAAAGCTTCGCCCCGTCGCCAGGGTCCCAACGCCGCTGACGGCGCGCAAAACGGGCGTCAGAGGCGTCTGCGCCGTCCAAATCAAGTTCCCCCGGAAAAACGACAAAACACTTAAAGACGTGTTGCGCCTCCGAGGCCCCTCGTTTCGGAAATTAAAAATTCCTGAAACCATCTCAAAAAGTCTGTCTCATCGATACGGTTTCACTGCCACAGACGTCACTCAAAACGGATGCCCGTAACGGAAAATATGGTCGTCCGAAAACTGAGGGGCAAGGCCCCTTGGGCTGGACCGGCCTGGGCCGGCCGGTCCGCCCGGTCCTGGCCGACCCGCGCCGGCCGGCCCGGCTCGCAACGCTGGCTCGCGGCTCAGCCGCGCGGCCCGGTGCCGACCGGTCCAGCGCAGATCAACCCTCGCGGGGTCGGTCATCACGCCGCGTGACGACCCCCGAGACACGGGTCGTGCTCCCCCACTGGGGTCGCGCGCCGCGACCCCGTTGATCCCATGCGCCCCGGCGAGCTCGGCCTCCCGCCTGGAGCCGCCACCACCTGAAGACCCCACCGACGCCACCCTCACTCGCCTGCGCTGAAGCTGCCTCCTCGCCCTGGCCAGCCACCGCCTCACGCCGAGAACCCACGCCGGACCGTCGCCGCTCAAACACACCCGGTCGCCGCGCTCCGCCGATCGCGCTCGCCGGACCCCCCAATTCCCGCAAACTTCGGCGAACGATTGTGAACACCTCCGAACTCTGATTTCAAATCCGAAACAAGTATCGGAAAGAGCATAAAATTTAATTCGCATTCATGGGATTTGCTCGATAATTCTACAGAGGTTTGATACAAAGATTTGAGCTCAAAATAGGTGCGAGAAAAGGAAACAAAAACGTCAAATCCTACCTCAATGGGCTTCGCCTGAAGCTTCACCGCGACCCGTCGGAGCCGCCTCTCCAGAGATGTGGAGGAGATGAGGAGAGGTTGAGGGTTAGAGGGCTTCTCTAGGGGGTTAACAAGGGAGGGGGAAGGGGAGAAGGGTTTAAATAAAATAAAATCAAATTTTAAATTAATTTAAACCCATAATTTAACTCGCATCTGAAACCTTCGACAGAGTCGAGGTTAAGCCTCCCCTAAGCCAAACACCACCTCCCAAGCACAACGGAGGTCTCTGAATTTTAATCCGAGACCCCGTTCAAAAGTTATTAAACTTAGCGCCCGGGGCCTCCAAATTACGAAAACGCCCCTGGGGCCATTTTTCACAAACGGGCTGCGCCCGCAAAAATTACACCCCTCCTAGGGTAAATAGCATGCTCCAAACTCAACGGTGCCCTCGGTTTTCCAATCCGAGCTACCGTTTAAGAGATACTTGAGTTAATCCGTTAAACGAATAAATTAATTATTTAATTTATCCGTTCCACGTTTCGAAAACGAGCGAGGGGTCCAAACGTCCCGCACCGACAAATTTTATATCGTTCCTAGGGTAAAAACCTCATTCCAGACCCATCCGTACACTCAGATCTCTGATCTGAATTATCGTTTAAGAATTATCTCATTTATTTGGCGTTTCCAGTGTGAACGCACTGAAAATTTAATTCCGGCCACTCCCGGGCTCAGAATCGCACGCCGTCTGAGGGTGCTACTCTAGAATAATATCAAGAATATTCCAAAGTCTTTTGTAGTGAAAACCGGGTTCTTAAAAAAATAATCCACCATTGGAGGAAGGTATGCCCGACTCACTCCCTGATCATCCAGAAACAAACTAGAGAACTGGGCTTTCATTTCACCCATCCTACAATGCTCTGGTCTAGATCGACTCTCCTAGAAATCCAATTCACCCTTGTAAGTAAACTCTACACTCTCTAGTGATGTGAAAGACACCATCCAGTGATAGAAGTCAATGTAAGCTAGATAAGCTACTAATCAGTTCATCCTGAGAATGATGTCAAACTCTATCATCTCGAGTACATAAAGATCCCAGACAAAGTGACACCCACCAACCTCAAGGGGGAACTCCCTTTCACTGGCGCACATCATCCATTCTATTCCCCAACGGTGTGTCTAGCGTCAAAACACCCTTAGAAGACCACATAACAAGACCAAGGATTTTTCACCATTGGCATAGATATAAAACTATAAGATGCACCTGTATCAAAAAGAGCAGATGCAATAGTAGAGGATACTAAGATCGTACCTCTAACCGTAGATGGTTTAACACCATACTCCTCAGGGTTAGGCTGTATATAATAGATTTGGCATGTACCATGGCCCTGTGACACAAACTCACTTCCCAAAGTAGGTCCACTCTAATGTCTAGGTGTAACTGGTGTCTGGCTACCTCTTCCATGACCACTACTACCATGGCCCGATTGGCCCACATTTCTACAACTCCTTGCCTGACGCGGAGCTGAGGAAAATTCTCCTAAACCTGAAGTCAGAGATAACCCCTACCACTCATAGCTGGAGGGAAAGTCCTACAAAACCACTACATGTGGCCCATCATTATGTAAGCTCAGTACTCGACTGGGTTGTGGTCACACTAATTTTTTATGTGGACTCTCCTTCCACACTAGTGACAAAAAACCGATCTTCCGACACTCACATCCTGACTGGCACTCATCTCACAGGAAGCCTCAAAACGACGCTTCCTACCTGAAGACGTAGAACCAATGGGTCGAGAAGCAACACTGCCCTGCTCTATACCCTCAAATTCCCTAAGGTTTTTCTTTGTAATCAGCCCTTGATTCATAATATTAGTGATAGAAGTCAGTCTAAACATGTTAAATTGAGATTTTATAGCATGTTAGAGACCTTCCTCGAAGCATCTCACTCTAGACAATTCATCAGCAAGGTACATTGGCACAAAACGCTGCAAATCTATAAAGCATGTTGAGTACTCCATAACTGTCATTGCGCCCTGATCCAGACACATGAACTCACTAGCTTGCTCTACCCATAGAGTCTCAGGGTAAAAGTAGTCGTAGAAGCGGGTCTGGAAATCAATCCAACCCATATCTCACAGCCCTTTAGCCTGGTTCAGAACATCCCGCCAGTGCTTTGCTGCTCCACGTAGCATATAAGTGGTGAGCTTGACCCTCCTATCAGGAGGCATCTTCAGATGCTCAAAGATATCTAGCCTAGTCTCAAGACACAACTCAGCAGCCTGTAGACATCCATCCACTAAAAACGTGGGAGGATGTTGCTACTGGAACACCCATGTCAGCTCATCCATAGTCTTATAAGGTTGCGATACTCCATGAAAAGTATGCATATAGAAAAAGAACCCCTCATGGAACTATTCTTCAGTACTTGTGTCTGGAATAATCTTTGGTTCCGTAATTGGAACTAAAAGAGAATCCACTGGTAGCCCATGGACCACTACCTCTAGGGTGTGGTCATCGCCTCCCTCGCGACGTACCACTAGAGGTCGTCATGGTGGAATGCCTTTATAATGCCAAACACACACCTCATAAAAGATTGATATCAAATTCATAGCTCAAAAGCGTAGGATAGGTCAAAACCCTCCTAAAACCAAGTCATAACCCGCAACCTACTCCTTAATCCAGGACTATATAAGGAACAACCACAACATAACTAGAAACACTACCTCTTGACCACTCAAAAGTTGGGTCTAGGTCAAGTCTCTATTTTCCATTTCATTTTCATTTAACATTCATTCGTTCAATGATTCAATCGATGGCCCACCAAGTTTTTATCCCTGAGGGCCCATAACACCTCATAAACCAAAATTTGATGCCCATATAATTCATAAACATAAAATTAACTTTAACAATTGAATTTAAAAGGTTCATCATTTTCCATTTCATAAGGGCCCATACTCCTTATGAATTGAAAGACGATGTCACTCCTCTATCCTCTTCACAAGGTCTATTATAATAACAAACACAACTATCACAAAACCTATCACAACAACATGCATCAGATAATGCATCCTAAATGGCATGGAATAATGCATGACATGTGATTTCTAACAAGTGCTTATATGATGCATGAGATGACATACCCTCATCTCATTGGGTTGCAAAAAAATAGAACCAAGTCATATCAATAATAACAGTATAAATCATGTGTGTCACCTAATGGTGAAATCAAATCAACTATAATAGTCAAAAAAAAATAGTAATTTCATTCGGGATAATTTGGCCTTTTCCTATACAAGGGTTAGCTACACCCGAGCACAACTCATTACCAAATTCCATTTTCTTCTTATCCCTGTCTATTGTTGCTAAATAGTAAATCAAATCAGAAAATAAACCCCTATGATACCTCTTTGTAACATCATGGACTCGGATGCCACTCAACATTTCCCCAAGCCCGATTGGTTATATGGCCTCAAGCACATCTCTCCAAATGTCAGAGGCTTATGACTAGCAGTGAGGGCCTAGGTGAGTCATTGGGGAGACTATGCCCTCATTACCAGAGTATATCATAGTGGAAGTCAATCACATTCAATAGCGGAAGCACGTACAATAAGCAGACAACAAATAAAATAGACAAACAAGACATGAATATATAACAAGCCAGAAGTGTCACATATACCATGATGTAGATGATACATATATCTAAAAAACAACCAAAATATGTACATGGAAATACAGTGCAATATAAGTATCCAAAAGCTAAGTGTCCCAGTAGCATCGCAAGCCTCAGTTTGATCTCATGCTCTCCTGCTCCAAAGTAATGATCAACAACCAGTGTTAGGGAGCTTGCCCCTATTATCACCTGTAACCATATAATTTGTTTCGGTCCCCAAGGAGACCTAAATAGGGTGTAAATATCCCAGTAGGTAACCACCCAAAGATCTATACAGTTCTAACCAATGTGATGCAATATGCTAAACAAGTGTAAGTAAGTAGTAATGTAAGTGTGAAAGCCCTAGGCATATAACTACTGCATAAAAGTAATACCAAACAACATCTCAAGTCTCCCTACAACAAGTGTCGACTCTTAACGATTCAGCTACAGGTAATAAAAACAAACAACATGACCTCGTTATATAATCGTCCATATCCTGTCCACACGACCTTATCGTATAAAGAATCCATATCAAAACCCCACAACCTTGTCGTACAACCACAGTCATATATCTCATAGTCGTGTTGTATAATGAAGTGTATACCACGAAGGGCCAGATCCAAGGTGTTGAAGACCAAGGCATCCACATCGAGTCCTAGGAGCATCTCGATGGAAACTCGGTATAAGCACTAGTTGGAGTCCTAGGAGCATGTGTACCAACATGTCCTACGCGATTCCAAGCAAGCTAGATCCAAGGGGTAGCAAAGCCTGAGGAATCCCATGGAATCAAGACCCAAGGTGCATACTCAGCCAAGGTGTCCACTACTGCATCCCAAATCCATAGAGATCTGTCCATGGCACCTATACAAATCATAAACCATTTCATACCATTCAACAAATCAAACCATACGAGTCTACCCACTTATATAAACAATTACATTCAAAACCATTCAACGAGTATACCCACTCATTTAAACCATTACATCTCATGAGTATACCCACTCATGTACTCTACTTCCATTTAATCAAGTTACATGGGTATACCCACCCATTTATCACAAATAGTAATTTAACACATCACATAGGTGTACCCACCCATTAATCACAATTACTAACAAAAACCGTTTAAGTAATCTAAAAACAACCAACGAGTATGCCTACTCATTTAACAAATTCCTTTTAAGCATTTAATCAAGTTAGGCGTGGCATATTATGATAACACGAGACAAGGAGGTAGGACATCTCCTGTGCATGTAATTAAACCTCATTTAAGTACAATTGAGCTTCCTTAAACTAGGAAAACTCGAGGTCACACCCCTTGGGTAGTTCATCAATGGTCAAAACCAAAGCAAAGGCATGACGCACCCCATGGGTGGCCTTGGGTTGGGGCAACAATCCCTAACACATCTCAAGGAACCTAAGGGCACCCCTAATAGGTCCTATTTTATCTATTTCAACTTAACATTTCAATTTCAGGCCTCCACCGAAAAGTTGGCGGGTGGAAAAAAGGTTGATAGCTCTATAAAGAATCAAAAGCTGAAAGAAAATTATAGAATAACTACCTTAGCTCAGTAGTGGAGTGCTCATCTGGTGTCAAGTCCTGATTCGTTCTGGTTTGGAGGAAATCTGAAGAACGAACGAATAATGAGAAATTAGGGCATAAGAGCCTGAATCCAAATAGCGCAGTCGTTGTTTCGAAGAATCAATAACAGTTAAAAAGAAATCAATGACTTACCGATACGGTTCCAATGTGATTGACTGTGAAATAAACAGAGTCTGAATGGGCGCTAAATCTAAAAAACTAGAAAAATAAGGTTTTTAGGCTTCAATGAGAGAAGGAGAGGGTTCTGTGTGAGAAAATATAGGCCTCTGCCTCTTTTTTTAAAAAAAAACTGCTCAAGCAATTACACGGCATGTAATTGCCTTTCATGTAGTGTAATGCTCAGTAATCCTTCCTGGGGAAAAACCATTACACGTTATGAAAGGTCTTGGCCAGACCATTACACGTCATGTAATTGGCCTGCACCCAGTACACAACCTTACTGCCTCTTTTTTCCCAAAAAACAACCTAACCGTCCCATGACTCGACTTAGGGTCTAAGCCAAAAAAGAAAGTAAACAAGCATTTATCTAGAAAAGTAAAAGATTTGTACCTTAAGAAAAAACTGGGATCTCAGAGTCGACAATGCTTAAAATGTAATTGGCTAATCACGCACACCTGGTTAATGAATTAGATTTCTCGGGACCTTGTGGCTTGTGTGATAACGCCCTTAAATAAAGCAATGGAATTGAATAAAAAGCCCATATGCTTAATCTCGAAAACACCGGATGTGTGGTGTGGGATGTTTTCGTGAAAGTGGTTGTGTGTTGTGGCTTGGTTGTGTTGGTGCAATGCATGGGCAGTGGCTATGTTGTGATGCGTGTGCAGTGAGACTGTGATGGTGGTTGTGGTGCGGGTGTGCAGCGGAGCTGTGAAAGTGGATGTCGCCTTGTTGGTATGTGGAAGTTGAGTGGTCAGTTGTTGTGATATAATGTGTTATGCTAGTAGCCTGAGCGGTAATGGAATTAAATGCATTATAATGTTTTTAGATGGGTATGTTTAATTAATGAATTGACGATGGCTTGTGTGGTTTAGATAGTTAAAGTTTATATATAAACTAATGGGCTAGAAATACGAAACAAGGTGTCTACCTAAATGAAATGGGATGCCAACGAACGTTGAATACGTAAATTAAAGGGGTTGTTAAAGTGGAATTTATTGATAATGTGAAATCTGAAAACTGGCTAAATGTTATTTTAAGTGGAAAGTGATTTGTGGCTTGTGGTTTATTGGGTGGCGTTGTGCATTTAAAAGTTGCAATGGATGTTTTTGGAGGTTGTAACATGGTGTGGTGACGTTGTGATATAGTTAGTGCCTCGGTTGTGGACTCATGGGATTGAGCTTGTGTGTTTGATATTATATATGAATATCATTGTATATTCCCTGTGAATTTTATACGCATCTCACCCACATAAAACACTATGTGCTGACCCCCCCAACATATATTTGATGGGTGTTTTTCCCAACATCCTAGTGGGATGATGGATGGTTGGCTACTCGCTATTCCTCGCTCTCCTTTTCAGGTGTTGGTGATATGCACGAGTTGTGATGACCATAGGTCAAAAGTGTCGTCATCTACATGTGATATGATGAGATGCGATGACCCAGATATTTTCGGGCGAGATGCGACGAGATGACTTGTGGTGGGGGCATGCATTGTAGGAAGAGGGCACGCGGTTGATGTCCTTCATGTTCACGATACCCTACTACACTGGTTATGATATGTGATGTGATGTGATGTGATACGGAAGAGATACAAACGTCAAAACGTTCGTTGTTGGGGCGTGAGAGTGGCAAATCAGTGAGAAATAGGTGTTGAGCACCCTTTATCGACGTGCTTCGTATTATGTTATTATACTTGAATGTGTTATTTAGTGAGTGATCCATGGTGATGATGAGTTTGGGTAGTATACTTGTACAGGTGTTGTTTGGTTCTATTGTTTGTTCACAAGCGTATCAGTACGATCTCTCCACATGTGCACGAGAGACTTTGCGTTTTCCTACTGAGTATACTTGTATGCTAATCCTACATATATAAAACTATCTTTCAGGTTTCCAAAAACACTACGTGGATTATACTGGACATTGCTAGCTTAGATATTTGGATAGTTGTTGAGTTGCTCCTTTAGCTTTGCTTTTGAGTGTTTACATTGAAAACTTTTATCTGTATCAGTTTTATTTATACATGCATGTGAGATGATTTTAATTTTTTTTTTATTTTATATCATTAAGTTACCTGTGAATGATTTGTCTTATATCCTGATCCTACATTATTACAGAGGGCAATGTCTCACACTTTATGAGATTTTTATACCCTCGGTGTTAGTTGCTAACATGGGGCCTACTGGATACGGGACTCGGGGGTCATTATCTATATCCCCTCATTGCGGTATCCTTGACGGAAGGTGGTCGTGACAGAGAGATTGAATTCATATGTTCTAATCAATTGACATCGACCAAGTGAGATAATCTAACAAATGGTTATCAAAATAATTATAAATGTAATGAATTGTGGGCCAATAAATTATGGTCCGTTAAATTAATATGATCCAATAAGTTAATGAAATAAATTATGATCTACGAAATCAATGTATTAAATTTTTGTCCATAATATCAATTAATTTTTTGATGACAATCAATCACCTATGCATTAACTTTTATTTGTCGACATAGAGAGTCAGAGTGAGTTTTTGTAGCATAACCCACTATAAACACCAATGCTCCTGCATTGAGCGAATAAGAATACATCATTTAACCCCCCTAAAGAGTGTAAAAGACAAATAGTTTTTGATTCCTCAATTTTTTGCATTTGTACTAGAGGTAAGTAACAATTTTTTTTCCATTAAAGAAATCAACGGATTCTAGAATTAATATGCCACGTTTTTTGAAAAATTTCAAATTATTTTGCAATCGGACCCAAATCCGGGTCATGCCCGAGTAGTTATTAATTTGAAATGAATGGTCATGGCATTGGTACGTGCGTGAAACGGGTTCAAAATCCATGCCCGACCCAAATCCGGTTCAAACCCAGCTTGAACCTATTGTGGCTGTCGGATCGCATCGTCCGACCGATCGGAAAGTCGGCTGCCCCCCAAGTTTTTTTTTTCGTTTGAATTTTTTGGCTGCGCTCTGGACACTCCTTTATAATCGAACCGCGTCATCGACTCCAGCCTCACATACTCTGAAATGTCGACTACCACAAGCCTTTCTCCGCTTTTATCCGCGCACTCTCCGAAGCAGTCCCTTTGCTGGACACACTCTTGTTGCATAATCAGGAATTCCTCGGCAATATCTCTTTCCGAGGTCCCTACTTTATTCGCGCATTGCGATCCTTCTTGCACTACAATTGCTCGTCCTCGGAGCCGTCGGCGAAGCTTCGGAGTCCTTTGCCAAACCATTGGTTTGCAATCCACAAATGACTTCGAACTGGAGCTCTCTGCTGCTTCCATAGTTGGACGGGACCGTCTCTCGAAGGTGATGTCTTGCACTGCTCGCTTTAGCCATCGGATGGTTTCTGTTGAGGCAAACTGTGTTTTTTTCCCGCTTTCTCTGTTTGAAGACTGCAATTCATTCGTGATCAATTCATTTTTAATTTCGTATTCAACGATTAATGCATTTTAAATTATCGCAATGTCTATGGCTGGAGTAATGTTTTGTTCAAGCCATATCTGCCAGGTGAAATTTGCCGGAACCACGCTATTCCTGGCGTTTTTCAGTCATCTTTATTTTTTTTATTTGCATGCTAATTATAATTTCCCACACAACGTGTTTGTCGAGACCTTTCATATTGGCCACTATGGTGGCGAGCCAATTGAAATTTGATTGATGGACGAATAAAGTCTGGGATGGCACCGCCCTCACTTACTATACGAGGGCTAGGTAGTTGAGATTGGATGACATCCATGAGACTGATTGAAATTCAACGTGCATACACATATAAATTGGATGATTCAAGGGAGTTATTTTTTTTTTCATCACAAGCAACATGATCCAGTATAGACCCACGAGCGGGGTGGTGGGGGTGAGAGCTGTATGAGTCATTGATACCAAGGGAGTTAGTTTTTACCTCTATGAATGCAGTGGAAGTAGGTGAACAAAAAGTCAATTTGTCAAATTCAACAAGGGATTTATCAAAACCTTTACCAACACATTGTTCAAGATATTGGTGCCTGCGAACTTTGGAAGAAACTTGGATGATATTCATTGATAAAATATTGATTGAAACAAAATTCTCTTGTTGAAGTGATTGATGAATCTACAACTATAGAGTGAAAGCTCTTCAATTGAACATGCCAACGTGCTCCAAAGTCTAATGAGCCAATTAGTGATGGGAAACAAGCGCCTCATCGACGAGGATTAGTGACAAATATTAGGTGGATCACTGTGATAGGTTGAGTTTAAGAGGATTGTTTTATCCGTTTTAAAACTATATGTTTTAAATTTTTGAGGATGAAAATGCTTTGAGAGGTATCTAATGCAGTGATTTGAAAATTCTATTATTTACTTTGTGAAATTTTAAGGGTGTTTGAGAAGAAGGAAGAAGTTTAAAAGTCAGGTTTTGTGAGAAAATCATTTTGTCTTGAAAACCACGCCGTGTTGATATCTTAACATACCCTGGTGAAGTTCAAATTGTAAAGGTTGGAGGGAAATCCTTGTGGTTTGGAGGGAAGGAATGTTGAAGTAGCTGTTGGTCGACACAGGTTGAAAGCCATGTCGTGGATTATTGAAACACGTCATGGTGAAGATGTAAACAACATGGTTATGAGTCATGGTTCAAGGGTAATTTTAGTATATCTTTTGTAATTTCTAGTAGAAGAAATGCGCCGCATTTTATTTAAAACATGTCGCGGCAATTTATGCAGAAATATTGGAGTTCAAAGGTGTCGATACTGCCAAACATGGGGAAGGTGACATGCCTTGGTTTCATACTATGATTTTGGAAGAATTGAAGAAACATCTTGTGGTTTATTTAAAACTTAGCATGGTAAAGATTAGATACGTGCAGATTAAATTAGAAATGGTTTGTGAATTTTGTGGAAGAGAAAAAAAACACGACGTAAATTTCGGATTTGGCGTTGTTTGTCCAATGAAAACACGCCGTGGTGTATGAGGACATGGCACGACTTTTGCGCAGTTGAATTAAAAAATATAGAAAATTGCTCGAAACCTCCATTATTTCCTTTTAACTCCTCCTTAAAGAATTTATTTGTGGAATTGAACTTATCGAAGTTTGGATATGAAAAACCCAATGGTTTGTGATGATTGTATTTGTTGTCAATGAGTAAGCTGGTTGTCAATATATGTCGGGTGGAGGAAAAATCCAATGCATGAAGAGGTTGAATATTGAGATACAACCTGGAAGAGGCCGTCTTCCATTGGATATGCTAAGGATGCCATTCATATGTCGGCAGTGAGGATAAAGAGGATGCTTCCCTTTATAATGGGCAAGGATTGATGGTGCTTGATAGGAAGCATCAAATACATCCGATGATTGTAGAGCTGATCTTAGTTGAATCAATGACAATTGTTGAAGGTTGAAGAAAACATTGGCTACAACATGTTACACTTACAAAAGGTAAGTTGAAGGAAACACGATTATGAAATGCTGCATTGCATCCGAAAGTTATACTTATGGAAGTTACACTTCCAGAAGATACATTTATAGGAGTACTGAGGATGCAGTGATATCTGGAAATAATGTTTGGAAGCACTGATTTCGGAAGATGTATACATTGAAGATGATCCGAAAGGATTTCAGAAGTCACAAGGTGAGTTGCGAAAGTTGAGTTGAAATGCATCCGAAAGATGCACTCATGGAAGTTGAACTTCCGGAAGATAAGATAGTCGAAAGATGAGTCACAAATGCGGACTATGTGCATTCAAAAGAAGCCCTGAGCCAATCCTTGAATAAGTTCGAAAGATTTGACCGGAAGTTAAAAGAGCTGATGAATGCGATAAAGGGAAAATCCTCCCCGTGGTACGTGAGAGTAACTAACTCTTACATATAGGCCATCAATTGAAGAATACAAGGATCATGAAGGCGTTTCAAAAGTTGTTCCGAAAGTCAAATCAGATGATGCTATGTTGATTGTTCAAAGTTATAAAAACATCACGATTACTCTAATGAATCGCAATTCAAGCTGAGACCGGAAGTTTGAAGTTTCAGAGGTTGACATGCTGAGCCGGCTGAGCTGCTGAAGTTGATCGAAAATTAGATGACCGATCTTGAGTGGCTGGTAGGTGAATCTTGAAGCTGAAGCAACGGATGTTATGGATGCTTTTGGAGCATCATGTATTGAAGACAAGTCCAAAAGTAGAAGCATAAGTTACAATGGCCGATCTTGAAGCCCCTGAAGAAGATGGCTGAAAATTGGACCAGACACTAATGTTGATAACTTTAGTTGAAGTAAATCCAGAAGTTTTAGAGTGATGCAAGTACAAATGATTAATCCGGGAGTTGAAGAAGTTTAGGAGCAGAAGTGAAGTTCGAAGGTTTCACTTATGCGAATGATTTTTTGAGTTTGCCTGAAAAGCATTTCAAGATGATAAAATGCCTAAATCCATAATATCGAAAGATGTGAAGATAAATTGCGTGGAACTTGTAAGTTCCGAAAGCGAGACAAAGGAAGTTCGAAGTTGAACTTGGTCTAAAGGATGGCGAGTAAGTTTGCAGAATGGCGCGCAAGTTAGAATGACGCGCAAGTTAGGAAGAGTCACGCAGAAGTCAGGCGGCCGTGGGAGTAAAGCTTCACAAACTCGTTGACGTTCATGAGTGGAGGCGGTAATTTCCGGAAGCCTGAAAGAGTTGCGTGCAAGGTCGACTTTGCTTAGAAATACGGCCTAACCCTGCATTAAGAAGTGTTGAAGATTTTTGAGAAGAGCCAAAATCCTCTATTTTTGCTTAACGCTTATATGAAGTATTCCTTGCGTGAAGACACTACCGTGAATAGTTGTGTGAAGATACTTAAAGGACGACCTATTGCGCGAAGTTATCTTGCGTGGACACACAATCGCACGTAAAAGGAGAATCTGACCGGTACATTGTTTGGGTTGAATAACTTGTGGAATCGGAACTTGAAGTTCTGAAGTATCAGTTGAGGAACCAGAAGTTAATAAACCGGAAATTAAGCCATCAGATATTAAGTTCTCGGAAGTTAACAAATTGGAAGTTAAGTCTCTAGAATAACGTACCGGAAGTTACAGAGTAAGGCCAACTACCCATATCCTGCATAAAGTTTGGAAGTTAGGACACTTGAAAATGATAAGGAGGTTAGAAAATTACAACTTCTGAATATTCAAAAGAATACGAAGGCTGACATACATGCAGTTGAACTTGATGATTTAATGGTAGTTGAAGACCCACTGTTGAGGAAGATCTTACAGTCGATACAAAGACATTCAAGAGCTTACTAAAGATCTTGTTTAAAAGGACCGTTGATAACTGGTTGGAGCTATTATGAAGCATCAGTCGGGAGATTGAAGACTGTCGAGAGGCGGTATAAAGAACCTATCTGGTGATAGTGATTTTCCTAGGGAAGTGTATGATACCTTCCCTAAGGTTTTATCTTGAGTAAAGTCAAACAGTGCAGGTGCTGAGTCAAGGATAATCCATGCTCACCCAATTGTATCACTTTTACGCACTAGTGATAAAATGTGTATCTCGGACTAGACTCGAATATAACAAGGAGTAGCTTCCCACATTGGGGTCGAACATTGTAAAAATACCATATCATGTGCTCCATTTACTTTATGCATTGCATGTTGTGTTGTGTGTAGGGAACCCATAAACAGATCCATACATCTTAACCGAGATGGAGGTTTGAATATTAAGATGGGAAATTAAAAGAGAAAAGAATTCAGTAAAATTGATCAATACTGATTCACCCCTTTCGGTGTGACTGCATGATCACTAAACACTTCAATTGGTATTAGAGCGCAAGGTTCAATTTCTGATTGGATCTATTTTCTTCCCTAGTTGTGGTGATCATACAAATATGAAGTGCATATTTGAAGAAGGTTTTGAGCTGCCTCAATGGAAAACATTGTTCCCATCCCTGTCAGTACCAACATGGAGGTTTCAACTAAAACCATGAAGAAGAGATAAGAGGTAAAGAAATTGAGAAATATCTCAAAGAATAGAAGATTCACCACTAAAGAAATTGAGAAATATCTCAAAGAATAGAGGATTCACCACTAGGTAGTCAAAGTGACCATTGTTTAGTTATTCCTGTTGATAATGATCTTCTTGAAGAATTAACATCAAGCTGTGAAGAGTATGTGTACATTGAATCACTTAGTGATTTTTACTCCGAAGTAAAGGACTATTTGAAAGATGTCTTGGTTGAAGTTGTCACATATATACCTGCATATATCAAGGGACCACCAAATGAAAAATCACAGCTAGAGATGGAGTGACAATTCTTTACAAGAGACGAGTAAGATGCATGGAGAGCAGATTGAGAAATTGAAGAGAGAATGAGAAGAAAGTTTGAGATCAGCTGAGGCTTGAGAAGAACGCCCTTAACATGAAGTGTCCTAAGCTGAAAGTAAAACTGAAAAATCTGGAAGTGACACAGGGCGAGCCTTCCTAAGCCACTGAGAAAAGAAGAGCAATTGCCATGAATAGTTCTTATAGAATGGGAAACCCCCTTACCTTCAAGGTGGGGTGGAGGACTTCTTTTATAGATTGAGAAAGAGGAATACACAACGGAGTATTCCGATGTGGGACTCGGAAATACCCATAATAATAAAAAGAATAAAAAAAGAGGGTTTAACACTCCCCCTCAAGCTGGACATGCCCGGTTTGGACAACGAGTCCCACAAAAAATGACATCATACAAGACCAGACACACTCCCCCTCAAGCTGAGCGGCAGATGCGGTGGATGCCCAGCTTGGAACTGAGCGAGGCTAGGCGAGCCCCTGAGAGGCCTTTGGTGAAGATGTCAGTAAGCTGACCCGTCATCGGAATGTGGCTAAAGCTGACATGATCGTGCTCCAGGTGGTGTCGAAGTAAGTGGCAGTCCACCTCAATATGCTTCGCGCGTTCATGAAAGACGGGATTCGAAGCAATCTTGGTGGCTGCCTGATTGTCACACCAGATGTGAGCAGATGTCTGCTGAGGAAAGCCAAGCTCCTGGAGGAGTTGACGAAGCTAAAGGATCTCCGTAGTGACGGTGGTCATGGCACGGTACTCAGACTCCGTACTGGATCGGGAGACGACAGTCTGTTTCTTGCTGCGCCAAGAGATGAGGTTGCCGGCCAAGAATATGACAAACCAAGAAGTAGATCTCCGAGTAGCAAGACAACCAGCATAATCAGCATCACAAAGGCCTCAATATGCAGATGAGGATGCTGGGAGTAGCGAAGACCTCGGGCAGGATCTCGCTTGATGCATTTGGCGATGCGGAGGACAACATCCCAATGTGAGGTGGTCGGATGCTCCATAAACTGACTCACTTTGCCAACAGTACAGACAATGTCGGGACGAGTCATGGTAAGATAATTGAGTTTACCCACTAGTCGACGGTACCGCTCTGGATGTGGATACAGTGCCGAGGAGGCATAAAGAGACCGTTCCTCAGGCTCCAGAGGAGTGTCGACAGCAGTGGCTTGTGTCAGCCCAACATCCTGCAGAATATCCAATGCATACTTCCGTTGACAGAGGGAGATGGTGTCCGAAGAATAGGAGACCTCGATGCCGAGGAAGTATGTGAGAGGACCGAGATCCTTAGTGTGGAAGTGCTGGTGAAGATGCGCTTTGAGATGGGTGATACCCGCAGAGTCACTGTCAGTGATGATGACATCATCCACATAAACAACCAGTAGGATGCAGCCAGCGGAGGTCGTTCTGTAGAACACAGTGTGATCCTTCATGCTGCGAGAGAGCCCAAAGTTGGTGACGACTGTGCTAAAGCGGCCGAACCAAGCACAAAGTGACTGCTTGAGGTCGTAAAGAGAGCGGCGGAGTCGGCAGACTTGAGACTCGGCGTCGGAAGCACAAAATCCGGGGGACTGCTGTAGATAAACCTCTTCCTCAAGGAAGCCATGTAGGAAGACATTCTTGACTTCCAGTTGATGACGAGGCCAATGATGATGAGCGGCCAGAGAGATGAATAATCGTACGGAGGCCATCTTGGCAACTGGTGAGAAGGTATCAAAGTAGTCAATACCGTAAGTTTGCGCGAAGCCCTTGGCCACCAGGCGGGCTTTGAGGTGATGGAGAGTGCCATCGGGATTCAGTCTGACTGTGTAAATCCATTTGCTGCCGACCGCCTGTTTTCCTGCTGGAAGGGGGACAAGATCCCAAGTATGGTTTTCTTCAAGAGCCTGCAATTCATCCCGCATTGCTGCTAGCCACCCGGGGTGAGATTTGGCTTCACCAACTGTGCGAGGAATAAAAACTGTCTCCAGAGCGGACGGACCCCTGTATGAAGATACAAATAGAGGAGTACTCTAGCAGGAGCGAGTACCTTTCCGCAATGCAATGTGCAAGTCCTCGGGTGGCGGGGCAGGAGCATCGGACGAAGCGGGGACGACGATGTCATTGACCGGGATGGGGGATACAGCTGATGAACGACGGGAGTAAACCTGACCAAAATGGGTGTCAACAGGGGTTGACACTGGTGGAGGGTGGATGATGAGAGGGAGACAATCATCGATGGCGGGGTCAGGATGAGTAGAGGGATGGGAGAACGAAGAGCTCTCAACAAATGTGACGTCGGCTGAGATGACATACGGCCGTAGGTCGGGTGAGAAGCAGCGATACCCGCGCTGAGTGCGGAAGTAACCAAGAAAAATGCACCGGAGGGATTTGGGAGAGAGTTTGGAGAGGCCAGGATGTGTGTCACGAACGTAACAGAGGCATCCAAACACTCGAAGGGGAAGAGAGTGAAGAGGAAGAGAGGAGAACAAAGCCCGAAAAGGAGTCTCCCCCTGAAGGATAGAGGACGGAAGACGATTTATAAGGTAGGTGGCAGTGAGAATTGCATCGCCCCAAAAATGTAGAGGCACCTGCCGGTGGAAGAGGAGGGCACAAGCAGTCTCTAGAATGTGTTTGTGTTTCCGCTCGGCCACGCCATTCTGCTGGGGTGTATCAGGACAGGAGGTCTGATGAAGGATGCCTTTTGTCTGGAGAGACTGCCGAAAGGGAGTGGAGAGATACTCACGCCCATTATCCGAGTGGAGACATTTTACAAAGATGAAAAATTGATTTTGAATTTCATTGTAAAAAGTTTGGAAGATGGAAAACACTTCAGAGCGTTCTCGAAGAAGGTAAAGCCAAGTCATTCGGGAAAAATCATCAATGAAAGAGATATAATATTTGTACCCCAAATGACTCGAAATGGTACAAGGACCCCACACGTCTGAATGAACCAAATCAAAAGGGGTTGAGGCCCTTGTATCCTCTCGAGGAATGTATGTAGTGCGATGATGTTTCGCAAATGTACATGACTCACAATGAAAAGAATTATGTCGGCTAAAGTATGGAAAATACTGATGAATGGTGGAGGCAGGCGGGTGTCCCAACCGGGAATGAAGATCCAATGCTCGAGCAGAGGCAGACGTGCAAGCGATGGGTGCCGATCCATCGAACATGTAGACCCCGTCTTCGAAGCTGACATCTACCAAGTTCCCAGTTCGTAGTCCGCTCCTGAAATACAACACCAGAGGAGGTAAATATGGCAACACAGTTATAATCTCGTGTCAGCTTACTGATGGAAAGAAGATTAAATGGACTGCGGGTGAAAGAGCGCTGTCGTGGGCGCCCTCAAATGATTAGTGTGATTTTGGGGTACTTAGGTGCAACAGAGTGGCTGACCAAGGTCGTCTCTCAAAGGAGGAAGTGAATTAAAACAACTTTTCAGAGGTATTCTAAAAATAAAAGAGAATAGAATTGAAACACTACTTAAAAGGATGGAGTTGTTTATAGTTTATAAATATAGAATAAGTTTGCTGGAAGAAGATTGTATTTTTTTTTTTGTTTTTAATTTTGAAATGAAGTTTGATTAAAAAGACACAACGAGAAGATGTTTTTTTTAGAAAATATTCTAAAAGGCGTAATCGATCTAACTCTACCTCTTCAATAAATTATTTATCATTATCATTTAAATTAACATCCACTTAATTATGAACCCTTAACTTGTTAACCCCCGAGCCCTACGAGAATTAACCTTACCACAAAGATGAAGTTAATTAAACCCTAGGTTATCTTCGGAACATGTAATCGCAACACCCTACTTTGATTGATGTTCTAAGGATAGCTTATGGTCAGTGGTAAATCAAGGCACATATCCATTCTGGAAATGAGGATGAATCGTGTTTAGGGATTATATTTGAACTCTACAAATTTATTCCGTATGGTCTTGTATTACCGATTAAGATCGCGCTCACAATTTACACAAAATCCCGACCTCGCGTGTTTTTGTGTCAATTGTTCAATTGCTTGTTTAGTTTCTTACAATTTAAAAACCAAATTCATGGATCATATTAAGTGAATTACAATAGCTCAATGATTCAAAATAATTAAATGAAGAGGGTAGAAGATAGATCGATTACTAAAATAATACTCTTCCATGGGTGGCGTAATCATCGTAGAAGCGTTTTGCATGTGCAAAGGTTTATAATGGGTATAACCCAATAACGCTTTTACTCAAGAATTCCAACCCAATTAGGAAGATTAAGAGAAGAAGAAATTTAAACAAAACAGAAGAAAAGGTGAGGAATAAAAGAAGATCAAAGAAGTTTATTACACAAATGAAAACATTACAAAATGAAGAAGAGAAGAAGGCTTCGATGAGGGGATCCTTGCTTCAAGAGCTACCCCTCTTACAATGGTTGGAGAATTTGGGTGAAACAAATTCTCCTCTGCCTCCAATCTCCTAATGCACGTCCCAACCCCACCAAATGAGAAAAACACCAATTTATAGAGTGGTGGGGAGGCTAGGTTCAAAGTGGTTTCAAGTGTGAATGGGGAATTTCGGCCAAATATTTTATGTCAACTTGCACCGCCCATTTGACCACCAAAACGCGTGAATTGACCGACCTTCCAGAAGGATCATATGTGCGGATATGAGTCCTCTATCTCCTCTCAAAATTTGGGCTTAATCCAAGCCCATATAAAGGAGTTATGGCCGAAATACAGAAGCTTCTCCATTCTGGCGTGTCCAGCCCACCTTTGACTTTATGACCTAATTACTCCATCCAAATGCATTCTTTTGATCAAGTGTCCTGAATAAAAGTTGTAGCCCATGAAGTAAGGAACACATTTACAAAATATTAAGTTCAAATAATTCAAATAAAAATATTTATGATTGAAATACTACAGTGATTTTAAAAGGGTAAAACTGGAATTTTCATCAAATATTCAGATGAATGATCTAATCCCAAATACTTTCTAATTGAACATATTTAACACAATGTGAGGAAATTATATCATTTATTATCAATAAAATATTCAATAAAATAGTGTTTTATCAACTCCCCCACACTTACCCTTTTGCACTGCTGAGCAAAATCTCATATCAAGTAAACATCAATATCAAATCAAAACCAATTTTAAAACACATATCCTTGAGATCAAACAATTACACACCAAGAAACAAAATATATCATGCCTCATAAAAAACCATTATTTCAAGTTTTTCATTTATATCATTCAATATATTTCCACTTTATTTATCCTTCCATGTACAAAACACTTACCTCGCTTTAATTTTCTCTTATCACACAAATATCAATTTTTTTGCAATGTCTTTCTCATTCAAACTCATACAAGGGTCACCATAGGCTTGATAAATTCCTACATCGCCACCCAATGTGAGTCAAGGACGTATGTTTATCATGAGGACTTTTTAGGGTTGTTCTGTGGCTTTCGGTTGGTAGGATTTAGATGTGAAAAATTCTGAGGCTGAATGTGGAGGGCTTGACTCTTTTTGAAGCAAAATTGCATTAATCTAATTTTTACTTAAATATGGTCTCCTCCTCAATCCCCATAGTATCAATTCAGCTCTATCATCATGAAAAGTCATGAAAAGTTTACACCATTCATCATTTCAGCATAAAAAATGTCAATCTTCTCAAACATTTTCTTGAAAGCTCCAGATAGGCACAACTTTCCACTTCAATTAGAAGCTCCAGAAAAGGCCCAACTTCACTTGTCATGAAAGCTCCAGAAAAGACACAACTTTCAATATAATTACTTTATTCAGCAGCAAACACATCTCTTCAGAATTTAATTTTCCACCCAAAGTATCACAGAATGTCGTAGCACAACACAACATAGCTTCCTCCACACTTAAGATCAACTAGATTATGCAATTTCACTTCAAGAGTTGGTTGGATAGGGAAAATTGGCTTGTAATGTGGCTATCCTAACAGGCTGTGCATGGCTTCTAAGGGCTACAAGGATTAAATGTTCAAGGTAGGCCATAAAAAAAGATTCTTTGAAATAGGGGCTTTAATACCAAACAAATGCCTCAATCATTTTAACATAAGTACCTCAAACCCTCAAGTTTTGACAGGAATAAATCAAATTCTGGTTAAATCAAGCATGATTTGGTTCTCTCAAGAAATGAGGTGAATGTAAAGAATATGAAAATAATGGTTCAGAAGCCTCACAGGAAAGTGATTTCAAATATAAAGACAGTGAGATGTGGCATGGGATTCAAAATTCAGTGTACTTTTCATGAAATTACTAAATATTTGAACTTGAAACAAAGTCATTTTCAGCATTCATTTAAGCTCAGTTTCATGGGATAAATTGTTTCACTCATTGATATGCATTTCAAAATTGTGATGAGAATAATTTCAGCTCAAAAATTTCAAAAACACAAAGAAAATTGAAAAATAAACATACAAAATTTGAAAAACACACAATTTTTTTTGTTTTTTTGTTAAACGGGAAAACAATTGAAATTACTAAACTAAAAGGTTCCCTCCCCCACACTTAAAATATTGCATTGTCCGCAATGTGAACCCATGAGATGATATATGCACATGAAATGCAGAATTTTTAAATAGGACAAATAATATAAAAGTGAAAGGGTTAGGAACAGCCTGATGTGTTCAAGTGATGATGGGGTCATGCAGTGTGATAAAATCCACTGCATTAGTAGGAAGTCCCTCAATGTATCTCTTCAAACGTTGCCCATTGACTGTAAAGCTCCTTCCAATGTCCTCTTGTGTGATCTCCACTGCACCATAAGGAAAAACATTAGATACAATATAAGGACCTAACCATCTGGAACGCAACTTACCAGGCATCAGCTTCAGTCGTGAACTGTAGAGAAGGACTTTCTCTCCAACATGAAACTCCCTTTGTTGGATCATTCTATCATGAGCTACTTTTGATCTTTCCTTGTAGAGCCTTGAGTTCTCATATGATGACAGTCGAATCTCCTCAAGCTCTTGAATTTGCAACTTCCTTTGGATTCCAGCTTGGGTCAAATCCATGTTGCATTTCTTTATAGCCCAATAAGCCCGATGCTCAACTTCCACGAGGAGATGACACGCTTTCCCAAAAACAATCCGAAATGGGGACATACCAATGGGTGTCTTGTATGCTGTCCTATAAGCCCACAATGCATCATCCAAGCGCTTGCTCCAATCCTTCCTATTTGGCTGCACGGTTTTCTCCAATATTTGTTTCAACTCACGATTTGAAACCTCAGCCTGACCATTTGTTTGAGGGTGGTGGTATGGTGTTGATGTTTTGTATGTCACCCCATACTTTCGAAGGAGGGAAACAAAATTCCTATTGCAAAAGTGTGTCCCTTGGTCACTGATGATGGCCTTTGGTACTCCAAACCTGCAGAAAATTTGAGCCTTGACAAAATCCACTACAACATGAGAATCGTCAGTCCTGGTGGCCTTGGCCTCCACCCATTTACTCACATAATCAACAGCAACCAAAATATACAGAAATCCAAATGAACTAGGAAAAGGACCCATAAAATCAATGCCCCATACATCAAAAATCTCACAGAATAGTATGGGTTGTTGGGGCATCTCATGTCTCCTAGAAATGTTCCCAGTGTGTTGGTAACGAGAGCATGACTTACAAAACACATGAGCATCATGGAATAAGCTAGACCAATATAATCCAGAGTCCAAAACTTTCCTAGCTGTCCGTTGGGGTCCAAAGTGTCCACCATAAGCAAGTGTATGACAAAAATGCAAAACAGACTCAAACTCATGATTGGGAACACACCTCCTAATGACTTTGTCTCTACACATGCGCCAGAGGTAAGGATCATCCCACACATAAAACCTAGACTCACTTTTTAATTTTTGGACTTGATGCTTCTTCAAATTTGCTGGGATTTCAGAGGAAACAATGTAATTAACTAAATCAGCATACCAAGGATGCGTACCTGAGATGATATAGAGATGCTCATCGGGGAAAGTGTCCCGAAGTGGTACCTGGTCCAAGGTGTCACCCTCTGGTGTGTGAGTAAGCCTACTCATGTGGTCTGCCACCAAATTCTCTGACCCCTTCTTGTCCTTTATCTCGATGTCAAACTCTTGAAGAAGGAGCATCCAACAGATAAGTCGTGGCTTTGCATCTGGCTTCTTTAGGAGGTACCTCAAAGCTGCATGGTCAGAAAAAACAACTACTTTATATCCCAATAAATATGAACGAAATTTATCTAAAGCAAATATAAGAGCAAGAAACTCCTTTTTTGTTGTGCTGTAGTTGATCCAACGTCCTCGATGCATACAAAATCACATGTGAACGTCCCTCCGCCCTCTGAGATAAGACAACTCCAACCGCGAAGTTGGACGCATCACACATAAGTTCAAATGGAAGGTCCCACCGCGGGGGCTGTATGATCGGTGGAGTGGTCAGACACTTCTTTAGCTCATCAAATGATACCCTGCACGAATCATCAAAATTGAAGTCAATATCTTTTTGAAGCAATCGAGATAAGGGTAGAGCGATCTTACTAAAATCTCTGATGAAGTGTCAATAAAATCCAGCATGTCCAAGGAATGATCGAACATCACGCACACATGTAGGATATGGCAGGGATGAAATAATGTCTACCTTAGATTTATCAACTTCAATGCCATGTTGTGAGACTATATGACCTAAGACAATTCCCTTTTCGACCATGAAATGACATTTTTCAAAATTTAAGACCAGATTCTTCTCAATACAACGATGCAACACATCACCCAAACTAGAGAGACATTCATCAAATGAGGATCCATAAACTGTAAAATCATCCATAAATACCTCCATGCAGGTCTCAATGAAATCTGAGAAAATACTCACCATGCATCTCTGGAAGGTACCTGGGGCATTGCAAAGTCCAAATGGCATCCTTCGGTAAGCAAAGGTACCGAATGGGCAGGTGAATGTCGTCTTCTCCTGGTCCTCTGCTGCAATGGGAACCTGAAAATAGTCAGAGAAACCATCCAAGAAGCAATAATGTGTCCTATCTGCAAGTCTCTCAAGCATCTGGTCAATGAATGGAAGTGAGAAATGGTCCCTACGAGTGGATTGATTTAGTTTCCTATAATCAATACACACTCGCCAACTGTTTTGTACTCTCACAGGAACTAACTCATCATTTTCATTTTTTATAACAGTGAAACCAGTTTTCTTTGGTACAACCTGGACTGGGCTAACCCATTATGAGTCAGAAATAGGGTAAATGATACCTGCCTCAAGTAATTTTTCAACTTCATTCTTAACAACTTCCAAAAGTGTTGGATTAAGTCTCCTTTGTGGCTGCCTAATCGGTTTAGCCCCATCCTCCAAGAGAATCCTATGCATGCAAATGGAGGGGCTAATACCTGATATGTCTGCCAATGTCCAACCAATTGCCCTAATGTTATCTCTCAATAGATTCAAAAGTTTTTCTTCATGTTCAAAAGAGAGATTGTTAGCAATGACAACAGGTAATCTATCACCACTTAGCAAGTATGCATATTTAAGATTTGGGGGCAATGACTTGAGTTCCAATGTAGGGGGGTGATGTACGGATGGAGAAATTGATGCAATAGACATATCTGCACAATGAACATCAGTATCAGAATAAAAATCATCAAAATTAGAAAATAATGCATCAAATCCATCATCATACTCAACAGCCATGTCATAATCAGAGTTTATATGATCGGAATTTGAATCCACATCAAAATCAAATCCAAGAGAGGTTTGTCCATCAAAAACAGGTGTGGAAGTACTCTTAGACATCAAACTAGAACCAATACTCACAATCTCTCTAAACATAGGACAATCAAAATCCATGGAGTTTTTACTTGGTGGTTCAAAATAGGAGATAACAAAAGCAGAATGGTCCTCAGAGGGGTACTTCATGGAGTCCATAACATTAAATATCACAACTTCATCCCCAAATTCCATGGAAAGTGTACCCTCATTGGCATTTATGATAGTTTTTGCAGTTTTGAGGAAGGGTCTACCTAAGATAATGGGGGCATGAGAACTTACCTGATCATCCTCCATGTTAAGCACGTAGAAATCTGCTGGAAAGATCATGTCTCTTACCCGGACAAGTACATCCTCAAGGACTCCCGCTGGATATGCCGTAACTCTATTCGCTAATTGCACCACTACTCTCGTCTGCTTCAACTCACCAACCTGTAAAGAAGAGAATACAGAGTGCGACATCACATTTATTGAAGCTCCTAAATTACAAAGAGCATCAGAGAAGTGCAACTCCCCTATGGTACATGGGATGGTGAATGTCTCGGGATCCTTGCACTTTGTTGGCATTGCTAGAGTTGGTGTAATGAGTACTGACACATTCTTTGGAATTTGTTTAATGGTTTCAAGTAGAGGAATGTTGATCTCCACACGCTTGAATGTGTCCAAAACCTCCTTTTGCATTGCTTCTTCAGCCATCTTCTTGGTTTGAACAACTCTGTTTGGAAAAGGAAGGGGTTTAGGAGGAACATCATTAATCTTTTGCTTACCTTTATCTTTCTCCTTCGGTTGCTCGTCAGTTGATGTGGAATTGAGCTTTTTTGGAGTTGAGGTGAATCCAGGTGGAATTGTAGGTGGAGAAGCATCAGTTGTTTGCTTCCCACTTCTCAATGTGATGAAACTGACATTCCCCTTTGGATTTGGAGTGGGTTTGGAAGGTAGATTTTCGGAATTCTTACTTACAAGTTCATGGAGGGCGGTGACAATCTGGCTCATTTGGGTCTTCAACTCCCTCAACTCCGAACTTGACTCTTCAGCTCATTCTGTTGATTAAGAACAATTTGTTTCAAAAGATCATCAGTGTTTTTGTCTACCTTGTGTTGTATATTCCCTTGCTGTTGACTTGTTGATGTTTGAGCTTCGAATCTCCTTTGGGGTTGTTGGAAACCCTGCTGGTAAGGCGGAGGCTGTTGGAAGTTTGGTTGAAAAGGGGGTCTTTGTTGTTGCCCAGAGCCATACCTCGTGTCTGATTGATCCTTCCACCCTTGGTTGAATGTTGGTGCAAATGAGTCATACTTCTTTTGGGGATATGTCTGTTGTTGCTGCTGATATGGTCTCCCAGGGACCATTGCTGCACAATCTTCTGTTTCTTGGAGTTGTGGGCAACAGTCAGTTGGGTGACTTGTCTCAGTGCAAATACCACAAGGCCTTGAAGGAGTGGGTTGGGATGTCTTTTGAGCCAAAACAATCTGCCTCACCATAGTGGTCAATTCTTCCAACTTGGTATCAATCAGATGACTCTCAAGAGAAGGATTTACCTGATGTACTCCCCTGGCATGTGGTGTACCTCTATCGCCAAATTGTTGGGAGTTTTGGGCCATCTTGTTGATCAACGCACGTGCAACTACTGGTGTCTTGTCCACCAATGCTCCTCCAGCTGCAGCATCCACCATGCTTCTCTCCATAGGTGTGAGTCCTTCATAGAAGTACTGGATGAGTAATTGATCACTGATTTGGTGATGTGGGCAGTTTGCACACAACTTCTTGAATCGCTCTCAATACTCATACATTGACTCCCCTTGTGCTTGCTTGATCCCCGAGATCTCCTTACGAATAGAAGTGGTCCTCGATGCTGGAAAAAATCTCTGCAAGAAAAGACGTTTCAAATCATTCCAACAAGTTACATCTTCGGGTTGTAAATAATACATCCAGTCTTTCGCAGCTTCATCAAGTGAGAATGAGAATGCTCTTAGTTTGATTTGATCTTCAGAGACATTTCTAGGTTTTAGGGTTGAGCAAACCACATTAAACTCTTTTCAAATGTTTATTTGGATCCTCACCAGAGAGGCCGTGAAACTTTGGAAGTAAGTGAATTAACCCAGATTTTAGTTCAAAGTCCGATTCGAGATTTGAGTATGCAATACAATTTGGTTGATAGTTAATATCAGGTGCAGCCAATTCTCGAATGGTTCTATTTAGCTCATTGTTATTATTTCCAGCCATTGGTTCTTTTTTTTATGTTTGAATTTGAATTGCTTCCAATGTCAATGTTTCCAGAAGAGATGAATTCACCAACTGATTGAATATTGAAACTTCCCGTAGACTGAGAATGTCTGATTCGTGCCCTAAGGCTGCGTTCAATCTCAGGGTCAAGATCTAAGAGATCTTTGGGATTAGTTCGTGTCATAAATCAATGAAAGATGAAAAGAAGGAAAGCAGACCATAGTAAAATAAAAATTAGAAGTTTGAGTTGATGGTCCAAAAAGAAGTAGAAGAAAGTAAAAGAAGAAGAAAAAAAATCAGATTGGGTAAAGATGGAAGAAAGAAGAGAGGAAGAGAATAAAATGTAAAATAAAATAAATACCTCTAATTGGTTGAAATAATTACTTGCTTCCCCGGCAACGACACCAATTTGAAAGAGCGCTGTCGTGGGCGCCCTCAAATGATTAGTGTGATTTTGGGATACTTAGGTGCAGCAGAGTGGCTGACCAAGGTCGTCTCTCAAAGGAGGAAGTGAATTAAAACAGCTTTTCAGAGGTATTCTAAAAATAAAAGAGAATAGAATTGAAACACTACTTAAAAGAATGGGGGTTGTTTATAGTTTATAAATATAGAATAAGTTTGCTGGAAGAAGATTGTATTTTTTTTTGTTTTTAATTTTGAGATGAAGTTTGATAAAAAGACACAACGAGAAGATGTTTTTTTTTAGAAAATATTCTAAAAGGCGTAATCGATCTAACTCTACCTCTTCAATAAATTATTTATCATTATCATTTAAATTAACATCCACTTAATTATGAACCCTTAACTTGTTAACCCCCGAGCCCTACGAGAATCAACCTTACCACAAAGATGAAGTTAATTAAACCATAGGTTATCTTCGGAACATGTAATCGCAGCACCCTACTTTGATTGATGTTCTAAGGATAACTTATGGTCAGTGGTAAATCAAGGCACATATCCATTCTGGAAATGAGGATGAATTGTATTTAGGGATTATATTTGAACTCTACAAATTTATCCCGTATGGTCTTGTATTACCGATTAAGATCGCGCTCACAATTTACACAAAATTCCGACCTCGCGTGTTTTTGTGTTAATTGTTCAATTGCTTGCTTAGTTTCTTACAATTTAAAAACACAATTCATGGATCATATTAAGTGAATTACAGTAGCTCAATGATTCAAAATAATTAAATGAAGAGGGTAGAAGATAGATCGATTACTAAAATTACTCTTCCATGGGTGACATAATCATCGTAGAAGTGTTTTGCATGTGCAAAGGTTTATAACGGGTATAACCCAATAACGCTTTTACTCAAGAATTCCAACCCAATTAGGAAGATTAAGAGAAGAAGAAATTTAAACAAAACAGAAGAAAAGATGAGGAATAAAAGAAGATCAAAGAAGTTTATTACACAAATGAAAACATTACAAAATGAAGAAGAGAATGGGGCTTCGATGAGGGGATCCTTGCTTCAAGAGCTACCCCTCTTACAATGGTTGGAGAATTTGGGTGAAACAAATTCTCCTCTGCCTCCAATCTCCTAATGCACGTCCCAACCCCACCAAATGAGAAAAACACCAATTTATAGAGTGGTGAGGAGGCTAGGTTCAAAGTGGCTTCAAGTGTGAATGGGGAATCTCAGCCAAATATTTTATGCCAACTTGCACCGCCCATTTGACCACCAGAACGCGTGAATTGGCCGGCCTTCCAGAAGGATCATATGTGCGGATATGGGTCCTCTATCTCCTCTCAAAATTTGGGCTTAATCCAAGCCCATATAAAGGAGTTATGGCCGAAATACAGAAGCTTCTCCATTCTGGCGTGTCCAGCCCACCTTTGACTTTATGGCCCAATTACTCCATCCAAATGCATTCTTTTGATCAAGTGTCCTGAATAAAAGTTGTAGCCCATGAAGTAAGGAACACATTTACAAAATATTAAGTTCAAATAATTCAAATAAAAATATTTATGATTGAAATACTACAGTGATTTTAAAAGGGTAAAACTGGAATTTTCATCAAATATTCAAATGAATGATCTAATCCCAAATACTTTCTAATTGAACATATTTGACACAATGTGAGGAAATTATATCATTTATTATCAATAAAATATTCAATAAAATAGTGTTTTATCAGCGGGGCACATGTGCCACAGATGGTAGGTGAATCGATGGAGTCTGGGAGCATGCACCGAAGCCCGCAATGGGGATAGTGGAGCCATCAGCGAGGGTGATGGCTGATGAACCGGTATAAGGGCAGTAGGAGGTCAACATACCAGCATCACCGGTGAGGTGGTCAGAGGCACCCGAGTCAAGCATCCATGCAGGAGAGCGACGACCGACAAAGGCAGCGGAGCGAACAAAATGGGCCAGAGAGGCCGAGGATTGACCGGGTTCGGCTGGGTCTCGAGGATCATGAGTCAGCCGGATGTTGGCCATAGACAGGTCCAGAGATGGTGGAAGATGTTGGAACCAGGGTCTTCAAAGCATGATTTGGCGTATGGTTTGTGTTTGTTGTCAATACTCAGTGGAAGTTCAGGATGTTTACCAACAAAGAGATCATACCGTTCAAACAGAAAACAGTAGTGAAGGTGGCGCCGTTTCCCAGTGTTTGCCAAATTTTTGGGCCTGAAAATCGGCCAATAATGTAAAGTGTTTTTGGCAAAGGTACTTGCGCGCCGAGGTCTTGGAGGATAAAATACTTGCGCGCCATATGTTTTTGAGGATCAGAACTTCAAAATTTGGCTAAGGAAAGAAGGTCGCGCAAGTATTGGTTGGGTCGCGCAAGTGAGTTGCGCGGCAGAGGTTACTGGAGACAAGACTTGCGCGCCGCTGAGGGACTTGCGCGCCTCCGCGCAGGGGGTCCAGTTTGCCTATAAATACTGGACCACCCCTCCTCATTTCCAACGGAGTTCAAGACTTAGAGATTGTTCGAGCTCTCGTCGCGCAGGTGGTTGAGCCGCGCAGGTGGTAGTTTGGTCGCGCAAGTAGAGCTTGCGCGCCGGTTGTCTGCTGAGCGCCCAAGGAGGTTTGGGAGAGAAAGGAAGTGGACCGCGCAAGTTTGTTGTCGGGGAAGGAAGCGTCGCGCAGGTGCGTTGGTGACACTTGCGCGCCAGTTTGGACTTGCGCGCCGTATTGGGACTTGCGCGTCGGGCTTGGAGAAGCGCGCCAGGTTTAGCTGAAGCCCGCCGGCCTGTTTGGAGCTGCACGAAAGCCAGGAGACTACCCGATACATTCGAGGAAAAGTGATATTCTGCTTCTGGTGAGAATCAGACTTCAATAGAGCATCTACATACAACAAAGGATGCATTCTTATGCAAATGATGAAGAGACGTTCACGTCTATAAACTGAGTGAGACTTCACCAACGGCAGTGAACCAGGGGGAGTCAACGGGAGTGACCTGAGGGACGCAGTGAGCTATCCCTGAACAATTGTAAAGGCAGTGAGCCTGGGACAGAGTGTCTGTACCCGAACCTTTGTAATCTACAGCTAGTGAAGCATAATAGATTTTGGTACGACCGACATCCTGTCGGCGTATGCTCCTTGGACGTAGCCCTTAGTGGTGAACCAAGTAAAAAGGGTTGTCTCCTCTGTGCATGTGAATGTTTGCTTTCTAATCATAATCATCATACAGGTTCAACAAGTTCCTACCGACGTGGAAACAAGATCCATCACATTAAAAGAAAAAGTGGTCACCCTGATTCACCCCTCCCCTCTCAGGGTGTCCCGGGGTCCTTCAAGTGGTTTCAGAGGGTAAAGGTTGCTGGTGTTGAATCTGACCCTTTTCGTCATGAAAAACGCGGTCAATATCAGGGGAGTCCCTCACTTCGATGGAAGCAATTTCCAGATCTGGAAGAACAGAATGAGATCTCATCTAAGATCTCTTGGAATGGAAGTTCTTTTTTCTACTGTGCAAGGAATACAAGTCACTGATCCAACAGGCCTGACTATGACTGAAACAGACAGGAAACTTCTTGATGCAGATGCTAAAGCACAAAATGCTCTCACTGCAGCCCTTTCTGATCAGATCTACCTGAAGGTGATGAATTGCACCTCAGCAAAATCCATGTGGGATAAACTTGAGAATATTTATGAAGGAGATAGCAAAGTGAAGGAGGCGAAACTACAAGTGCTACACAATCGGTTTGATGATCTGAAGATGCATCCAGACGAGAATGCAGACTTTTTCTTCAATCGAATTACTGAAGTGGTTGGAGCAATTCGGGGTCTAGGCGAAGAAATCAAAGATATTGATATTGTAAAGAAAATATTAAGAAGACTTCCACCTCTGTATAATGCGAAGGTGTCAGCCCTTGAGGAAAGAGATCTTTCCAAACTTTCTCTAGATGATCTACTGAGCAGCTTGGTAGCATATGAAATGAGAGTCAAACCAGAAGATGCTACGACTCGGGTGAGCAAGGAAATGGCATTCAAGGCCATGGATAAATTGAAAATCTCAAAGGATAGTAGCGGTAATGATGACGAAGAGAAAGAAATTCTTTCTCTCATTGCAAAGAAGTTCCAGAAGGGGAAAGAGAAATTCAAAGGGAAGTTACCTCTCGCATGTTTCCGTTGTGGAAAAGTTGGGCACATTGCCTCTCAGTGCTTGAAGAATATCAATGATGATGACAGTGAAGATGAAAACTTCAAGAAGCCTCAGAGAAGGTTCTTCAAAAAGGGAGACTTCAAATCTGGTAAGAAAATGCATGTTACATGACTGTTGAAGAAGAAAACAATTTGTGGCATCGGAGATTGGGACACATCAATCAACAAGACATGGAGAAAATATCAAAATTGAGAATTGTCATGGACATTCCCAACCTGAAGCGTGAGCGTGAAAAATCTTGTGATGCTTGTATTCGTGGGAAGCTGGTCTGCAGTTCATATCGGCCAAAGAAGAAAAGGGCATCTCACCTTCTTGATCTGATTCATACAGATGTTTGTGGTCCAATAAATGTTGCCGGAACACATGGAGAAAGGTACTTTGTCCTTTTCATAGATGATTACAGTAGAATGGCACGTGTGATGGTCATTCACAGGAAACGACAAGTCCTTGACTGCATGAAAACATATCGGCGAATCGCCGAGAATGATACTGGACGAACAATCAAAGTTTTGTGATCTGACAATGGAGGAGAATACACGTCCATTGAATTTGAGAATTATCTAGAGAAGCATGAGATACAGCATGAGGTAGCTGTTGTGAGAACTCCACAACAAAATGGAGTTGTTGAACGTAGGAATCGACAGGTGAACAACATGGCACGAACTATGCTGATTGAGAGTCGTATTCCACGACATTACTAGAAAGAGGCTGTTCAAGCTGCAGTGTACATTCAGAATCGAACAGGACTTTATATGGGTGAGACGAAGACACCGTATGAATTGTGGCATGAACGGAAGCCTTCTCTAAAATACTTTCGTGTCTTTGGAAGTAAATGGTTCATCAGGAACAAAGAAGGAAATCAAGGGAAATATGACGACAATGCAGATGAAAGAATTTTCCTTGGTTACTCAATGAACAACAAAACCTACAAATGTTTCAACAAGCGTTTGAGAAGAATTGTGGAAAGCAGTGATGTTAAGATAATTGAAGAGAAAACCACAAATGCTTCAAGGACGTCATATGCTGATGTGATAGAAAGTCAGGAAGAATGTGAACGTGAAGAAAATACAAGTGCTGAAATAGATGAAGTTGTTCAAAACACTCAGCAGTCACATCATGATGTTGACTCGGAAGAAGAATCTGAAGAAGAAACTATGGTTGAAGAAAATGCTATTGGACCTCGCAGGAGAAATCGAAGAGCTGAGATTGATCCATCCAACATAATTGGGGACATGAGTGCACCCACTCAAACAAGGAGGATGAGGAATAACACACAATCTGCATTTCTATCAGTTGTAGAGCCATCCTCATTCGAAGAAGCTGCAAATGATGAATCTTGGGTGAAAGCCATGAATGATGAATTAGATCAGATTGACAAGAATCAGACATGGGATCTTGTCCAGAGACCCGAAGGTCAAAATGTGATTGGTACCAAATGGATCTTTAAAAATAAGTTTGATGAGCATGGAAGTGTCATCAGAAACAAGGCACGACTGGTGTGTAAAGGATACTCTCAGATTGAAGACATTGATGTTGAAGAAACCTTTGCTCCAGTGGCTAGACTGGAGTCAATCAGACCTTTCCTTGCCATGACACTCCAAAAAGGATATAAAGTATATCAAATGGATGTTAAGACATCATTCTTGAATGGTGTACTCGAAGAAGAAGTCTACATTGAACAACCAGTGGGCTTTGTTTTGGGTACTGATGAAACAAAGGTCTGTAAACTGAAGAAAGATCTATATGGTTTGAAGCAGGCACCACGGGCGTGGTACTCACGGCTGGATTGAAGCTGGAATTCAAAAGAGGAGTAGTTGATCACAATCTCTATGTGAAGAATTCTCCAAAAGATCAATTCATGGTTCTTGTCTACGTTGATGATATCATATTTGGTGGCAATAGGCAGAAATCAGTGGATGAATTTGCCAACCACATGAAATCAGAATTTGAAATGTCTATGATTGGGGAGCTCACATATTTCTTGAGGCTGCAGGTGATTCAAAAGAAGGAATACACTTTCATTTCTCAGGAAAAATATGCAAGAGAGCTACGGAAGAAGTTCAATATGCAAGACTCCAAACCAATGTCAACTCCAATTGCAGTTGGAACTAAACTTGGAAAGCATGAGGATGGGGACTCTGTTGATCCCACCATGTACAGGAGGATCATTGAAAGCCTACTGTATCTGACAGCGACAAGGCCAGATATTGTCTTTGCAACATGGCTTGCGGCCCGCTTTCAGAGTAATCCAAAAGAGGAACATATGACAGCAGTAAAAAGAATCATGAGGTACATTCAAAGTACACATAATTTCGGGTTATTTTTTGCTGCAGGCAGGGACAGTGAATTATCCGCATTTTCTGATGCTGACTGGGCTGGTGATGTGGTAGACAGAAAGTCCACTAGTGGTGGAGCTTTCTATGTTAGGCAGAAATGTGTTGGCTGGTTGAGCAAGAAACAAGAAAGTACTTCTCTTAGTACTGCTGAAGCTGAGTATATCTCTGCCACAAAGGCATGCACTCAACTGCTTTGGATGAAGCAGCAACTAATAGATATTGGTGATAAGGTGCAGCAACCAATGGTGATTTACTGTGATAACAAAAGCGTAATTGATCTTACGAAGAATCCGGTTCAGCATTCTCGTACAAAACATATTGAAATACAGTATCATTTTATCAAAGAAAAGGTTGAACAAGGCGTGATTAGAATGGATCATGTTGGAACTGATGAGCAAGTGGCTGATATCTTGACCAAGCCATTGTCCGCGGCTGTGTTTGAAAAGCATCGATTGAACCTCGGTGTTCAACCACCACCTACTGCATAAGGGGAGGCTCCGGAAATCCCCTCTCGTTTGTTTTAACTGTTTTTATCTGCTTATGGTTGTGATGCAGGTTTATGGGGGAGATACTATCTAGGGGGAGTATGGCTTGAGCTGAACGTTGAACAACTTATCGGTCTTTGGTTTTATTGTCAATAGGGGAGAAAGGAATAAATTCAAGGCACGAAATTCTTCTGTGATGAGAAGTATAAGATTGCGATGAGAAGTATAAGAAGGATAACATCGGGCGTCATGGAGAATTTCAAAACACCGGAACCCAATTCAAGCTTCCTCTCTTGAATTTATTCTGATTGCCAACAAACCCAAAGGGGGAGATTGTTGGAACCAGGGTCTTCAAAGCATGATTTGGCGTATGGTTTGTGTTTGTTGTCAATACTCAGTGGAAGTTCAGGATGTGTACCAACAAAGAGATTATACCGTTCAAGCAGAAAACAGTAGTGAAGGTGGCGCCGTTTCCCAGTGTTTGCCAAATTTTTGGGTCTGAAAATCGGCCAATAATGTAAAGTGTTTTTGGCAAAGGTACTTGCGCGCCGAGGTCTTGGAGGATAAAATACTTGCGCGCCATATGTTTTTGAGGATCAGAACTTCAAAATTTGGCTAAGGAAAGAAGGTCGCGTAAGTATTGGTTGGGTCGCACAAGTGAGTTGCGCGACAGAGGTTACTGGAGACAAGACTTGCACGCCGCTGAGGGACTTGCGCGCCTCCGCGCAGGGGGTCCAGTTTGCCTATAAATACTGGACCACCCCTCCTCATTTCCAACGGAGTTCAAGACTTAAAGATTGTTCGAGCTCTCGTCGCGCAGGTGGTTGAGCCACGCAGGTGGTAGTTTGGTCGCGCAAGTAGAGCTTGCGCGCCGGTTGTCTGCTGAGCGCCCAAGGAGGTTTGGGAGAGAAAGGAAGTGGACCGCGCAAGTTTGTTGTCGGGGAAGGAAGTGTCGCGCAGGTGCGTTGGTGACACTTGCGCGCCGTATTGGGACTTGCGCGTCCGGCTTGGAGAAACGCGCCAGGTTTAGCTGAAGCCCGCCGGCCTATTTGGAGCTGCACGAAAGCCAGGAGACTACCCGATACATTCGAGGAAAAGTGATATTCTGCTTCTGGTGAGAATCAGACTTCAATAGAGCATCTACATACAACAAAGGATGCATTCTTATGCAAATGATGAAGAGACGTTCACGTCTATAAACTGAGTGAGACTTCACCAACGGCAGTGAACCAGGGGGAGTCAACGGGAGTGACCCGAGGGACGCAGTGAGCTATCCCTGAACAATTGTAAAGGCAGTGAGTCTGGGACAAAGTGTCTGTACCCGAACCTTTGTAATCTACAACTAGTGAAGCATAGTGGATTTTGGTACGACCGACATCCTGTCGGCGTATGCTCCTTGGACGTAGCCCTTAGTGGTGAACCAAGTAAAAAGGGTTGTGTCTCCTCTGTGCATGTGAATGTTTGCTTTCTAATCATAATCATCATACAGGTTCAACAAGTTCCTACCGACGTGGGAACAAGATCCATCACATTAAAAGAAAAAGTGATCACCCTGATTCACCCCTCCCCTCTCAGGGTGTCCCGGGGTCCTTCAGAAGAGTGGCGACCGTTGAGGAAGCTTCCTGGACCGCTGTCTGTCCCTGCCTCGGGCGTTGAGATGGACGTCCATGCAGAACCCAACATCGGTCGATCAGGTGGCCAAGTTTGCCACAATGTTGACAGAGAGGACGTGGACGACCTTCCACACGGTGACGTCCACGAGGGCCCGAGGAGCGTCCACCGCCATGACCCATGAGAGCGGAGTGGTCGATAACCGGGGCGGGAGGGGGAAGGGCCCGTTGGGCCTTGCTCAGCCGATGATAAACCTGTGGGATCTCCAACGATGAAGGGTTGGTGAGCAGCTCGGTTGCCGTGGTAGCACACTCGGGAGCGAGGCCGCTGAGAAGAGTGAAGATGTAGAGTTGGTCTCGCTGAGTCTGAGCCTCTGCCGGTGTCTGGGGAACGGGCCACAACTCTTGCATCACGAAGCCCTTTCCATTCCATGAAGTATGCGGTGAAGGACTGGTCCTGCTGTCGAATATGGGACAGGTGCTGGAGGATATCAGAAACCCGAGCCAAGTTGTTTGTCTCGGAATACATGATGTTCAAGGAGTCCCATAGCTCCTTGACTGTATTCGCCGTTCGGGTGACATCCTTGACCGATCGGTCCATGGAATTGACCAGCAGAGCAAAGATCTTGCTATCAGCAAGCTTCCAGGAACGGTATTTGGGGTCAGTCGAAGCCGGGGGAGGATGCTCAAGGTGATGATCAAGATCCATCCCGGTCAGGGACATCACCACAGTCTTTCGCCAGATGGAGAAATTTGTGGAGTCCAACCTGTCATCGACGAGGCGGGTGGAAGCGGTGATCATCTGAGGCAGAGGGGAGGAGTCTTCCATTGAAGCGTCGGGTAGCGGTCGGACGCAGTTGTGGGCAACGCCGGAATCAGCGGGGGGTTGGGCGTGCCGGGAAGCCGTGTGGAGCCGCGAGAGGTAGCGGACAACGGGAGGGGCGCTGGGAGGCGGTGCTAGCTGTGCGCAGGAAGAGTCGGGTCGCCGGGAGGGAGTTGCCTGGACCGTTTCGCCAGGAGGGAGTCGGGCTGCCTGGAGGGAGCCGCCTGGACCGGTTCGCCGGGAGGGAGCCGGTCTGCCTGGAGGGAGCCACCTGGACCGGTTCACCGGGAGGGAGCTGCGGCTGGAATAGAAGTAACCGGACGGGCGGGCGCCGGGAGGGATCCGCTGGGAAGGGAGCAACCGGACGGAGCGGGAGGGCGGGGGCCGTCGCGCGGGGAAGGAAAGGGCCGTCGCGATGGAGGGCCGCCGGGGGGAGGGGGCGCGGGAGGCGCCAAGCGCACAAGAGGAGGGCAACCTGGGTAGCGCCGCGCGCACAGGAGGAAGGCACAGGAGGAGGGCCGCTGGGTAGCACCGCACGCATAGGAGGGAGGGCCGCCGGGAAGGGAGCCGCGTGCACAGGTGGGAGGGCTGCTGGGAAGGGAGCCGCCGTGTTGGGCAGAGCCGGAGGGGAGGGGGGGCACGTAGGGCAGAACCGGGAAGCCGCAGGGGAGGGAGGGTTCAGAATTAATTTCCCTTTGATACCATGTAGAATGGGAAACCTCCTTACCTTCAAGGTGAGGCGGATGACTTCTTTTATAGATTGAGAAAGAGGAATATACAACGGAGTATTCCGATGTGGGACTCAGAAATACCCATAATAATAAAAAGAATAAAAAAAGAGGGTTTAACACTTCTGATAAGAGTCTTGTTTCTGAAAAGACTCACATTATTGGCAAGAAGAGTTTGAAATCGTCCAAGAACACATCCACTGCAAGCTCATGGAAAAGGGTAACCCCTGTCCCAAAAATTTCTGTTTACCATTGATACAAGTTACAAATCAAGATTTTGGCAAGTTGAGAAAATATTTGAGAAACTCACCACTTCATCAAAGGTGGACGTGAGCATGTGTGGGAAGAATTACTCTCTGAAGCAAGCTCAAAAGAAGAGCTGTGTTGTCCAAAAACAACAAGGTGTCAAAGCTCGCTAGACTACAACTTAAGGCAAAAGAACGAGGTTTATTTGCCGTTGTTTGTGCTGTGGAAAGTTTGAACAAAAAACCATAGAATGTTGGCATATTTTTTCAATCACTAGAATGCAAAGGAGGCTTATATCAAGGGGGAGCAGATCTGCATTGAAGAAAAATCCCCCTGAGCAGAGTCAAAAGTACACTGAAGAAGAGTGACTCTGTCAACCAAGAACAAATTTGATATCTTGGCGAATTTTTGTGAAAATTGCAATAGAAATGGTCATTGTGATGATGAGTGCCAGTGCAAACCTGTCATGCATAAGTAATATGCTTATGAGAAGAGAAGACAGCAAAAGATAAAGAAGCAAAGAAAAGGTGAGTCTGCCTTGGGGTATAAGCAGAAGATGAATGTTGAGAAAAGTACACCCAAGAAGAACACTGTGAAAGATGTCACACCAACAAAGAAGAGATGCTTCTTCTGTGGTAGAAGATGAATGTTGAGAAAAGTACACCCAAGAAGAACACTGTGAAAGATGTCACACCAACAAAGAAGAGATGCTTCTTCTGTGGTAGAAAAGGCCACACAATGGAGCTTTGCAAACGGGCCATGAATGTTAATGTTAAAGGAAGCAAGTTGGAATCAAAGAAAGAATCAATCCAATAAAAAAAATAAGAGAATTGATTCGGTAGAAGACATGGTAGTGGAGGAATTTGAAAAGTTGCCAAAGAAGGATAACTTGAAGGCTGCTGAGAAGCTGTGTGGAAGGTGCAAACAAACTGGTCACGCTCCCAATAAATTGTTGCGGAAACGATTCGGTTTGCAGAGATAAACACAACGTAAACACAGCAGAGTATAAAACGTGTTATTAACAAAGTCGAAAAACAGAAAACGAAACTTGCAGGAAAGTAAACGGAACAACAGGATTTACGTGGTTCGGACCTTATGGTCCTACTCCACGGCAAGAACACCACCACCGATTCTTTATTATTATGCAAAAAACGAAAACAGAGCAAATGCAAACAGAGAAGCAGGAAAGACAGACCACGCACGCGGACCACATAAACTATCCGAGAGCGAAGATCTCTCCACTCCAAGAGCCAGTGATGAACTCTGGCTTGGAGATAGCGGAGTATTCTTCCGAACTGGACGGACTCACGCACGCAAACCTCGACTACAAACAGACCAGAAAAAGAAACTAGGAACATACAACGCAAAGATCAGACAAGAAAGAAAAAAAGGCTCACAAACAAAACCGCCAAGAAGCGCAGATCTCTGCCATGGTTGCATTGATGATTTCCATAGAGGTCTCCATCGGAAGGGCACCAGAACAGTCGTCGAGGCGATGGCGTACAAGCGGCGGGTCACCGAAACATCGAAGGCTCTGCTTCTCTCGGAGCTCTCGGGAGCGGAAAACTGAAGACGACGACAACCAACACTCGAAAAACAGCGGCTACTCGATCATAATGGAGCAGCAAAGGCGAAGAGACGCGCTGACAAGCGCAACAGACGAGGGCCACGCGGTGGGCATCAGACGAGCGGAAGAATCTCGAAGCGGCAGGCGGCTCAACAAATCCTGAACAAACCGCACACGTGGACGGTTGCGAACTGTTAAACCCTCTTTTGTATTATTATGGGTATTTCCGAGTCCCACATCGGAATACTCCCTTGTACATTCCGCTTTTTCATTCTATAAAAGAAGAGCCCCACCTCACTTTGAAGGTAAGTGGGTTTCCCCATTCTACATGGTATCAAAGGGATTTTTATCCCGAACCCTCCCTCCCTTGCGGATTCCCGACGTCCTCCCGGCCCCGCCTCTCTCCCTACTACCCTAGCCATTCCCGGCGGGCCTCCCCTCCTGTCCCGGCGCAGCCCTCTCGCCCAGCTCCTCTCCGGCCTGCCCATTCCCGGCGGCTCTCCCTCCCAGGGCGCTCCCTCCCAGCGGCTCCCCGCGGCTCCCGACGCCCTCACCCGCGCGGCCCCCGTCCCGGCGACCCTCTCTCCCGGCGACTCTCTCCCCGGCGGCCCTCTCTCTCCCCTGCATGGCTGCTAGACTCAGGTGCCTCCGACCACCTCACCGGTGATGCTGGTATGTTGACGTCTTACTGCCCATATGCCGGTTCTTCGGCCATCACCGTCGCTGATGGCTCCACTATCCCCATAGCGGGCTTCGGCGCCTGCTCCCTGACTCCTTCGATACACCTACCCTCTATGGCACATGTGCCCCGCAGTCCCTTTAATCTGCTTTCCATCAGTAAACTGACTAAGGATTATAACTGTGCGGCCATATTTACCTCTTCTGGTGTTGTGTTTCAGGAGCAGACTACGAACCGGGAACTTGGTCAAGGCCGGCTTCGAGACGGGGTCTACATGTTCGAGGGGCCCGCACCCATTGCTTGCACGTCTACCTCTTCTCGGGCACTTGATCTTCATTCCCGATTAGGGCACCCGCCTGCATCCACCATTCATCAGATGTTTCCGGACTTCAGTAGGACTCCTACTTTTCATTGTGAGTCATGCTCTTTTGCAAAACATCATCGCTCTTCCTACATTCCTCGCACGGATACACGGGCCTCCCACCCCTTTGCTCTGGTTCATTCCGATGTTTGGGGCCCGTGTACCGTTCCGAGTCATTTGGGCTATAAATACTATATCTCCTTCATTGATGACTATTCACGAATAACGTGGCTTTACCTTCTTCGGGAACGCTCCGAAGTGTTTTCCACCTTCCAAACCCTTTTTAATGAAATTAAGAATCGTTTTTCTATCTCGGTCAAATGTCTCCGCTCGGATAATGGGCGCAAATATCTCTCCACTTCTTTTTGGCAGTTTCTCTGGACGAATGACATCCTTCATAAGACCTCCTGTCCTGATACACCCCAGCAGAACGGCGTGGCCGAGCGGAAACACAGACATATTCTAGAGACTGCCCGTGCCCTCATCTTCCACTGACAGGTGCCTCTGCTCTTTTGGGGCGATGCCATTCTCACTGTTACCTACTCCTCAATCGCCTTCCTTCTATCCTTAAGGGGGAGACTCCCTTTCGGGCTCTTTTCCCCACTCTCCCTCTTCATTCCCTCCCTCTTCGAGTGTTTGGCTGCTTGTGTTATGTTCGTGACACTCGCCCTGGCCGCACCAAACTCTCTCCCAAATCTCTCCGCTGCATCTTCCTCGGTTATTCCCCCACTCAGCGCGGATACCGCTGCTTCTCCCCGGACCTTCGCCGGTATGTCATCTCTGCAGATGTCTCCTTTGTGGAAAGTTCTCCATTCTCCTTTTCCTCTCCTCCTCCTGACTCTGCCATTGATGACTGTCTTCCCCTCATCATCCAGCCTCTTCCGGATTTGCCTCCTTCCTCTCCTCCTCCTGACCCTGTCCTCGATGTTTGTCCTCCTCTCCTCATCCATCCTCCACCGGCGTCAACCCCTGTTGACACCCATTTTGGTCAGGTCTACTCCCGCCGTCCTTCGACTGTATTCCCCGTTCCGGCCAGTGACACTGATGCTCCCGCTTCGTCCGCTGCTCCTGCTCCCCCACCCGCGGACTTGCCCATTGCCCTACGGAAAGGTACTCGCTCCTGCCAGAGTACTCCTCTATTTGCATCTTCTTACAGGGGTTTGTCCGCTCTGGAGACGGTTCCTATACCTCGCGCAGTTGGTGATGCCAAATCTCACCCCGGGTGGCTCGCAGCCATGCGGGATGAATTGCAGGCTCTGGAGGACAACCATACTTGGGATCTTGTCCCCCTTCCAGTAGGCAAACAGGCAGTGGGCAGCAAATGGATTTACACGGTCAGGCTGAATCCCGATGGTACTCTCCATCGCCTCAAAGCCCGCCTTGTGGCCAAAGGCTTTGCTCAGACATACGGAGTTGACTACTTTGATACCTTCTCCCCAGTTGCCAAGATGACCTCTGTCCGGCTATTCATCTCTCTCGTCGCCCATCATCGGTGGCCTCTTCATCAATTGGATGTCAAGAATGCATTCCTCCATGGCTTCCTTGAGGAAGAAATCTTTCTACAGCAACCCCCCGGATTTTGTGCCGCTGGCGCTGAATCTCGTGTCTGCCATCTCCGTCGCTCTCTTTACGGCCTCAAACAGTCTCCCCGTGCTTGGTTTGGCCGCTTTAGCATGGTCGTCAGCGACTTTGGGCTTTCTCGCAGTATGAAAGACCACACTGTCTTCTACAGGACGACTCCACATGGCTGCATCTTATTGGTCGTCTATGTGGATGATATCGTCATCACCGGCAGCGACTCTGTGGGTATCACCCATCTCAAGGCCCATCTTCACCAGCACTTCCACACTAAGGATCTTGGTCCTCTCACATACTTCCTCGGCATCGAGGTTTCCTACTCCTCTGACACCATCTCCCTCTGCCAACGGAAGTATGCTTTGGATATATTGCAAGATGCTGGGCTGACTCAGGCCACTGCGGTCGATACTCCTCTGGAGCCTGGCGAACGGTCTCTTTATGCCTCCTCGACTCTATACCCACATCCCGAGCGGTACCGTCGATTGGTGGGCAAACTCAATTATCTCACCATGACTCGACCCGACATTTCCTGTGCGGTCGCCAAAGTGAGTCAATTTATGGAGCATCCAACCACATCTCAGTGGGATGCTGTCGTCCGCATCGCCAAGTACATCAAACGGGATCCTGCCCGTGGTCTTCACTACTCCCAGCATCCTCATCAGCATATTGAGGCCTTTTGCGATGCTGATTACGCTGGCTGTCTTGCCACTCAGAAATCTACCTCTGGGTTCGCCATTTTCTTGGCAGGCAACCTCATTTCTTGGCGCAGCAAGAAACAGACGGTCGTCTCTCGCTCCAGTGCCGAGTATGAGTACCGTGCCATGACCACCGTCACTACCGAGATCCTTTGGCTTCGGCAACTCCTCCAGGAGCTTGACTTTCCTCAGCAGACTTCTGCTCACATATGGTGTGACAATCAGGCAGCCACTAAAATTGCTTCGAATCCCGTCTTCCATGAACGCACGAAGCATATTGAGGTGGACTGTCACTTTCTTCGCCACCACCTGGAGCACAACCATGTCAGCTTTAGCCACATTCCGACGGCCGACCAGCTTGCTGACATCTTCACCAAATGCCTCCCTGGTGCTCGCCTTGCCTCGCTCAGTTCCAAGCTGGGGATCCACCACATCTGACACCCAGCTTGAGGGGGAGTAGTTATGGGTCTTGTGTGGTGTCATCTTATTCTTTTTTTGTGGGACTCGTTGTCCAAGCTGGGTCTGTCCAGCTTGAGGGGGAGTGTTAAACCCTCTTTTGTATTATTATGGGTATTTCCGAGTCCCACATCGGAATACTCCCTTGTACATTCCGCTTTTTCATTCTATAAAAGAAGAGCCCCACCTCACCTTGGAGGTAAGTGGGTTTCCCCATTCTACACGAACGAAAGGCCGGCGAAGATTGGATCACCGAAGAAACACAAACAGAAGCACCAACGCCGTAGGATCGGCACTCATCAACGGTCATCAAAGAAGACAAAACACCAGGATCGCCACGGTGGAAAGGAGGCCGAAACAACCAGCGAGCCACAGCGAGATCAGCCCAGCAAACAAGCCACGGTCCAGAGGCCCAACAAACAAGCCCATAATGCATAATAATAATAAAGCAGAAACAAAAAACAATTTTGCATGGCAAAACCGAAAACAAGATTTTAATATTTGAAAACTCATTTTCACATAAATACATGACATGCTTGCGAGGTCAAAGGTGGGACCCACCTTATTCTCATATCTGCTGTTTCTATGTTTCCATGCCGGAAATTGGGAGTGATGAAGGTTGTGAGCGCCTTACAGCTAGAAAAGATAACCATCATACAGTACTTTAACCGGTATCATGTTGCTTCCTCGCAACACTTCAGGTGGTATCATAAGGATATGCTTGGAGCTTACTTTGAAGAAGACCGACCATGATGAAGAGATGCTGGAGTGCATCCCTTGAGGGGGAGCTGACAAGAATAGGAGCTGCCAGATGATGTTATTTCACGTGAATCTGGAAATCTGGACAGTAGTTAAAGGAAACCGAGGTTAAAGTATGACAACCACTCTCCTATCCTTGTTTTTGATTGAATCAAATATGATTTTCTATGGGAGAGTTTGAAAAGTTGAAAGATTACTTGAAAGAGGGAGAGTCAATCTTGCACTAGAAAGTTTTTAATGTGTTTGTTAAGGATGAGTGCAGGTCTTTATATGTAAAAGTGCTTGAACAACCCCTAGAAAGTGATTTCTGAGTTGACATCACAAGCTGAACATTTTATGGATAGTTTTGATGTCTAGATTAATCACTTTTGTTTTCTACAACGAGCTCGCTCATGTAGACTTAGAGTTGATTAGTTGATGACTCATTGTTTAGAGAAATGTGATGCCACCCTTCTCTCAAGTGGATCGGATTTTACCAAGGGGTAGAAGATGAAATTTCAGTAAAGTATGAGACGGGTGTGACTTTCCCCTACTCAAAGAATCTCAAAAGGTGATAAAAGAATCTTTGTATTTATTGTCAATAAGAGGGAGAGAAAAAAAAACCGTCGAAGACATTGACAAGTGATTCATGTGAGGCAGTTAAGGGTATTGACAACAAAACCAAATGAGGAGATTGAAGAATCCAATGGATTGTGATGATTGTATTTGTTGTCAATGAGTAAGCTGGTTGTCAATATGTGTTGGGTGATTCAGGAAGAGCCCAATGCATGAAGAGGTTGAATATTGAGATACAGCTTGGAAGAGGCTATCTGCCATTGGATATGCCAAAGATTCCATTCATATGTTGGCAATGAGGATTGAGAGGATGCTGCCCTTGACAATGGGCAAGGATTGATGCTGCTAGATAGGAAACAACAAATACGTCTGATGACTGTAGAGCTGATCTTAATTGAAGGTTGAAGAAAGCACTGTCTACAACATGTTACATTTACTTATGGTAAGTTGGAAGGAAACATTATTTCGGAATGTTGCATTGCATCTGGAAGCTATACCTTTTGGAAGTTACACTTATATGGGTACTGCGGATGCATAGATATCTGGAAATGATGTCTGGAGGCACTGATTCCGGAATATGTTTACATTGAAGATAATCTAAAAGGACTCCAAAAGCTACAAGGTGAGTTGCGAAAGCTGAGCTGAAGTGCATCCGAAAGATGCACTCACGAAAGTTGAACTTTTGGAAGATAAGATAGCCGGAAGATGAGTCACAGATGCAGACTGTGTGCATCCGGAAGAAGCAACCATGAGCCAAACCTTGAAGAAGTTCAAAAGATTTGACTGTAAGTTAGAAGAGCTGAAGAATGCTATTTTTAATGACGAGGCATGAATGAAGGATGCAAGTTACAATCAGACGTGTTGTCACGGGGTAACATGTCAACCAACAAGGAGAAGTTCAAGGTTTCAGACACAAAGACATAAGTGGGAGTAGAGGATGGTCCATAGATGAAAGAAGACCAACATACAAGTGCGACCACTATGTTATGGAGAAACAAATGAAGACAAATTTTCAGAGATTTAAAGTAGTAACCAAACAAAGAGGAATGAAGATGCGTGCATATGATGTTCATGAAAAAAATAGCATTTTGTTCAAATGACGAAGATGATATTTGTTGAATGGGGAAACCCCTCTCGCCTCCTCCCCTCAAAGTGAGGAGGAGGCGTTCTTTTATAATGAAGGATAAACTCCACATCGGACCACAAGTCCGATGTGGGATACAGACTCTAACACTCCCCCTCAAGCTAGGTGAACCTAGCTTGGACACATAATAAAAAGAAAACAACAAAACAGACGCTAACACTCCCCCTCAAGCTGGACATACCCAGCTTGATGACAAAACAAGATGAAATAAAATATTAAGCTGCTGCTGCTCCCCCTCACGATCAAAGCTCCCCCGCAGGATGATGGATGGATGATGTTGCGGGCGCAGCAGATGACCATTCAGACCGGTTGGTTGATGGAACGCCAAGAATGCCGCACTAGTGGGGCCGGTCGATGAAACGCCGGGAAATCCAAACTAGCACCGGGAAAACCGCACTTGCGGGGCCGGCCACGGGAGGCGGGGATTCCGCAGAAGTGTTGCGGGATCTGGCGGCGCCAACGGGGCCTGAAGCCTAGGTGGTCGAGTTGCTGCGCTAGCGAATGGACGTGCCGGCGGATAGAGATGCGGCTGCCGGGAGGTGCCGGGAGATCCCGGCGCCTCCCGCTGCTCCAGCGCCTCCTGCGCCTCCCGCTGCTCCAGCGCCTCCTGCGCCTCCCGCTGCTCCAGCGCCTCCTGCGCCTCCCGCTGCTCCCGCGCGCTCGCGGCTCGCGGCTCCCGGCGGATCTCCCTCCAGTCCGGCGACCCCTCTAACAATATTCTTTCAACAACTCCATTATGTTGTGGGGTGTAAGGTTATCTGATGCGAAACACATGTCCCACAACCTCATATTGGTCCTTTACCTAGTTATTGGCTCAGGGTTAAGGGTGATATCATCCCATAGGCCATGGTAGAGATGTAAATCTAACATGACCAACCTATTTATCCTGCATACCACATCTGCAACAACAATATAACTTGACCCACATTTAAGGCTGTAGGTGTATGCATAAATGGGATAAAGGCTCACCACACTTGTTCTATATCAATATATAATACAATATCTAACAGAAAACCGTTCACTCATAATATAATAACAAGGTGTGCATACTAAGATTGCCACCTCTATTAGGTCACCTTGCTTCCTTTCTCATGTTTCTTCATGAAGTCTTTGTTCAAACAGTCTATATTTGCATGGCCTAAAATGATCATATAGAAGTGTTCTACTAGCTCAATAGGCACCCTTCATAATGCGGACTTCTCTATAGTGGTAAGTACTCTAGGGTGTCCCTACCCGACTGCACCAAGCAAGGCTATTTCTTGGCTCATTGACTGTAGAAATTGGATGGAAGTGTAAGGGGATGATTATCACATTGCTCTAAATCCATGTTATCTTGAAATTGTTCTTGCATCACATGTCACACGACTCACAACAAAGCCTCTCAAGATTAACACCTTCTCTCTTTTTTACTTTCTTAGTTCTTGGCTGTCTTTCACTTAGATAACCCTATGTTACTAAAAAGATACATGGTAAACAATGATGTGACAATCAAGTGGATGTTGAAAGATATTATTTTACTTAGGTTTTTTAGCTTATTATTTGAAACTTCTGTTGTAATTTTATATGTTACATCGATTTGATGGATGTTTTTTTCGTTGATATGCTTATTTTATTGATCGTTGCTTGTAATACTCATTTATTTTATTTTGGCATCTCATGTTGCTTTCTTGCATGCTTGGAATGGGTCTTATCCCCTCTGACTATATATGGCCTTAAAACACATGGAGTGCCTAGGTTTTGTAGCGGCTCTCCAAATGCAACAATCCATTCTAGAGATTTTTCTGGCTGAGCCAATCAAACTTGACATTCTAAATTATTATTTTTTGTATACAAATATGCCCTCTCAAGAAACAAAGGGGTTATTAATATGTTGCAGTGTTGTAGTTTTGTTAGTGATTGTAATAGTCTACACAGTAGTCAATATTATTTACAAGATTATTTAATAATGAAATAGTTGATCGCTTTTTATAGATGGAGATGGAAAGGAATTCTAAATATTTTAATCAAGGTTGTAAAATTAATGTAACACATGTGTTGATTGATTGTTTCCGGTTCATGTTATATTTCTGTTTAATAGCAGGCTTTCCTTCTGAAAAACAGGTCCCAATATCAAATATAAGAAATTTCTGCATTATTGCACATATTGATCATGGGAAATCTACATTAGCTGATAAATTGCTTCAAATCACTGGTACGGTTGAAAAAAGAGAAATGAAGGAACAGTTCCTTGATAACATGGATTTGGAGCGAGAAAGAGGCATCACTATTAAGTTACAGGTTTGTCTTTTCCCTTGATGTTTTTTTTGTGCTTATGTTTTGATGAAAAAGAAAAGCTGATACAAAGCTTTGAGGGTCATGGTAAGCAAATATCAGCAGGGTCAATGCTGATTACAAGCAAGTCCATGCTTTCAGATTGGTGTGGATCTGACCAATGTCAAAGGGGCTATTTATTTCCACAAAGGTCGTATAGTGGATTGGTCCCTTGTTTTATTTGGCCTTGCTGTGTTTTAGAATGTGGAGCGAGTCATTATCATTATGACCACCATTATCAAAGGATGCTTCAGTTGGCTCTGATTTCTAGTTTTTTTGGTCCATAATCATGAGTAAATGGAGTCACACTAGGTCAGGAGTTTATTGTCGTCTCTCTTCCCCTTTTTGAATTATATTTTCCTTGGTTTGTGATTATTTTTATTTTTCTTTGTCATTTAGACATGTTTCCATAATCATTATTTTTTTTGTATTCCTTTTGTAGGCTGCGCGCATGCGATACCTTTTTCAGGGTGAACCATTTTGCCTGAACTTAATTGATACACCAGGGCATGTGGACTTTTCATATGAGGTTTGTTTATACGTCATATTTCACATTCAACTCCACCTTTGTTTGAAAAGTTGGGAATGTGTGAATTTTTTGGATTCATGGAGCTTTAGCGTTTAGGATCTGGTTGTTGCTAGCTCTTGTATATTAGGTCCATTCCATCTGGGCTTCTTATCTTACAAAATTTGTATAAAATTCATGGTTTTGATTTGCATCTTGTAGAAATTAGGCATCGGAATCCATGCCTCTCAAGTGAGGCCGACCATTTTATTTATAGCAAAACAAATATAAGAGATGAGCGGTAATTACAAAATACAAAATTCAAAATTCAAAATGACCGGGAACAGGATAAGCCTTCCAATACTCTCTCAAGCTGAGATATATATTTATCATGCCCAACTTGGTGCATAAAAATTGAACACGTGCTCCAGGAACCCCCTTTGTAAAGATGTCCGCAAGTTGATCTATGGTGCGAACATGATTGAGGTTGATCATTATAATTCTCCCAGACGGAATGACAGTCAACTTCAATGTGTTTAGTCCGCTCATGAAAGGTTGAATTGATAGCAATTTTGACCGCGACTTGATTGCCACACCAGATGTGTGCAAACTTCCTTAATAGGATAACCAATCTCCCACAGCATTTGTTGTGCCCAAATAATTTCTGCAGTCATATGAGCCATAACACAATACTCTGATTTTGAACTGGATCGAGATGAACTGTCTGTTTTTTGCTTCGCCAGGAGACAAGATTACCTTTGATAAATACTGAAAATCCGGACGTGGATCTCTTGGATGAGAGGTATCCTGCATAATTTGCATCACAAAAAGCCGCAATATCCATGTGCTCATGATCAAAATATAGAAGCTTGGGTTCCTTTTTCACTAATCTGAAAACGCGAAGGACAACCTCTCACTGCAGTTTTGTTAGGGATTCTATGAACTTACTCACCTTGCTCATTGCACACACAATGTCATGGCGAACCATCGTCAGATAGTTCAACTTGCCATAAGCTGTCGATACCTGTCCGGTGAGGTGAAAGCCTCACTATTAGCGTGAAAAGACTTTTCCCTAGCCTTAGGCGGTGAGTCCACATAATCTGCTCATGTCATGATGGTTTCCTGTAGCAGATCAATGATATATTTTCTCGAGCACATATGGAAACCTCAATCCCTAAGAAATATCTCAACCCAAATCCTTTGTTTGAAAATTCCGATGAAGGACTTAAGTCGGGTAATTCTAGTATCATTGCTGCCTGTAATGACAATATCATCAAAATACACGACCAGGAGAATGCTACCTGCAGTAGACAAATGATAGAAAATAGAAGGATCCTTCTTGGGTCGGGTTTGGGGGGATTTTGGACTCAACCCAAGCAAAAGTGGTTGGGTTGGGTTGGGCCGCAAACATTTTTCTGCAATGACCCGACCTGCGGTGGGGTCGGTCGGGTTAGGTAAAAAAAACATTAAATAACAAAAAAAAAACTATAAAACCATTGATTAAATTAAAATTAAAAATTAATATTGATTGATAAATATAATGTAAATATAATGTAAATATAATGTTGTATAACGTTGTATAACATTGTATAACATAAATAAAACGTTAAATAACGTAAACATAATGTTATATTTATGTTATATAACATTTGATTTACAACGTTATATAATGTAAATATAAAGTTATATAATGTGAATATAATATTATATAATGTTATATAACGTAAATATAAAGTTATATAACGTAAATATAACGTAAATATAATGTAAATACAATGTTATATTTGTGTTATATAACCTTACCATTTATTGTTAATTATTATTAATTCTTGGTAGTTAATATTTATTATTTTGTATAAATTATTATTAATTAATTATTAATTATTAGTAATTTTTTATTAATTATTTATTAATAAATATTAATTTTTAGTTATTATTTATTATATATACAAATGGTTGGGTTGGGTTGGGTTGAGTCAGAATTTAGCCAACCCGTGACCCGACCTCGAGGCGACCAAACTAACTAATCTGACCTGACCATACCCCGCATGTAACCCGACCCAACCGGGTCGGGTCGGGTTTGGGCACCCCTAATTTTGATGAAAGCTGTTGGTCGGAGTAGGACACTCAAGAGGGGGGTGAATTGAGTTCCTATAAAAATTTCTGTTAAAAAGTTTATTTAAAAGATTCTCCCAATTAAAATAAAAACAGGCCAGTTAACCAAGGTAGTAAAATTATAATAGTTTGACTGTTCAAATAGTTTCACAGAAGATTGATTAATTCTCAGTTATACCAATATGAGATATTGATACAACTTTTGAAACTACTCTAATAAGGCAAGACTGTTATAATTACTATCCAAGACTAACTATCAAAGTAAAATTTAGTTTTCTGAAATATAAGTTAAAAACAGAGAAAGACTAAATTGAAAGACACAACGGATAAAACAAGTGGTTCAGTCTCAAGTTGAGACCTAATCCACTCCACTTGGTGATCACCTGCCACAAGCAATATATAAATAAAGCTTTGATCCACACCCTTGATCGAGGTTAACAACAGTACACAGGACTGTCCAGGTCATAAGACCTCTTCCACTGTTCTACATTTGAAAACTAACAACCAGGTCACACTGGACCTCGTCCACAGTTATACGTGGCTAAACAAGGTATAAAATGATATTTGAGTTAGGATATCTTGTATCCTTCGGTTTGATGCAGGAGACAGTGTGTGTTTTAATACATATACACACACTGCTCGAAAAGTAATAAAAACAGTACACAACAGAGCAAAGATAATGAGAAAGGATTAGAAATGCTCCGAGTGTTGTTTTATGCAGCTCTGGATTTGTAGGATGTAGCAGATGTGATTTTCGAGTCCTCTTGTGAAAACAGAGTATCGCGAATCTCGTGTTTTGGTTTCCAGTTCGATGAGATATGCTTTGTAGCTCTTGTTCTTCTTAGAGTTGATGCTGCAAGGATGTTTGAGGTTCTGATCCACAACGGTTTAGTCACCAGGAATCAAGAGTTCTTCGTGCGTTCTTCAGTGTACGTGTTCTCTTCTTTTTGCATGCAATCCACTGCTCGAACTATATGCAGCTCATGCACCACCATGTATTTTATCTTCGGGATGCCTTTGTTATGACTGACAGAGAGCACGATTTCTACACCTCGTACCTCGCACTGTCAGCTGACATGTCTACAAAAAAATCATTATGTCAGTGTTATTAAATGACTCAAATATGACCGTTAGAAATAACTTTTAAATTTAATTGGAAAAGACAGAAAAATGGTTAAGTATGGAACGGTGTCACAGTCGCAGTGAGACAGTCACGGTGAGACAGTAACAGTGAGATAGTCACGATGAGACAGTCACGGTGCCATAGTTGCGTTGAGATCTGGAACCGGTAGCACAGTTACAGTGTCCGGTCCTTTGCGAATTTTGGAACCAGTAGCAAGACTGCGGTGTCAGGTACATGGTGTCTCAGGTAACAGTGTCTAGTCCTTTGTTAAAATTCTTAACGGTGTCTTGGAAACAGTAGTAAGGAAACGATATCGGGTCCTTTGCGAAAATCTGGAACCGGTAGCAAACTTACGGTTTCACAGACTTAGCCAAATATCTGTAAGCAGTCTTAAGAAGCAATATTCACAGAATGGATTAAGATTAACTATAATCATACTGAAACATAATAGAACAAGATTAAACATAGTTTACAAGATTCAAACATGATTTGTGATATGTTAAACATAAGTTGTAAATATTAAAACACGAGGAATCCAACAAACTCCAAACATGATTTGTGATCATTAAAATATGAGGAGTCCAACAATCTCTAAACATGATTTGTGAGCATTAATACATGAGGAGTCCAACAAAAGCTTTTGAGAAGAAGCTGTGCTTGCTGTATAGATTTTATGAAGATTTTTTCGGCCGTATTCCAAAAAAAGAATCATCTAATTAGGGGTATTTGTGGAATACTCCCTGAGAAGAAAAAACAGTGCACGAGAAAACATGGAAAACTGTAATGAGTAATAAATGTAATGAGTATTTTATTACGGTGCTTTTGGTTAGGTGGCTACTTTTGTCAATAGGTGTTCCATTTATGGAACATTGAAAATGAAAGGTGTAATTAATATGACCGTCTATGCACGTGAGTTGTTAAGAAGATCTAGGATGAGAAAAGAGAAAAGCAAGCTACTGCTGTGTTGCTTGCAAGAGAGGGCGAATGCATGATTTGTGAGCATCCAAGAGAACTGAAGCTTTCGAAGAATCCTTTGCATGCTGTAGCAAAGAAGATTGAGGAGAAGCTGACCATCTTTCTGAGATCAGTTTGAGAGAGCTGAAGTGATAAGACAAGCAGGTATGCAGATTCAATTGAAGTTCTGTGAAGCCAAGTTGTGAGCTTTGACTGAGATGCAGAGTATTCTTGAAGACCCGCTGACATTCGAAGAAGCTGCTTGTGAGAAAAGGGGATTAGTTTTATTGATGCAGAGACATCCTGTGTGAAGGTGCTGAATCTACTTCCAAAAAGGAACTTAAAGGGAACACTTGCATATACATGGTGGGACTTTGTGGAACTTGTGCCACTCAGGGTATGCAAGGATAGCGCGGTGCGGAGCCGTGAGAATAGTGAGAGGCTGTTAAAGAAGTCTGTTGGGAAGCAGACAAGACAAGTTCCGTGAGACGTGGCTGGTGTGATTCTGCCCGAGAGAAGATCAGTGCGACTCTGTTCTGGTTATGGTGTGTGAAGCATCCTCCACTTGTGATTGAATGATATTGAATATAGTGGAAAATCCTTGATTGGGGCGCATAAGCAATCAAGGCAAGAGTTGGTCTTAGTACTGAACCTTGTAAAAATCCTTGTGTTCTTGTGCCTCTATTTACTGCATTATCCGATTTAGGCCGTGTGACACAAGATGGTGGATCGAGACTGAATAAGTCAAGAGGCTGAATTCAAAAGGAAAGAAATTCATAAAAGTTTTAAGTGACCACTGATTCACCCCTCTCCTCTCAGTGGTCCATTGGTCCTTTGGACACCCCTGTTTCAAAAACAGATTTTGACGAGCTAAATGATTTGTTAAAATCTCATTCAGAGATGATGAAGAATGCTCAACCTGTTCAGACAGGCATGAATGAATCTTTATAGAATGAGCTTAGAGAATTGATGCAAGCTCAATCACTGAAGGAAAGACAACCTGCTGAGATAGGTATTCTAGTTTCTGTTGTGGAGCAGCTGAAGTCCATAAAAGATCAGTTGACTGTAATGAATTCAAATTTTGATCTGGCTATGGTAAATGAGAGGATTATTGCCCTACAAGTTGATACTGTTACTTTGGATAAATTTCAAGGTTTTAAAAAAGAGTTTGTTTGCTAAAGCCAAGCAAGTGAGAACATAAGAAATTAATTTTGAAAAATCTTTGCTGATCATGGGATGTATTGCGGAGTTTGTCAAATTTCAAAATCAAGTCAATCATAAACTTGATCAAGAGCATGGAGATTTGAGAGGTGTAAAATTTTTCTTGAATAACCTTGCAACAGAGGCCGAGGACAATCTTTTATCATTGAAAGAAACATTACAACAAAATCTTAGTGAGTCTCAAAGGACAAGAAGTCTGTTGAAAGAATGGGAAACTCCTTTGAATGAAAATTTTCAATTTTTGGTCGATCGGTAGAATTTTTATTGGGAAAATATTGAAGAGTTGTATTCTTTTGAATCTGAGTCTTCTGAAAAAGAATCAAAATCATCTGACTCTGAAAAGACAGAAGTGCCAGCAAAAGGAAAGGAGATTGTTGTTTACAGAGCCCCTGATGTTCAGATAGCAGATGTTACACCTCAAGTGTCTGAGAACACTTAAAATATGCTGAAGCAATTGTTGGAAGATCCTGCAAGCTCTTCAAAACAAATGGCTGATCTCCGAGAGAGCACGACAAATACAAAATCAGTGCCCTACTTCATCCATACAATGTATCGTCATGCTGAAAAGAATTTAGATGAACCGATGGGAAAGATTAAAAACAGATGGGAATGCAAGCTTGATCAGTTTTATGTTGATTGTGTTGAGTTAGAAGACATGAAAGAAATGCAGAAAGCTTATGACTACTTTCTAAGGCAAGGATATGAGTTTTTTCTTGAATATAACAAGGTTGAAATTGTGTCAAGATTGGAGGCTTTTGGCAAAGTTTTATATGACGAGCTTACAGGCAAGAGCCATGGAGCAGTTCCACCAAACAAACTGCCTACAACCAAAGCTCAGTTGGAAAAGTTTTTTGGACCCCACATGTCATATCATGAAAGAGCCATGGGTGATCCATATTATTAGTGGAGAAGAGCTGCATCATTAGCCAGACACCCTCCAACATCTTTTGATGATTTACCTGTCATGGCATCCCTACCACCAAGGCCCGCTTCAAGCTCTGCTTCTACTTCATCTCAGCCTAAAAAGATTTGGTCTAGGGAAGATACACATCAAAAAAAAAAAAAAAAAATTGCAACAAGGATCTCAAATTAATGCAGAAATCTTGAAAACAGTGATGAGGGATACTGATAAACCTCAAGGTATTGGAATTTTAGGGGAGAAATCTGGTTCTTCCTCTTCAGCACCTCAACCTTTTACCCAAACTGCCATGCCTTTTTAAGAGAAGGAGGATCATCAGCAGGCAGACCCAAAACCTTCTGATCCTACCCCTCAACTAGATACCCAAACCAAATGATTATCTGTTTGTTGTGTTCACTGTATTTATTAGTTAACTCTTCTGACTATCTTTCGGTTGTTCTTTAATACAAGTCCCTGCCTGATTCATATTCTATTCGGTATTATATTCTTACAGTTTCATTCAGTGTGCAACATTAATTGCGTTATATCTCTTAACTTTTTTTTTGATATTACTAAAAAGGGGAGAATGAGGGGAGAGTGCCAATAACACAAAATTTTATTCTACTGATTCATTTTATTCTACTGATTCATTTTATTCTTATTGATAGTTGCTTAATCTATAAAATTTTATGGTTTTGCGATCATCAAAAAGGGGAAGATTGTTGAACCGTTAAAGTGTCCCAACATATTCCACAAATCCTGAGTTTTGATACTCACCAAAGCCCTTGTTTGTTTTACTAATGATTTTACATTAAATGAATTTCAGGTTATTTATTTATATATTAAAGAGTTTTTCAATATATTCTAAGTTGCTATATTTCAGTTGAAGAAAGTTTGCAAGTCTTGTATAGTATGTATAGAGAGGTTAATCTTACGCATTCTGTGAAAATTAGTAGTTAGCTTTATGTTTTGGAATATTTCAAAGTATGAAATCTTACGTATCCTATGGAATTTGGAAACTATGCTTACGTATTGGATATTTTGTGAAGGCAACAAACTTACATCTGCAGATATTAACCTTACGTATTTAGTTGAGCTGATTGATAAACCTCATGTTTCAAGATTTTTTCCCAAGTATGTGATTTTACATATTGAAGTAAATATCTTACGTATGATATGTTAGAGCTGGGGGGGGGACAGAGGCACGTGGCAAGTCTATTCTAGAAGGCAGCGCCAGGGGGGGATTAGTTGTTGGGACCATAAAATGATTGGCCCACGGTGCAACAATAATCATGAGATTAAAATGAAGTGCAAAATGCGGAAATAAATGACACCAGATGTAACTTGGAAAAACCCCCAAATGGAAGGGGTAAAAAACCACAGGCAAATAGAAGGATCACTATGGGTAAAAGTGGGTGTACACTCCCTTACTATTACAAGGAGAAAAACCCGCGTAAAATCTCTCTTGAATAAGTGGGGAAAACTGCCTCACAAATACCGCTCGAATGATGGTAATGAGAATCGGTGAAATTGATGAGAAAAACCATTGAGAGAGAGCCCCATTTATAGGTTGCCTCTCCCCCTGCCTCCTCTTCCTCCGTGGGCGAGTTTGGCGGGGTTTGGCCACCCACCACCTACCACCACCTACTACCACCTACCACCACCAACCCCCATTTGACAAAGGAGGGGGGGCGACCATCATCCTGCAAATGGACATCCCCCAACATTAGTTGGGGGTCACGTGGGCTGAAATAGAAAAGGGAATAAAAAGGCAGTGGGAAGGGAGAGAGAGGGCAACTTTCGGTTAGGAGGTTAGTACTTTGGCTCCAGCTTGGGCGGGTGAGCTAAGGGGCCTCCTGAGGATTCTTTGAGTCGTATTCTCCCTTCCCTCCCCCTCATAGACTGTAATTCCAGGTATGAATTTTTTGCTTTCCTATATACAATCCCTCTATTACTGCTTGTTGGGGAGAGGACCTTAACATTTTGGTTTGACTCGCCGGATCATTCCTCGGGCGAAGGAGATTGAGAGGCCCAAGCAATGAAGACTCGTCTTTAAGCTCGACTGGAAAGACTGGAACAGAGGATGGAACACATCGAGTCTGGGACAGACCAACACATGGTTTTGCATGGAGTCGACAATGTTGGGATTGGCCAAATCAGTTTGATTGCTTAAGCAGGAGATCTCTGGTTTGGCGGAACCACACAAATCGATGTTTGGGATGATACGCCGGGTGGAGAAGTTGCCCATGCAGGACGGTGCAACGATTTCAGAATTAAATGTAGAGTCAGGAGCACAATTATCAGGATTGAATGATAAAGTGAACTTGAGGGAGATGGCATGCGTGGCGATGGAGGCATCAAACGAAGGGGCTGTACCAATGCTAGTTGTTCGGCGGGTTGAGTTGCTGGTGTTTGATGGACAAGAACCTCGGGGATGGATCAACCGAGCTGAACTATACTTCTGAATTAGCCAGACGACGGAAGACACTAAAATTTCTCTTGCACAAGTGAGTATGGAAGGGGTGGCTATTCACTGGTTCACTGTGCTGGAGGAAGTGCACCCAAATCTAACGTGGCGCCAGTTCGAGGAGCTGATGGAATGATTCAGTGGTTTAAAAATACATAATCCGTATGAGGAATTATCAACAATTCAACAAAACGGGACAATACAAGAGTACATTGAACGATTTGAGTTCCTGGCATCCCTCGTTCCTTGTCAGCCGAAACCTCAATACGTCGGTTATTTCTTTCACAGATTGCGCGAAGTGCGAAGATGGGTTCATATACACAGTCCTGAGACCCGATTACAGGTAATGTGTTTGGCACGACATGTGGAGCTAGCTCTTGACAGGGGAATAGGGTTACAAACTAGAGCTGGGGGGACGCGCCCTTATGGGGGTCAGGGCTGGCAACAGTCATCCGGGACGGGACTCACTCAACAAATAGGATTTTCTCCCCCACCGATAAGAAGGGGAGGGGAGCTGATGGGGGGAACTAACAAGGAGGTCAACAGGGAGGCGCTTCGGTCCACTTTGGTCGGGGGGGGGGGAAAGGAATTTGACAGCTAACCAGTCTGGAATGGGAGGATTGGAGAAAGAAGAGGTTGTGTTTCCGTTGCGGAAAACCCTATAACCCTATGCACAAATGTTCTAACCCTAATATGAGAGTGGTGTTATTGGGGGAAGAGGAAGAGTGGCCCGAGCTTGAACACCAGATCAAGGACGAGGATGAACAGTGGGAGTCAGTTGAAGAAAGCTTGGAGGTTGAATGTAAAGTGGTGGAGCCGCATGGTTGGGGAACTTTGTACAGAGCCTGGTTCCGCCCCGAGGAGCCCATTACATCCATGAAGATTGAGGGCAACATTGGGGGAATTCCCATTCTGATTTTACTAGACATCGAAGCTTCCCACAATTTCATTAACCCTAAACTAGTCAGCGTACTTGGTCTAACAATTTAGGCTACCATAAAAATTGGAGGGAAGTTGGGCGATGGACATAAAACAAGGGACTTTGGGGGTGTGCAAACAAATCTTGCTAACTTTGGGAGTTTACAAGTGTTCAATTGGAGCCCACGTCCTGAAAACCGGGGGATTGGATCTTATTTTGGGAATTACTTGGTTGAGGACCCTTGAAGATGTCAACATCAATTGGAAATCAACGGTGATGAAATTTTTGGTCGGGGACTGGCTATTTACTCTCTCGGGCATCCGCCACAATGACCGGACAACAACTTCACTGGACCAGTGGGCTCAAAGAATGGGGCAAAACGACAAACTTCGACACGTAATTGGGGGAAAAAAGAGCAGTGAAGTGACACCTCTGAGACCCAAAACCAGGATTTGCAACGGCTATTTCAACATTTTTCTACGGTTTTTGCTGAACCTAAGGGACTTCCAGCAAATCGACAACGGGCTCATGCTATCAATTTGGTTCCAGGTCAGGGACAAGTCTCAGTCTAGACTTACAGATACCCTTTCTCAAAAAAAAAAAATGAAATTGAGTGCTAGGTGTCGGAGATGTTGGACCAGGGCATCATTAGACCAAGCTCTAATGCGTATTCCAGCCCGGTGTTGCTAGTGAAAAAGAAAGACAACTCATGGAGGATGTGTATTGATTATTGAGCTCTGAATAAGGTAACAATACCAGACTGACGTGGAAACGTCGGGAGTCGCAGCGACAAAACAACGATTCAAAGAAGAGTAAAAGGGAAAAAAAGAACGAGAACACAAGGATTTACGTGGTTCGGGAATAATCCCTACGTCCACGGAGAGACAGAATAACTTTACTATAATCGAGAGCACAATTTACATGAGTTTATCTAAGAGTTTTCTCACTAAGAAACCCTAGCCCGAAATGGGCTACAAATGGAGAAGACGATCCACTGTTCCACCAACTGCATTGGAAGTCCGCGTCGCGACAGTGAAAAGACGGTCACCCAAGTCAAAAGTGCTATAGTGACTGCCGGCTGGAAGTCCAAAAGGGTACAATAAAGTTGACTCCAAAGTCCGCATTGTTACAGTGCTCTGTCGGTGTCGGTCGGTCAGCTTTGCTACAGTGGTCAGAGATGCTACACTGCCCGAAAAATTGGGTCGGGACCTTCGGCCTCCGGACCCTTGGAGCAGGGGCGTGTTGCCCCCTGCAACCCCCAATGAGCTCACCGCGGAGCTCGACCCGTGAAAGTTGCGGGCTGGCGCGCAGTACGGGCCACAAGCATTCGGCTCAACCGGATCGGGCTACATCAATCCAACACAGACAAATTTCCAATTTCGGTGGTTGAAAAACTGCTTGATGAATTACAACGAGCAACCTATTTTTTAAAGTTAGACCTCAGAGCTGGTTATCATCAAATTCGGATGCGTGAGTTAGATGTGGAGAAAATAGCATTTCGGACGCATAGTGGTCATTACGAATACTTAATAATGCCTTTTGGCCTCACTAACGCTCTGTCTACATTTCAGGCTACTATGAATGGTTTATTTCATTCTTTGCTCCGCCAGTTTGTTCTCATTTTTGCCTCTGGGGTGGCAGTGGATCCTGTTAAAATGCAGGTTATGCTGGACTGGCCACCTCCAACTACAGTGAAAGGTGTCCGTGGTTTCCTCAGCCTCATGGGGTATTATAGAAAGTTAATTCGCTGGTATGGCAAGGTGGCTCAGTCCCTCACAACTTTAACCCGCAAAGATGGCTTTCACTGGACTGCTGAAACTCAAGACGCTTTCCAGTGTTTGAAGCATTTGATGACGGAAGCCATGGTCTTGGCTTTACCCGATTTTTCTAAAGAATTTGAGCTCGAATGCGACGACTCCGGGCGCGGCGTCGGGGCTGTTCTTATGCAGGCCGACGACCCACTACTTTCTTCAACATGACTCTGTTCGACCAGAACCTAGCCAAATCAGTGTACGAAAAGGAGGCCATGACTCTCATGCTTGCAATCTAGCATTGGAGACCTTATTTGTTGGGTCGTCCTTTCACGGTTTTTTCCAAACATCGGAGTCTGAAGTTTCTGTTGCAGCAGCGAATCACCACCACCGGCCGACAATGTTGGATCGCCAAATTGTTGGTTTATTGGTTTGAAATTAAATATAAGCCCGGAAAGGAAAACTTCGCTGCGAATGCTCTGTCACGACAGGAGGGCATGCCCCACCTCCATCTGCTGCAGTCCCAACCCGTCTGGGAAGAGGGTTGTACTTTGGTTGAAGGCGTCTCCACGGATCCTTACCTAGGGAAGGTGCTCCGCATAGTGCAGGCCGGTCAATCCTCTTAGCCAGACTTCTCTGTTACTCATGGAGTGTTGCACTATCATGATTGACTAGCGATCCCAGCTTCATCTTTGTGGGTACCCAGGCTGCTGATCGAGCATCCGTATACTGCATGAACAATCGCTGAACTATTCCTCTGGTTGGTGGTGCGACTGCATGGTGTGCCCACTTCCATTGTGAGTGATCGTGACCCCATTTTTCTTGGTAATTTCTGGACATAGTTGTTTCGCCTTCATGACACTACTGTCAAATTCAGCTCGGCGGTGGTTAACCGCTGTCTTGAGACCTACTTGTATTGCTTTGCGGGGGAACAACCTCGGTCGTGGTCCTTTTGGATCCTTTGGGCAGAATGGAGCTACAACACAACCTGACACGCCTCCATTAACTCTACATCGTTTGAGGCGGCGTATGGTCGTACACCTCCTTCCATTCCGAGTTTCCTGCCCGCTGATGTCTGTGTAGCAGCTGTGGCCACTGCCTTGGGAGACCGAGATGAAGCATTACGCAAATTTCGTCATCACCTAGCTCAGTCCCAGGACTGTATGAAACGCAATGCGGATCGACACCGACGACAGGTTTCCTTCCAGGTCGGTGATCGCGTGTACTTAAACTCCAGCCTCATCGGCAGCAGACCGTCGTCCAACAGATTCATCAGAAATTGGCAGCTCGTTTTTATGGTCCCTTCACCATCTTCAGTTGGGGTGGACTTGTTGCATACCGTTTAGATCTGCCTCCCTCAGCTAAAATTCATCTTGTTTTTCATGTGTCGCAATTAAAACAGGTTGTGGGTGCTCAAGAGGCCCTCACTACTTCGCCACCCGGACCAGAAGGTGACATTACAGATTCTCCAGAACCCCAGGCCATGCTCTCCTGACGTCTTCATTTGAGGGACCGCATTGCCCAACCACAATTCCTTATTTAGTGGGCTGGCCGCTTAGCAGAATAGGCCACGTGGGAAGATGAGTTCACCGTCCACAACCAATTTCTTTCTTTCAGTCTTGAGGACAAGACTGGTCTTCAAGGGGTGAAAAGTGTTAGAGCTGGGGGGAACGAAAGCACGTGGCAAGTTTATTCTAGGAGGAAGGAAGCGTCAGGGGGGGATTAGTCGGGGGTCACGTGGGCTGAAATAGAAAAGGGAATAAAAGGGCAGTGGGAAGAGAGAGAGGGCACCTTTCGGTTAGGAGGTTAGTACATCGGTCCAGGCTTGGGCGAGTGAGCCAAGGCGCCTCCCGAGGATTCTTTGAGTCGTCTTCTCCCTTCCCTCCCCCACTCATACACTGTAATTCCAGGTACGGATTTTTGCTTTCCTATATACAATTCCTCTTTTATTGCTTGTTCTCGAGAGGACCTTAACATGATCTCTGTATTGAAGAAGATGTTACGTATGATATCTATATTGAAGACGACGTTACTTATGAAGTAGAATTTAAATTTTAGATATTTTCGTGGAGATTTTTCAGTTGTTATTCTAAAGAAGATTGCTTAGCTCTGACGTAGTTCGTTTATAAAGGCATGATTTTAGGAAGGTTTGACCTAGATCTTTACAAACTATTATTTTTGGAAGAAAGAAGAACGACTATGAGAATTCCTATTTTCAAGGAGAAGATCAAGAATTCTTTTGACTTGATTAAATTCTGGATATTATATATATTATCTCGACAGAAGAAAGTAAAGATATATAAAATATCAATCCTGCACACGATATTGAACTTACAATCTTTCTACTGCTACCGTTGTATCTACTTGTTTAATCTTCTAGCGATGCTACTCAGAGTTCTGTGATTTTGATTCTCATTGAAAGATTGAGAAGGAAAAATTACTACTGCTACTGCTATGAGTCCTTGAAAATTTCTACACGACCATGGATCTCTCAAAGCTACACTTTGTAATAGGCTAAGTGTCAGCTGCTTGCGTTCAGCTGTGAGATCCTTAAGAAAAAGATTTGAATAAAACCAGGAACTCAAATTCACCCCCATTTTGAGTAATTGTAACAACAAAACTGGGACGACAGTTTTCTTAGAAGTCAATTGTAGTTTCATGATTTGTGCACTTTTATGCCCCCCCCCCAAACTAACGACATGACTCTGTTCACTTGTTTTTAGGTTTCTCGGTCTCTTGCTGCATGTGAGGGCGCTCTTCTTGTTGTTGATGCTTCTCAGGTGAATTATCACTTGTTTTTATTTTCCTGTTGCATGCCTGGTGTGCTATATTTGTCTTTGCACTACTAATGGCATTCTTGTATTTTTTCAGCATTTTAAAAGATAGCACAATATTATCCATATTTGAACTGCTACGTCTGTTTTGTCAGAATTTGTGGTATGACGTGAAGAATGCATGCTGTTTTGTAGGGAGTTGAAGCTCAGACATTGGCAAATGTTTATTTGGCGTTGGACAATGATTTGGAAATTATCCCCGTGAGTTGTCTTGTTTTTTCATTCTGGAATATTTAGCCATCTGTTGTTTTACTTCTTTGAAACTTCTTCAATCTTATTTTATCATGGCTGAATGTAAGAGGGGTTACCCTGTTCAGTGAGGTCGGGGGAGGGTAATTTGCCATGCGCGATCTTCCTCTGTTGCTTATGTCCTCAATTGAGGCGAGACACACCTCTAGTGTCTTGTGAGGTCAGGTGAGGCTACCTCACTTTGGCATTGCCTATTCTTGTTCTTAAACATGGTGGGCATTGCATCGCATATTTAATTCTACATTGATTGTGTTCTGTGGACAGAGTATTTACATATGTATATACAATTTATTTTTCTATTTATATGCGTGTCATAGGTTTTAAACAAAATAGACCTTCCAGGAGCGGAACCAGAACGTGTCTTGAAGGAGATTGAAGAGGTTTGTGCACACTTAATGAAAGGTGATTCCATTTGTTTGATTATTGCATGTCATTATGGCCCTTGCACCCAAAAAAAATTAAGTGAAGAATTAAAAAGAAGGAAATGTTCCTCTTTGTTTAATAGTGTAAACTGCTGGAAATACCGGCTCGTGGCATTGATTTTTGACAATGTCAATGCTTTTGTATTTTTTTTGTGAGGCAAATTTTGTATCCCAGGTATGAATTGTTAAGGGGATGGGTGCTACCTAGGATCCTTGTATGGGCCACTGTGAGGTATGGGCCTGTGGGTTTGGCTGCTTAGGTTTACCATTAGTCCTTTATAGCAGTAGTGTTTTCTGTCTATATTAATTTTCTGCCCCCTTCACATTTTTCTTTTCCCTCTTCTTTATGGTGCTGGTAAGGGTATGGTTGATGGTTTGTGTAGTTTTGGAAGGTGGTATTTAACTTCATGGGAAACTTTTTTTCATCAATACAAGGATATTTAGACTTGGCATGGACACCTGCATATGTGGCATTGGTAGAGATGATTAATAGGTTAACACAGTTTTCTGTATAGGTTGTTGGGTTAGACTGCAGCAATGCAATACACTGCTCAGCTAAGGTTTGTTTCTAGTCCCTTTTGTTTTCAACATTTTATTACGTGGTTGATTACAATTTTGTTTTTTTGTTCTTAAAAAACAGCTTTATAGAACCATTTTTGAGAACTGGTTTGAGAACAGGATATAAAAATATTTGCTTGATAATATCAACTTAAAAATTGTTTATTAGAGGTTAAGCTGTGTCGAGTCCCACATCGGATTTTAGGCATCATGTCTTTTTTATCATTCATTCTAAATAAACACCAAGACCTCCCTTATCACCGTCGGGCTTCCTCATCACCGCTTGGATCACCGTTGAGCTTCTTTTCTGTTTTGTTTTTCTGGGTTTTTTTTTTGGATTTCTATTCCAAGCTGGGCATGCCCAACTTGAGGGGGAGTATTAGGAGTGCGAGAATGTTTCTTTTTTGTTTTCTTATGCATCCAAGCTAGGTACACCTAGTTTGAGGTGGAATGTTAGTGGTTAAGTTGTGTCGAGTCCCACATCGGACTTTAGGTATCATGTCATCTTTATCATTCATTATAAATAAACACTAAAGCCCCCCTTAAAGAGACGTCTTGGGTATTGGGTCCAATCTCCTCCATTAAGGTCCGACAACACCCGCAACATCACCTAGGGCCACAACCCATCGCACTGGCTCACCAGCTGATCCCCGATCGCTAGTCACTCGGGACCGAGCCCCTCAACTCGAACAAGTCACACCTCGCCCCTTAGGGCATCCATCGGGTCCTCCAAACCCGTCCCGGTCTCACCTCGTCGACACCGTCTCATGCTTGTCACCCAGCGGTGACGCCGCAACCCGTAGGCTCCTTAGACCCATACCCCAAGGTCCGGTCCATCCTCGTTGAAAACCCTCATCGCTCTCAGTCCTGCCACCCCAGGGCCGTCCCAAGCCAACTAGCTTTAAGTCCCCTCGACAACCTTGTGCCAAGCCCTTGGGCAAAACCCACAACCCGTTCCTAGGCCCCGTCTCACGTCTCCTAAAGGAGATGTCCCAACTCACACCTGGAGGCAACCCTTTCGCCTCAGCCCATCCAGTCCCTGAGGACTCATCTTTCTCACATTGCTCGCCAAGAGCCCACTCCATCCTCAAGGGGTGTTTCCCATCTCACATGAGGCGTGTCACCATCTCCCTCATCAGCACAAGGTCTAAGCCCTCTCAACCTGGCCAACTAACCCTAGAGAATCCGTCCTAGGCTACCCGTGTCACGTCATGAACCTCGAGACCTTCCAAAGGCATCGTGCCAGCTCAATGTCGCTCTCGCCCCTAGGCGACACAGTTGTCGAGCAATGTCAGTCATCCCAAGTGCTAAAGAGCACTCATCCTAAGCATAGGAGTCCGAACGCCATCCCATCTCCCTTGCCCCAAGGCACCCTCGACCCCTAGCCATCCACCCAAACCCATGCAACATGCGTCATACATAACAAGCATATGAGCTTGTATCGAAATAGGCCACCTACCTCCGTCAAGGAGTTACAACCCACGCGCTGCTCCGCAACACCTCCGCCAAGCCTGCGCATGCCTCTGACACCATCTTGCATGAAGTCCCGGAGGGTACGCAACAAACCTCTGACACCATCCCGCATGAAGTCCCTATCGTTCGACACTCGGACAATCATCAATTTCAGCCAATTTCATCAAAAAGCCCAAATAAAATTAGGGCAGCAGCTTACCTCCACCGAAACAACAACGGACGACCGACATATAGCGTCTCGGGATGTCTTCTACGCAAGCCACGTAAAAGCCCCATCAACCACTGACGATTTCACCATGCTCCAGTGAAATCGTCACCAAAACCTAGCCCAATTCAAACAAAAAAAGAAGGGCAGTGAAGGAGGTGGTCAAGAATGAAGAACGGAGGAGAAACATACCCGAAATCGCTGCCAAAATGCCCCTGGATCCATCCCCCCACCATGGGGGATCGAGAGAGGAAGGGAGGGGGAGGAGCTGGCCAAAAATGGCCTCTCCCGCCTCCCCGGTCTAAAACCCGAGGATCCCCGTTAGGGAAAACGGGGATGCTCCCCGTTAAAAAGCCCCCGAACCAGCCCCACCGGCTGGCCGGTGGCCTGCTGGGCAGCCTGGCCACCCTGGCCACCTTCCTGAACTCCTCCTGAGGCCCTCCGACGCCCATCCGAGCTTGAACCACGTCTAAAATATTTCTTTTAAGATGCTCAAACGTCCAGATTTCCATCCTGAACATCAGTTTTAAAATTGAATCGTTCACCAACGGAAAAATTCAAATTCCCTTTCAAACGTAACAACCCGAAATCCACGGGGCGTATGGCATGGATAATTTCTTTCTGCTATTACAAAGTGATCACTTACCTGTTAACATGGTTTTATCCTCTGCAGGAAGGGGTAGGCATAAGTGATACTTTAAATGCAATTGTCACACGAATTCCGCCTCCACAAGATACTGCTGGATTGCCGTTGAGGGCTCTTATATTTGATAGGTATTTGTAGTCACCCCAATAAAACTCTACATTGTGAATGAAGTTGCATATTTTTATTATCCTTTTTGCATATTTGTCGCATGTATGGTTATGCTTTGTGTGCATGTAGTCATTATTTATTTGTTTATACATTTTACATTTTTGTTGATTTGTTGTTTGGATATAAATTGCAACAAAGAAGACTGCACTTTGTAAGTCATAGTTGCTAAGCATTGAAGCTTATTACTGGGTCACTCTCTGCTTTGTTCTCCCCCCCCCTCTCTGACATACACACTCACATTATTATCAAATACTTTCTACCTCCACGATCATCTTTCCAACTGCCACTTTCTTTTCATTGTTTTATTTTCCTCTTGTTCCTTTATGCCTGTTAACATCCATGATCTTGGTTTTGGAAAATATCTTTTTAATTCTCTCTGGGAACTCATTGTTCATTTTTATAACGTTTAGGAAATTTTTTCATAATAAATGTTAAATAGTTTTATTAGGTTGCTTTGATGGATCAAGTAGTTTTTTAATTTCAGATTACTTATGTCCTCTGCATGCAGCATGTTTTAGTGATAAGGGGGGTGTTGTAATTAGACAAAATTTTAGTCCATTTTTATGACCTTTTGAATGATTAAGTGTTGCTTTTGTCTGCTTCATTTAATTATTCTGATTGCCATCCCTAGTCAAATTTCTTTTGCCTTCCACATTCCTTAGTTTTTTCCTCATTTCCTATTATTTTGTTATACTCTCATGTTCCTACCTTCTTGCCCATGTATTTCTTCTTTGGATGGCACACCAGCTAGAAAATTTTTGCCAAATCATTTACTCATTTCCCCCATCTTCGTGCAGCTATTATGATTCATACAGGGGTGTTATTGTTTACTTTCGAGTCATTGACGGGACTGTCAGGAAAAATGATCAAATTTACTTCATGGCTAGTGAAAAGGTAACATTGACGACCACCCCAGAATGGACCTTCCCAACATAAATTTTTAATTTTATTTTCTGGTTGTGTCTGTTGACCAGTTACATGCATTTTATAATATTGGATATTTGTTTATTAACAGGATTATTTTGCTGATGATATTGGAGTTTTGTCTCCCAATCAATTGTCTGTTGATGAATTGTATGCTGGCGAGGTATATACCAACAAGAATATTACTATGCTTTCTTTAGATGTATGTTTCATATGATCTACATTTTTTGGTCTACCCCTACATTTGTCCACAAACAAAATGTAGCGTTGTAAAAGTTTTGGATCCAGAGAATTTTTTTTGGATGCAATGCTAATTCATTATGTTGAACTCTTTCTCTTATGTTGGAATTTAGATATCAGAAAACAGTGCCCCTTGAATGAGGTCAGAATCCTTTTTTTTTATAGAGATATAAGTAGATAGATGCATGACTCAAGATTGGCGGTGATAGGAATGGGAGCAGTGGGGCTGTTCGTGTGAGGGCATGGTTAGTAACTGCCAGGGGCAGAATTTTACTTCGCTGTTGATAGTTCGTTTGTCTGGCTGTAGGCTGAGGTTGTCGGTAGTAGGTTGGGAGTTATTAAATACGAGGGATGCTTGCAGGGGAGGACATTTTTTTTTTGTTTGTCTGCCGCTATAATAAAGTGTTTTTAATACAATGTTCCTTCTGGATTCTTGTATAATCTTCATATTAGAACCTATGGTTCTATCATTTGGTGCTGCCATTGAGAGCACTTGGAGCTGCTGATTGGAAGTCGATCAGGATGAAGTCGCGAGTACCTTCGGTGGAGTTTGTGAGTGCTGGTGTGCAGCAGATAATGCAGACACAAGACGGTGGAAATACTACATCAGAACAAAAGGTTGCAGAAACATAAAGACTGTATTATGGGTGTGCAGTCAACCGTCAAAGTTCTTGTTAGGGGACAAATGGAGCTCTTCCGTCAGCAGCGTGAGTTGCGGCAGACCGTGCAGGCCCAAACACGGGCTCTTGCTGAGCTTTCTGTTTGACAACGTTCTTCTGATTCTTTATAACCCTTGACCGCGGAAGCAACGAGTCCGAAAGTTTCGCCAGCAGCACAAGGATGACGAGGCGAAAGCCGATTTTGTTCAGGATTCTCATCTTGCGGGGGTACGGTCTATAGGAGACAACAACCTCTGGGAGGACATGCAGTATTGCTAAACGTGTCGAGTTACCTAGTTTTTGCAGGTGACAATCCTCTTGTTCCGAAAGTGTTCGTAGAATCAACTCTGGACAGCTTGATGCCAACTCAGCCTTTCTTATTCTGAAATTATCAGTATTCGGCTGGCACTATAGAGGTAAATGTTGCTAACACTGGTAGTGCTACTGTTAGAGAGTTAGGATTTGCCACTATTGATGCTCAAATTGGCTGCAAACATAGTGCTTTTACTGGAAGCAGCAAGCATCATGTTTGACAAGCAATAAGAGCAACATCTGCTACACCATATTATTTTGATGATTTCTCCAATGAAGCAAATCGGTGACAAGATGGTGCAGAAGCTATTAGCTTCAATTTGATTAATTTGGGCAACTCATTCCGTGTAATATGTCTCAATCAAATGGCCAAATGATAAAGAATGTGTGGATTGATACTGTGGAGATCATTTGCATGCTGATCAGCATTCTGTTACAGAATAGCTGCAGTCGCACTGTCAATTTGTCCATGGCCAATAGCATTTTGGCAAAGATGTTGAGATGTTCACCGTCTCATGTGGGTGTATGATCGTGTTGTCGAGCACGTCAAATTAGATGTTTATTTTTAACTAGAATTTCTGCAGTATAGCATCAACTCTAGGTCGTCTCTCGACGGAGCCTTAGATCATTAATTTAAAAAGAGGGGTTTGATTATGAAAGTAGAAGGGGAATGAGGTTTGTAAAACTTGGGGGTTTGATGATTGTATATGAAAATAGATAATGAAAGCGATAAAACAAAATAGAAATTAACAGAATTAATTAAGCGTGATTAACCCGGGGTACTCTCATGATGTTCATCCTTCATCGCTTCATGATATAGAGTTATGATCTTTTAATCCCTGGTTTGTAAAATGTTACTGAGTTTATACTAGGATACTTCTTAGGGTTTAGTCGAAAACACACGATGATTCACCAGACACCGCCGATGATTGGGTGATTTGTGTTCGACTTCATAACTGAAACTCACCAAGGCAGCACACGAAGAACTCGATGTGATGTCAAGATTTGTATGTTATTTCTTTATGATACCATGACATAAATGTACATGGCATTGACAGTGCTTATGTGAGTTCAATTGACCAATATGAACCACACAAACACCGCAATTGAATGATGGAAGAAAAAGGGATGAACGGTGTGTAAAACATCACATGAAAGGGTACTCCCAAACATGATCATTTGAGTTTGAGTATAACATACCAGTATATAACTCAATTAAATAAAAAGAGTAGATGAAGAAAAACAACATACAAACCTGAAATTAAAAAGACCATTCAAATATTACAACATTAAGCTCGGGATTTACAACATGTTCCTCCCCGGGTGATCACAAGGGGTTTAGAAACCCATGGGGGGGAGGAAGAAGAAGATGTTGAAGTAACACTTCCCATAGCCTTTAGAACTTCAAATATTGGTGGGAGGACTTCTTTAGGACTTCAAAATGGCAGCACCTTGCCTCTGGTTCGAACTCCCAAATGGGGTGCCCAAGGTGCCAATTTATAGGCAAAATGGGAAGTGGTTTTGGACACCCTGATTTCATGAATCCGCTCGGTCCATGGTTTTGGCCGGCTAGACAGTCATAAATCACTTTGGACAAAACTACAAAGTTGTTGCCCGACACCTTGTCTACCTCCATGTCAAATTTGACAGCCAGATATGGAATATAATAAGAGATATTGCCAAAATACAGAGGCAATGTTTTTGTTGGAGTCTGCATCCCACATCGGACTTGAGGTCCGGTGTGGTCTTTATTATTTGTTATAAATACACCCCAAGGGCTCCTTCGGAGAAATACACCTTGGGGGTTCGGTCTCTCATTTTATTCCTTCTACATGGTATCAGAGGGAACATAATCCCGAACCCTCCTCCTTCCTCCCTATTTTTTTTCCTCCCTTGCTTTAGGGTTTCCCCGTCCGGGGGGCGGCGGCTCCAATCCACATAGCCGCCGCCCCCCCTCCCTCCGTGGCTCCTGCCGGCTCTCCCTCCAGGCAGCCCTCCCTCCGTGGCTTCAGTTCCTTCAAATGAAATGGAGCGCATTAAATTTCGGACCAACCCACAAAGTTTCAGCCCATTTGAATGCACGATTTAGTAGAAGAATGCGTTTTAATCCATTGGTGTGCTTGGATCATGTGCAGATTGACCCATTTTTCTTGGACTTCATCATAGGTCCTCCAAATCACCTTCACCTACAATATAATTATCAAAATAAGTAACATTGCCCTTTTTAACAGTGTTAAACACAAAATAATTGAATCAAACATGGAGTGAAATTTGTTATTATACTTGTAATTTTTAATACAAACCCAGTTTAATACACTGGTGTAAGGGTGAAAGAAAACAGTGAATCGTGGTACGATCAGTGCAGTGGCACTGAAGGCAAATACATTTGAAGTTTGTTTGAAGAAATCCATGAATGATGACGGGTTTAATTTTTCTCCAAGATTTGCAAAATTGTCAATCCTTAACTGTGAGGAGAATAATAATTGGTGCCCATTGGTAATTCCAGTGTTTGAGTTTTCCATTCAGCTTTTGGAAACAAGCATCGAAAATGACGTTGGCTTGTGTTGAATGTTTGCTCTCAGAAGCATGTTGAGGATCTCTGTGATATTTTGCTCTTTGGTTATTCTCTTCACAGTACACTCTTTTGGATTATCTGTAAAACTCCTGAATCTCTAGAGATGCTCAATGTTAACCGTCTTTACAATGAAAGGAGATTGAAGGATTACTGCTTGCTATATGTTCTACATTGGACGTTATTTACTACATGCTTTCTTGTCTTAAAGTGGATTCCTCATCCAGCCTTCCAATTTTTTACTCTGCAGTGTTCTCATCTACTACCAAACCAATTCCCGTGGTTATAGCTCCTGTCTCCTTTGTGTCGTACTCCCAGAATCTAGTAATACAAGCTGGTGTTGCTTGACTACTTTCAATTTTCCACATTTTAGCAGGTTATACACAACAATATTCATTTGCTAGTGCATGGTTCATGTTGGGCTCACAGCTAACTTCCAGTAACCCACCGAAAGTTGTCCACCGGAACTTACGAGGTCGTGCTACAACGACCAGAACTTGAAAGACAAACGCACCCAAATCTCCGCATTGCAATGCCAAACTTCTTGACCGAAACAGAAACAAGAGTAATCAAAAGACAATGATCAAAAGAATGCAAGACAATGCAAGACAAAAGAACAACACAATCTACGTGGTTCAAATGTGAGTCCGACTCCATGAGGGGAATGGTGCTTTACTTCGATTAAGGAAACAAATGATGATTATAATAGCTTGATCCTCTCCAATCACAAGTGATCCACCCTATTAAATATAATAGTTCGGCTGATGCTGCTTGCCCCCGTATCTTCCGATCATCACAGGAGTGCCTCCATGTAGCTTCTATCTTCGCGGCTAACTCTCCACTCGGTCAAAGGCGTCCACCGCCTCAACTCTTCCAGTCGGTACGCCGCGTGCCTTCCCGAAACTCTTGTGAGTTTCCTTTTGCGCTTTCCACACTTCTTCCACTAGGCTGAGTCGAGGGGTAATTGTAAGATCATAAGAGTATTCAATGTACTACAAGAGGGGGTGAATTGTAGTTTATAAAAATCTAAACTTATACTTTTCCCAACACCTTTAAGAAAGTCTTTCGGACAAAGATTTGTTCCGATATACTTTATAATCAAAGTAAGAAAGCTTAGTACAACATAGTATAAACTTTATTTAAAAATGCACAGTGGAAATATATGAAACTTATAGAAACAAGGTTAATAAAGTAATACAACTTTTATAAAGCGCATGAAAAAACTTACAAAATCTTTTCTAAGAAAGATCTTCACTTTAACCTCAAGTGATAAAGAAGTCTCTTAACCCGACTTTAGGTATCCACGACTTAACCTATCATAAGGTCTGTCTTTTGAGCCTTGGAAGCCGTTGATCCGCCAGATCGGACAAAGCTCTGTCTTCCTATCCCCGAGAGCCCTCAATCAAACCGATCAGACACACTTCTGTTTCTCTATCCCTGAGAGCTCTCGATCAAACAGATTAGACAAACAACTATTACAACAGACAAACCTTAAAACATTTACAATAGAATCCTCACAAATGATGCTTGAAGGAAACTCTTTAGAGTTTACAATTGAAGCGCGCTAAGTAACAAGATGTTACAACATTTCAACATCAATTTTAGATCGTCAGATTGCAAAAGCTCCTTCTCCCTCGAGGCCGCGGTCCTATTTATAGACATTCTTACAACGGTCGGATTCTGTGCACTTCTCAGGATTAGTTGCAACGACACAAGACAAACTTCTCTTGTCACTTTGTCCGACGGTCGTTTGGTAAAGCACTTTTACAATGCTTTAGAATATTTTGCCCGTTAGAAATGATAAGTCTTCGTCTGGTATACTTTGTACGTCTCTGTCCAGTTGACTTAGTAAATCTTTGTTCGGTGGACTTTGTAGGTCTTCGTCCGATGGACTCCCCGTCCGATGGACCCTATAAGCCTTCCGTCTGGTAGACTTCCTACACGTCCGTCCGATGTACTTTGTATATGTCTGTCCGATGTACTTGGTATCTGTACCTCCTATATACTCGGTAAATGTCCATCCGATAGTATAGTCATTCTCCGTCCAATAAAACTGATTACTTTCCTAAAAAAACTTAATAACTTTGGAAAGACAAGGATTAATAATAAGGAAACTTTTAAAGAGCGAATTGTGATTTTCAAATGTAGGGTTAGAAAGAAGTCTTTCGACTCAACAATCTCCCTTTTTTTGAAAATTACAATACACAACACTTGAGGAAAAATTTGAAGAAAAACTTTTAATGACTTACCCCCTTTTACTTAAAAATCTTTCCAGGCAGTTGAGGTCCTGGCCTAGTGCTTAAGGCCACCTCGTAATCCTGTATCATCCAGAGATCAATCCCTGACCGCCTCAAATTTGGGGATTTTCTTGTGCCACTTTGGTGCTTGGTGTGGTGGTCCACTACTGTTGGTTGACGTCGGTGGATCAGAGGGCCACTTCAGGCGGTGCTTCCAATGGCGGGAGGCAAGTCCCGCTCGACGGGATTCCACGATGGCGACAGGGTGTTTGGTGGCCGACATCTTGGATGGGCGGCAGGTCTCGAACGGTGTGGCAACGGGACGTCTGGATCGGATGGTGTCGGTGGCAGCGTTGGCGGCTTCTCGGCGCGACGCACGAATGATGGGCCGTCGGTGGGATTCATTTGACGGTGCCACCGCTGATGGGATGGACCGAGGCAGGCGGATGGGCCGCTCGTTCGGAGGTGGACTCCCATAGCGTCGGGCCTTCGGCGTTGTGAGTGGCGCTGTCCACTGTTGGAGGTATATATGAACCCAGGTGCATGGGTCTGAAATAGGCCTTTGCGTCATGTTGTAACGGACTTAATGTCCTCTGGGCCTATGAGCTATGTAATGAGCTCTCTACCCAGTAAAAAGAGGTGTTTCTTGGTTTAATAAAATAAAGGAGGGACTTTCCTCCTACTTGTTAAAAAAAAACTTACATAACTTTTCAGTGCTCTACTTTCTCTTTGCAAGTGCTATACCTTCCCCTTTTTTGCAATTTTTGAGAAGAATTAAGAAAGGAAAGAGATACTTTAAGCAAAAAGAGTCCCCAGAAATGTTAGTAAGACATTCTACAAAACAATTGCAAGGAGTAATTATGAATTTTAAGAAAACATAACATGCATCCACAAAGATATAAAAACAGTAACATTCGTCCAAATATGAAAATAGCAATATTCATCCAAACTCAGCTTTGTTAGATGTTTCTTATCATCTATCATTGTTCGCCTAGATTCTCATTTCTTGGGCATAATATCAATAATATTTTCTATAAGCTGATCATCAGTCAACTCCTTCTCACCAAGAGATTGTAAACTGCTCACGATAGTCATAAAACGTTGATGCATTTGCGCAACAGATTCATCTGGTATAAAATCAAAAGCTTGACAGTCTGCTCACAACATAACTCTTCCGGTCTTCAAAACCTTCGAGGTTCCAAAATGAGTAACCTCCAATTTTCTCCGAATATTGTTAGCAGTTTCACAATAAATCTGACTGTAGATATTTTTTGTCATAGAACATAACAAAGTATTTCAAACTCTATAGTTTAGCTGTTTCTTCAGACTTTTTTTCTCTAGAAAAAGCTGTAACTTCTTCATTAGGAATTTTATAATTTCCAGTTATCATGACAAAATTATCTACACAAGCATTGATAACAAAAATCTTCATTCGATCTCTCCAATACCAAGCACCATAAAAAATTGGTTGTTTGCTAGGATTGAGATTTTCTAAAGTCTCAACAGACAAACCTGCCATTATAAAGCAAAAATACTCTTCTCTACAAACACGGTTAGTGTAAACAAAATATAGACCTGCTCTGACACCCAATGTGAGATCGTAAGAGTATTCAATGCACTACAAGAGAGGGGAGGGGTGAATTGTAGTTTATAAAAATCTAAACTTGCAATATTCCCAACACCTTTAAGAAAGTATATCACACAAAGATTTGTTTCGATATACTTTATAATCAGAGTAAGAAAGTTTAGTACAACACAACATAAACTTTACTTAAAAATTCACAACGGAAATATATGGAACTTGTAGAAACAAGGTTAACAAAGCAATACAATTTTTTTAAAGTATGTAGCAAAACTTAGAGAATCTTTCCTAAGAAAGATCTTCACTTTAACCTTAAGCGATACGAAAGTCTCTTAACCCGACTTTAGATATCCATGACTTAACCTTTGTAAGGTCTGTCTTCCAAGCCTTGGAAGCCCTCGATCCACTTGATCGGACAAAGCTCCGTCTTCCTATCCCTGTAAGCCCTCGATCAAACCGATCAAACACACTTCTGCCTCTCTATCCTTGAGAGCCCTCCATCAAACCGATTGGGCAAACAACTATTACAACAGACAAGCCTTAAACATTTACACTAGAATCCTCACAAACGATGCTTTAAGGAAACTCTCTAAAGTTTACAATCGAAGTGCGCTTAGTAACAAGATGTTACAAACACTTCAACATCAACTTTAGATCGTTAGATTGCAAAAGCTCCTCCCTCGAGGCTGCGGTCCTATGTATAGAGTTTCTTCCAGCAGTCGGATTCCGCACTTCTTGGGATTAGTTGCAATGACATCGGACAAACTTCTTCTTCTCTCGTTGAATTCAGCACAACATTACTCTGTTCGATGGTCGTTTGGTAAAGCACTATTACAATGCTTTAGAATATCCCGTCTCGTAGAAATGATAAGTCTTCGTGCGGTATACTTTGTATGTCTCTGTCCGGTTGGCTTAGTAAATCTTCGTCCTGTAGACTTTGTAGGTCTCTGTTCGATGAACTTTGTCCGATGGACTCCGTCTGATGGACTTTATAAGCCTTCCGTCTGGTAAACTTCGTACACGTCCGTCCAATTTACTTTTTACATGTCTGTCCGATGTACTTGATATCCGTTCATCTGATATACTTGATAAATGTCCATGGGATAGTATAGTCATTCTCCATCCGGTAAAACTGATTACTTTTCTACAGAACTTTATAACTATGGAAAGATTAGAATTTGTAATAAGGAAACATTTTAAGTGTGAATTGTGATTTTCAAAAGTAAAGTTATAAAGAAGTCTTTCGATTCAACAGTAATTTCTGATGCTATCTGTCGACTGCATCTACCAATCAGTGTAACTACTGGCCATCCAGTCTGCAACTTCCAGTAGTCCATCTTCCGGTCACCTGGACCCTGGTTGCTGCTGTTCCACCACGCCATCCAGACCATCAGAAATTAGACCATCAGAAATTCTCTTTCCGTTGGATCTAATGCCTTGGCCGGAAACTGATTTTCACAGCTGAGCCTAACAGTTCAGTGGGAAAGATACACAGATTAAGGCTTTCAGAAATTATCTTAATGGTATTTTCTGTGTGCACTCACTTTTAGATGAAGATCGTTTTACTGTTTCTGTAAAACTGCTCACTTCTGTTGCTCATTATCAGCCAGCTTTTCTTGTTTCCGTGCTTGCTCCTGAAACCAACACACCTGCTGTGCCCAGTAATGACTCTGGTTTGAAGCCACATGGGGCACCCAATCTGCTACATGCGCTTCATTACCATGGTGAAAAATCTGGCTATCTTATCAAAAGCAACCCTCGTGTTCTGCTAATGATACTCGTCTTATTAAAGGCATTCTGACAAGGGGTTGCTCAGTATAAAGATATTTTGCTGGTTCTGAGAAATTTTAAAAAGTTCTGGAAACAATTGTCCAATGCCATTATGGAAACTGTTTTCCAGGAAGTTCCCAGGCTCACAAATCTTGGTGAAAAGGGGTGTTGGGATCGGGCCTACAGGTATCAATGCCTACCTGTTATTTTAGAAATAAAATATGTTGCGGAATCGTCGGGAGTCACAACGACAGAAACGAGAAAAACGAAAGAAAAGAAAGCAAATGACACATCGATTTACGTGGTTCGGGAATAATCCCTACGTACACGGGAGAGGCAGAATTTCACTACTTCGGAAGCACAAATTACAGAGGTTTTTTTTCAGTGAAAACCCTAGCCCGAAAATGGGCTATAAAACAATGGAGAAGACGATCACTGTTCGAAAAAGTGGTCCGCGTCGCTACAGTGAATGGTGGCTGGCTTTGTCAAAAGCGCTACAGTAAAGTTGACCCCCGAAGTCCGCACCGCTACAGTAAAGTTGACCCCGAAGTCGACCCGCGACAGTTGCGGGCCACAAGCAGTCGGCCCAATCGGATCGGGCAACACCAATCCAACAATCTCCCACTTGTAGCCTGATCCACTGCACTGCTATGCTTCGATGCAACTGATGAAGACAACTTACTTAATCTAAGTTCTTACTCTTCTTCACTTACCAGTGGCGTGCTTCCTATTCACAGATTCATGAAATACAAACTGTTTTCCTCTTGTGCTCCCATCAGGTCCTCCATCATTCTGCCTCTCATCCTCCGCTCATCAGTGGAGACTAACAGAGGCACAACAGTGCCTCAACTTCTGTATCACCATAGGCTTTGTCAACATGTCTGCCGGATTGTTGGTTCCACAGATCTTCTGCAATGTCAGCAACCCATCCTGTATCAAACCTCTGATTAAATGGTATTTCAACTGAATGTGCTTCGTCCGGGCATGAAACACTGGGTTCTTGGCAAGATGTATAGCACTCTGACTGTCACAGTGCAATACATTCTCCTCTCGCTTTCTTCACAATTCATCCAAGAAGTTCTTCAGCCAAACCATCTCTTTTCCAGCTTCTGTTACAACAATGTATTTTGCCTCTGTGGTGGATAAAGCCACCACCTTCTGCAATTGTGATATCCAACTTACAGCAGTTCCTCCACAGGTAAAAACATAACCCATGGTACTCTTCCTGCTGTCGACATCGCCTCCAAGGTCAACATCCACATACCCCTGCAATGAAGTTCCTTTCCTAAAGCACAAAGATACCTCCTTGCTGCCCTTCAAATACCTCAGTATCCACTTCACAGCTTCCCAATGTTGTTTTCCAGGGTTAGCCATATACCTGCTCACAACTCCCACTGCATGAGCAATGTCAGGTCGAGTACAGACCATGACATGCATCAGGCTTCCAACAGTTGATGCGTATGGAACTTTTGCCATGTACTCTACCTCTTCTGCCGTTTTCGGTGATTGCTCCTTTGAAAGTTTGAAGTGGCTCGCCAGGGGAATAGAGACTGCCTTTGCTTCCAGCATGCTGAATCTTCTCAAAACCTTCCCAATGTAATCAGCCTGTGACAACATTAATGTTCCAGCTGTGCGGTCTCTCTTGATCTTCATTCCCAGGATCTTGCCAGCTTCTCCAAGATCCTTCATTTCAAACTCCTCAGCCAACTGCCCTTTCAGCTCATTAATCCTCTGCATACATGATCCTGCAATGAGCATGTCATCCACATACAGAAGCAATATAATGAATCAAACTTCTTGTTCCACTGCCTCAGTGTCTGCTTCAGTCCATATAAGCTCTTCTGGAGTTTGCACACCAAGTCTTCCTTTCCAGACTCTACATATCCCTCAGGCTGCTGCATGCAGATATCTTCCTCCAAATCTCCATGAAGGAAAGCAGTCTTGACATCAAGCTGCTCAAGGTGCAAATTCTCTGACGCCACAATGCTGAGATCCACCCGGATGGTGGTAAGCTTTACTACTAGTGAGAATATTTCCGTGAAATCCACTCCCTCCTTCTGTTGGAAGCCTTTCACCACCAACCTTGCCTTGAACCTCCTCTTGCCATCATGCTCTTCCTTCACCCGGTAGACCCACTTGTTCTGCAATGCTTTCTTTCCTGCTGGCAGGGATGTCAACTCCCAAGTGTTGTTGTCATGCAATGAGGAAATCTCCTCCTTCATTGCCAGCTCCCACTTGCTTGACTCCTTCAGCTGCATTGCCTCTTCAAAGCATTCTGGTTCTCCACCGTCAGTCAATAACAGATAATGCAATGATGGTTGTAGAAGGAATAAAAAGAGAGAAACCCGAACCCCCAAGGTGTCTCTCCTAAGGAGCCCTTGGGGTGTATTTATAACAAATGGTAAAGACCACACCGGACCTCAAGTCCGATGTGGGATACAGACTCCAACACTCCCCCTCAAGCTAGGTGTACCTAGCTTGGACACATAATGAAAAGAAAGCAACAAAACATAGACCAACACTCCCCCTCAAGCTGGACATGCCCAGCTTGATTACAAAACCAGACGAAGTAAAAAAAAAGAGAACGCTGCAAAGGTGGCTGCTCCCCCTCACGATCGAAGCTCCTGCGCAGGAGATGGATGGATGATGTCGCAGACGCAGCAGATGAACCACACAGAGACCGGGTCGGTTGACGGAACGCCAGGACTGCCGCACTAGTGGGGCCGGTCGATGAAACGCCGGGAAATCCAAACTAGCACCGGGAAAACCGCACTTGCGGGGCCGGCGACGGGAGGCGGGGATTCCGCAGAAATCGTTGCGGGATCTGGCGGCGCCAACAGACCCAAATCCGAGGTGATTGAGCTGCTGCGCTAGTGACAGGACGTGCCGGCGGAGAGAGATGCGGCTGCCGGGAGGTGCCGGGAGATGCCGGCGAGGCGGGGATGCCGCAGGAGGAGGCCAGCAAGGGTGCAGGAGACCGGGAGACAGCGCTGGAAACCCGAGGAGGCCCCCTGCGTGGAGCGGCCGGCACGGGTGGAGGCCGGAACAGTCCGGATCTGCCCGGAACAGTCCGGATATCGCCGGATCTGGCCGGATCTGGCCGGATCTGGCCGACAATCACCGGATCTGGCGGGAGTAGCCGGAACGGGCCGGATCTGGCTGCCGGAGAGGGGTCGCCGGCCGGAGCTGGAGGCCGGCTGCTGGAGAAGGGAGGCTGCCGGCGCATGGAGCCGGCTGGGATGGAGCCGCCGGGGAGGGAGAGGCGCCGGGAGGGAGCGCTGCGTGCGTCGGGAGGTTGAGCCGACGGGATGCGCAGAGGAGAGGGCCGCCGGGAAGGGAGGCCCGCCGGGAGGAGGAGGCGCGGGAGGCGCCGGAGGGCGGAGATCCGTCGGGAGGTGGAGCCGCACCGGGAGTGAGAGGCGGGCGCCGGCGTCGGGATGCCGCAGCAGGTGGCAGGGCCGTCGCGCAGGGAGCCGTCGCGGAAGGGAGCCGCTGCGGAAGGCGGGCCGTCGCGCAGGGTGGGAGAGCCGAGGCGCCGGCGGCTGGAGAACCAGGGAGAGGCGCCGCGCGCAGCGGGGGAGCGCGACGGCAGGGGCGAGCCGGGAGCCGGGAGCGCGCAGGGAAGGCCGACGTGCGCTGGAGGGCTGCGCGACTAGGAGCCGGGAGAGAGGAGTGCGCCGGGAGAGAGGGCCTGCCGGGGAGCCGCGCAGGGCAGAGGCTGAGGGGCGGCGGCGGTAGCCCTACGGGGCTTTGAGGCCGCCGCCCCCTCGGACGAAAAAAAAAAAATGAGTAAACCCTAGAGCAAAATAAAAAAAGATGGGAGGGAGGGTCGGGAAGATCCCTCTGATACCATGTAGAAGGAATAAAAAGAGAGAAACCCGAACCCCCAAGGTGTCTCTCCTAAGGAGCCCTTGGGGTGTATTTATAACAAATGGTAAAGACCACACCGGACCTCAAGTCCGATGTGGGATACAGACTCCAACAATGGTGAATACCTCTGCACAGACCTTCTCACCCTTGATGATCTCCTTAATTCCACTGGAGTAGTAGGTTCCACCGGTTCGGATCTCTCAAGCTCAGGCACACCTTCAAGCTCCACTTGCTCTTTGCACTTTGATTCAATGTTCCCATTTTCATCTTCAGCTTCATGATGACCTTTGTACATGACACCTTCATTGAATACCACGTTCTGGCTTCTGATGACCATCTTCTTGTGATCATCCCAAAACCGGTAACCAAACTCATCAGCACCATAGCCAATAAAGAAACATGGCTTGGACTTAGCATCAAGCTTGTCCCTTGAGTTAGCATCATTGTGTACATAAGCTAAACTGCCAAAGACTCTTAAATGTGAGAGTTTTACCTCCTTACCAGACCAGAGCTCCTCGGGTAGGCGTTCTCCCATTGGCACAGATGGACTCCTATTGATCAGATACACTGCCATGTTCACTGCATCAGCCCAGAAGGTTTTGGGCAACCCTGAGTGCAGCCTCATGCTCATGGCACGTTCATTCAGTGTCATATTCATCCTCTCTGCCACACCATTCTGTTGTGGTGTTCCTGAGATTGTCTTCTCCCACCGAATTCCATTTTCAAAACAAAATTCACTGAACTCCTGACTGCCATACTCTCTACTGTTGTCAGACCTCAAACATTTTAGCTTTGCTCCTGACTCGTTCTCCACCATGACTTTCTACTTCTGAAACATCTTAAACACATCAGATTTGTTCTTCAGAAAGTAAACCCATACCTTTCTCGTTGAGTCATCGATGAATGTCACATAATATTGTGACCCTCTCAGGGATGGTACTGGTGCAGGCCCCCAAACATCTGTATGCACCAGGTCCAGCTTTCCAGCCTTCGGTGTTCTGCCTGCTTTTGCAAAGGACACCTTCTTCTACTTTCCAAAGATGCAATCTTCACATAAGCCTACTTCCACCGACTTCAGCTCTGGTAGCAATCCTTTTGTTGCCAGCACCTTCATCCCTTTTTCACTCATGTGGCCGAGTCTGTAGTGCCACAATTGAGAACCTCCGACAGCTTCCAGCGATGCAACCATGTCCATGCAAGTTTCTGTCAGGTTGTACAGGGTGCCATTCTTTGCTCCCCGAGCTATGACCATAGCTCCTCGGGTGATCTTCCATGCACCACCAGTGAATGTGGTACTCAACCCTGCATCATCAAGTTGTCCAACAAAAATAAGGTTTCTTCTCAAGCCAGGGATATACCTCACGTTTTCTAGAACTAGCAAACTCCCACTGTTGGTCTTGATCCGTGCATCTCTTTTACCCACAATCTGTAAGGGCTCGTCATCAGCAAGATGCACCTTGCCAAAATTTCCAGAAACAAAGTTGTTCAGGAAACCCTTCTCCGATGTAGAATGGAAAGACGCCCCAGAGTCTAAAATCCAAGACTCCATCGGGCTGTCCACGCTCAGCAGCAACACGTCATCAGTTCCTTCAGCTGCAGTGTTTGCTCCATTGGTTTCTGGTCCCTTCCGGTTATCTCTACACTCCTTCTTGACATGTCCTTTCTTCCCGCATGTCCAGCAGGTAGGACCAGGCCTCTTTGCCTTATCTCTGCTCTTTCCTCTTGACTTCGATCATTCTCTGTGATTGTCCCGCTGTGGGTACCTTCCTCTTCCTTCAACGTTCAAAGCAGAACCAGAGAATCTGCCTGATTCTCTTCTTCGAACATCCTCACTAAGGATTAGGTCCCGTATATCTTTCAGAACCATCTTCGTATTCCCTAAAGTGCTGCTCGCAGCTGTTACAGTTGCTTCCCAACTCTCTGGTAACGAAGATAGTAAAACCAGAGCACATACCTCATCACCAAGATCAATGTCCACCAATGACAATTGACTTATGATGGTATTGAATTCGTTGATATGATCTGCAACAGGTCTCCCTTCAACCATTTTCAGGTTGAACAATCGTCGTATCAAATGCACCTTGTTTGCCGCAGAAGGCTTCTCGTACATATTTGTGAGGGCTTTCATCAGGTCCACCGTCGTCTTCTCCTCTCTGATGTTGAACGCCACGTTTTTGGCCAACGTCAGACGCACAACACCCAGAACCTGTCGGTCCAGTAGCTTCCACTCCGACTTCTCCATGTTCGCTGGCTTCACACCCAGAAGTGGCAAGTGCATTTTTTCTGATAAAGATAATCCTCGATTTGCATCCTCCAGAAACTGAAATCAGTTCCATCGAAGCGATCGATCTTCACTTTGCCTTCATCCAGAGCCATCGTTGGAGAATTCCGAACCTCCTTTGATACCAGTTGTTGCGGAATCGACGGGAGTCACAACGACAGAAACGAGAAAAACGAAAGAAAAGAAAGCAAATGACACATCGATTTACGTGGTTCGGGAATAATCCCTACGTCTACGAGAGAGGCAGAATTTCACTACTTCGGAAGCACAAATTACAAACGGTTTTTTTCAGTGAAAACCCTAGCCCGAAAATGGGCTATAAAACAATGGAGAAGACGATCACTGTTCGAAAAAGTGGCCTGCGTCGCTACAGTGAACGGCGGGTAACTTTGTCAAAAGCGCTACAGTAAAGTTGACCCCGAAGTCCGCACCGCTACAGTAAGTTGACCCCGAATTTGTGATAAGGAAACATTTTAAGTGTGAATTGTGATTTTCAAAAGTAAAGTTATAAAGAAGTCTTTCGATTCAACAGTAATTTCTGATGCTATCTGTCGACTGCATCTACCAATCAGTGTAACTACCGGCCATCCAGTCTGCAACTTCCAGTAGTCCATCTTCCGGTCACCTGGACCCTGGTTGCTGCTGTTCCACCACGCAATCCAGACCATCAGAAATTAGACCATCAGAAATTCTCTTTCCGTTGGATCTAATGCCTTGGCCGGAAACTGATTTTCACAGCTGAGCCTAACAGTTCAGTGGGAAAGATACACAGATTAAGGCTTTCAGAAATTATCTTAATGATATTTTCTGTGTGCACTCACTTTTAGATGAAGATCGTTTTACTGTTTCTGTAAAACTGCTCACTTCTGTTGCTCATTATCAGCCAGCTTTTCTTGTTTCCGTGCTTGCTCCTGAAACCAACACACCTGCTGTGCCCAGTAATGACTCTGGTTTGAAGCCACAAGGGGCACCCAATCTGCTACATGCGCTTCATTACCATGGTGAAAAATCTGGCTATCTTATCAAAAGCAACCCTCGTGTTCTGCTAATGATACTCGTCTTATTAAAGGCATTCTGACAAGGGGTTGCTCAGTATAAAGATATTTTGCTGGTTCTGAGAATTTTTAAAAAGTTCTGGAAACAATTGTCCAATGCCATTATGGAAACTGTTTTCCAGGAAGTTCCCAGGCTCACAAATCTTGATGAAAAGGGGTGTTGGGATCGGGCCTACAGGTATCAATGCCTACCTGTTATTTTAGAAATAAAATATCATATGAAATGTTTCTTAGAAAAAGAACTTATGTTGAAGAGACTGCTTCATTTTAATAAAGTGTTTCTAATACAGTGTTCCTTCCGGATTATTGTATAATCTTCATATGAGAACCTACAATTCTATCAGGTGGGAGATACAAAATTCAAACTCTCGGGATAAAGTGATAGGATGAACCTAATCGAACAAAACAAATCTAGCAGTATCTATGCATATTCACACTAACACTCCCCCCAACTGGAATATATATATCTATCATGTTTAGCTTGCTGCACAGAGTTTTACTCGTGTCCCTGGAACCCCTTTTGTCAATGCATCGACTAGTTGCTCCGAAGTTCTTATGTAGTCAAAAGTGTGGTTTTTCTCATAATTATCCCGCACAAAGTACCAATCAATTTTAACATGTTTAGTCTACTCATATAAAACAAGATTTGTAGCAATCTTAATAGACGCCTAGTTGTCACACCTTATATGTGCGGACTTCTGGATGGGATAACTGGTCTCATGTAAAAGATATTGCATCCATAAGATCTTTGATGTCACATGTGCCATGACTCAATACCACTGACATGGTTAGAAGTACCAGAGTCAAGTGGCCATGTGACATGATGATTTATGGATTGGTTGTCCTGATTTGGTCATGTGACGCTTTCTGTGCATGATTTATTTATATATGCTATTGATATGATGAACATATTGATATGAGGTGCGTTGTCCTCATCCGTCGATGTTATATGCTATTGATTCGATGAACATGTTGTTGTGCCCCATATGCCCGTGTTATTTGCTATTGATATGTTGAGCGTTTTGTTGTGCCATCACATGCCTACAATTTATGATATTGATGCCTGTTATGTGTTCACCTGCTATATGTCTATGATTCATTGTTGAGTTTTTTGTTGGTTTATCATCCATGATATGGGATGATATTGTGTCGTTGATGGCTATGGGTGGTATGGCCTAGTGTGAGGCATGATATTCCAAGTGATATGACATGTGATCATTTCCGTCCTAGCATGACCCTCGAGGAGGCATTCCAGATGCTTGAGGCACATTACCCCCAGGGTATGCCTAGAAAGGATGTTGTTTGAGCATTTTCCCTCCTGGCACGACCCTCGGGAGGTGTATCGAGAGACTTAAGGTATTTTTCCCTTAGGGTACGACCATCGAGGATGTCAGTGGGATATTTCCCTCAGAGATAGGCTTGTGAAGATGTCCGAGCAAGGCTCAAAACAAGTTTGGCTATCGTGGTGTAACACCCCATTACCTTCTTTCAGGTACGTTTTGACCCTTATTTTGATTCCTCTTTGGATGGGTCTTGTCTTGGGGTGTTTGGGGCGAAATTTAGAAATTTTTGGGAACTTTTTGGGCAATGTACGGTTAGCGCACGGTTTCCCAATTTGTGCATGCGGGAATTTAATCTCCCGAAAATTGTTTTAAAATCCCGTGACCCCCTGGTTTAACCCCCAATCTCCCTAATCCGATTCCATGGTCCTTGAAGGCTCTCAAGAGGTGGAATTGACTCCTCCAAACCCTTTTCTTTGCGGATCGAAGCTCCAGAGATTGTGTTCGATCTCCTCTGGGTAAGTGGATCTCCTTTGTTTCTCCCGATCTCTCTTTTTCTCCTCCTTAGAGAGTGATAGATCATCATGTTATTGATGGATTTAATCTTCGTTTTGATGGATCTTGATTCTAGGTTGTGTTTCTTGATCTCCTACGCCTTCATCTTCGTTGGCGGATCTCGTTGCGGGTGTTTTGTTGTTTTGATCCCGTGATTAAAGGTAGGTGGTTCCATATGATTTTGCCCTACAATTGAAACCTTAAATTGCTTGATTGTTTTGAAATGAGTTTTTAATTGATTTAAAAACCCGGAATTGAAAAGATTTGATGTGTAATTTGAAATGGCATGAAAATTGAGAAAACCCCCTAATTTCGATGATATTGAAATTGTGGGATGGATTTGTGAATGATGGCTTGATTTGAGAAATTGATTTGATCGAGTGATTTGATAAAGTGAAATGATTGAATGTTGATTCTTGAGAAAATTGGCTTAAATTCAAAGATGATTTGAAAAGACATGAATTTGATGAAAACTTATGATTTGGTTTTGAAATGAGAAAGACATGTTGAAAACTGAAATTGGGCAATTGTATTTTGAATTGATTTGAAATGATTGATTGATTGATCGATTGATTGAAACACATGTAAGCTTGAGTAGTTAGTGGGTAACTGGGACAAGCATGTTAGGACTATGACCCCCTAGTAATGGATTGATGATGACAACACTAACTAAACCAAGTTCGACATGATTTCCCATGATAGGTCCCCTAATGGGGTGTTGATAGATTATTTCGATGGCCTGAGCCTAGGGAAGTGTGCACACATATCTTGAGTTGTGTTGATCAATGAGAAGTGCGAGGATCCAATTATTGGAAACTAACGTACTGCAGGGCTTATTACATGATGCTATAATATGTTTTGATTTGATGATTACATGCCATTGATTAGAGAACCGTTTTATTCATGCCAATTGATTTATATAATGTTTTATATAAAATGTTCATTTAAGTCTGTTTTGATATACCTTTCATCCTTTTTGTTTATGAAAGCATGTTTTGTTGAAAATATGTAAATGCCTTGCTATGCCTTGTTTTATTTAATTTGAAAGCATAATTGGTTTAATTGTTATGGAATTAATTATGGAACACTTTATGAGACCTTACTGGACTTTATTGCGATCCACCTGTTACTTGGGACCCGGAGTGATGGAGGTGACCAGTGGAGATGTGATCCACCTGTTACATGGGATATGTCTGAGCTTTTACCTTGGCGGATGTTGTGCCTTTTGTTGATTTACTGTTTAGATATTGTTTTACGTGTTTGATTCTGACACTTTCTTCCTTTGGAGTGTTGAGCATACTGACTTGTATCTTTATTCTTCCGCTGTTTTTGTGGCAAAACCCTTCCCATTTGATCTTGACATGATGTTAGGTGCTAGTCACCAATCCGTGGGGATCGGGAACGCCCTTCGGGCTATGTCAAAGTCGGCTCGGGTATCAGTGTACCAGGGTATCTGGCTGGTTCATGACAAAGTAGTGTCAAAGGAGAGGTTGTGCATCTTTCCTTGATGTCGGTATGCAGTCTTAGTTTCCGTGGTAGACAAAAGGGAGGATTGATGGGACTTAGGAGGTTGTTGCGAGCGAGTGCCTGACCCAACTCTCAACGTAACGAGTTTTATGTCACCATGGGTGTTTGGGAAAAATATCTTTGAGGAATAATTTGATCTGATTTCTAGACTTTTTCTTGCTTTTGATCTGAGTATGTTGAAATCCCAATCTTGAATTCCGCTTGATGAAATTGATATTCCGGTATTTTTGTTTGAATTTTTGATCTGTGTATCCTTGGTGATGCTTTCAGTGTTGTGTATTGATATTGTGTAGCATCATGCATCCGAGAAGTCGTTTGAATAGGCCGCAGGAGGAAGCTGCTGGTGAACCACAATAGGTGAATCCCCCAGTGGACTAGAATCTTGTTGAGATAGTGGTGCGTGCTGTCCAAGCTTTGGGACAAGTACCCGCACCCGTTTCCGTTCAAGCTGCAATTGTGGAACCTTGAAGGGATTAATCTCTGAATCGTGTTCAAGAGTTTCTTCGCCAGAAGCCACCAACTTTCCAAGGCTTTAATTATCCTCAAGAGACTGAGGATTGGTTGAGAAAGATAGAGATGCTTTTTGAGTTTTTGGAAATGCCTGATTTTATTAAAGTGAAATGTGCTACCTTCAAGCTTGAGGGACCTAGCAGGAGATGGTGAGATTTGATGGTGATGACGAAGAAGCATGAGGGTTTAGAGTGGAGGGACTTTAGAGTTCTTTTCACTGATCAGTTCTATCTAGAGTCAATGGTCTTGGCAAACTCTATGGAGTTTCTTAACCTCCAACAGGGTGACAAGACCGTGACACAGTATGCAAATCGTTTGGCTGAGCTTGTTCAGTTTTCGCTTGAGGTTGTATCCAATGAGATGATGAGGGCTCAACGGTTCGAGATGGGTTTGTGACCTGATATCCGATCACATGTTTTCTTGCAAAAGCTCACTTCTTATGCTGATGTGTTGGATAGAGCGTTAATGGTAGAGCTTGACCTGATTGGCAAGTCAGGGTTGACGAGAGTTCCTTTTTCTCCCAACGGCAGCTCTGTGAGTTCCTTTAAAGGAAAGAGAAAACTTGATGAGTCTTGTGGTGGTTTTAGATAGCAGGTGTCATCCAGACCTCCTGCAGTGCTTGATAGAGGCCCTTTGACTTGCTTTCAATGTGACAAGGTTGGACATTCGAAACGAGTTTGTACTGAGGCACCAAAGATCTGCTGATCTTGTGGTCGCTCAGGACATCTGCAGAGGTTCTGCCATATCTTTTCTGCTCTGCACAGTGTCACGACATCCTAGTTTACTCTTAGATTAGGGAGGACCATGTGCGTCATTTGAGAGCAGTTATGAAAATCTTGAGAAATCACTAATTTTATGCGAAGCTTTCAAAATTTAGTTTCTAGATTTGAGAAGTGAAGTTCTTGAGATACGTGATCTCGAAGCATGGTATTTCAGTTGATCTTAAGATGGTGAAAACTGTTATAACATGAGAGCAACCACGTAATGTTTTCGAGATACAGACTTTCTTGGGTTTGGCGAGATATTACCGCAATTTTGTTAAAGATTTCTCGAAGTTGGCTTCTCCTATGACCGCTCTCACTTGGAATGGGCTGAAGTTTTTGTGAGATGTGAAATGTCAGAGTTCTTTTGATGAGTTGAAGCGTTTTTTGACTTTTGCGCCAGTACTGACTCTCCCAGAGGCTGGGTAGGGCTATGCGGTCTTTTGTGATGCATCAGGTTCGGGTTTGGGCTGCGTCCTTATGCAGGGCTATCACGTGGCATCCTATGGTTCCGGATAACGTAGGCCACATGAGAAGAATTATCCGACCCATGATCTCGAACTCGCAGCTGTGATGCATGCTCTTAAGAGTTGACAACACTATCTTTTCGGAGGAAGGTTTACCATTTATTCTGACTACAAAAACTTGAGTTATATATTTTCTCAAAAGATCCGAATTTCCGAAACGAGGCGTTGGGTTGAGTATTTGCAGTCTTTTGATTTCGACATTGCCAACACCCTTGGTAAGGGGAATGTCGTTGCTGATTCTTTGAGCAGAAAACTTCCAACTCAAGCCTTTAAAGATTCATCAGAAGAGTGGAATCTGATGACTCTTTGTTTAGTTGCATTTGGGAGTCCAGGAGAATGAGACAGAGATTGTTTTGGCAAGCGCGCAATTGACCCCCTCTCTTCTTGAGATGATTCTTCAGGAGCAGCAGCGACTTGATGAATTCCGTGGCATTAGAGACTCTATGGTGGGGGGACCATTGTTGAGTGATCATTCTCTTCAGAGGGCGTCCTATGTTTCCGGAACCGGTATGTTGTGCCTTTGCCTGTGAGAAAGGTTGTGATGGGGGATTGACAAAAAATTCCCAGTGGACAGTGCATCCTGGAACCACAAAGACGTTCTATGATATGCGGCGATGATTTTGATGGTCAGATATGAGACGAGATATCGCTGACTTTGTTTCTCGTTGTTATACCTGCTGTTAGAGTTGGGGGCGATGGTGTTTGGGAGAGATCTCCTGTTTGGTTTACTTACCAAAGGAGGGGTCGGCTGGGTAAGTAAGGAGTGGTGTGTTGTGAGGGGTAGACTTGTAAATAGTTCCTGTCAAGTGTAGGGTGTTTAGTCTGGGCAGGGGCAGATTAGTAAATAGCCTCTCCTTTAGCTGTTAGTTGGTTATAAATAGGGGAAGGGGGTCCAGTTCGGGGGGACGATTATTCTGTTGGAGTTTCTGGCGCGAACCAGGGCCTGGAGAGAAAGTGCTGCCTCTCTCAGGAGGTTAGATTGACATTTCTTCTTGTAATTCCTTTGGAAAACTTCTATGAAAATGCAATTCTTGTTGTTCTCCTTCTCTTAAAGTAAAATCTCCTATCAACTTTGTGCTTTCATTGAGAGAGTATCAAAACCTGCGGATAGTGAGATTTTAGAGAGAGAATTTCGAAGAGAGAAGAAAAGAATAAGGACTGTATGTCAATGCGCATGGAAAACAGAGTGGCGCAACTGGAGACTACGACATCCGATTTAGCAACTGGAGTTCAGCGACAGGAGGCAGGCTTACAACGGTTGGAAGATGCGTACCAGCGCCAAGAGGAAGCTTATCGCTGATAAGGACATCAGCTCCAAGAGTTGATCGCGGCTGTTTCACAGCTCCGTCCGAGCCAGGAGGACGGATCGGGACGACTTAGAGAAAAGGGGAAAACAGTGGAAATGGAAGGCGACAGTAGTAACCAGAACAGAGAAGCAAAGGTAAGGAAACGAGAAACAATTGACTTGGCAAATCCAGGAAACCGAGAACAAGAGCAAGAAGCGTTGCAAACTGTAACAAGGCAGATGGAGATGCCTACATTCTCTGGAGAAGATTCTGTTGTGTGGATAACTCGAGCAGAATTATTTTTTACAATTCAACAGACAAGGGAAGAGCTTAAGGTTTCCTTAGCACAATTAAGTATGGAAGGGGCTACGACAGACAAGGGCTGCTGGACAAGTTCAATGGACACTTATATTGCAGAGGAAGAAGATCTGATGGTTTTTTTGAAGGGGCTACGGCAGACAAGTTCGGTGGACACTTATATTGTTGAATTTGAAAGGGTGGCACTGCGGATTCCGAACTTGACATAAGGATGGTACATGAGTATGTTCATAGGGGGATTAAGACTAGAAATTGAATGTACCATAATGACTCATGAACCACAGTCTAAGGCGAGGTTGTTGACTTTGGCAAGGTGTGTGGAAAGTGAATTGTTGGTAAAGGGAATTATCAAACAAACGGAACCACGAAATAGGAGCATTAGTGCTGCTGGACAAAGTAGAGGATGGATTCCCGGTGCAGTAAAAAATTTCCCTACAGGAGAAATGGTAGTGCAGGAAAAGAAGGGAGAGTTGACTCCGCGATGGAGAGGAGTAAGGAATTTGTCTAGAGAGGAATATGAAGAGCGGAAATCCAAAGGGTTGTGTTATACTTGCGGACAGAAATTCAATCCTGGACACCGATGTCCGGATAAGGGATATAGAATAATGGTGTGGGAATGTATAGAACCAAAGGAAGAAGAAAAAGAGTGAAAACGAGGCAGCCGGGGAAAATGAAGTTGGCAGCTTGTGGGAATTAGAAATGCAGGGAACTACTGCTTCTGGATTGGAGGAAAACACTGCTTATGGAACCCGGTCAATGTTAGTAGAAGGGACAATGGAATAAGTTCCACTGTTAGTCTTAATTGATAGTGGAGCAAGTCGCAATTTCATTTCTAGGCGATTAACAAAACAATTTGCAGCTCGGGTAGAGGACATTGGACCCTTCTTTATCAGACTGGGTGACGAACACCGGGTGGTATCTAATGGCCTGTGTAAGTCACTGCGAATCGTGTTGGGAAATGTGAAATTTAAAGTTGATGCTCATATCTTTGACACAACCGGATCAGATCTGGTAATGGGAATTTCCTGGTTTGAAACACCGAGAAATGTGACAACCAATTGGAAAGGAATGATTATGGAATTCGAGTGGGAAGAAAAGAAAGTGGAATTACAGGGAGTGAGAACATATTTGAAGTTACCAGGGGCTTTGCAAGAATATCTGGGAAAAGGCAAGAGGCTGATGCATGGGTTACAGTGGATAGAATCTGAGAGAGGAAAAGAAGACAACTCGCAGCTGGACAGAAAACAACAATAAGAGTTACAGAGAATTCTAGAAAGCTACAAAGCAGTGTTTGAATCACCAAGGAGATTGCCACCTAGTAGGGAAACTGATCATGCAATTAAGCTTAAGGTTGGGTCGGAACCAGTGAATATCAGGCCATATAAACATGGACATCACATGAAGAATGAAATAGAAACTCAGGTTTGGGAACTGCTGGAAATTGGGTTCATCAGACCAAGCCAAAGCCCTTATTGAAGCCCAATAATTATGGTTAGAAAGAAAGATGGGGGATGGCGAATGTGTACAGATTATCGGGCTTTAAACAGTATAACAGTCCCAGATAGGTACTCGATTCCGGTGATTGAAGAGCTTATGGATGAATTGCATGGAGCAACATATTTTACCAAGTTGGATCTTAAGTTGGGATTCCACCAAGTACGGATGAGGGATGAAGATATTGAGAAAACAACATTTAAAACTCATGAGGGCCATTACGAGTATGTAGTCATGCCATTTGGTTTGATGAATGCGCCTGTTACTTTTCAAGCCACGATGAATAATACATTCCGGAAAATGTTGAGGAAGGGAGTTTTGGTGTTTTTTGATGACATATTACTCTATAGCACCTCGTGGGAAGAACATTTAGAAAATCTGCAACATCTGCTACAAATAATGAGTAACTGTTTCCTTCATATCAATGGGAAAAATTGTACTTTTGGCAAGTGGGTGATAAAGTATTTGGGACACATAATTTCAGTGGATGGAGTGTCCATGGATCTAAAGAAGTTGGAAGCAGTAAAGGGATGGCGGGAACCAAAAAATACAAAGAGGATTCCTCGGGTTGAACGGATATTATCGAAAGTTTATAAAAGATTATGGGAAAATTGCTAGCCCATTAACGACATTAACTAAAAAGGTGGAATTTAAGTGAAATGAAGAGGCACAAGAGGCTTTTGAAGAGCTTAAAAGATGTTTGACAACTGCACCGACCCTTAGACTGCTAGATTTTTCCAAAGGATTTGATGTTGAATGCGACGCATCAGGGCTGGGGATAGGAGCAGTTCTGGTTCAAGAAGGCCGACCTCTGGCCTATTTCAGCAAAGCATTATCCGAAAACAATTTGGTTAAATCAATCTACGAAAAGGAATTAATGGCGATGGTCTTGTCCATTCAACATTGGAGACAATATTTGTTGGGAAGACCATTCAAAATGATAACCGATCATCGTAGTTTGAAGCACATGCTAAGCCAAAGAGTGATGACAGCAAACCAACAGTGTTGGCAGGCCAAACTGATGGGATACAATTTTGAGATAATATATCGATCGGGGAAGATGCATAATGCGGTTGATTCACTGTCCAGAGTAGTACTAGAAGGAGAATATTGTCAGTTAGCAGTCTCCGGACCATGTTGGAAGGAAATACATACAGTTCGGGCAGAATTGAAACAGGATAAAGAATTGCAAAAGATTATAAATGAATTACAGCAAGGAGACTGTAGCAAGCCGGGATATTCTTTCAGAGAGGGGTTGTTATTCTACAAAAACATATTGGTAATATCTCGGAAATCCACTTTAATACCCAAGTTAATGCAAATTTCTCATTCGTCACTGGAAGGAGGACATTTGGAGTATCTTAAGACTTACAAAAGAATGGCGAATGGTGTATATTGGTTCAGAATGACTAAAATTGTACAACAGTATGTACGTGAATGTGAGACTTGTCAGAAAAATAAATATGAGGCTTTAAGTCCAGCCGGTTTTCTTTAACCGTTACCAATTCCAAAATTAGTATGGGAAGAAGTATCCATGGATTTCGTCTCCGGATTACCAAAGTTTCAGGGATTTGAAGTGGTGTTGGTTGTTGTCGACACATTGAGCAAATATACTCATTTTATCCCTCTTAAACATCCCTATACAGCCAAAACGGTGGCAAAAGTTTTTATGAAAGTAGTGCGATTACATGACATTCCAACATCAATAGTAAGTGATGGGCAAACCGAAGTAGTCAACAGGTGTTTGGAGATATACTTGAGATGCTTCGCGGCTGATCAACCAAGACGCAACGTATCCTGGTTATCGTGGTCATAATATAGTTTTAATACCTCTTACCATATTTCAATTGGGCAGACTCCTTTCGAAGCAGTTTATGGGAGGAAACCTCTATTGATAATTCAGTATTCTAAAGGGGAAGCAGCAGTTGAAGCCGTAGCGAATGCTTTAGAGGAAAGGGATGAAGCCTTGAAGCAACTATGTGGTAACTTACATCGTGCTCAACAGTTAATGATAAAGTTTGCTAATCGCCACCGATGAGATGTGACTTTTGAAGTAGGGAATTTAATTTGGGCGAAGCTGAGACCAAACATTTCAGGGGGGAAAAACAGTATGAAAGGAAAATTAGCTGCACGGTACTTTGGTCCGTTTGAGATAACCAAGAGAATAGGGGATGTGGCTTATGAGTTAAAGCTTCCGGAGACAAGCAAAGTGCATCCAGTGTTTCACGTGTCTCAGCTGAAAGCTGCTGTAGGGGAGCACCAGGCAGCAGAGGCTTTACCAGCGGAATTTCTAATCCAAGAAGAAATTCCTGAGAATATTCTGGCAATAGAAAAACAGGGTCTTACACAGCTTTGGTTGGTACAATGGCGAGGGAGATCGGTGGAGGAAGCTACTTGGGAGGATGCCAAACTGCTGAAGATTCAGTTTCCTCATTGCCACCTTGAGGAAAAGGTGAGTTTATAGGGAGGAGGAGGTGTTAGAGTTGGGGGTGAAGTTGTTCGGGAGAGACCTCCTGTTCGGTTTACTTACCAAAGGAGGGGTCGGGTGGGTAAGTAAGGAGTGGTGTGTTGTGAGGGGTAGACTTGTAAATAGTTCCTATCAAGTGTAGGGTGTTTAGTTTGGGCAGGGGAAGATTGGTAAATAGCCTCTCCTTTAGCTGTCAGTCGGTTATAAATAGGGGAAGGGGGTCCAGTTCGGGGGGGGGGGACGGTTATTCTGTTGGAGTTTCTGACGTGGACCAGGGCCTTGAGAAGTGCTGCATCTCTCAGGAGGTTAGATTGACATTTCTTCTTGTAATTCCTTTGGAAAACTTCTATGAAAATGCAATTCTTGCTGTTCTCCTTCTCTTAAAGTAAAATCTCCTATCACCTGCCAACAGGTTAAAGCCGAGCACTAGAGGTCTTCAGGTTTGCTTCAACCGCTTCCAATGCCAACTTGGAAGTGGGATGATATTTTTATGGATTTCGTGGTCGGGTTGCCGCGTATCTCTCGAAAGAAGAACGCGATATGAGTTGTGATCGGTAGACTGATCAAATCGGTTCACTTTATACCCATTCGAAATATAACCAAAGTTGAGGAATTAAGAAGTCTTTATGTGAAAGAAATTGTCTATTTGCATGGAGTTCCTTCTGCTATAGTCTCTGATATGGATTTCCGTCTCCCTTCTCGTTTTTGGAAAGAACTCCAGGAGGCATTGGTATCCTAGGTTTGATTGAGTACGGCATATCATCTGCAGATGGATGTCCAGATAAAACGAGCTATACAGATTCTGGAAGACATGCTACGTGCTTGCGTTCTTAACTTTGGTGGAGCTTAGGATAACCATTTGGGATTGGTTGAGTTTGCCTACAACAACAATTACCAGTCCGCAATCAGAATGACTCGTTTTGAGTCCTTGTATGGTCGTCCGTGGAAATCTCTGTTGTGTTGGTCAGAGATTGGTGAAACTTGGTTGGACCGAATTTGGTCCAAGAGACGACGTCAAAGATTCAGTTGATTCGCCAGAGAATAGTGGCGACATAGAGTTGATATAAATTCTATGCTGATCGTTGTCGGCGACCGTTGAAGTTTTCAGTTGGCGACCATGTGTTCTTAAGAGTTTCACCTCGGTTGGGTCACCAACGTCTTGGGAAGCAGGGAAAGATTGCGCTGAGGTTTGTGGGTCCTTTTGAGATTGTTGAGCGGGTGGGGAAAGTGGCTTACCGTTTAACACTTCCACCGCAGTTGATGTCAATCTACAACGTGTTTCATGTATCGCAGCTTCGAAAGTATATTTCTGACCTTTCTCATGTCTTGAGCCGAGAAGATATTGATGTTGAACTTGATTTGTTCGTGACTAAGCATCCCGTCAGGATTATTGATTCTGTGACAAAGGTTCTTTGTGGGAAAACGATACCTTTGGTCCTTGTACTATGACATTATGGTTCTGATTCGCATGAGACTTTAGAGCGTAGGACACTGATGAGAGAGTGGTGGCCTTATCTCTTTGATATGAAATCTTCTTGACAAGCTTTATGGGGATAAAAAGTTTTTATGGTGGGGGGTTGTAACACCCCGTTACCTTCTTTTAGGTAATTCTTGATCCTTGTTTTGATTCCTTTTTGGTTGTGTCTTGTCTAGGGTTGTTTTGGGTGAAATTTGGAAATTTTTTAGAACTTTTTGGGCAGTGCACAGTTGGCGCACGGTTTGCCCAAACTGTGCGCCCCCTCCAGCGCAAACCGTGCACCTCAAACAGTAAGGGGTGCACAATTGTCGCACGATTTCCCAAACTGTGCGCCCACCCAAGGGAAACTGTGCACCCCAAACAGTAGGGGCGCACAATTTGTTTAACCGTGCGCCCTCCTCCAACAAATCGTGCACACGAGAATTTAATCTCCTGAAAATTGTTTTTGAATCACGAGACCCCCTGGTTTAACCCCTATTTCGACACTAATATGATTCCATGGTCCTTGAAGGCTCTCAAGAGGTGGAATTGACTCCTCCAACCCCTTTTCTTTGCGGATCGTCCCGGCGCCTCCTTCCTGGCGCGGCTCCCGGCTCCCCGGCGTCCCGTCTCCCCGACGTCCCGCTCGCGCTGGGGTGGAACCCCAGCGCGCTCCCGTCGCCGCTCCCTCCTCCCGGTGGCCCTCCTCTCCCACCCTCTTTTTTCCGGCGCCCTCGTCCAGGCGGCCTCGTCGCGCTGCTCCCTACGCGCAAGCACGCCTCGCTGCGGCTCCTCCCGACGACGACACTCCCGTCGTTCCCGTCGCCGTTCTCCAACGCGGCTCCACCTGCGCCGGCCTCCTCAACGGCTCCTCCCGCTTTCCCCAGCGGCCGTTCCGGCTCCCGCAACTCCCCGCAATCGATCCCGCTTCTCCAGGCACGCGTTACGGAAGGCTCCGCCTCTCCCGCAACTGCTCCGCCTCTCACGTCGGCCCGACGTCTCCTCCCGGCGAACCCATCTCCCTCCGGCGGTTCTCCGGCACCCCGCTCCTCCAGCCGCGCCTCTCAGCCGTGGCTCCCGGCGCCCTCTCCTGACTCCTCCTCCCGGTTGCAAGCACCGACCCCATCAACTCCAGACCGCGCCTCCAGCGCCAGTCCCGCCTATCCCGGCGGCCTTCCTCTGCGCGCAGCACTCCAGGCGGCCCTCTTCCTGCGCACAGCGAGCACCGGCTTCCAGCGTCGCCTCCCGCTGTCCTGCTCCCTCGCCGACCTCCTCCTGCACTCCTCTTCCGGCAGCCAGCCGGCTCCATTTTCTCCCAGCGGCTGCCGTGCTTCAAGTTTCGGCTCTCTGGCACCTCCTGCGGCATCCCCACCTCGCCAGCATCTCCCGATGACTCCCGGCAGCCGCATCTCTATCCGCCGGCACGCCCATTCGCTGGCGCAGCAGCTCGACCACCTAGGATTTGGGTCCGTTGGCGCCGCCAGATCCCGCAACAATTTCTGCGGAGTCCCCGCCTCCCGTCGCCGGCCCCGCAAGTGCGGTTTTCCCGGTGCTAGTTTGGATTTCCCGGCGTTTTATCGACCGGCCCCACTAGTGCGGCATTCCTGGCGCTCCGTCAACCAGCCGATCTGAGTGGTTTCTTCTGCTGCGCCCGCAACATCATCCATCCATCATCTTGAGGGGGAGCTTCGATCGTGAGGGGGAGCAGCAGCCTGATAGCTTTATCTATAATTCTGCTTTATTTCGTCTTGTTTTGTCATCAAGCTGGGAATGTCCAGCTTGAGGGGGAGTGTTAGCGTCTATTTTGTTGCTTTCTTTTTCATTATGTGTCCAAGCTAGGTACACCTAGCTTGAGGGGGAATGTTGGAGTGTGCATCCCACATCGGACTTGAGGTCCGGTGTGGTCTTTAATATTCCTTATAAATTAACCCCAAGGGCTCCTTTAGAGAGAACACCTTGGGGGTTTGAGTCTCTCATTTTATCTTCCTACAGGATACAATATGATATTGCGTTTACATACTTGCACATGCATTCATTTTAAATTATGGGATATGTTTGGGGCCAGTTGGTAACATCCTACTGAGTTGTCGTACTCACACCCTACATATGCACCTCGGTTTACAAACAATTTTTATTGTATTACTGCAGGTATCGGGCTGGGGCCTGGAGACAGCCGTTGGAATGTTCGACTGATTTAGGAGACATAAGTTGAATTTGTCGTAGGGTGCAAATTATTTAGTTGTCCAGGGGGTCACCATAGATCTTTTTATTTATCATTGTATTATTATTTATGATTGACCAATCATCTTGATGCATGCAGCATGTACGTGACGTATTGGCAGTTGATCTTCTTTTTATTGTTTCGTCGTGCAAGAGTTCTTTCTTCTTATTTATTTGGAGTTATTATATTTAAGGTTAGATTGCTTCCCAGAGATATATGATTAAACCCTCGGTGCTTGTCACAGATCTCCTGCTATTGGGAGCTTGCTTGAAGTCTTGTGGTCCTCCGGGTCGGGTTTGGCGGATCGACTTGGGCTGGGATGTTACATACTTATCCATGTAATTAATTAGAATGGCAAAGATCTTGTTATCTTAGAGCTCCTAAGTCGGGAATGCGTGATCCTTAAGATCTGGTGGAGGATTTACAAGATGAGAATAATGAGCAGCAAGAAGACGCCACAATGGATAATGAGTCACGTGGTAACTGTGATCATCTCTGACATCGGCGCTGGTGCTGTCTCGAGCATGGAAGACGGAGCTGTGACCATAACAGCAAGAAGACGAGCAGAAACAATGGATAGATATGAACTGAATGATATTGACTTACATAGCAGTTGGTAATTGACTGGGAAAACTACCGTGCAGCGATAGAAGATCACAACAAGCAATGATACCATGTTGGGATATAGATACTAGAAAAACATGTCCCTTGAATGATGACGGGATCCTTTACTTATTTGATAGAAGTAAATGTATGCATGACTCAAGATAGATGGGAGATACAAAATTCAAACCCATGGGATAAAGAGATAAGATAGACTTGGTCAAACAAAACAAATCTAGACACATCCATATACTAGATACACAACCACCAGCAATTTACTTTGTTATTCAATATTTTGTCTGATTGACAAACTTCCTTGACATCATTTTATTTAATCTTATATTGTGTAGGGATGGGTGGTGGTTTTGGTCTCTAATCAATATTCTAAAAATTGCTTTAAATTTTTATGATCTATACAAATACAAATAAAAGAAAATGCACTCTGTAGGAGGGGTGATAAATACAGTTAGGTAGCAAAAGATGAAGAGTCCAATCACAGGGTTAGGAGAGTTTCTGTATCCAAAAGGCCCCAATGGCCCAAATGGCATCTTTAGCTTACACACAGGCTCTGTTAGAAGTTATTGAAAACTTCTTATAGCAATTACCACTTATGATAAGTGTTTTTGTATAAGTGCTTCCAGACCGCTTATTTGAAAAAGTGCTTTTCTGCCACTTATTTAAGTGGTTCTCATGATTATCACAGTCAGCTGGTACACTTTCAACTGTTGCAATATCTTGGCCCAAACGTCTGTAACCATCCCAAATGCCACTGCCTTTAGAAATTCGATGTCTTTCATCAATTCATCTGGTCAGATTTCAGCATGTTTTGGGCATCTGGATTGCACTCGAATACTCTGGCTGTTTAAATTGTCTGACATCACTACTTGAGAAATATTATTAATGAAAAAGTTAACCTATACAATTATTTGTGTTTTGTTGAAAAGATTTCTTAAGTTTCTGTGGAATTGTTGTGTTCAAATTTAATGCGGGACTGATAGTATCTTGTTTCTCCTCAGGTGGGTTACCTTTCAGCTTCTATTAGATCAGTGGCTGATGCAAGGGTGGGCGATACTATCACTCACTCTGGCAGAAAGGCTGAAAAACCACTGCCAGGATATGAGGAAGCTAGGCCTATGGTGTTCTGTGGTCTTTTCCCTGTTGATTCCGAGCAGTATTTGACCTCAAACTTTTCTCTTTTACCTCAAGTTTAAAGGTCATCTTTGGCAGCAAACTGTTTTTAATTTTTGTCAGATATTCTGACTTACGCGATGCGTTGGCAAAGCTGCAGCTTAATGATGCTGCATTAAAGGTGATTACATTGCTGGCATTTTTGTTTACTCTGGAGCCTCCATCTATTTGCTGATGATAGTTGATAGAGATTCGAAGAAGGAAGATGTTTTTATCCAAGCTCCAGAAAAACTGCTACTGAATTATAGAATACTCCAGAAGAAGAAGAAGAAGCTTGTCACGACCCCCTCCCCACAAAGTGTACCCCTCCTGGGCCGGCAATGTGAGAAGGGAGATAATGACCCCCGAGTCCCGCCTCCAGTAGGCCCCGGGTTGGCGACTAGCACCGAGGGTATAGTAACACACAAATGGGAGGCATTACCCTCTAAGAGAATACATGCGGAAGAGAGAGATAAGATATACAGCAATCAACTGCAACTCAGAATTGAAATATAAAAGAAACCCAAATATATATATGAAATGTCATGAAAAAAGTACAACAACTAAAAGGGGAAACTACAAGTACCCAAAAGAAAGTAAAACGGCAGCGACCACAAGCCCGAACAGCTCCTCCAACCACAAGCTAGTAGTAACCAGCTTGATCTCCAACCTGCTCCAAGTGACCTGAAAAAACAGTTTATATATATATAGGGTGAGTATAACAGTATATTCAGTAGGATCCTCCCCAAGCCTCTCGTGCAAAAGTAAAGAAAGCATGCTAAAGCCCAGTGAACAACAAGTGAAACTAACTCGTCACCTAAACAGGTATACTAAGTTCCCAACCTCACGATGACTACTCTCACCAAGTAACGCATACAAGAATATAGCATATAGTAAAGAATATCAAGGGTACCCCGCTACTATTTTCCCACTGGTTTGCCGCTTTGCCCCAACGACATACGTCCTGTGCATCTCTCTCCAAAGGCTTGCCCGCAGACACCTGGGCTAAGCTCCACAATCTGCACCTCGTGCACCACAAAGCCTTGCCCGCAGACACCTGGGCGAAGCACCACACCATCCTCACAACCAAAAGTAACCAGGTAAGTTCCGGGAGCCACCACAGCCCGCATAACGTGTATTATACATCGGGTATTATACCTCAAGCCATTATAGCCCATACACCGAGTAGGGACCCTCAAGCCATCACAGCCTATACACGTTACACCTATAGTAGTCCATAGGATACTATATCCAGAATATATGTGTGTGAAATAACCACAAGCCATTACAACCCTCTACACACGTATATGGGGAAACTAACTGTTGTGCCTGTTGGCACATGTATCTACCAAGAGAAGAGAGCGGGGCCAAATGGGGGTAGTCAGCCATTCGACCTTCCATCAGAATGTTGGGGAAAACACCCCCCAGGGCTCAGAATCCCCGGGGTGTCAGTTGCCCTTACCGACAGGGTGGAGTAGCTTATAGAAACACAAAAAGTACAGAATATATATATAACTCACATCCACACTATGGGCATTACCTAGTTTTAGATACATCTGCAGCTAACGTCTCTCAGACTCCAGGCTGCTACTTCTAAGACTAGGTATCCTATAAGCACACAAACATTTGAAGAGCTTTATTAGATTACTCCATTCTCATTTTATCAGTTTCATTGTACGTTAATTAATTCTTTAAACATTAATTAACCATGAACAATTCCACATTAAACTGAATTGGCATCACATTCAAAATCAACTACTCCTTTTAAGATTCACATCACCTTTAAATTCCAGTATCTCCATCTCCGTGGATTTTCACCATTTAATCAAACTTTCATTACAGAATTACTTTTCCCATATTCCCAGGCATTCTAGAAAGGCATCCTATGCTACTAAACACAAAGGGGCTCAACACGGTGAGTAGATATACTACCCGTCGAGTCTTTGCCACCTATAACAAGAGCATAGACCCATTCTCCCTCGAGAGGCTAAACACGGAAAGTACGTGACATACCCCGCGTGTCTTCGCCTCCTTCGGAAGGAGGGTAAGCAAGACCAGCTGCCTTGAGCAGTGGGGAAATGTAAAGCAGATAAGCAACCAAAGAACCAACAAGCATCCAACAAACACATTCATTCCATTCAATCATCCCTAGTGTCCTTCCCGACACCCACATGCATAAACTGATGCATCTCGCCACTCTAGGCGTCATCTGCTGCCACAACCAAAAGTCTCCATGCCTCCACATATCACAACAACCATCCATGCTCACATTACAGCACAAGCAGCAGGAAAACAAACATCACATCAATGGGCTTTTGGCCCTTTAACAATCAAGAGGGTAACTCAGAACCCCTTTAAGAAATTCTCACACAATATGTTCTCTAACCCATATTTAATTAGCATATTTGTTATTCGTAGGTTCCAATTACGGGAGACCTAATCAGTAAGCTATCACAATTAAACAACCATGATTACTTCCCTAACTTGATTAACAAATTAGAACAACTACAACAACGACAACAACCAGATTCATTTACATGCCTCTTTATCTTTAGTCAATTAATTAACAATTAATTCCGGCTTTTACGTTCATTATAGATTTCCATCAAGAACGAACAACTAATCAAAGAAATCATAGATATCGCCCTATCTAGAAAAACATGAGGCAAACCGTTATCACGGTACAAAGCAACAACATGCGATCAACCAATTCTTTTAATCCGGTTCAAGTATTTAATTGGGTCAATTTCATTGTGATCCAAGGGGATAAATCATGCTAATTCTACGATTGCACATATACAATTAGAGAAGCCACAAATCCCCTACCTCAACAATTCTTGACGTTCTTTATCCACACAACGGGTCACAATCCTCCTCTCGCGACAACTGCATCCACCCAAGGATGCCACGGTACGACAGCACCAACAAACCCCAAGAAAAACCCATTATAAGCATGGAGATTACATGCTATAATATGGAAAGGAGAACAGGAGAAGATTAACCCCAAAAGAACGATGATACAACATACCTTATATCGAAGATTGATCGATACAGCTCGGTTGCATCAAAACAGAGCAGAACCAATCCTAGGAGTAAAGTTTGATTGTGCAACTCCTACGTGAAGGATTTAAAGGTTCTAGCGTCTCATAGCTGATAATAAAGAGGAAGAATAAGGGAAAATGATATCTCGTCCTTTTTTGAAGATTTAATGGGGCGACAGTTTAAGATACGTTTAATTCCCCATTAAAAGCGGATCGCATTAACCCACGCAGTTTGACCAAGTAAAACATCCCGAGCCCTAGGAATAATTAATATAGGATTTATGGCATTTGAATCGGCCTTAAGAGTCCTTAAAATAAGGCTTTAAATGTATTTTACGTCAAAGGAAACGTCGAAGGCGCGAAACTGTAGGAAGCTGGAAACACTGTTCAAGTCCACCGTTAGAAAGTTATCGTTCTGGAAACACTGTTCAAGTCTACCGTTATAAGGTCACCGTTAGAAGGTTACCGTTCTGGAAACACTGTTCAAGTCTACCGTTAGAAGGTCACTGTTAGAAGGTTGCCGTTCTGGAAACACTATTCAAGTCTACCGTTATAAGTTCACCGTTCTGGAAACACTGTTCAAGTCTACTGTTAGAAGGTCACTGTTAGAAGGTTACCGTTCTGGAAACACTGTTCAAGTCTACCGTTTTAAGGTCACCGTTCTGGAAACACTGTTCAAGTCTACTGTTAGAAGGTCACTGTTAGAAGGTTACCATTCTGGAAACACTGTTCAAGTCTACTGTTAGAAGGTCACTGTTAGAACCTCACCGTTCTGGAAACACTGTTCACAGAACTGGAAATTCGGCAAAGTGTTGGGGATAAGTCACCTTGACCTTTTGGAACACCTCCAACACCACCATTCAACAAAGTAATGGACCAGAGAGGTCCGGGCCATTACAAAGCTCCCCTGGGAAACGCTTTCCGAGGCTTAGGCCGTAGCCTCTAATCAGCTAAAGCTGAAACCAAATATCTGAAATCTTCCTCACCAACTGCTGGAACCCCCTATTTAACAATCCCCAACCTACTACTTAACAACCCCAACCTACTACCTTACGACCCAGCCCAACATCTATCTGCTGTAAAATACTATTCTGCCCCTGGAAGTTATTAGAACCCTTATGTATCAACAGCACCCCAGCACCCTTACGCATCCCCCTCTCGTACCCTTACAAACCAGCGACAGCACAGAGATTCTCCCCCTCGGCCTCCAGTCACCGTCCCCCACAGTCACATTCCCATCATTTCCTCCTCCCTTGAAAATCCACCTTGCCCTCAAGGCGGAAAAATGGTTATTGGGCCTTCAGCTCCTCTGCCACTTCCCATGTCGCTCCTTCGACAATTATTTTTCTTTTCCACTTCACCAGCCACATTTGATTCTTCCCCGGGACCTTTTCCATTACAATTGTCGCTGGGAAATCTCTTTCTTCAACAAATTCTTCAGGCAGAACTTCCTCCACAGGATGTTTCCTAACTGCAGCCCTCGATTGGGATACATGAAACACGGGACAATGTATATGAATATCTTGACCATCAAACAAGTTCATTCCTTGAGCAGCGACCAATCTGAAATCTGCCAACAAGGCTTGAACCCAAGTTAAGACTAATTGCGCTGACTCTTTGATTTCTTCCTCAAACTGCCCAGTAAAATATAAATCATGCTTTCTCGCCACTGAAGTTGGTTCAAAAAACAGAACTTCTCCACCAAAATTCGTCCAAACAAGCCTGTTAGCCACCCATGGAATGGCTACATGGTTGGCAGCTTCCTTGTCATCATATCGTGGGGACTGTAAAACTTTTTCCAGGTTATCGTCGTCCACCGCGAGAGCGGATGCACACCGGGGGGGGGGGGATATTTCATGATTGTCGACACCCGTTGGAATGACTTCCAAGTCCACTTCAGCATCAACTGTGAGGCGGTTATCCAACAGAGATGAAGCCAACTCTCTGTCAAGTGGGATGCCGTGCTGCTGTTCTAGAACCCAAACAACTGCTGCAGGGGCCAAGGCAGCTATGCTTCTCTCCAAGTTTCGGACACTAGCTTCTGGAGTATATCTTTGAATAACAAATTTCACTGTAGCCTCAGGGATTTGAAAGGACTTGGTGTGCAAACCATGCTGATCCAAAACTCGTGGTTTTAAATGTCATTCGGCTATTCCGAGCTTCTTTTCAGGTGTATATCCAGACAACTCAATTACCTCAATCCTATCCAAGAGCAATAGAGGAATAGGTTGTACCTTGTCCGATGCCACAAAAACCACCTTTGAAAGGTTAAATGGAACATTCAAATAGTGATCAGTGATTGCCGTGTTTTGCTTAGGATCTAGAACCCCTAAAGGGGCTGAAACGTAATCTCCGTGAACATCTAAACCCGTTTTGTCAACCTCGCCTAGCAGCATCACTGGATTACTGACAACGACTCTTTAATTCCACAATGAGACGCCCCGACATACTACATTACAAGTCCTCCTATGCCCTCTAGTATCAGCCTTATCCTTCACACCTCCAAAGGATATGTGCATAGATTTCCTGCCCAAAGCAGCAACAATGGTTGATGCCCAGGAAGCTTTCCTAACACCTGGCGGACCAACAAAACACAAAACCAATCCTCCTGCATGTTTTAGTTTTCGTACCGCCAGGTACTCAATAATCCATTGCTTGACCTATATCAAATCGGGGTGGTCACTGTCCATGTGTTCTTTAGCAGATTTCAAATATAGTTCATGTTTTTCACTTTCTGCCATGGCAGATCAACAAAAAACTCTAGATAAGTACGTGCACTGTTGTAACCCGATTGCTGAGGTTGCATCTTCTTAAACCTCCTTAGCTTCCATTGTGCACGCTTCCAGATATTTGGAGGCATTCCTGCGTTATGCAACTTTCTTTGCAATGCAATCATGTCAATTTCATCATCATCGCTGTCCCCCAACTCTTTAATGGCCTGAAATCATGGTTCTTTGTCCCATTTCCTTCTGAAAGTGTGATTATCAGTCATGTGATCAATATGCTCCACACTTTTTAAGCGGTTGTTTAAAGCTTCTTATTGTAGCTTGTAGAATGGTAAGAGAGAGATAGACCAGTACCCAAGATGCCTCTTAAGAAAGGTCTTGGAGTTTATTTATAGGGAAATATAAAGATGACAAAACACTCACGTCCGATGTGGGACACAGACTCCAACACTCCCCTTCAAGCTTGGTCTACCTAGCTTGGATGCATAAAGAAAAACAGACCAAAGCAGAAAAAAAACAAAGCAAACAAGAAACACTGCAAACATTCCCCCTCAAGTTGGACATACCCAGTTTGATTACAAAACAAGATGAAACATAAAGAAATCATCCGCGATCGCAGCTCCCCCTTGAGATGAAAATGATGGATGGTGAAAGATGTCGGTGAAAAAGATATACCAATGAGATGTTGGGAAAGCCACACATGCGGGCTGGTCGATGAGGTGCCGTGAAAGTTGCATAGGCTGGGCCGATCAATGGAGCGTCGGGAAAGCCGCACAGGCGGGGCCGAGTGACGGAGCGCCGGGAAAGCCGCACAGGCGGGGCCAGTCGAGGAGGCGTCGGGAATGCCGACTGTCGTCGCTCAGGGAGGTGGCGAGCTGAAGGGAGGATCGACACTTGGGGGCGCCGTCAGGGAGCTGCTGGATTCGTTGCACGGGAGAAAGGGAGGCATGACGCTTGGAGTAGGATGGGCGCATGGAGGCAGAAGGGGCCGTTGCGCACGTGGAGGCGCAGGGCTGACGTGCGGGAAGTCCGGCGACGGGATAGGGGGCCGACGAGAGGGTTCGGGGATTCTGCTGCCAGGTCGTCGGGCGTCCAACAGGGGACCACGCGTAGGGAGTCGGGTCCGTCGCGCGCATGGAGGGTCATCGCGCGCAGGGAGGCGGGGCCGTAGAGGGTCGTTGCGCGAAGGGAGGCCGGGCTGCAGAGGGTCGTCGTGCGCAAGGAAGCAAGGCCGTAGAGGGCGGGATACCGCGAAGGAGCAGTTAAGGCAGGCGAACAGGAGTCGCGTGAGCTGACGATGGGGCGCAACGGAGGAGGGCCCGTCGAAGAGGGGCGCGGGACAGCCGCAGGAGACGCCGACGTGGAGGTGGGGCTTTCCCAGGAGTGGCCGACGTGGAGGCGGGGTTGCCGCAGGAGGAGGCGGGGGTGTTGGGTGTCGTCGCACGCACAGGGAGAGGGCGGGCCAGGGAGGCAGCGCTCCCGATCTGGATGACATGGTGAGGAGGGGAGCCAGTTGCTGGAGGAAGGGCCGCCGCTGGTTGGGGTCGCCGGACTGGAGCGGCGGGAAAAGGGAGCCGCGACTCACAGGGGGTGCCGAGGTGGAGTGGGCCGCTGCCGTTGCGCAGGCAGCGTCAGACGAGAGAGCAGTGGAGGAGTCGTTACACGGAAGGTGGGGCCGCAATGATCCGTTGCGCGCAGGAAGGCGGGGCCACTGGGTCTCTGTCGCAGAAGGCCGTTGGGAGGGAAAACGACGGGGCACCAGGATAACAGGCGATGGAGGAGCAGGATCTGGCTTCGGTGAACCCGATCAGGCCGTCGGTCGGAGCTCATGGTGGCCGGGACTCCCAGATCTGGCCGGGATGCAGTAGCGCATGAGGGAGGAGGCCGACAATGAAGGTGGGGATTCCGCAGGAGGGGGCCGGTGACGGAGGTAGGGATTCCGCAGGAGGAGGCCGGCGACGGAGGCAGAGGGAGGGGCGATGACAGATAACCTATGGCTCTCTGGCCATGGAGGCCGCTGCCCCCCTTCAGGGGAAAAAATAGGTTTTCTTTGATAAAAAAAAGAGATACAGGAGTTTGGGTTAGGGTTGGAGAACCTCCTCTGATACCATGTATGATGGTAAGAGAGAGATGAACCAGTACCCAAGATGCCTCTTAAGAGAGGTCTTGGAGTTAGGGAATATAAAGATGACAAAACACTCATGATTTGGGACACAGATTCCAACATAGCCTTTTGAGCCGCTTGTCTTTCCTTGCATGATTCCTCAGCTCTTGTTTTATCGTAATTCTTAAATAAGGATCTCCTCACTGGCTTCCAATGTGGATCAAAATCGATCTTTGGAAGTTCCTTCTACCATTTTGAAAATAGAACCGTCCCACGCTCTTCTCTTTTAGAATTTCTTTAACCTTGGTAATGCACTCCATCTTTGTCAGCCCACTATCAGCATCCTCTGAATCAGAAGACGAATCAAACAAACCTTTATCTAAACAATCAACTGTTTTTGAGTCATTTAATTCAAGCGATGTATGTCCTGGTGATGTTGGTATCGGGTTGGACATGACAGGACTTCTTGAGTCCTGCAGTTTCCTTTTAATCAAATCCATCGAAGAAGTTGATCCCTGACCTCCTAAGATCCTGTAAGCTGCGGCTTCATGACCCCCTTTGTTAATGACAGGGGAAATCAGGCTGGTTGAAGCAGGTACTTTTTCAGTTAACATTGTGGTGCCTGGTGCTGGAAGAGACTGCTCGCTCAACTCATTTAAAGTGTCAGTCTCTTGCCTCTTTCTAAAGTCAGTCACTTCACTGGGAATTTTCCAGCTGCTCAACATACATAGTTGTGCCATGGGAACCTTCATCTCTTCCCATTCGTTTGTCTGTAAATCTTTACTGCTTGCCACCACCTTCCTTTTCTGATTTCCTTCTTCAATTTCCTGCCACAAATTGCTTCCTCCACCTTCTGCTTCAACCGAGTTTTCTCTGCTTACATCACAAACGTAGTTCTCAATCATCTTGCACTGCATCTTTGCCTGGCTTTTTGTTAGACTGGTTGCAGTTTCCTTAAGCTTCTGCATCTGAATCTCCTGATGCTGGATCCCTATCTTCAGCTCTGTGACCATCGTTTCCACGACTGTGAGTCGACTCTCCATGTGTGTGGGCATAAAGCTGTTGCGTCAACTTCAATTGCTTCTTCTAGAATCCCTCGATCTAGAAACTCCTAGATTTTCTGTTATGTAAAAATGAGAGAGAGGGTGGAAATAGAAGTGAACTGTGTATATTGAAGTAGCAGCAAATCACAGTAGCAGAATTACAGCAGAAAACAGAGCAGAAAAATTGGAAAATACAGTAGGGTGGTAGGGGAAGGAGAGGAAGAGAAAAAAGAAGTAACCCGCAGGAGAAGACCACCCTCCTGAGAGCCCAGCCGAGACCACCGGCGAACCTGCTGCCAAGCAATTGCTAAAATGATTCGTGTCCCTCTACAAACACTGACCCCCTTTATTTAAAGGCCCACCCAGCCCCCTCTAACAAACTAACTGTTTTTAGGTGGTCCCCCTCCAGCCTAGAATATTCCTATCTCTCCTCTAACAGCCCAACAACCTCCAGCCAAATATATTCTCCTCTCTCCTCTAACAAACCAACAACCTCCAGCTAATAACAAACTCCACCTGGACAACCCCCTTTATTCCTAACATTTTCTCTTTAGAATCTCTCAATGGAAGCATCAACCGATAGAGATTCAAAGTAGTAGGAAGATGTTTTTATTCAAGATCCAGAATGTTGGAACCCATTTAAGTGTAAATGGGTGAGTCCCACATCGGACTTACCCGTCTTGTATATTGGTTTCCTAATCTATAAAAGAATATCCTCACCTCACATTGAGCTAAGGGGAATTCACCCACTAACATGGTATCAGAGGGCTTTTAATCCCGACCCTCCCTCCCAGCGGCTTCTCGGTTCTGTCCGGCCCCGCCTTTCTTCCCCCCTTTGGCCTTGCCCTTCCCGGTGGCCACCTCTCCTCCCGGCAGGCTCTCCCTCCCGGCGAAGCTCCTCCTCCCGGCAGACCCTCCCTCCTGGCGCCCCTCTGCTCACGGCGGTCCTCCCTCTCAGTGCGCCTCCACCTCCCGGCGGGCCTCCTTCCAGACGCGGCACCCCTCCCGGCGCCCCTCCCCTGCGTCCACCGTCTTCCCGCGGTGCGCCCTAACCCTCGCGGCTCCCTCGCCCCGTCCGCCCCCGCGCCCTCGCCCGCGCGGCTCCCTCGCCCTCGCCCGACGGCCCTCTCTCTCCCCGACGCGGCCCGTGCCGGCTCCTCCCTGCGGACTTCCTCCCCGACGGCGCTCCCTCCCCGCGGCTCCCGCCGCCATCACCCGCGCCCCCCCCGTCCCGGCACCACCTCCCTGCGACGCTCCCTCCCGGCCAGCCCCGCCTCGCCCCGACGGAACGCCCTCGGCCCGACGCCCGCGGCTCCCGGCCCTCCCGTCGCACCTCCCTCCTCTCGCGCGGCTCCAGCGCGGCTCCCGGCCCTCCGGTCCGACGCGGCTCCCGTCGCGCCTCCCTCCCGCCTCCTCCTCCGGCGGCCCTCCTCCTGCAACCGCCCTCCGCAGCGGCTCCCTTCCCAGCAGCGGCTCCCGCCCGGTCCGGCGCTCCCCAGCCCGTCTACCAGCAGCTACCCTGCGGCCTTCCTGCGCCGTCGGCCCAGCTCCCTGCGTTAATGGCGGGCGTGTCCGCCCGCGGCCCTCTGGCATCACCTCCGGACACCAGCATTCCGGCCGGGCCGCCCCCTCACTTCCATTGTCGGCCTTCCTGGGCACCTATGCGCTCAGCCGAGCGGCTCTCCCATCCTCCATCATCGGCTCTACCGCGCAGCGGTCCTCCTTCATCCAGTACCCGTTACAGGACACCACTCTCGCCGGAGGAGCTTGCTTTGGTAAAATCTTATCGCGCGACTGCGCCACCATCTTCTTCTCTAGCCCCACTTGCTCAGACTGGCAACTCCACCGCCTGTGTTTCTCATCGCCAGACAGCTTGGATGTTTGACTCCGGTGCGTCAGAGCATCTCACAGGGGACTCTGGTATGTTCACTACCTATCATCCGTACACCGGTGCCTCTACCATTACTGTTGCTAATGGCTCAACAATCCCTATTACCGGATATGACACATGTTCCTTGACCCCGTCTCTTCCCCTGACGTCGGTCGCTCATGTTCCTCAAAGTCCCTTTAATCTTATCTCTATCAGCAAACTCACCACCGAATTGAATTGTGTTGCTATTTTTAGCTCATCTGGTGTTGTTTTTCAGGAGCGGAAGACGAATCGGGAAATTGGTCGAGGTTATCTTCGGGATGGGGTTTACCTGTTTGATACCCCATCATCCCTTGCTTGCTCATCCACCACAGCCCGAGCCCTTGACCTCCATTACCGCCTTGGCCATCCACCGCCTTCTACCCTCCATAAACTTTGCCCCCAATTCGGTTCTCACCTCTCTTTCCATTGTGAATCCTGCAAGTTTGCCAAACATCATCGGACGACGTATGCTCCTCGCCCGGAACCACGTGCGGCGACTCCTTTCACTCTTGTTCATTCCGATGTCTGGGGTCCTTGCCGGGTTCCTAGCCAGTCAGGGTACCGTTATTATATCACCTTTATTGATGATTACTCCCGCATGACCTGGCTTTATCTTCTTCGAGATCGAACGAAGGTTCTCTCAACCTTTCAGACATTTTTTCAGGAAATCCAGACACAGTTTTCTCTCCCTGTGAAATGTCTCCGATCTGACAATGGGCGAGAATACTTATCCACTCATTTTCAGCAGTTTATGAGGGCCCACGACATCATCCATCAGACCTCCTGTCCTGATACCCCTCAGCAAAATGGGCTGGCCGAGCGGAAACACCGACATATCTTGGAGACCGCTCGTGCCCTTCTCTTCCACCGCCAGGTCCCTCTTCTTTTCTGGGGGGATGCCATCCTCACTCCTACTTACCTTCTCAATCGTCTTCCCTCCTCCATCCTTCAGGGGGAGACTCCTTTTCATACCCTGTTTCCCTCTCTCCCTCCTCACTCCCTTCCACTCCGTATCTTCGGATGTCTCTGTTATGTCCGGGACACTCACCCAAATCTCTCCAAACTATCACCCAAATCCCTTCGCTGTATTTTCGTCGGGTATTCCCGCACTCAGCGCGGGTACCGATGCTTCTCTCCAGACCTCCGCCGGTATATCACCTCTGCCGACGTTTCATTTGTCGAGAGCTCTCCTTTCACTCTCCCCTCTCCTTCTCCTGACACTACCATCGATGACTGCCTTCCGCTCATGGTTCACCCGCCTCTGGTGTCTCCTCCGACCGGTCATCTCTTTGGACAGACCTACTCTCGTCGTCCTTCCACTGTACCTCCCGTCCCGGCCGAGGAAACCATTGTTCCCGCTTCGCCTGATGTTCCTGACACAACTCCCGAGGATGTGCCGATTGCGCTCCGGAAAGGTACTCGCTCGTGTCAGAATACTCCTCTCTTTGTATCTTCTTACAGGGGCTTGTCAGCTCTGGAGACCGTGTCGCTTCCTCGAACGGTCGGTGAGGCCAAATCTCACCCCGGGTGGCTAGCCGCAATGAGAGATGAATTGCAGGCTCTGGATGCCAACCATACTTGGGATCTTGTTCCCCTTCCGGCAAACAAACAGGCGGTCGGCTGTAAATGGATCTTCACGATCCGTCTCAATCCCGATGGCTCTCTCTGCCGCCTCAAAGCCCGGCTTGTCGCCAAAGGATTTGCTCAGACATATGGCGTCGACTACTTTGAGACCTTCTCTCCAGTCGCCAAGATGGCCTCGGTCCGCCTCTTCATCTCTCTGGCTGCTCATCATCACTGGCCCCTTCATCAACTCGACGTTAAGAATGCTTTTCTCCATGGCTTTCTTGACGAGGAGGTCTACCTGCAGCAGCCCCCTGGTTTCTCTGCCTCTGGTGCCGCCTCCCTTGTCTGCCGTCTCCGTCGCTCCCTCTACGGCCTCAAACAGTCTCCTCGCGCCTGGTTTGGCCGCTTCAGCACTGTCATCACCGCCTTTGGCCTCTCTCGGAGTATGAAAGATCACACCGTCTTCTTCCGTACGACGGCACACGGATGTATCTTGCTTGTAGTTTATGTTGATGACATCATCATCACAGGGAGCGACTCCAGAGGCATCGCCAGCCTCAAGACGCATCTTCACCATCACTTTCACACCAAGGATCTTGGACCCCTCACGTACTTTCTTGGCATTGAGGTCTCCCGAACTGCGGACACTCTCTCTCTGCCAGCGCAAGTATGCTCTTGATCTATTGCAGGATGCCGGGTTGAGCACCGCCACCACAGTTGACACTCCCCTTGAGCCTGGGGAACACTCCCTTCATTCCGACTCGGAACTCTTTCATCATCCTGAGAGCTATCGGCGCTTGGTTGGTAAACTCAACTACCTCACCATGACGCGTCCCGACATTGCATGTGCCGTTGACAAAGTCAGCCAGTTCATGGAGCATCCCACCTGCTCTCAGTGGGATGCTGTCCTCCGCATTGCCAAGTACATCAAGAAAGACCCTGCACGCGGCCTTCGGTACTCACATCATGCTCACATGGATGTTGAGGCTTTTTGTGATGCAGACTATGCCAGTTGCCTCGCTACCCGCAAGTCTACTTCGGGATTCGCCGTATTCTTCGCCGGTAATCTCATCTCTTGGCGCAACAAGAAGCAGACTGTGGTCTCCCGTTCGAGTGCCGAGGCAGAGTATCGAGCCATGGCCACTATCACTACTGAGATCCTCTGGCTTCGTCATCTTCTCCAGGAGCTCGGTTTCCCGGCATCGACTCCTGCTCATATCTGGTGTGACAATCAGGCCGCTACGAAGATTGCCTCGAATCCCGTCTTTCATGAACGGACGAAGCATATCGAGGTGGATTGTCACTTTCTCCGCCACCATCTGGAGCAGCACCATATCGGTTTCTGCCATATCCCGACGGCCGATCAGCTTGCCGATCTCTTCACCAAAGGTCTTCCCGGAGCTCGTCTTGAGTCTCTCACTTCCAGGCTGGGTATTCACAGCCTCCCTGGCCCAGCTTGAGGGGGAGTTTGAGATTGTCTTGTTATTCTTTTTGTGTGGGACTCTATCCAATCTGGGCATGTCCAGCTTGAGGGGGAGTGTTGGAACCCATTTAAGTGTAAATGGGTGAGTCCCACATCGGACTTACCCGTCTTGTATATTGGTTTCCTAATCTATAAAAGAATATCCTCACCTCACATTGAGGTAAGAGGAATTCACCCACTAACACAGAAAAACTACTACAAAATTACAGAATACTTCAGAAGAAGAAGCTCCCTGTTGCGGAAACGTCGGGAGTCACAACGACAGATGATCGGTAGAAGAGTAAAAGGAAAAAAAAACAAAAAGAAGATTTTGGGACACAATGATTTACGTGGTTCGGAAAATGATCTTTACGTCCACGGAGAGTCAGAATATCACTAGTTTCGAGAGCACAATTATAGGGAGTATTCGAGAGTTTCTAACACACTGAAACCCTAGCCCGAAATGGGCTAATAAAGAAGATGAAACTCTATTCCGCTAACTGCATAGAAAGTCCATTGTGCAATAGTGAAAGGTGGCTGGAAGTCTGCATCTCTACAGTACCGTGGTCTCCAAAGTCCGCGGTGCTATAGTGGCCGACGACTGGAAGTCCGCAGAGCTACAGTAGTCGTGCCAAAAGTCCGCACTGCTACAGAGCCCTGTCGGTGTCAGCCGGTCAGCTCTGCTACAATTGGTTAGTGTTGCTACAGTGCCTCCAAAATTTGGGTCGGGGACTTCGGCTCCCGGATCCTCGGAGCAGAGGCGTGTTACTCCCTGCAACCCCCAACGAGCGCAACGCGGAGCTCGACCCGCGGAGTTGCGGACTGGTGCACTGTATGGGCCAGAAACATTCAGCCCAATGACCTTTTTTTGGAAATGATCCTCTCCAGAATGGGATTTGGGGAGAAATGGGTTAATACACCATCATGAACTGCGTTTTATCTGTGTCCTACAGAATTAACATCAATGGAAGACCATCGGAGAAATTCAAACCCTCAAGGGGGCTACGACAAGGGGACCCACTCTCACCCTATCTCTTTATTATGGTGGTGGATTTTCTCTCACTTGTTTCTGGACTCTGTGGAGAATGGGGCTATTCACGGGGCTAAGGTATGTCGATACTGTCCCTCTATTTCTCACCTCTTTTTTGCTGATGATAGTCTCCTGTTTGTGCGGGCTACACCTCAAGAAATTTGCTCATTTCAGAAAATTATTCACATGTACAAAAGGGCTTCAGGGCAACAGATTAACCCTTCAAAATAAAAAATGTCCTTCAGCGGAGGAGTTTTACCAGAAAGGCAAGATGATCTGCAGCGACTTTGCGAATTCCCGATTGTGGTGAAACAACAAAAATAACTGGGTCTCCCGACACTCATTAGCAGATCAAAGAAGCAAGTATTTGCCTCGATTGTTGATAGAATAAATAAAAAGATTGATTTATGGTCCAACTGGAAAATCTCTAAAGCTGGGAAGGAGACCCTGGTGAAAGCTGTAGCCCAAGCAATTCTCGGCTTATGCGATGTCGCTTTTCAAATTGCCCGATACTCTCGTTGACCAAATCCATTCACGTCTGGCTAATTTTTGGTGGGGGTTGTTTGAAGGTAAGCCTAATACCCACTGGGTGTCATGGGAAAAACTCTCTATTTCTAAGTTCTATGGTGGCCTCGGCTTCTGAAGTTTTAAATTGTTTAACGAGGCTCTGTTGGCGAAGCAAGGGTGACGTCTTATCTCCAGCCCGAACACTCCTTTTTCAAGTCATTTGGGCCAAATATTTTTCTAATACAAATTTCATGCATGCCGATTTGGGGGCTCGACATAGCCTATTGTGGAGGAGCTTTTGGGGTGCAAAGCCCCTTCTCGAGAAAGGGTGTGTGTGGAGAATCACTAACGGGAATGATGTGCATGTGTGGAATGATCCGTGGCTAGCTGATTTTTCAAACTTGAAAGTCTCTTCACATGTTATTCCGGGCTTTGAGGATGCAAGGGTTCGTGAGCTGATTAACACCTCTATGGATGATTGGGATCGGGACCAGATTCACTCTTGGTTCAACAAAAGGGATCGGCGTCTCATTTTAAGCTTGCCCCTTACACTAGATATGGGTATTGATCAGCAGTGCTGGATTGGGGAACCCTCAGGTCAGTATTCGGTTCGGTTGGGTTATAAACTTCTGGTGAATGGTTTTTCTTCTGGCCACCGCCTTGCTTGCTGGAATGATGTTTGGAAGCTCAATGTCTCCCCCCCCCCCCAAAGTTAGATTCTTTTGGTGGTAGACATGCTCCGGTGCTCTCCCGACACGTGTCCTGCTTATGCGTCGACATCTGTCCGATCTGCCAGCAGGAGGTGGAATCTCCGGTGCATGCGGCTCTTCTGTGGATGAAGCGTGAAGGTGTGCCTGCTGACAGAGAGGTGGCTGCTTGGAGTAGTCGGGAGATGCCGGCGAGGCGGGGATGCCGCAGGAGGTGCCAGAGCCGAAAACTTGAAGCTGGGCAGCCGCAGGGAGAAACTGGAGCGGCTGCCGGAAGATGGTATCAGAGGAGGTTTGATCCCTCCCTCACATATATATATATATTGTAGTGGGTGAATTCCCCTTACCTCAATGTGAGGTGAGGACATCCTTTTATAGATTAGGAAACAAATATACAAGACGGGTAAGTCCGATGTGGGACTCACCCATTTACACTTCAATGGGTTCCAACACTCCCCCTCAAGCTGGACATGCCCAGATTGGATAGAGTCCCACACAAAAAGAATAACAGGACAATCTCAAACTCCCCCTCAAGCTGGGCCCGGGAGGCTCTGAATACCCAGCCTGGAAGTGAGAGACTCAAGACGAGCTCCGGGAAGACCTTTGGTGAAGAGATCGGCAAACTGATCGGCCGTCGGGATATGGCCGAAACCGATATGGTGCTGCTCCAGATGGTGGCGGAGAAAGTGACAATCCACCTCGATATGCTTCGTCCGTTCATGAAAGACGGGATTCGAGGCAATCTTCGTAGCGGCCTGATTGTCACACCAGATATGAGCAGGAGTCGATGCCGGGAAACCGAGCTCCTGGAGAAGATGACGAAGCCAGAGGATCTCAGTAGTGACAGTGGCCATGGCGCGATACTCTGCCTCGGCACTAGAACGGGAGACCACAGTCTGCTTCTTGCTGCGCCAAGAGATGAGATTACCGGCGAAGAATACGGCGAATCCCGAAGTAGACTTGCGGGTAGCGAGGCAACTGGCATAGTCCGCATCACAAAAAGCCTCAACATCCATGTGAGCATGATGTGAGTACCGAAGGCCGCGGGCAGGATCTTTCTTGATGTACTTGGCAATGCGGAGGACAGCATCCCACTGAGAGCAGGTGGGATGCTCCATGAACTGGCTGACTTTGCCAACGACACATGCAATGTCGGGACGCGTCATGGTGAGGTAGTTGAGTTTACCGACCAAGCGTCGATAGCTCTCAGGATGAGAAAAGAGTTCCGAGTCGGAATGAAGGGAGCGTTCCCCAGGCTCAAGGGGAGTGTCAACTGTGGTGGCGGTGCTCAACCCCGCATCCTGCAATAGATCAAGAGCATACTTGCGCTGACAGAGAGAGATAGTGTCCGCAGTTCGGGAGACCTCGATGCCAAGAAAGTACGTGAGGGGTCCAAGATCCTTGGTGTGAAAGTGATGGTGCAGATGCGTCTTGAGGCTGGCGATGCCTCTGGAGTCGCTCCCGGTGATGATGATGTCATCAACATAAACGACAAGCAAGATACAACCGTGTGCCGTCGTACGGAAAAGACGGTGTGATCTTTCATACTCCGAGAGAGGCCAAAGGCGGTGACGACAGTGCTGAAGCGGCCAAACCAGGCGCGAGGAGACTGTTTGAGGTCGTAGAGGGAGCGACGGAGACGGCAGACATGGGAGGCGGCACTAGAGGCAGAGAAACCAGGGGGCTGCTGCAGGTAGACCTCCTCGTCAAGAAAACCATGGAGAAAAGCATTCTTAACGTCGAGTTGATGAAGGGGCCAGTGATGATGAGCAGCCAGAGAGATGAAGAGGCGGACCGAGGCCATCTTGGCGACGGGAGAGAAGGTCTCAAAGTAGTCGACGCCATACGTCTGAGCAAATCCCTTGGCGACAAGCCGGGCTTTGAGGCGGCAGAGAGAGCCATCGGGATTGAGACGGATCGTGAAGATCCATTTACAGCCGACCGCCTGTTTGTTTGCCGGAAGGGGAACAAGATCCCAAGTATGGTTGGCATCCAGAGCCTGTAATTCATCTCTCATTGCGGCTAGCCACCCGGGGTGAGATTTGGCCTCACCGACCGTTCGAGGAAGCGACACGGTCTCCAGAGCTGACAAGCCCCTGTAAGAAGATACAAAGAGAGGAGTATTCTGACACGAGCGAGTACCTTTCCAGAGTGCAATCGGCACATCCGCGGGAGGAGTGTCAGGAACATCAGGCGAAGCGGGAACAATGGTTTCCTCGGCCGAGACGGGAGGTACAGTGGAAGGACGACGAGAGTAGGTCTGTCCAAAGAGATGACCGGTCGGAGGAGACACCAGAGGCGGGTGAACCATGAGCGGAAGGCAGTCATCGATGGTAGTGTCAGGAGAAGGAGAGGGGAGAGTGAAAGGAGAGCTCTCGACAAATGAAACGTCGGCAGAGGTGATATACCGGCGGAGGTCTGGAGAGAAGCATCGGTACCCGCGCTGAGTGCGGGAATACCCGAGAAAAATACAGCGAAGGGATTTGGGGGATAGTTTGGATAGATTTGGGCGAGTGTCCCGGACATAACAGAGACAACCGAAGATACGAAGTGGAAGGGAGTGAGGAGGGAGAGAGGGAAACAGGGTATGAAAAGGAGTCTCCCCCTGAAGGATGGAGGATGGAAGACGATTGAGAAGGTAAGTAGCAGTGAGGATGGCATCCCCCCAGAAAAGAAGAGGGACCTGGCGGTGGAAGAGGAGGGCACGAGCGGTCTCCAAGATATGTCGGTGTTTCCGCTCGGCCACCCCATTTTGCTGAGGGGTATCAGGACAGGAGGTCTGATGGATGATGCCGTGGGCCCTCATAAACTGCTGAAAATGAGTGGATAAGTATTCTCGCCCATTGTCAGATCGGAGACATTTCACAGGGAGAGAAAACTGTGTCTGGATTTCCTGAAAAAATGTCTGAAAGGTTGAGAGAACCTCCGTTCGATCGCGAAGAAGATAAAGCCAGGTCATGCGAGAGTAATCATCAATAAAGGTGATATAATAACGGTACCCTGACTGGCTAGGAACCCGGCAAGGACCCCATACATCGGAATGAACAAGAGCGAAAGGAGTCGCGGCCCGTGGTTCCGGGCGAGGAGCATACGTCGTCCGATGATGTTTGGCAAACTTGCAGGATTCACAATGGAAGGAGAGTTGAGAACCGAATTGGGGGCAAAGTTTATGGAGGGTGGAAGGCGGTGGATGACCAAGGCGGTAATGGAGGTCAAGGGCTCGGGCTGAGGTGGATGAGCAAGCAAGGGATGATGGGGTATCAAACAGGTAAACCCCATCCCGAAGATAACCTCGACCAATTTCCCGATTCGTCTGCCGCTCCTGAAAAACAACACCAGAGGAGCTAAAAATAGCAACACAGTTTAATTCGGTGGTGAGTTTGCTGATAGAGATAAGATTAAAGGGGCTTTGAGGAACATGAGCGACCGACGTCAAGGGAAGAGACGGGGTCAAGGAACATGTGCCAAAGCCGGTAATAGGGATTGTTGAGCCATTAGCAACAGTAATGGTAGAGGCACCGGTGTACGGATGATAGGTAGTGAACATACCAGAGTCCCCGGTGAGATGTTCTGACGCACCAGAGTCAAACATCCAAGCTGTCTGGCGATGCGAAACACAGGCGTTGGAGTTGCCAGTCTGAGCAAGTGGAGCTAGAGAAGAAGATGGTGGCGCAGTCGCACGATAAGTTTTTACCAAAGCAAGCTCCGCCGGCGAGAGTGTGGTCCTGTAACGGGTACTGGATGAAGGAGGACCGCTGCGCGGTAGAGCCGATGATGGAGGATGGGAGAGCCGCTCGGCTGAGTGCATAGGTGCTCGGGAAGGCCGCCAATGGAAGGGAGGGTGCGGCCGGGCCGGAATGCTGGCGTCCGGAGGTGATGCCGGAGGGCCGCGGGCGGACACGCCCGCCATGAACGCAGGGAGCTTGGCCGACGGCGCAGGAAGGCCGCAGGGCAGCTGCTGGTAGACGGGCTGGGGAGCGTCGGACCGGGCGGGAGCCGCTCCTGGGAAGGGAGCTGCTGCGGAGGGAGCAGCGGGAGGCCGCCGGCGGTGCGCGGGTGATGGTGTCGGGAGCCGCGGGGAGCCGAAAGCAGCGCAGGGCAGCGGGAGCGCCGTCGGGGAGGAAGGGCCTGCCGGGAGAGGGAGGGCCTGCCGGGAGCGCCGACGGGGAGGGAGGGCCTGCCGGGAGAGGGAGGGCCTGCCGGGAGAGGGAGGGCCTGCCGGGAGAGGCTTAGGGCAGGAGAGAGAGAGGCGGGGCCGGGAGAACGCCGGGAATCCGCAAGGGAGGGAGGGTTCGGGATAAAAATCCCTCTGATACCATGTAGTGGGTGAATTCCCCTTACCTCAATGTGAGGTGAGGACATCCTTTTATAGATTAGGAAACAAATATACAAGACGGGTAAGTCCGATGTGGGACTCACCCATTTACACTTCAATGGGTTCCAACATATATATATATTCTCCGATCTAGGGTTCTTGCTATTCCCCCGTGGGGGGTGGCGGCCTCAAAGCCCCGTAGGGTTACCACCGCCGCCCCTCCACCTCTGCCTTGCGCGGCTCTCGGCAGATCTTCCCGGCGCTGCTCCTCCTGCGCGCGCCCATCCCGTCGCCGCTCCTCCCGAGCGCGACACTCCCGACGTTCTGCACCGGCGCGATTCCCGGCGGCCCTCCTGTGCCCGCGGCTCCCCGCGCGCTCCTCTAGCGACGCCCCTGCCTCCTGCGCAGGACCTCTCCCGTCGGCTTCACACCGTCCCTGCGCGCTCCTCCAGCGGCGCCCGCCTCCCTGTGCGGTTTCCCGGCGGTTGCTCCTCCTCCCGGCGCTTCTGCTTCTCCAGCGGCGCCCGACTCCTGCGTTTATCCAGCGCCTCCCGGCCACCCTCGGCCTCCCGCGCCTCCCGCTGCTCCAGCGCCTCCCGCTGCTCCAGCGCCTCCCGCGCCTCCCGCTGCTCCAACGCCTCCCGCGCCTCCCGCTGCTCCCGCGCCTCCCGCTGCTCCAGCGCCTCCCGCTGCTCCCGCGCCTCCCGCGCGCTCGCGCTGCTCTCGCCCAGCGGCTCCCCTTCCGCCGCCCTCACCCCAGCAGGCGCGGCTCCCCTCACCCAACGACGTCCTCATCCTGCGGCGCCCTCGTCCTGGCGTCCTCGGCACGCAACATCTCTCAGATCTGGCCAAATTCGGCCAGATCCGGCGATCTCCCGTCCAGATCCAGTGCGCCAGCCCTGCTGGCGATCCCTTCCCGGCGGATTTTCTTCCTGTCGGCCCTCTCTCCCGGCGCGGCTCCTCAGTCCCGACATTTTTTTTTCTGGTGTTTCTCCCGCGGCGGTGCGTTTTCCCCTCATGCGCCGCAGACCCTCCCGATGCCGGCATCTCCCTCAAATAGCCCTCCTCGAAGGCAGCCTGGTTCTGCCTCTGCGCTCGCGGTGGACCAGGCCACCTGCGCTCATCCGGCCTCTATATCTGCCGGCGCCTCCAGTTCTGCCGGCCTCTCCCCCTGCCGGTGCTTCCGACAGCCGGCCTCCAGCAACCGGCCTCCACCCTTGCCGGCCCCTCCACACCGGCGGCCTCCTCCGGCTTCCAGCGCCGCCTCCCGCTGTCCTGCTCCCTCGCCGGCCTCCTCCTGCGCCCCTCTTCCGGCAGCCAGTCGGCTCCAGTTTCTCCCTGCGGCTGCCCAGCTTCAAGTTTTCGGCTCTCTGGCACCTCCTGCGGCATCCCCGCCTCGCCGGCATCTCCCGACTACTCCAGGAAGCCACCTCTCTGTCAGTAGGCACACCTTCACGCTTCATCCACCGTGGCGCAGCACCTTGACTGTCTTGGATTCGAGTCCTTTGGCACCGCCAGCCCCGCAACAATTCTGCGGAATCCCCGCCTCCCGTCGCCGGCCCCACAAATGCGGTTTTCCCGGTGATAGTTTGGATTTCCCGGCGTTTCATCGACCGGCCCTACTAGTGCGGCGGTCCTGGCGTTCCGTCAACCGACCCGGTCTCTGTGTGGTTCATCTGCTGCGTCCGCGACTTCATCCATCCATCATCCTGCGCAGGACCTTCGATCGTGAGTGGGAGCAGCAGCCTTTGCAGCGTTTCTTTTTATTTCGTCTTGTTTTGTCATCAAGCTGGGCTTGTCCAGCTTGAGGGGGAGTGTTAACGTCTGTTTTGTTGCTTTCTTTTCATTATGTGTCCAAGCTAGGTACACCTAGCTTGAGGGGGAGTGTTGGAGTCTGCATCCCACATCGGAATTGAGGTCCGGTGTGGTTTTTAATATTCATTATAAATACACCCCAAGGGCTCCTTTAGAGGATATACCTTGGGGGTTCTGGTCTCCTATTTTCCTCATTTGACAGGGCCCATAATCTTCATCAATGGGTGTCCTCCTTTGACCCGAGGATGGTCGGGTTGATCTGCACCATCGCTTGGATGGTTTGGACCAGAAGAAATGAGTGGATTTTTCAAAGAAAGGAGTTATAGGATCGCTTTTGGTTTCTAAGGGTTTCGGTTTGGATGAATATTTGGGCTACAAATGAGGCTCCCTCAGCAGTGGGATGCCCCCTTCCGGCTTCACCTGTGTGGATCCCCCCTCAAAAGGTTTCTTTAAAATCTACTGACGCTGCTATCTTCTCTAGGTCTAGGGTGGGGATTGGGATTATTGCACGCCAAAACAATTCCCAGGTTGTGGTGGCCCAATGTTTGACTTTCCAGGCTAACTGGCAATCGGCTGTCGCAGAGGCGATTGCTATTCTTCATGGTGTTTTTTTGGCTCGTTCCAAAGGTTGGGGAAATGTTTTGATTGAAGCCGACTCCCTCTTGGTGATTAACGCCTTATCCAAGCGGGGTGAGGATTCACAGTCTTACGGTCTCATTCTGAGGAAGATCTGGTCATTGTTGGATGCTTTCTCTCTTTGGAATTTCCTTTTCACTAAAAGAGTAGGTAACTTTTCTGCTAACCGGTTAGCTGGTTTTGGGATGAAGTGGGGAGACCATGTATGGTATGATCATTTCCCTGAGTGGATTTGTACTGCTTCAAGTGTGCTTCATAATATATTTTCTCTTTTGCTTCAAAAAAAAAAAAAAAAACATACTACCTAACAACCCCAACCTACTACCTAACAACCCAACCAAACATTTATCTATTGTAAAATACAATTCTGCCTTCGACAGTTATTAGAACCCTTACGCATCCCCCTCTGTTACCCTTACGTACCAGCAACAACACCGAGATTCTCCCACCCGGCCTCCTAGTCACCGTCCCCCACAGTCACATTCCCATCGATTGTGGTGGTAAACATCCATGAGGCGGTTGAGAATTAATTTAGAAATTTTAGTTTCCACCACCTTCAAAGAAAACAGTGGAGTAAAATGTTCTCATTTTGAAATTTTAATAATCTAATCATGCGCCCAAAATCATGTGACGTCAAAGACCTACTAAAGCTTCCAAGGGAGTTCTTAATATCTTAATCATAAAATACTAGTGTCAAGTATGTTTTTTTTGTGGTTTTTGTTATTTTCCCAGTTTGAACCAGAGACCTCAAGTGCCATGGGCTTTGGCTTCAGATGTGGGTTCTTGGGTCTTCTACACATGGAAATTGTTCAGGTTTTTGCGATTTAAATCGGATCTGTATAGCCTTGTCTATAATTTTCTGTCTTTACCAAATGTGTTTTTGATATCTTTCTTGACATGAATTTTGACCATCTTGCAGGAAAGACTTGAGAGAGAGTATAACCTGCTCCTAATTACCACTGCTCCAAGTGTTGTATATCGGGTGAACTGTGTAAATGGTGATACTGTAATTTCTGAACCCAGTGATTTCATTTTAATTTCTTTATTCCTTGTGATATGCTGATATGGAAATATAACGATTCTAAGTATCACTGCTCTCAGTGCTGTATATCGGGCCAACTGTGTAAATGGTGATACTGTAATTTCTGAACTCAGTGATTTCTTTTTAATTTCATTACTCCTTGTGATATGCTGATATGGAACTATAATGATTATGAAAGTGGAAACTATGGTGGTGGAGGTGGCGGTGGGGTGAGGAGTCTATGAATAAAACAATTTAGAAGTGTAGAATCATTTTCTGTTTTCTAAATATATGTTTGTCCTTGTGGATTTTAGTTGGCATTTTAAATCTGTTGCCACTCGATTTCACAAATATCAAGGATTAATCCGATCCATATGCCTAAGAAATAAAAATCTTCTTTCAAAATTTTCAGTTGATGCATTTTTTTTTGTGATTTTTTCCCTGCTCATGTCTGCATACACAATATTCCAGCTATCCTGATTGTGGAATATTAATTTGCACTGTATATAGGTTGAGTGCTCAAATCCATCTTTACTTCCAGAAGCTGGAAAAATGACATCTATCGAGGAGCCCTTTGTTAAGGTAGTTCATTCACTTCATTTTTTCTTGTTTTGTTAATTTTGCGTTGTTCTTATTATGTATTTATTTGAAAGTTGAAAATTTAATAATTCCCACATGGGTATGGCATTTGCTAAATTTGTTCAATCCAAGTGTTTCGAATAAAATTGACAGTGTGGAGGCAAGATGTGGGAGGGTGAGGGAAAAGAAAGGAAACCCTAGTCCTAAGAAACATCTCCCCTCTCTTTCTTAAGTAATTCATGCTAGTTAACCTATCTCCAGTGCCATCCATCAAAGGTGTGGATGCTTATTGTAGATTGCAAATTCCCCTTAACTCAATGTGAGGCGGAGATATTCTTTTATAGATGAGTAAAAATAATTACACGGTGGAATATTCCGATGTGGGACTCGGAAATACCGATTATACTAAATGGGGTCCAACACTCCCCTTCAAGCTGGACATGCTCAGTTTGGACTGAGAGTCCCACAAAAGGAAAAAAGACGACATCGAACAAGACCATACATACTCCCCCTCAAGCTGGGCCGTGGAGGCTGTGAATACCCAGCTTGGTAGTGAGAGAGTCTAGGCGAGCTCCTGAGATGCTTTTTGTGAAGATGTCGGCAAGCTGTTCCGCCGTCGGAATATGGCCTGATATGGTTCTGCTTCAGATGTTGGCGAATAAAGTGGCAGTCCACCTCGATATGCTTCGTCCGTTCATGGAAGACGAGATTCGATGCAATTTTCGTGGCTGCTTGATTGTCACACCAGATATGAGCAGATGTCTGCGCTGGAAAACCAAGCTCATGGAGGAGATGACGAAGCCAGAGGATCTCAGTGGTGACCATGACCATGACATGATATTCTGCCTCTGCACTAGATCTGGAAACGACAGTCTGCTTCTTGTTGCGCCATGAGATGAGGTTACCAGCCAAGAACACGACAAATGCAGAAATAGACTTGCGGGTAGCAAGACAACCTGCATAATCCGCATCACAGATGGGCTAATCCAAATGAGCATGATGTTAGTACCGAAGGCCACGTGTAAGGTCTTTCTTTATGTATTTGGTAATGCAGAGGACAACATCCCACTGAGATCTGGTTGGATGCTCCATGAACTGACTCACTTTGCCAACAGCGCAGACAATGTCTGGTCGTGTCATGGTGAGATAGTTGAGTTTGCCCACCAGATGACGATAGCTCTCTGGGTGTGGAAAGTGTGCCGAGTCGGCATGGAGAGAGCGTTCTCCAGGCTCAAGAGGAGTGTCCACTGCAGTCGGCTGGCTCAACTCTGCATCCTGTAAGATATCAAGGACATATTTTCATTGGTAGAGAGAGATAACGTCCTCAGAACGGGAGACCTCGATGCCAAGGAAGTAGGTGAGGACCAAGATCTTTGGTGTGAAAGTGGTGGTGAAGGTGCGCCTTGAGTTGGGCGATTCCAGTGGAGTCGCTCCCTGTGACGACAGTGCTGAAGCGGCCAAACCAAGCATGAGGAGACTGCTTGATGCCATAGAAGGATCGATGGAGGCTGCAGACATGGGAGTCGGCTCTAGAGGCACGAAATCCGGGGGGCTGCTGCAGGTAGACTTATTCGTCAAGAAAGCCATGGAGAAAGGTATTCTTAACATCCAGTTGATGAAGCGGCCAGTGATGATGAGCGGCCAGAGGCCATCTTGGCAACCAGAGAGAAGGTCTCAAAGTAGTCGATGCCATATGTCTGAGCAAATCCCTTCGCCACAAGACGGACTTTGAGGCGATGAAGAGTGCCATCGGCATTGAGACGGATCGTATAAATCCATTTGCATTCGACCGTCCGTTTGCCTGCAGGGAGGGGGACCAGATCCCATGTATAGTTGTCATCCAGAGCCTGTAGTTCATCCCGTATCGCCTGTAGCCACCCCGGGTGTGATTTGACATCGCCAACTGTGCGAGGGATAAATATCGTCTCCAGTGCTGACAAACCTCTGAATGAAGATGTAAAGAGAGTAGTCTGACAAGAGCGAGTACCTTTCCCGAGTGGAATAGGCAAGTCGGCTGGTGCTGTGACAGGAGCATCGGACGACGTGGGAACGATGGTGTCCTTGGCCTGGACGGGGGGTATCGATGGGCGATGGGAGGAGACCGTCCCAAAGCGATGACCAGTAGGGGATGATACTTGAGGAGGGTGAATGATGAGAGGAAGACACGCATCGATGGTAGTGTCTGGATGAGGAGATGGAGGAGTGAAAGGAGAGCTCTCAATAAACGACACATCGACAGAGATGATATAGTGCTGTAAGTCTGGAGAGAAGCACCAGTATCCACGCTGAGTGTGGGAATATCCGAGGAAAATACACCAGAGGGATTTGGGAGAAAGTTTAGAGAGGTTGGGGCGAGTGTCCCGAACATAACAGAGACACCCAAACACCCGGAGAGGAAGTGAGTGAGGAGGGAGAGAGGAGAAGAGAGTACGAAAGGGAGTCCCCCTGAAGGATAGAAGAAGGGAGACGGTTTAGGAGGTAGGTAGCAGTCAGGATAACATCAAACCAAAAAAGGAGAGGCACCTTCATGTGGAATAGGAGGGCACAAGCTGTCTCCAGAATATGACGATATTTCCGCTTGGCCACTCTATTCTGCTGAGGTGTGTCAGGACAGGAGGTCTGATGAATGATGCCTTTATCCTTGAGAAACTGCTGAAAGGAAGTGGATAAATATTCTCGTCCATTGTCGGAGCAGAGACATTTAAGGGAGGTGGAGAATTGAGTATAAATTTCATTATAGAAGGTCTTAAAGATAGAAAAAACTTCAGACTGATCACAAAGCAGGTAAAGCCAGGTCATGCGGGAGTAGTAATCAATAAAGGTGATATAATAACGGTACCCAGACTGACAAGGAACCCCGCAAGGACCCCAGACATCGGAATGAACAAGATCGAAAGGATTCGCTGCATGTGGTTCCGGTCGAGGAACATACGTCGTCTGATGATGTTTGACAAACTTGTAGGATTCACAATGGAAGGATAGATGAGAACTGAATTGGGGGCAAAATTTATGTAGGGTGGAAGCCGGTGGATGACCTAGCCGAGAATGTAGGTCAAGATCACGGGTTGTGGGGGATGAGCAAGCAAGTGATGATGGGTTATCAAACATGTAAACCCCATTCCGAAGATAACCTCAACCAAGTTCCCGATTCGACTTCCGCTTCTGAAAAACAACACCAGATGAGGTAAAAGTAGCAACACAATTTAAGTCTGTGATGAGTTTGATGACGGAGATAAGATTAAATGGACAGGAAAATGAGCGACCGACGTCAGGTGAATAGACGGGGTCAAGGGACATATGCCAAATCCAGTAATAGAGATTTTTGAGCCATTAGCAACAGTAATTGTAGATGCACCTGTGTACGGATGATAGGTAGTGAACATACCGGAGTCCCCTGTGAGATGTTCTGACGCACCAGAGTCAAACATCCAAGCTATCTGTTGATGAGAAACGCATGCGGTAAAACTGCCAGTCTGAGCAATGAGGGCTGGAGAAGAGGATGGTGGCACAGTTGCCCGATAAGAGTGCATCAAAGCAATCTCCTCCGGCGAGAGCGACCGTCTGTAATGGTCACTGGATGAAGGGGGACCGTCTTGCGGTAGAGCCGATGACGGAGGATGGGACAGCTGCTCGGGCGGCCGCACACACGCACGGGAAGGCTGACAATGGAAGCGAGGATGCGTCTTTGCAGGAAAACTGGTGACCGAAGGTGGTGCCGGTGGGCCACGGGTGGACAAGCCAGCCATTGAATTGTCGGTGGGACGGGTGATGTCTGCCTAGTGGGCGGTGCCCGGTGGCTGCTTCGGAAGCAGGCCGGGATGTGCCGCGGGAGCGCCGAAAGGGAGCCCATCGGGACAGGCGGCCCGTGCGGCGTCTGGAGAGAGCCGCGTCGGGATTGGGAGGTGTCGGGAGGGCGGGCCGATCTTTGCGAGGGAGGAGGCGCGATGGAGGCGGTGTACTGTGTTGGGTGGGAGCCGGAAGGAGCGCCAGAAGGGGATCCGAGATGAACTCAGGGTGGTGGGGGCTGGCCGGCGCGTGCAGAGGAGGCCGACTGGAGGGTCGCGCCTGGAGATGGTTGTTCCGCCAGGAGAAACTGAGGCGCCGAGATTGGGTCTGGAGGCGGGGGAGTCCGCGTGGGAACGGCTCGCCTGGGTTGGGAGCAGGAGAACGCTGCGGGAGGAAGGCGGCCTCGTCCGTCGCGCGCGCAGAGGCGGAAGCTGGCTGCTGGAGGCGAGCCGGGAGAGCACCTCGTCGGAGGGCCACCTGGAGAGGGAGCCGATCCGTCGGACAGAATCGGGAGGGAGCCGCGCGGGAGGGCGGGACGCCGTCGGGGCTGAGAGCAGCCGTCGGGAGGGACGGGGGTCGCCTGGCTTCGTCGCGATGGATGGGCGAAGATGAGCAGGAGCCGTGCAGAGCGGAGGAGGCGGGGCACGCCGTAGTGGAGGGGCGCCGTGTTGTGGAGCGACGGAGGGGTGACGCTGGTTCGACGCCGGAGGGAGCCGCAGGGGGGAGCCGCCGGGATGGGAGCTGCTAGTGGGGGGGTGCGTAGGGTAGAGCCGGGAGGGGGGGTGGAGTGGCCGCGTAGAGCAGACCTAGGAGGGGGGGGGAGTGGCCGTGTAGGGCAGACCCGAGAGGAGGGGTGCCACTCAGGGCAGGGCCGGGAGGGAAAAAAACTTCTAAAGGAGGGAGGGCTTGGGATTATGTTCCCTTTGATACCATGTAGATTGCGAATTCCCCTTACCTCAATGTGACGCAGAGATATTCTTTTATAGACGAGTAAAAATAATTACAAGGCGGGATATTCCGATGTGGGACTCGAAAATACCCTTTATACTAAAATGGGGTCCACCACTTATATATACACATGGGTTTTCATTTTCATGACATTCAAGGAACATTGTGAATACAAGCATCGATTCAGGTAGTAATCATTCATGTGTTAACTTGGAAAATAAAATTACTTTCATAGTTAAATAAGCTTTTAAATAACTCATGGCATTAAAAACTGGACTGAACCAGCTGGTTCAACTGGAAAACTAGTGAAGTCTGCATAAATTCAATGCAAGAGAAAAACCTGTGGTTGAATGAACCGGTCAACCAATCCTGCTGACCAAAGCCATTAAAATTGGCTCGTTCACTGATTCAACTAGCTTGATTTTTTTAAATTTTTTGTACAGCTATTTATAATGTATTTTTTATGATTTGTATGAATGATTTTTTATATATTTATGGCTTATAAATTAATTATACTATTATGAATTTTTAATTTGTATTATTATTATTATTATTATTACTGTTATATTATATTTTTAAATTATAAATTGGTTATGGATTAGGATGAAAATCTAGAGAGGAAAAATCAAAATATTGTTAAATTTATTATACTATTATGAATTATTGTTGTTGTTACTGCTGCTACTACTACTATATTATATTATTAACTTATAAACTGATATAGGAAAAATCTAAATATTGTTAAATCCATTTGTTTATTATTAGCTACTACCCCTGGTTCGCAATATGGGCAAAAAAATATCCGTTTACAGAAAAAATCTGTTAAAAATGGTTGGTCAAATTGAATTTATTATAGATTATAATAAATTTTAAAAAATATAATTTGTTGAACATTTACATTATATTCTATTTTATAATTAATGAAAGTCGTTTGTGGAAAAATATAAATAAATGCATTTTTTTTAATATTTTGGACCATGAAAGTACCTCATTTTTTCGAATATTGTGGATTGGAAGTAGTATTATGTATGGGTGATTTTTTATTTAAAGAGTGGTGTTATATCGATAATTGTAAATGATCATATATATTAATTTAAATATATATTATTTGAAATATGTTAATTTTTTTTTTGACAAGTTTGGCTGTGATCTGTTGAACCTTCAATCAGTGCCTGAATTGTTTTAATGATTGCGATGGTTTTATGATACTCTCCCAGAATGATAGCTACAAAAAATTTACAATGAATCAAGAGTTTTAGGTTGCTATGACAGCTACTTATTAGGAAGGGTTAATGATCTTTGTGTTTTAGGACCGACTACTTTATAATTTTGATTACTTGTGTATTCAAAGTGTTAAATGTTAATAAATATCTTGTCACATGATTGATTGTTCTTCTACGTGGCATTTAATGTGATGATGTCCTTAGAGTATCTGTCGCATTAAAATGTCATAACAGTTTTCCGCTATGATGCGAACCTTGAAGTGTTATGACGATATTCTTAAATACATGTTTTATGGCCGGATGACATCATCTGATTGGGCATTGATGATACCGACTATTAGGGGTAGGATGCTCATAAGATGACAGAGATGATACATGTTATCAAGGGTAGAAGTCTCATAAGATATTGAGACTTCTTCTCATTAAGTTCGTCCTTGGTAATCTCTAAAAGAGGAGGTTATGAGAACTGATCTGCCTGTAGGAGTTCTACATTTTTACGTGCCATTGGATATTCTTATTCGCGAACGCGTGTATTGCTCCTTAGACTTGAGATTATTATTAATGCATATCATGAGTCACGCACTTTAATGTATTGATGAAAGCTGTAATGACATTTGCTCGCGGCGTGGTAGGATACGTTGTGTGCGTCACGAGTGATATTACATTAATGAATAAGTCAAGAGAGGATTTGTTCCTTCTGCTTTAATGAAAGTAGATATCTTTGGCCTTTTAATGAAAATGGTACTCTCTGATTATGTCCATGGTCATGGCGGTTTATCGATGAGTTCATTTTCGGAAATTCAAAGAAAGATATATCAAACATATAGGTTGATAACGCATGCGATGCAACCTGATTGATGAGATATCGAGACAAAATGATTATATTACACAGTAAACGTTCGTAGGAGGTTGTTGTAGCTATGACTTGTCCTTATCTCTTAAGGGACAATGATGTGTTGCTAGATATCGATCTTAGTCCGTGAGTTGGATTTGTTGCTATCGAGATGAGAGTTTAAAGGGTCACACACAAAATGTATTCACAGGTTCCACCAATTCAGATGAATTAGAGTTAAAGACGAAGTGGATCCCACGTGCGGGGTTGGAGTTTAGAATAATGAGAATTGAATATATTTCTCAAAGTATTCGCAAGTTATTTGATTATAAATAAGTGAATGCGAGAAAATATTATTTTTCGAACGAACGTTATCCGTTCCATGTTCGTTAAATAATTACAGGAGGAGCGAGCACATTTATTAATGGCTCGTGGTTTATCACATGGCGTTTAATAATGTCACCAGTGGGTGGTGAAATATTCGCGACAGACACGTTTACTTTTATTCGTGTCGTTTTGGACTGGTTTAAGAGGTTTAACTTATGCAAGGGCTTAAGTACAATTTTGGAATGTTATTTAAGCTCATTTTGATCCATGAATAGTGTGGGTGGCCATTTGCACGAATTTAGAGGTTTTCTCTCCACTCCCTTCTCTCGGGCTTCTAGAGAGAGAAAAGATCAAGAATGGATCGATCCAAGTTTGAGGATTGATCGCGTGATCTTCTGGCGATCGTATGAAAGTCATAAAGACTTCAATTTGTTGCGCTAGCACCCGTGAATCGAAGCACTATGTTCATAGAGTTGTGGTGCACGTGTGGATAATCTAAAGGGCATTTAGTTTGGTCTCTTCGAGCTACGACAATCCGGAGATGAGTGGATTACACTAGGATCACACTGTTCAACCAAGGTATCATTTTGATTTTGTTTTCGTACTTAAATTGAATTACACAAGATCCTTGGAATGAATCGGGTGTCGCTACACCGAATCAAGTATTTTATGATAGATTCGGTGTTAAAAATTAAAAATTTATCTGTTTTCCATGCTTATGTTGCGTGGTTGGTTTCTTTAATGGTATGAAAGTGAACATGCAATTATTTAAGTCGAAATTTCGATTAAATTTGTTAGAATTCGGATAGAGGACATCGATACGGTCCCAACGCCACTGACGACCCGTCGATCCAAGTTTGAACGACCAAGAAACAGCCGTATGAAGATCGTTTTGATTTTGGAAATAAAAAAAGTGAAATTAATATATATTTATATATATATTTTTCCTTCCGAAAGGTGGTGTTGGTCGTGCTTTTGGCATGGCAGGATAAAGCTGAAAAAAAGTGGTGGGCGGTGAAGCCGCCTGCGTTGACTTCAAGCCCCGCCCCCATTTATTGGGGGGGGGGGTGTCGGTATTCAACAGAGTTAAAAATAAAAGTTTTTTTTATTAAATGTGGCGTCGGATGGGAAGCCCTGTGTAACCCGTGCGCACCCCACGCTGGTTGTGCGACTCGTTTCAGTCCATACTCGACCCGCCCTGATATGTTTACCTTACTCAAAGTGAAAAAAGAAAGGAATCTGAACAATCCATGCACGCCCTACGTGGGTTGTGCGACTTGGGTCAGTCCATACTTGACCCGCCCTGATATGTTTGCCTTACTCAAAATGAACAGAGAAAGGAATGTGAACAATGTTTATTGATTGAAAACAAATTCGACAGAGAAATCTAATGCACGAAGATATAGTGAATATCAGAGAATAATCCCTAATGATGTCCTCAAATTACACGAGAGCTCCCCAGCTCCCCTACCCAAGCTGTAAGCCGATTCTCAGAAACAAAAAAAGGTATTTTGCTGACTCATCCTAGGCCGACCCCTTATATACCCCAACCTTTCTTAAGTACCACTAATCACTCCTATTTACATTGATCACATTACCCTTATTCCTTCTAGTATATACAGTCCACTCCCGTGACTGACCTCGAACTCTATCAATTCTCCTATCTTGAGAGACAGCCTTGTCCCTAAGACTTAAATCTGGAAACTGATTCGAAGAACGTATTCTTCTTCCCAGGTAGCCTCATCCAACGGTTGCCCACGCTAAGGGACCAAATACTGAGGTAATGAGGTGCCATCCTGCTGCAGAAGACGACGAGATAAAATGTTCTCTGGTTCTGGGTAATCAGAAAAATCGCCAGCTAAATGAATCGGCAAACTGGACTGAACAAAATGGCTGTCGATTGCCCGTTTCAGTCAGGAAACATGAAAAATAGGGTGTATATGGGAATGAGGAGGCAAATCCAACTGATACGCCACAGGTCGAATTCGTTTGACAACAGTAAAAGGCCCAAAAAATCTGGGAGAAAGCTTGGGATTGATCCGGTGAACGACAGAAGACTGCCTATGAGGCCGAAGTTTAAGGAAGACTTGATCGCCTGGTTGAAAGTTCACTGCCCGCCGATGACGGTTTGCCTGCAGTTTCATTGCACACTGAGAACGAGCAAGATGATACCGAAGTTGACGTAAAGCTTCATCACGATCCCCCAAAGCTGAAGCCACAACCTCCACCTGAATTTCAGAGGGCAAATAAGTAATTATTGATGGTGGCGGGCGACCATACACGATTTCAAATGGAGTAGTTTTGATGGATTCATGCCAAGTTGTATTATAGCTCAATTCAGCCTAAGGAAGCCAAAAAGACTAACTAGTAGGCCGCTCCCCCGCAAAATACTATAGGTAAGTCTCCAAGCAACGATTAACAACCTCCGTTTGTATAGCATCCCGCTTTCTTTGTCACATAAACTTTCATTACATTATACAAAACTGAGGATCTTTAAGGTTTAGTGTCTTGGAAACCAGGAACTTAATACATGAAACAAAAAAAAACATTCTTCTTAAACACTTGTAAGGCTTCTCCTTATGTTCATCCTAGGTTCGTTACTGCATCTCATAACCTGGGGACATACATCAAAAGAAAGGGTGAGCAGAAGACCCAGTAAGGGAAACAAGGGGAAACATTTAACATGTGAACTTGAGATACAGCAACAATGTCATGAAAAAGAACTTTAAGGCATGAGAAAGAAATCATGAGGCATATCATAATAAAAATAACATTTTTCATAACTTTAAGATGTGGCTACATCATTTAACATAGACAATCATGAACATATCACCAAGGTCCATCCCCAAGGTGTCATTTGAAAATTACCAAGGTTATTCACCAAGATATCGTGAAAATTGTAATCTCTAGTGGTTACATCATTACCCAATGCATTGAAGCGTTATCAGGGCGCACCCTTAAATTTGCCTTTATTATCATGTGAGCCACATATATCATCATCAAACATCTCATAAATAACCCATATAGCATAAAATAAATAGGTTTCATTTCATAATCATAACGTTTTAAAAACTGCTTTAAAGACATGATCTTTACGTCACTTTAAACCCACGGAAGGGGAGAGCGGGTTTCATGTATGTAAATCCCAGAATTTAAAATAGAACATTTTGGTATATATGTGAATACCCCTGTAGAAATAAAAGCTTTGAGTATTCACTTTATAACATAAAATAATTTTGAGAAAAGAGAGGCATTTTGAGATGAAAATTCTGCAGCATAACGGCTATGTTTCGGGGTTTTAGAAAACATTGAAAAGAGAGGGGACATGGGTCAAACAATCATAAATGACCCATAAAACAGTAGAGGGACATAATAAGAAGGATATATGAACATAGTAATGAAATTTCAAGGACATACCATTTGAAACGAAAAACATGGAAGTAAGGCAAAATAAGATTTCTCTTATGAAAATTCAGCAGCCTAACGGCGTCACTTAAACTTCAACCAAAAATGAATTGATGAGATCAAATAGGGTCTCTTATCATATGAACATAAAAGATCAGTATGATAGATATAGAGATCATACCCCAACATAATAAAAAGGAACTTGCAAAACTTGACATGAAAGTAGAACTTCAAAACGAGAAGGGTGAAAGAACCACTTAAAAATTCGGCAGCCTAACGGCGCCACTTAAAACTTCAAAATACTGAATTGAAGAGATCAAATGGGGTCTCTCATTATATGATCATAAAAGATCAGTATGATAAATTTAGAGATCATACCCCAACATAATAAAAAGTAACTTGAAATACTTTACATGAAATAGATCTTGAAAAATGAGATGGGAGAAAGAATCCGTTACAAAAATTTCGGCAGCCTAACGGCGCCACTTAAAACTTCATAAAACGAAATAATGAGAGTAAGAGGGGATTTCTCATTATATGAACATGAAAAGGGCAGTAAGAGGAGTATAAAAGAACATCCTTTAACATAAGAATATGGAGCATAAAAGAAATGACATAAAAGAGATTTCTTGAAAAAAAAAAGAGGTCGGATCCCTTACCTTAAAATGTAACTCTTAAAACTCAAAGGTTTGGACCTTGAGGGCTTGGGGGCACCTTGGGAGGACTTCTTGGGAGGTAAGGAGACCAGAACTTCATTGAGAATGATTTTGGAGTCGAATGGATGAGAGGAGGGCTTGGTATTTATAGGGAAAGTGAGGGGACAAGGCATTAATGGCCAAGGGACACCTCAAAAGTGAGTTTCTCAAAACCATGTGCTCTCCCAAGATATTTCCCATGAAGTTAGGACACATGGGGCCCCCAATACAATAATTCATCCCCTTTGGTCGGCCAACCCATAAAATATCTCATGACATCATCATGACATAGTTATGATGTCATTAAACATACCGAAACCCTAAAACTGTATTTTTACTATTCACTGAAAATTCAACTTTCTCAGAAAAATACCAAAATTTCACCTTAACCCAACATCAATGCTATGATTTCAAAAATGAACTCCATTTTAAAAAATATTTTTCTAAATATTTTTAATTTATTTTTTAAATAAACACTATTCATCGAAAATTCATTTTTTTCAGAAAAATTCCCAAAAATTACCTTAACATAATATCGATGTTCTGAGTTCAAAAATGAAATCCATTTTATAAAAATAATTTTCTAAATATTTTTAATTTATTTTTTAATTAAAAAACACTATTCACCCGAAAAAACTAATACTTGACTAATAATTTATGAAATCGTTATTTAACCATTTTATTGAATCACATTACTTAATCAAGGTGCCTAGATTATTTTAATACTTTCTTTAAGTGAGATTACTAATCCATTGGTCACATTACTAATCCTAAGCATAAAATCACTATTCATAATTCACTATTCATCAAAAATCAAGTTGATCTTATTAGACTCTAAATTTCGTACTGAACATAATTGTAGAATACCATTTTTTGAATATCATTACACATTTTTAATTATTTAAGGTTCACATAAACATTTTTTAAAATATCATTTTTATAAAATTCATCAAAAATATTCATACTATATTTATCCGGTCATTTGAAAATTCATAAACTTCATCATAAGAAGAAATCCCAATTTTTATTTAAAACAAAGTATTACACAAGGAAGTTACGGTCTCCTCACATAGCCCCTTATCACACCAGCATAGGAACTAAGTGTAAGGTGTGCTAAGGTGAGAGAATCTGTGGGAGGCTCGGCCAACATCGCACGAGTAGTAATTTCTATCATTTTGAACTTCTCGCGAAGGCGATCCCATTCTAGCTTCACACGATAAAGTTCGGCTTGGGTTTGGTCCAGAGCAAAGCCCAGTGGTGCTACCTCCTTCCCAAGTTCTGTTAGATGGGCTTCGATCGGTCCAAGACTACTAGGCGAGGCCATCAAATCTTCTTTCTATAATAATTAACCAAGATTACTTGTATTTAGAGACAAAAATCAAAACGTTTAGTTTCCAACGGTCATATTAACCAATGGTCATATAATAGTCAAAACCCAACGGTCTCATTTTAATTATAATCATGTTATCAAATGAAACATTTTTATTGAGTATAAAAATAAAATAAAATAACACATAAAATTAGGAAACAAGATTTATTCAAAATTTCGGGTCGTTACAGTTTGACTATATGTTTGCGGATGATAAGCAGAACTAAATTTCAATTTGGTACCACTAAACTGAAATAACTCCTTCCAAAAAAGGCTGAGAAACACCGGATCACGATCACTAACAATAGAAGTGGGAATTCCATGGAGGCGAACCACCTCCTGAAAAAAAAAACTTCAACGGCCTTTTTAGCAGAATAAGGATGCCATAATAGAATAAAATGAGCATACTCAGACAGCCGGTCAACCACCACAAAAATAACATTTTAACCCCGAGACCGAGGTAACTCGGAAATAAAATCCATAGAAAGATCCGTCCAAATGATTGAAGGAATCTCCAAGGGCTGTAAAAGATTAGCTGGTGAGTGTGTAGAATATTTAGAATGCTGAAAAACGTCACATTGCTGTACAAATTCCAGCACCTGTTGTTTCATACGGACCCAATATAAATTTGCTGCCAATCGGCGGTACGTGCGGTAAAAACCAGAATGACCCCCTTGGGGAGAATTATGATGCTCCTCCAGTGGTTTGGGAACCAATGGAGAAGCTGCAGGCAGTAACAAACGACCATGATACAACAAAACACCATGTGAAAGAGAAAAACCCGAGTGCGTTGGGTGACCAGTTGATAACCGCGGTATAATATTGTGCAGAAAAGTATCTAAATGAACATCTTCAGTGAAACCACGCATATCTTCCCAAATAGGATATGTTTGAATACTTTGAAGGGCTGAATATTCCTCCAGACGTGACAAGAATCAGCAACAGTGTTTTCCTTATCAGGTTTGAATTTAACATCAAAACGATAACCCAACAATTTTGCAATCCAATTTCGTTGATCAGAAGCAACACGTTGATGTAGGAGGAATTTCAAACTTCTATGGTATGAAAAAACAGTGAAAGTCCTTCCCCACAAATAAGGCCGCCAATGTTGAATAGCTAACACCAAACCATAACCTTCTTTTCATAGGTAAATTTCATTAAAGTCTTAAGTGTCAAGGCTTTACTAAAATAAGCAATGGGACAGCGACATTGCATTAACACGGCTCCAACCCCATGACCTGATGCATCACATTCTACTTCAAATTCCTTGGAAAAATCCAGTAAAGCCAACATCGGAGCTTTTGTAATAAGTTTTTTTAAACGGTCAAAAGCCTGTTGAGAATCCGAGGTCCAAGAAAAACCCTCCTTGCGGGTCAAAACTGTAAGGGGCTGTGCTATTTGTCCATATCCTTGGATAAACTTTCAATAATAACCCATGAGACCCAAAAAACCGCGAAGATACTCCCAAATGAGAAACAATATGTCCAAGATACTCCACTTCTTGCTGAGCAAAAAGGCACATTTTATGATTAGCAAAAAAAAAAAAAGGGTTATCGAAAAGAACCTTTAAAACAGCCTGCAAATGCTCAAGATATGCGGAGCCCAATCACCACTGTAAACTAAAATATCATCAAAGAATATCAAGACTGTTGAACCTGGTTTATTGTATTTCCGGGTAAAGGGAATTTCACTGACTACAGGGTATCAAAGAGATATTTCCAATAAATTTTCCTGCCTCCCTGTGTGAGATTCTGGTCCGCCCTCCTCGGCGCGTCTCGGCCCACCTCCGTCATGGTCTCCCGACCCCCCGCCTCCGTCGCGATCTCTCGGCCCCCGCCCTCCTCGGCGCTTCCCGGCCCGCCCTCTCTCATGGATCCCGCCCCCGCCTCCTCTTCGGCGACTCCTGCCCCGCCCTCCCTCGGCGTTTCCCGATCCGCCCTCCTCACCTACAAAGACAAACTTGTGAAGCAAAGGGCGGAATAAGTCATTCATGGCAGCCTGAAATGTAGGAGCGTTGGTGAGCCCAAAGGGCATAACCAAATATTCATAGTGACCACTATGAATACGAAAAGCTGTTTTGTCCCCATCCGCTGCCGCCTTTCGTATTTGATGATAACCAAATTTTAAATCCAACTTAGAAAAGAAAACAGCTCCACCCACCTCATCCAACAATTCCTCTACAACGGGAATTGGAAATTTATCTGGTATAGCAACCTGGTTAAGCGATCTATAATCCACACACATTAGCTAAGTGCCATCCTTTTTTTACTAAAAGAACTGGACTAGAATAAGCACTAAAACTAGGGCAAATGACTTTTGATTGAAGCAATTCCTCTAACTGGCGTTCAATTTCATTTTTCTGAAAGTGAGGGTACCGATAAGGGCAGACAGAAACAGGGTCTTGTCCGGGCTGTAAACGAATATGGTGGACATGCTGCCGAACAGGAGGTAATCCTTCTGGTATATCAAAGACGTGCTGCCATGCAGCTAACACCTCCTGCAAACTGTTTTGATGCGGAAAAGACAGTGAAGCAGTAGTTTCACTGCGTTTGCCACCCAATAGCAACCGAAAACAGCCCAGAATAGTAAGCTGTTTCATCCAACCTGCCAAGGGCGAAGCTACCTGCTCGTGCGAGATACTCCGTGGAGAAAAAAATCTTTGTGATCCATCCAAAACCGCATAGTCAACACTGCCCAATTTATCATTACATCTTCTAAAGTATGCAACCTTGCCACACCAAGGATGAGATCCATACCGCCCAATTCCAAAATATATGCATCAATAAAATTGGAATAGTCGGCCAAAGTAATATGAAAATGCCGACAGACCCCTTGGGAACAAATTGTATGTCCATCGCCAAGTTTTACCAACATTGCAGAAGACTTGTGGATCGGCAAACCAAGTAAATTAACCAATGAAGGAGAAATAAAGTTGTGAGTAGCGCCGATGTCCAAAAGAAGCAGCACTGCCAACTCCCCAATATAACCTTATACTTTCATAATAGTATTGTCTCGACATAGACGTTGCGGAACTGACTGAAAAAAGTATAGCCCATGCAACCCGCAACAGGATGTGCTTCGCTGCGACACCTTGAGAAGGACCCACGCTCAACGCTCCCACCAGAAAAACCATCAGAGGTGTCAGGACCGTCTCAATAGTGATGCAAAACGGGCCCGCGGCCCGTGGGCTTCGTGGGTATGGGGCTAATGTGGGGCGGGGCAGGGCTAAAAGTTTTGATCGTTTAGAGCGCGGGCCAATGCGGGTTGAAGCCCGCATGGGTGAGGGCCAATGCGGGTTGAGCCCGCTTGGGTGTTTGGTTGAAGTATCCAAGCCAGTTGAAGAAGATCTTGCATTGTGTTACTTGGTATGGTGTTTAATGATTTAAACACACGTCTTAGAGGCAAAAGATGTTTGAAGATTGGTTGACAAACCTTGAAAGATTGGTTTGGAAGTTGGTTGAAGTTCTTGTCGTGAAAGCATTGGGAGATCATCTTATTATTGTTGGCAAAAGTGATTAGGCAATTGAAGTTCCATAGTGGCTTTAATATTGAGAGAGAATAAGAGTGATCCGTTCACCTTAAAAAGTGATAGAGGTAAGTTGAAAAGGGATAAAATTCAAATTAAATTTGATCAAGACTTACAAACTCTGATTCACCCTTCCTCTTAGTGTGATTAATATTCCCAATCGGTCCCCTTAAAGGTGTTCCCTTAGGGTCTTGGTTGATCCATTATCCGCTCGATGGATCAATCAATAGATGACAACTCATAATCACATTATTGTTTATTTATTTTTGTCTTGCATGGTTAATTATGCGAATGCGTGGATGCTACATGATCACATAGAATAGTTAACAAGCATGTGAAGATTAAAATGAATAATTACGCAATGAATGTTTCTATTCATGCATGGTTAAAGATGTGAGTGCGATCATATATTAACAAGCATGATAAGTGGAACTAGATTTCAGTTGCCAAGAGAAATAAAATGAATGGATCATGCGTAAATTATTTTATCAAGACATGGTTAATTAATTATGCAAAATCCACATAATATTAAGATGCATGTAAAATGTTAAAATAAAGGACATTTATGAATAAGGGATTACTTGAGTTAAAATGCAACCATAGTTCAAAGTGCTTGTCTGGCCCAAGTCATGGTTCATATCAAGGGTTGACTGCTCAAGCAGGACTTGGTGTAACTAGGAGGTTAGTGTTGAAGAATTCTGAGTTTAGGATTTCAGGATTGAAGAATCCACTCAATGGATCAAAGAGTTCTGAGTTAATGCAATTGACAAGACCCGCTTAGCTAAATACCTTCGAATAATTTGTCAGGCTCAAGTCTAGGTTATGAGAAGAAATATATGAATCATTGCCATTAGAATATTCACACAATGAGATATTCCGAATCCAATGGTGAGGGCTATTAGGATATGATAAAATAATGAGTCTAATAAAAAAATTATTACGTCACATTTTTTGTAATCCAGATAAAATACTAAAATATGCTTTTTCTTAATGTGGAAATGACAAACGAAACCACGAGAACACTGCGATCATATGGACAAATCACATGACCTTACAAACACATATTCCAAGAATAATTACAGCTGTTTATCCACTGCACTTCTACTGGAATAATTATACTATGTGTTGGAGCCTCCTTTTCCTGATCCGCCATCTCAGTAGCGTGAGCGTAGGTGTCACACCCTGATATATGAAATCAGGTATGAAGCCACTCTTGTCCTTGTCTTTTCGGTTTTTGAGGCGTTTGTAGGTCAAGAGAAGGTGGCAGCAGGAGGTCACCGACGGGCCGGTGTGGCTGACCGGCGACGTTGCTGGGCATGCGGTTAAGTAGGGCTAGTATGCCATTTTAGCCCGAAATGATTATTTAATTCCTCTAATTTTCCTCCCTCGACCCTAATACGACTTCCTTTGATTTAGAGTCTCCTTTGTGGTGATTTTGGCTCTCTCCCTCTTCCTGTTGGTGGATCTTAGTGCCAGTTGAAAGCTTGGATCTCCGTTGGGTGTAATCCGGTAAGTGGGATCCTTTCCAATATGTTTTCTTCTCTTCTCCATGTGTTTAATTCCATTTGAGACTAGATTGTTGGATTTGGGTATGGAGAATTGACGTTGTTTCCATCGAATCTTGGTTCTTGAGAATCTGATCTCTTTCTCTCCCATCACCGGTCTAGAAGGCAACACTGTTTTCATCAAATTCTCCATGAGTGGTGAATTTGATCTTTGATGACTATGAAAATGTTTTCTAAAAATGGGTTTTTGTTGAAAACCGTTTTGATCTACATGATGTAATTGATGAATTGCCTCCAAGTAGAACTTGATTTGAAAAGGGTTTTTCATGCATGGTACTGGAACGACTTTGTCTTGGAAATTGTTTTATGAAATGTGGGCATGGAAATGAAATGGTTTTGCGTTGGACAATGTTTATTGTGATGACTTGGCATGGAAAAATGTTTATGAAATATGGATTTGGTTTCTTGACTGTAATGATGATGTAATAGTACATTGGCAAGACCTTGGGGTACGGGAAAAAACTTGACATATACGAGCCTTAGTGGAGTAAGCTATCACTAGGGTAGGTGCTCATGATGCCATGGAGCTAGTAGGTAGCCTTTACTGGGGAAATGAGGTTCACGGAGTTTGGATTCAATTATGTTGGCTAGTGCTTCTTGTTTGTCAGAGTTGTGTACACCCTTGTGTTGTGATTGTTCCTTTTGTGCTTTGGGATACATTACGTGCATGTTTATTTGATATATTTATGTGCCCACTTGATATAGATATTGATACTTGTAGAATGATAAAATAGGAGAAACCGAACCCCCAAGGTGTTCTCTTTAAAGGAGCCCTTGGGGTTCTTTTATAATGAATAATTAAGACCACACCGGACCTCAAGTCTGATGTGGGATGAAGACTCCGACACTCCCCCTCAAGCTAGGTGAACCTAGCTTGGACACATAAAGAAAAAAAAAACAAACCAAACCAATGAAGACAAAGCAATCAACAGACTGCAAACACTCCCCCTCAAGCTGGACATACCCACCTTGATGACAAAAGAAGACAAAGCAGAATAAAAGATAAGGCTGCAAGGCTGCTGCTCCCCCTCACGATCGTTGCTCCCCCTTCTGGATGATGGATGAATGAAGTTGTCGCGGGCGCAGCAAAGGAAGCACATAGACTGGGCCTGTTGACGAAGCGCTAGGAATGCCGCACTAGTGGGGCCGGTCGATGAGATGCTGGGAAATCCACACTAGCACCGGGAAAGCCGCACTTGCGGGGCCGGTGACGGGAGGCGGGGATTCCGCAGAAGTGTTGCGGGATCTGACGGCGCCAAAGGGCCTGAATCCAAGGTGGTCGAGTTGCTGCGCCATGGTGGAGGAAGTGCGAAGACGTGCTAGCGCCAAAGGGCCCGGTCCGAGGCGGTCGAAGTGCTGCGCCAGCGCAAGGGCGTGCCGAAGGATAGGGATGCGGCTGCCGGGAGTCGTCGGGAAGATGCCTGTGACGGTGGGCGGGGATTCCGCAGGAGGTGGCCGACATGGAGGGAGCAGCGGTTCATTGGAGGAAGTGCCGACCGATGAGATTCACCGGACTGAAACGGATGAAACCGGTCGGAGGGAGGGCTGCCTTGCAGAGCAGCGCTCTGGAAGGGGAGGGGGATCCGAGCAGAATCGGAGGCCGGCTGCTGGAGGAGCCGGTAGGGGTGGAGGCCGATTGCTGGAGGAGCCGGCATGGGTGGAGATCCGCCGGGAGGGAGGGAGGTGGGGCGTCGCGCTCAGGGAGGAGCCCGAAGAGGGTGTGTCGGGCCGAGCGCGCCTGGACGAGGGCGCTTGAACGAGGGCGCCTGGACGAGGGTTGGCCATCAGGATCGTGCGAAAGGACCCGCCGTGAACCGTTGCGGGATCTGGCGGCCGGACGGCGAGGCTTGCGCTGGAGGGTCTTTGGGATCGGGATGCCGGGAGTCGCGCGGGAGGGAGACGCCCTAAACTGGCGCTCGAGGTGGGGGCCAGGGCGACGGGAGCGGGAGCCGCGCAGTGCGGAGGAGGTGGGGAACAGGAGGCACGAGTCGGGCTGGAGCCGGAAGCCGCCGGGCGGGACGCCGTCGGGAAGAGAGGCCACGGGAAGGGCGGAAGGAACCGCCGGGATCGGGGGTTAGATCCGCCGGACAGAGGGGGGGATCCGCCGGTAGGGGGAAAGAAGTACCGGCAGGGGGGAGATCCGCCGCCTGGGATAGATAGCCGGCAGGGGGGCGGCGATAATACCTATGGCTTACTGGCCATGGAGGCCGCCGCCCCCCAACCGGGAGAAACCCTAGAGGCCGACGGGAAAAAAAGAAATAGATGGGAGGGGGGTCGGGATTAGGTTCTCTCTGATACCATGTAGAATGATAAAATAGGAGAAACCGAACCCCCAAAGTGTTCTCTCTAAAGGAGTCCTTGGGGTTCTTTTATAATGAATAATTAAGACCACATCGGACCTCAAGTCCGATGTGGGATGCAGACTCAAACAATACTTGAATCCTGTTTTACCTATATGCTTATGACTCATGGATAGTTTGTCATGTTCTTATGATTTATTGACTATGACATGTTTTTAAAAGAAAACCAAAGGATGTTTTGAATATTTGGAAGGAAACGGTTTCTTCATGAAATGTTTTATAAATCTGGTTTTGAATAAGAACTAACAGATGCATGTGGATAAACACGGTATAAATTTTTGGTGGAATCCTACTGAGCTATAATGCTCACACTCTACTTTTGTCTTTGGGTGTTTGTAACCTCGGTTTTGCAGGATACAGTTGATGGGAAGTGCTTTATGTAGAGGATGGTTTCTCCTGGATCGTGTTGCCTTCTGGTGGGTTGGGATGATGGTGATATATGGTCACATGGAGATGGACCCATGGGTTGCTTTAGGTTCCATGTTGTTGGTCTTTCAGTTTGTTTATCTAGACCTTGTTATCTAGTTGTTGGATGTTACTTTTATGGTTTAGTTGTTTTGACATATGATGTGTTTTGGATTTCTGTTGTGATAATCTGATTGTTTCTATCTTATCATATGTCTGTTGAGGGTGAAATTGTTCCCATGTTTCTTTGTATGATACCCTGGTGTTTGCCGCCAGCATGTGACGATCCGGAACGCACTTTGGGTTGTGGCGGATCAATTCGAGTCACATTATGGGTAAACCTGTGTTGGTCTGTTACAAATCGATATCAGAGCTCAGGTTATCGTTAAAGTCTGTGCTCATGCTTGTGTATCACCCTCTTGTGTTCAGGGGTTGTTGATATACTGGAGATTGGATCGTCAGAACTCAAGCGATAGTGTGGGAGTGTGCCTGGCCAACTCACTTTCACGACAAACCTCAAGATACCATGGGAAATCCAGAGTGGTCTACCATCCTTGTTTTTAAGTTTAGCCTTTTGGCTTCAATCCTCTAAAATTTGGTTTATGATAAAGGAATCGAATTTTGTTCTTGATGGTTTTTGTTTTCATTGTTTTGTAGAATATGGCTCATCCAAGAAGACCGTCTTTGAATACTAGAGAGGAAGTTGTGGGGGCGAATCCTCCGGTTGACTCAGTATTGGTGGAAAATATAGTCCGAACAATCCATTCCATGGGCCAAGTTGCCAATATTGAATCAAAAGTGAAGGTGGATGCTTTAGAATTCACTCAGCAACATCCATTGATCTTTCGTTTTGACAAGAGACCACATAAATCAGAAGAATGGATCGTGAGGATTGAGAGGATTTTGCACTTTATGAAAACTCTGGAAGACCTCAAGGTTGGTTTCGCCACTTATATGCTTGAGGGGCCGGGAAGTGGTGAGAATCTATTGTGCAAGCCAAGTTGTACGAAGATCTCACATGAACTACTTTCAAGAAAGTCTTCAATCAATAGTTCTATCCTGTAACGTTGCGAGTGGCGAAGACTCAAGAATTTTTGACCTTGGAGTAGAGAGATCGTTTTGTCATGGAGTATGCGCCTCGGTTTACAGAGTCGGTGCGCCTATCTTAGAGCTTGTTTCCAATGACGATCGCAATGCACAAAGGTTTGAGATGGGTTTGAGGCATGATATTTTGTCTATGTCGATTCTTATGTGCCTACCCACCTTTGCAGAGGTTGTCGACAAGGCAACCATGATTGAGGCGGATATAGCCAGGAAGATGGGACTCTTCGGAGTATCAGTGACAACAGGTGGTAGCCAAAGTTTGTTATCCAGCCAGAAGAGGAAGCGGGGTGACCAGCGCCGAGGCGGTGGCAGGAGTGCGCGCGACAGGTATCAGGGCTGAGAGTCGGTGTGTTACCAATGTGGGAGAACGGGACACTTCAAACCTGATTGTAAGGCAACAACCAAGGTATGTAATGCGTGTGAGCAATCCAATCATCTTCAGCATTTCTGTGAGAGAGCGTCACATGGCAGTAGAATTGGATCCACCTTTACAAAGGGCTCTCGGTTTAGATTTGGCATATCAAAAGGGTTGAGATCTCAACCCCGTGCCAAGGGTGATGCTCAGGTTGCGAAGGGCTGGATGAGTCTGGACGTATCTATACAGCGAAGTGTGCACCAGAGGAGTTAGATGCATGATCGGGTACTGTAAGAGGTACGATGTTTATCACATCCTCTATGGTTATGACATTATTTGATACTGGTGCAACTCATTCCTTTATCTCGTCCAAGCTCATTGATGCGTTGGGTTTGCGTTCTAAACTTATACCCTTCATGATGACTCTTTCCCCTCTTTTGGGAAAGAAGTTGGAGCAAAGTTTTAAATGATCTGAGTGTCGGGTGGTGATTATTGAGCACAAAACTGTATGAGATTTTCCCGTTCTTGTTCTTGACATCTTTGATCTCATCATTGACATGAATTGGATGATTAGCTATGCAGCCTAGATCGACTGCTATCATCATCGGGTCCAGTTTCTTCTGATGGAGCCAGTCATGTCTTTCAGGGTGAGTGGCATCCTTGATCTGGAAGATCAGGTCCCGCTGCCCCTAGCGCTGAGTTGATCTCATGTCGATTGTCGGTGATGTTTCTTGATGTTGTTGATCCACGCCTTAGTGGCTCTCTTCCCGTGGTAGTGAGTGAGTATCCTGTAGTTTTTCTAGATGATTTTTACGAGATACTGCCTTTGAGGGAAGCTGGGTTTACTATAGACCTGCTTCCAGGGGCAAGACCCATTTCCTTAACTTCGTACCGAATGACACTCGTTGAATTGAAAGAATTAAAGGTTCAGGTTGAGGATCTTGTGGCTAAAGATTTTATTCGTCGTAGCATTTCACATTGGGCATTGTCGGTGCTCTTTACAAAGAAGGCGGATGGGAGTCTTCGACTTTGTGTTGATTGTCGGAAACTCAACCAGGTGACAGCTAATAACAAATATTCTTTTCCTAGGATTGATGACATTTTTGATCCGCTCAAGGGAGCCTGGTGGTTTTCAAAGATTGATTTGAGATCGGGGTTCCATCTGTTGAGGGTTCGAGAGGAAGATATTCCTCAGACGACATTCAGGAGTAGGTATGAGCATTATGAGTATTTGGTTATGCCGTTCGACCTTACTAATGCTCCCGCGGTGTTATGGCTTGAATGAATCGAATCTTCCGTCGATTTTTGGATTCTCTCGTGGTTGTTTTTGTGAATGATGTCATGTTTATTCCAGATCGGAGTAGGATAATACTGAGAATTTGATATCGTCCTTGGGATCTTGAAAGAACATCATCTGTACGGGAAGCCATCTAAATGTCAATTCTGGATTTAAGAGGTGAAATTTCTGGGCCCAATGATTTCTGAGAAAGGTGTCTCAGTGGATCCTGAAAAGATTTGTGCGGTGATGTCTTGGGAGCAACCTAGAAAGGTGTTTGTGATCCAGAGTTTCTTGGGATTAGCTGGTTATTATAGGCATTTTGTTCGGGATTTCTCTAGGCTTGCATCTCCTATGATGGAGTTAACTTGTAAGGGTGTGAAGTTTGTTTGGAGCGATCGGTGCTACAGATCCTTTGAGGAGTTGAAAGTGAGATTGACGTTAGCTCCTGTTTTGATCCTTACTGTGCCAGGTTTGGGATATAATGTCTACTGTGATGCCTTAGGTACGAGTTTAAGTTGTGTTCTGATGCAGGGAAAACATGTGGTAGCATACGAGTCTCCTCAATTATGCCTTCATGAGAAGAACTATCCCATTCACGATCTTGAGTTGGCGGCAGTGATGCAGGCTCTTAAGATTTGGCACCACTAACTTTTCTGGGAGCTGTTTACAGTGTATTCAGACCATAAGTGTCTGAAGTATATCTTCACGCAGAGGGATCTGAACTTGAGATAAAGACGCTGAGTGAAGTACCTTCAGACCTTTGATTTTGATATTACATAAACCCCTCGAAAAGGGAATGTGGTCGCAGACGCTTTGAGTCGAAAATTATCGACTTTGGCAGTGAAGGAATCACTGGAAGAGTGGTGTTTGATGAGCTTGTTTGCTGAGATACGTTTGGATGAAGGGAGAGCTGACGAACAAGTATTCCTAAAATGTGCTCGGGTTGGATCACCTATGGATGATCAGATTCGGCATAAACAGGCTGAAGATGTAGAGTGTCAGCGCTTCCAAGGAAAGATGGTTGTTCCGATAGACCTGAGATGAGAATTGATGGATAATGGACACGAATCTAAGTGGTCTGTGCACCATAGAGCTGCCAAGATGTATTATGAGCTGAGTCCTCATTACTGGTGGCTGGGAATGAGGTGGTCGATTGCATATGTTGTACATGCAAGAGAATTAAGGCGGAACATCTGATACTTGCTGGTTTTTTATAACCCTTATCCATTCTAGAATGGAAATGAGATGAGATGACCATGGACTCTGTGATTGAGCTACCTTAGACTCCTAGTGGTAGGGATGCGATATGGGTGATTATTGATCGTCTAATGAAATCAATGCAAGGAGTCGAGGAGGGTAGAAGATCTTGTACTCTTGTATGTGAGGGAGATATTTTACTCCATGGTGTGTCATCGGCTATCGTTTTAGATAGGAACCCTCGCTTCACATCCCGGTTTTAGAGTGGATTGCAAACAACGATGTGTTCTCAGTTAAAGTTAAGAACAATGTATCATCCTCAGACGGATGACCAGACTGAGCGAGCCATCCAGATTCTCGAAGACATGCTTCGGACATGCGTGCTTGACATCAGTGGATTGTGGGAGAAACATCTGCCCTTAGTGGAGTTTGTCTATAACAATAGTTATTAGGCTTCTATCTGGATAACACTATTTGAGGCGTTGTATGAGAGACTTTGCATATCGCCTCTTTGTTGGGTAGAGATTAGAGAAAGGTCCTTGGTTGGACCGAGCATCATTCAGGAGATGACGAATATCGTGCAATTGATCAGGAGCAGATTAGCGACAACTCCGAGAGGTAGGTGATTGAGTTTAAGATAGGTGATTGAGTTTTTCTTAGAGTTTTACCTCAGTTGGGACATAGACATTTGGAGAGGTAGGGTAAGTTAACACCTTGTTATGTCGGCCTGTTTGAGATCGTGGAGCGACTCGGGAAGGTGACTTATCGATTGGACTTACTTGCTCGTTTGACTTCTATCCATAATGTGTTTCATGTTTCCCAATTGAAGAAGTATTAGCCGAATCCGTCCCACGTGATCGAGTGAGAGGACGTTGAAATTGAACCCGACACCTCAATGATTGAAAGATTTGTTCAGATAGTGGACCGACAAGATAAGGTGTTGCGTGGCAAGACATTCCCATTGGTTCGAGTGAGATGGCAGTGTGGTAGGGTCACTAATGAGACATCGGAGCACAAGACCTTGATGATCCAGTAGGGGCTTTATCTCTTTATGGGTTCGTGATCCCGAGCCTTTCTGTGGGTAGAAAACTTTTATGGTGGAGAGAATTATCACACCCCGATATATGGAATCAAGCACGAAGTCTCTTGTCCTTGTCTTTTCGGTTTTTGAGGCGTTCGTAGGTCGGGAGAAGGGAGTTTAGTAGTTAGTGGCTGGAGGAGGCCATCGGCTAGCCGGCGAGGGCCACCGACTAGCCGGTGCAGGCTGACAGTACACCTGCATGTCTACAGGTGCCACCGGCCAACCGGTGGATGCCCAACGGCTAGTTGGTGACGTCGTTGGGCGTGCGGTTAAGTATGGGCTAATATGTCATTTTAGCTCGAAATGATTATTTAACTCCTCTAATCCTCCTCCCTCAACTCTAATATGATTTCCTTCGGTTTAGAGGCTCCTTGGTGACGATTTTGGCTCTCTCCTTCCCGTTGGCAGATCTTCGTGCCAATTGAAAGTTTGGATCCCTGTTGCGTGTAATCCGGTAATTGGGATCCTTTCCGATATGTTTTCTTTTCTTCTCCTCTTTTCAATGTGTTTAATTTCTTTTGAGACTAAATCGATGGATTTAGCATGGAAATGGAGAATTGACATTGTTTCCATCGGATCTAGGTTCTTGAGAATCTGATCTCTTCCTCTCCCATCACCGGTCTATCCCTTGACATGCTATGTGTTCTTATGATTCCTTTTGGTTTTGATTTACAAAATTGATGATTGTAAATTGATGAGGTGAATTTGATCTTTGATGGGTATGAAAATGTTTTCTAAAAATGGGTTTTTGTTGAAAATCATTTTGATGCAAATGATGTGATCGATGAATTGCCTCAAAGAAGAACTTGATTTGAAAATGGTTTTAGAGGTGAATTCCCCTTTTCTCAATGTGAGGTGGCGACATTCTTTTATAGATGAGTAAAAAGGATTACATGGTGGGATAATCCGATTTGAGACTCTGAAATACCCATTATAATAAAACGGCTCTCCCTCAAGCTGGACATACCCAGTTTGGACCAAGAGTTCCACAAAAGAAAGACGACAGCGAACAAGACCACACACACACATACCCCCTCAAGCTGGGTCGCTGATGTTGTGAATACCTAGCTTGGTAATGAGAGAGTCTAGACGAGCTCCCGAGAGACCTTTGCTGAAGATGTCGGTAAGCTGATCTGCTGTCGGAATGTGGCTGAAATTGATATGGTTCTGCTCGAGGTGATGGCGAAGAAAGTGACAATCCACCTCGATATGCTTCGTTCGTTCATGGAAGACGGGATTAGAAACAATCTTCGTGGTTGCCTGATTGTCACACTAGATATGAGCAGACGTCTGCGGTGGGAAGCCAAACTCATGGAGTAGATGATGAAGCCAAAGTATCTCAGTAGCGATTGTGGCAATGACACGGTATTCAGACTCCGCACTAGATCTAGAGACGACAGTCTGCTTCTTGTTGTGTCAAGAGATGAGGTTAGCAGCCAAAAAAACGGCAAACCCAGAAGTAGACTTTTGGATAACAAGACAACCAGCATAGTCAGAATCACAAAAAGCTTCAACATTCAGATTAGCGTGATGTGAGTACCAAAACCCACAGACAGGGTCTTTCTTGATGTATTTGGCAATATGGAGGACAACATTAAACTGAGAATTGGTTGGATCCTCCATTATTTGGATCACTTTGCCTACAACGCAGGCAATGTCCGGTCGTGTCATGGTGAGGTAATTGAGTTTGCCCACAAGACGACGATAGCTCTTTGGGTGAGAAAAGGGTGTCGTGTCGTCATAGAGAGAACGTTCCCCTGGCTCAAGAGAAGTGTCCACGACAGTTGCCTGACTCAAACCCGCATCCTGCAAGATATCAATGACATATTTCTGTTGACAGAGAAAGATAGTGTTCGTAGAACGAGAGACCTCGATGTCAAGTAAGTGTGTGAGAGGACCAAGATCTTTGATGTGGAAGTAGTGGTGGAGATGCCCCTTGAGTTGGACGATTCTGGTGGAGTCACTCTCGGTGATGATGATATTATCAACATATATCATCTGCAGGATGCAACCATTGGACGTCGTACGGTAGAAGATGGTTTGGTCCTTTATACTACGAGAGAGCCCAAATGTGGTGACAACGGTGCTGAAGCGGCCAAACCAAGCACGTGGAGATTGCTTGAGACCATATAGAGAGCGACGAAGTCGGCATACACGGGAGTCGGCTTCTTTGGCACGAAATCCAGCGGATTGTTGCAGATATACCTCTTCTTCAAAAAAGCCATGAAGAAAGGTATTCTTGATATCCAGTTGATGAAGCTGCCAATGATGATGAGCGGTCAGAGAGATGGATAATCGGACTGATGCCATCTTGGCAGCCGGAGATGTCTCAAAATAGTCGATGGCATATCTCTGAGCAAAGCCCTTCGCCACAAGTTGGGCTTTGAGGCGATGGAGAGTGACATCGGTATTGAGATGGACCGTATAAATCCATTTGCTGTCGACCGCTTTTTTGCCTTCTGGAAGGGGGACTAGATCCAAAGTATGGTTGCCATCCAGAGCCTACAGTTCATCTCGCATAGCTTGTAGCCAATCGGGGTGAGATTTGGTGTCCCCAACCGTGCGGGGAATAAATATCGTCTTCAGAGCGGAAAGACCCCCTGTATGAGGATGTGTACAGATGAGTATCTTGGTAGGAATGAGTACTTTTTCGGAGTGCAATGGGCAAGTCCTCTGAAGCAGGAGCATCGGACGAGTCTGGGACGATGGTTCTGATGGTGTCCTCGGCCTGGATGGGGGATACAGCCGACGGGTGGTGGGAATAGACAGTGCCAAACCGATGACCATTAAAGTGGGGCACCAGAGATGGATGGATGATGAGTGGAAGACAATCATCGATGGTGGTGTCTGGATGAATAGAGGGTAGAGTAAAAGGAGAGCTCTCAACAAACAACACCTCAACATAGATGATATATCGCCGTAAGTCGGGAGAGAAGCACCGGTATCCGTGCTGAGTGCGGGAATATCCGAAGAAAATACAACAAAGGGATTTGGGAGAAAGTTTGGAGAGGTTGGGGCGAGTGTCCCGAACATAACACAGACGCCCAAACACACGGAGTGGAAGTGAGTGAGGAGGGAGAGAGGAGAACGGAGTCTGAAAAGGAGTCTCCCCCTGAAGGATTGAAGAGGGGAGTTGGTTTAGGTGGTAGGTAGCAGTCAAGATGGCATCAGATCAAAAAAGGAGAGATATCTTCATGTGGAATAGGAGAGCACGAGCAGTCTCCATAATATGACGATGTTTCCGCTCGGCCACTCAATTCTGCTGAGGTGTATCGGGGCGAGTTGTTTGATGAATTATGCCTTTATCCTTGAGAAACTGCTGAAAGGAAGTGGATAAATATTCCCGTCCATTTTCGGAGCAAAGACATTTAAAGGAGGTGGGGAATTGAGTATGAATTTTATTATAAAAGGTCTGAAAAGTAGAAAACTGGTCACTAAGAAGGTAAAACCATGTCATGCGCGAGTAGTCATCAATAAAGGATATATAATAATTGTACCTGAACTGGCTAGGAACCCTGCAAGGACTCCATACATCAGAATGAACAAGGTCAAAAGGACTCGCTGCACGCGGTTCTTGTCGAGGAACATACGTCACCTGATGATGTTTAGCAAACTTGCATGATTTACAATGAAAGGAAAGTCGGGAACTAAATTGGAGGCAAAACTTATGGAGGACGAAAGTCGGTGGATGACCTAGGTGATAATGTAGGTCCATGGCACGAGTTGAGTTGGATGAGCAAACAAGTGATAGTGGGGTATCGAACATGTAAACCCCATTCCGAAGATGACCTCAACCAATTTCCCGATTCGTCGCCCGCTACTGAAAAACAATAGAGGAAGTAAAAGTAGCAACGCAATTTAAGTCTCTGGTGAGTTTGTTGACGGAGATAAGATTAAATGGACTGTGCGGAACATGTGCGACCGAAACCAGGTGAATAGATAGTGTCAAGGGGCATGTACCAAATCCGGTAATGGGGATTGTTGATCCATTAGCAACAATAATTGTAGAGGCACCAGTGTACGAATAATAGATAGTAAACATATCGGAGTCCCCTGTGAGATGTTCCGACGCACCAGAGTCAATCATCCAAGCTGTTGGTCGACGAGATACACAGGCGGTAGAGTCGTCAGTCTGAGCAATTGGGGCCAGTAAAGAGGACGGTGGCACAACAGCCCTATAAGATTGTATCATGGCAACCTCCTTCGTCGAGAGCGCCGTTCTGTAATGGGTATTGGATGAAGGGGGACCGCCTTGTCGGAGAGCCGATGACGGAGCATGGGGCAATTGCTCAGGCGGACGCACAGACGCACGAATGAAGCGTGGGGATGCCGTGTGGGAATGTTGGGACGTTGTCGCAAGTGGCGGGTTGGGAAATCGCGAGGGAGGCGGGGTCTGGGAGACGGCAGGAGGTGGGTCGGGAGTGCCGAGGAGGGAAGGGTTGGGATGAATCGTCGGACGCCGAGGAATTCGGGGCTGGGATGCCGGGACATCCGAGGTGGGAGGATGGTGGAACCGTGTCAGAGACGGTGGCGAAGGGGCAGTGCTATGTGGCGGACTTGTCGGAGTACTGCCTTCTGCATCTTCCGGGAGACCGCGTCGGGACCGGGAGGGTGGGTCTCGACCGGTCAGGACGACACTATGCACAACATGGGCGACGGGTGGCCGCTTTGATTGGGCGGCCGACGAGTGGGTGAGGCTGGGAGATCGCCGCGGGAGGGGCCGTGGCCGGGAGTCACAGTGAAGGTGGGCTGGGACGCTGCGCAAAGGAGGCGGAGAGCGGGAGTGTCGTGGAGGCGGGTCGTCACGCGGAGGGCGGGGCTGATCGCAACTGGAGGCGGGGGCTGGAACCGCGACGGGAGGCGGAGACTGGGAGCCGCGACGGGAAGTGGGGTTGGGACTCTGTTGGGATGCCTGTTGGAGGGCGGGATCGGGAGGAGAGGGTCGGTCGCGTAGTTGGGAGGCCGTTGGAAGGTGGGGTCCGGTCGCGAAGCCGGGAGAGTGTCGCGGGAGGGCGGGTTGCGCAGGGAGGCGAACAGAGGATTCCGCTTGGAGCCCGGAGAGCGTAGGGAGGGCGCCGCTGGGAAGGGTGGGGTGCTTGGGTTGGGAGGTTGGGGGTTGTCCGCCCGGAGTGGGGGGGTCCGTCGGGAGAAAGGAGGCAGTGGGTGGGAGGGGAGAAAAAATATTAGACCTCTGATACCATGTAGAGGTGAATTCTCCTTTCCTCAATGTGAGGTTGGAACATTCTTTTATAGATGAGTAAAAAAGGATTAAATGGTGGGATAATCCGTTGTGGGACTCGGAAATACCCATTATAATAAAACTGGGTTTAACAATGGTTTTTCATGCATGGAATTGGAACGTCTGCCTTAGAAAATGTTTTATGAAATGTGGGCATGTAAATGAAATAGCCTTGGACAATGTTTATTGAAATGGATTGCCATGGAAACATGTTTATGAAATATGGATTTGGTTTCTTGAATGTAATGATGATGTAATAGCACAATCGGAAAACCTTGGGGTACGGGGAAAAACTAGACACAATGCGTGCCTTAGTGGAGCAAGCTATCACTAGGCTGGGTGTTCATGATCTCATGAAGCTAGTGGGTAGCCTTTATCAAGGAACAGAGGTTCACGAAGTTAGGAATTCACTTATGCCAGCTAATGTTTCTTGTTTGTCTGAGTTGTGTACACACTTGTGTTGTGATTGCCCCCTTGGTGTTTTGGAAATATATCATGTGCGTGTTTATTTGATATATTTATGTGCCCACTTGATATGGATATTGATGCTTGAAACCCGTTTTATTCATCTGCTTATGCCTCATGGATAGTTTGTCATATTCTTGTGATTTATTGAATATGTCATGTTTTTAAAAAGAAAACCAAATCATGTTTTGAAAGGAAACAATTTCTTTATGAAAAGTTTTATAAATCTGGTTTTGAATAAGAACTAATGGATGTATGTGGATAGACATTATATAAATTCTTGGTGGAATCCTACTGAGCTTTAGTGCTCATACCCTACTTTTGCATTTAGACGTTTGTAGCCTTGGTTTTGCAGGATACGGGTAAAGAGATGAACATTATGTAGAGGACGACTCTCTGGGACCGTGTTGCTTTCCGGTGGGTTGGAATGGTGGTGACATATGGTCACATAGAGATGAACTCATGAGTTGCTTTGGGTTCCATGTTGTGGGTCTTTCAGTTTGTTTATCTAGACCTTGTTATCTAGTTGTTGGATGTTACCTTTATGATTTGGTTGTTTTGAGATATGATGTGTTTTGGATATTTGTTGTGATACTTCGATTGTTTCTATTTTATCATGTTTGTTGAGGTTGAAATTGTTCTATGTTTCTTTGTTTGATACCCTATCGCTAGCCCGTGGCGATCAGGAATGTGCTTCGGATCTTGTGGTGAGCCAATTCGGGTGACATTATGGGTTAACCTGGGTTGGTCTGTTATAATAGGTGAGAAGGATGCCTACAGGAGGTACATGGAGGATGCTTCAAATGTCTGTTGCATCATCCTATCAACTATGTCCAGAGAGTTGCAGATGCAAATAAAGACCTGGATGCATGCACATGATATCTCATTTCCCATCTCTTAAGAAGGAGAAAGAGGGCTTAAGATGAATGAGAATGTTACTACACTTTACCGGTGTAAACTAGGAGACAGATACCTAGTTAATAATCTCGTCTTGAAAATGTTGTAGTACATTGATCGGTTAGCAATGATGATTCACTGTAGCAGTACTGATCGACGACATCAACCGAGCATTGTGACATTGTGGACTTCGGCATGACATTGTAGCAGAGCTGACCAGGCGACACCGACAGGGCACTGTAGCCTCTCGGACTTTGGAGACAACGGTATTGTAACTCTGCGGACATCGTGCCACCGACATTGTAGTAGCTTGGACTTAGGTGGTTGCGGTACTATAACAGTGTGGATTTGGGTGGTTGTGGCACTATAGCACAGTGCTCTTGCTGTGCGGTTGGTGGGACATTGCATTGTCTTCTTTAATTAGCTCATTTGAGCAGGGTTTCTGTGTGTGAAACTCTGATTATCTCTCTGTAATTCTGCCCCTGATTTTTAGTGAAGTGATTCCGCCTCTCCGTGGACGTAGAGATTTTTCCCGAACCATATAAATCGCTATGTTTGTGTTCATCTTTTTTTATCTTCTGTCTTTTCTTTATCTGCAAACCTATCTGTCGTTATGATTTCCGACATTTCCACAACAGAAAAGCCCATGATCAATTGAGTGTCGATGGTTTCTTTACAATGTTGTTCAAAGTGACAAAAGATTCAGAGGCAATGCGGTGAACATGAGGTTATTTGCATTTCATGTGGCCTAAAAGATCACTTGAAGAGGAACTGCGGTGGATTGAAAAGAAGTGAGCGTAAGCTTCTGCTTAATGTATATTCATCATGGAATGTAATATTTCTGTTTGACTTGGTTATTTAATACAATATTTAATTCACATACTTGTATTTAAATCAAAGAATCGAGAAAGTTCAAAAACATTACAAAAAGTAAGGTGAATTCTCCCAGTAATTGAGAAAGTGATTCCTATGTCAGTAGTGAGAAGCATACAACTTCATATTGGCAAGTAAATTGATTCTCACGAAACTATTATATTGTATTGAGTGTTACCAAAACATTTATCTCAGTATCTCGTTAAATACATTGTGACATTATTTCTTTTGGAATGAATGTTGTTTGTGGTGTTTGACACTCAACTAATAGTTCAGTAAAGCTTAAATCATCAGTAATAAATGATGAATAGAAATTTTAAGACTTATACCCAGTTGTGGCAAGAAAAATCTTAGTAAGCAAAACTGATAGTAGTTGTGAAGTTTATATCCAGAAAGGTGTTTAGTCTCTCATGAGCTAAAACACTAGGTATAGTGACAAACATACTAATTGAGTTTTAGACAAGGAAACCTTTAGAAATAAAGGTATGCCACAAAGCTTCTAGAGTTAGTTCAGCTAAACTGTGCGAACTATTCTAAGTGGGCAGCTAGCAGTAAATTCATATACTCCGTGATGAAATGCTCACTGAAAATGAATTCACTTGGTAAGAAGATACAGGATGCTTCGGGCATGTTGTCGGAGTATATCTTAATCAAGTATTCATCGATCTGTTAAATGTCGAATGAAGGTGTTCCTGAACTCACATCACCTTATTCACATCATTGATGTGATGGTAGTACAAGGTAGATCAATGATGAGTCATATGTATTTCGAGTCTTCCATAGTCTTTCAAGACATGTTTTGCAAAAATAGCAACGTAACGGTTAACTGTATGCTGACTAGATTGACCAATGAATATCATATAAATTACGATGGGAGTCCATTATGACACAACCTCAGATGTTTGATGAGAATCTTTTGTAAAGCTGACTTCAGCTTTGAAAGTACATCAAAGGAAACACAAAATGCATCTCAGTTAATTATCCTATAGCAACTCAAGAAAATGACATCCCCAAGATAGAAAGATATTGGTTAAAACCAACTATATTTCTATGAGGAGAGCACATCTCTTAGAGGTAGTGGTGGAAAGCTAGGCTTTAATGAAATCTAGGCTCCAGATGCATATAAGTTGACATAGGAACACTAAATCCACAAGTTTAGTGGGAGAAATTCTTCTAGAGACACATACTGTGTAGAAAAGTTAAAACCATAGTGGAGGTTTTATATTCACCTATAAGGTGATATATTATTTGGTATGAATAATGAATCCAACAGGGAGCCGTGAGTTGCAACTAGCTATGATTCACAAGTTTATACGAATTCAACGATGGATTCCATGTACTAAAATTCATTTGTGTATTTTGATAGTTTCTCCGGTTGATGTCAAACCATTAGTGAGTATTTAAGAGAAACTAGACATGAGTGGTACAATTGTGATACCAATAAGGATCGATTGGTTATGCCAAGTCATCTTGCTAAATCTATTTGAATTCTACTTGTCATGACAACTTTCTATGATTATTACATTGGTCGTTGGATGTCAAGATCGCATTCCTTTGAGGAAATCTTATGGAAGATGTTTATACAACACGGCCAAAAAGGGTTGGTGACACCAAAGAAATCCAATAAGATATGCAAGTTTCCGAGATCCGTTTATGTATTGAAGAAAACATAATGATCATAGAATATTCATTTGGAATGAATGTGTGTCAGGTTAGTGGGAGTGTTATAGTTTCCCTAGAAAAATATGCTTAATAGCATACGGAAAACAAATGATTAGTCTTACAGATAAGACTAAAGGTAATTTCTCCAAGAATGACTTAACCCCAGTTCTAGGGAACAAGACTTACCTAGGTGGTTTTTTTTTTCGGGTTGCTTAGTTAAAAATCACAGTACATATGTTGACATGGTATTGGAAAAATACAAGATGGAACAATTAGAACAAAATTGTTGCCAGTGTCACATGGCATGAAATCTCTCCAGTTGATGTGTGAAAAACACAGGAGGAGATTCTTGTGATGAATAGACTACATATGCCTAAGATTATTTTGGAAATCTCTTTCGCATGCCATGATATGTACTTAGGTTTGATACTGCTTATGCGTTAAACATAGAGAGCGAATATCAAATACAACCAGGAGAATTGCAAGTTTAGCAGTCAAAACTGTCCTACAGTACTTGAGAAAGTAAACCTGGATGAGTTCCTAGTAAATGGAGAAATGGGAACACTAGTTTTTCATGGGGATACAAAACTAGTCTTCTTTTAGATCAGTTTGATCTACGACCGCAGTTAGGCTAGAGGTAATATGCAAGAGAAAAACTTATTACAGCCAGTGGTTTCATATCTATGTAGTCTGAGCACGTTGTGGCTTCTGATGCAGCTTAAAAAGCAGTTTGACAATTTTTTCTCCAAATTTTGGAGTTGTACTCAGATAGTAAAGTGTAATCATATTATGATGAACTTTAGATTGTTATTATCCAAGATGTTAGAGATGACAGAGGACAAAAGGTATATACTCAGTAATATCGTCTCTTGAGTGATTTTCTCAAACTGATGAGGTCGCAGTAAGCAGAACCACCACTAAAGCGTGGTAGACCCAACAGTTGTAGCCATACCTCAGCAGAAGCATATTTATCACGTGAGGCTAACCAATGAGATAGTTTGTTGTTTGCTCAAGTGCAATTGGAAGTCTGTTGGAGTTCATGCTCTAAAACCAACTACTTTGTACTTTCAAGTACCTATATATTCAAAGTGTTGAATATTAATAAATATATTGTCACTTGATGATTGTTCTTTTGCTTGACATTTAATGTGATAATATCCGAGTATCTATTGTTTTGAAAGATCATAGCAGTTCCCTGCTTTGATGAGAAGTTTGAAGTGCTACGATAATATTCTTAAATACATGTTTTATAGCAAAATGATATCATCTGTCTGGACATAGATGATACAGACTATCAGGGGTAGGGGGCTCATAAGATATTGAAACTTCTTCTCATAAAGTTCGCCCTTGGTAATCTTTAAAAGAGGAAGTTATAAGAACTGACTTGCATGTAGAAATTTCATATGTTTTATGTGTCATTGGATATTTCTATCCACGAACGTCTGTATTGATCCTTAAACTTGAGATTATTATTAATACATATCATGAGTCACATACTTTGATGTATTGATGAAAACCGTGACAACATATGTTCGCGGTGAGGTAGGATACCTTGGGTGCGTCACGAGTGATATTAGATTAAGGAATAGCTCAATAGAGGAATTGTTCTTCCCGCTTTAATGGAAGTAGATTTCTCTGATCCTTTGATAGGAATGAAACTGGCTGATTATGGCCGAAAAGTCCAAAAAAGATATGAGCATATAAGTTGATGACACAAGTGATGCAATCTATTTGATGAGATATCAAGACAAAAGAATTATATTACACGATAAGCGTTCGTAAGAGCTAGTCATAGCTATGACCTATCTTTATCTCTTTAGGGGTCATGATGTGTTGTTAGATACCGCTCTTGATATGTGAGTTGGACTTACTATTATCGAGTTGAGCATCTAGAGGGTCACACACAAAATGTATTCACTGATTTCACAAATTTTGATGAATCGAAGTTCAGGACGAAGTGGGCCCCATGTGTGGGGACCAGTGAACGTCCAAGTGAATGATCGTAAGTAAATTAATTCAATTATATTATTCCAGTTTTGAATAATGAGAATTGAATTTATTTCTCAAGATATTCACAAATTATTTAATTATAAATAAGTGAATATGAGTGTTATTTTTCGGACGAACGTTACGCGTTTTAGGTTTGTTAAATAATTATGAGGCGAACGTACCGAGTTAATGGCTCGTGGTTCATCACGTGACATTTAATAATGTCACTAGTGAGTGGTGAAATATTTGTGACAGGCACAACACGTTTACTTAGTTATTCATGGCGTTTTGGATTGGTTTAAGTGGTTTGACTTATCCAAGGATTTAAGTGCAATTTTGGAAAGTTAAATCTAACTATTTAAAGCTTATTTTTGAGCCATGAGTAGCATGGGTGGCCATTTGCATGAATTTAGAGGTTTTCTTTCTCATTCCTTCTCTCAAGCTTCTAGAGAAAGATAAATTAAGAATGGATCGATTCAAGTTCAGGGTTCGATCGCGTGATCTTTTGTGATCGTACAAACATCGCAAGGATTCAATTTTCCACACTGACACTCGAGAAATGAAGCACAAACGTCACGTTGGCGAACAAATTGCATGACAGTCTGGGTTATTCCCGACCAGTACAACCCACCTGCTAACGTTTTCAAGAAACCTATATGTCCTCCGGGGGGGAAGCATGATAATAATGCAGTAGTTGTGGAATCAACTGAGAGGTTTTAGATAATATCGGCATCCCTTTGAAAAGCAACAGCCCATTTTGAAGGGTATGGCCCGATTTGGCATCTGAGTGGTGTTCCAGAGCAGCAACAAGTGGCTGCAGTTCTTTTTTCCAATGAACTTCCCTGGTAACCAGCTAGGTGTTGACCCAATACAGTTCAGAAATGGCAAGCTGCAAAACCTTGTCACCGTGCACATGTGAGAGAGCGTTGGCAGCCGCATTAGTCTTGTCAGGTTTATAGACAACCTCAAAATCTCTGCCCAATAACTTTGCCAACATTGTTGATCCATGGAAGAAACATGTTGGCTTAGCAAGTGTTTAAGATTCTGGTGGTCTGTATGGACAACAAAGTGTCGTCCCATCAAGTACTGCTTCCAATGATGAACTGCATGAACCAACGCTGTTAATTCTTTCTCATAAACCGACTAGGATAATGCAGAATCAGACAGAGCTTTGCTGTAATAAGCCAGCAGCCGTCCCCCCTACATAAGAACAGCCCTTGGACCTCCGCCAGAAGCATCACACTCTACACTAGTCTTGTCAGGTTTATAGACAACCTCAAAATCTCTGCCCAATAACTTTGCCAACATTGTTGATCCATGGAAGAAACATGTTGGCTTAGCAAGTGTTTAAGATTCTGGTGGTCTGAGTGTCGTCCCATCAAGTACTGCTTCCAATGATGAACTGCATGAACCAACGCTGTTAAGTCTTTCTCATAAACCGACTTGGATAATGCAGAATCAGACAGAGCTTTGCTGTGTAATATGCCAGCAGCCGTCCCCCCTACATAAGAACAGCCCTTGGACCTCCGCCAGAAGCATCACACTCTACACAAAACTCCTGAGTAATAAGCCAGCAGCCATCCCCCCTACATAAGAACCGCCCTTGGACCTCCGCCAGAAGCATCACACTCTACACAAAACTCCTGAGTAAAATCCGGCAGTCCTAACTGAGGAGCTGTAACCAAACACTGTTTGAGAGCTTGAAAAACAATACGATCTTCACTATCCCACTTAAAATTATCTTTTCTGGTAAGGGTAGTCAGATGTTTCACTATTTTCCCATAGTTCTTGATAAACATCCTATAATAACTGGTCAAGCCTGGAAATCCCCGCACTTGACAGTTTTAGGTTCGCCCCAGTTGAGAGCGGATATTTTTCCTGGATCCATAGAGACCTCGTCTTGAGAAATCAGGTTGACCTAAATACTCGACCTCTCTGTGGGAAAAAAAAACTTTTTTCCTATTAATTCACAGGTGATTCTGTTGTAGGATTTCCATAGCCTGGTCCAAATGCTCCAAGTGTGTTTGCTGTCCACTGTTGTAGACTAAAATATCATCAAAGAATACTAACACAAACTTCCGAAGCAGTGGCTTGAAAATAACATTCATAGTTGGCTGAAAGGTTGTTGCAGCATTCATAAGACCGCAAAGCATGGCCAAATATTCGTAGTGCCCTTCATCCGTCCGAAACGTTGTCTTCTCAACATCTTCCTCTTGTACCCGAACCTGATGAAAACCAGATTTCAGGTCCAATTTAGTAAAGAATCGGGCTCCATTCAACTCATCCAACGACTCTTCAATAACTGGTATTGGAATTCGATTTGGGATAGTGAGCTTATTCAAAGCCCGATAGTCAACACACATCCACCGGCTACCATCTTTCTTCTTGACCATAATAATTGAACTAGAGTAGAGACTAGTACTGTTCCGAATTATCCCCTGCTTCAGCAAATCGGTTACCTGTTTCTCCACCTTATCTTTCAGCTGGTGGGAAACTCTATGTTGCGGAATCGTCGGGAGTCGCAATGACAGAAACGAGAAACGAAAGAAAATGCAGGAGAAAAAAAAGCTCACATAATACACAAATTTACGTGGTTCGGGAAAAATCCCTTCGTCCATGGAGAGGCAGAATTCTCACTAAAAACGTGAGCACAAATTACAGAGTTTTTTCCAGGTTAGAAACCCTAGTCTGAAATGGGCTACATATGGAGAAGATGATCCACTGTTCCGAATAGGAAGTCCGCATCGCTACAGTGAACGACGACCACCTTTGTCAAAAGTGCTACAGTGGCTGTTGACTGGAAGTCAAAAGTGCAACAGTATAGTTGACTCCGAAGTCCGCACTGCTACAGTGCCTATTCCACTACACTGCTATGCTTCGATGCAATTGACAAAGACAACTTACTTAATCTTAGTTCTTTCTTTTCTTCATTCACTAGTGCGCATGCTTTTCATTGACAGTTTCAATTTCAACCTGACGATTCATGAAATACAAACTGTTTTCCTCTTGTGCTCCCATCGTGTTCTTCCTTATTCTGCCTCTCATCCTCCGTTCATCAGTGGAGACCAACAGAGGCACAACAGTGCCTCAACTTCTGTATCACCATGGACTTTGTCAAAATGTCTGTCGGATTGTTGGTTCCACAAATTTTCTGCAGCGTCAACAACCCATCTTTATCAAGCCTCTGATGAAATGGTACTTCAACTGAATGTGCTTCGTCCGGGCATGAAATACCGGGTTCTTTGCAAAATGTGTAACACTCTGACTGTCACAGTGCAATACATTCTCCTCTCGCTTTCTTCCCAATTCATTCAAGAAGTTCTTCAGCCAAACCATCTCTTTCCCAGCTTCTGTTAGAGCAATGTATTCTGCCTCTGTGGTGGATAAAGTCACCACCTTCTGCAATTGTGATATCCAGCTTAGCGCAGTTCCTCCACAGGTAAACACATAACCCGTGGTATTCCTCTTGCTGTCAACATCGCCTCCAAGGTCAGCATCCACATACCCCTGCAATGAATTTCCTTTCCCAAAGCACAGAGATACCTTCTTGCTGCCTTTCAAATACCTCAATATCCACTTCACAGTTTCTCAATGTTGTTTTTCAGGGTTAGCCATATACCTGCTCACAACTCCCACTGCATGGGTGATGTCAGGTCGAGTACAGACCATAGCATACATCAGGCTTCCAACAGCTGATGCGTATGGAACTTTTGTCATGTGTTCAACCTCTTCTGCCGTCTTCGGTGATTGCTCCTTTGATAGTTTGAAATGGCTTGTCAGGGGAATAGAGACTGTCTTTGCTTCCATCATACTGAATCTTCTCAGATTTTTCCCAATGTAATCAGCCTGTGACAACATTAACGTTCCAGCTGTGTGGTCTCTCTTGATCTTCATTCCCAGAATCTTGTCAGCTTCTCCAAGATCTTTCATTTCAAACTACTCAGCCAACTGCTCTTTCAGCTCATTGATTCTCTGCATACATGATCCTACAATGAGCATATCATCCACATACAGAAGTAATATAATGTATTCACCACCAAAGGACTTGATGTTGCAACATTGATCCATGTCACATCGTTTATATTCATTTTTAGACATAAATGAATCGAACTTCTTGTTCCATTGCCTGGGTGCCTGCTTTAGTCCATATAAAAACTCTTATGGAGTTTGCACACCAGGTCTTCCTTCTCGGACTCTACATATCCTTCTGGCTGCTGCATGTAGGAAAGCAGTCTTCCAAATCTCCATGAAGGAAAGCAGTCTTGATGGCAAGCTGCTCAAGGTGCAAGTCCTCTGACGCCACAATGCTGAGAACCACCCGAATGGTGGTAAGCTTCACTACTGGTGAGAATATTTAAGTGAAATTCACTCCCTCCTGTTGGAAGCCTTTCACCACCAGCCTTGCCTTGAACCTCCTCTTGTCATCATGTTCTTCCTTGACCCGGTAGACCCACTTGTTCTGCAATGCTTTCTTTCCTGTTGGCAGGGGTGTCAGCTCCCAAGTGTTGTTATCATGCAATGGAGAAATCTCCTCCTTCATAGTCAGCTCCCACTTGCTCGACTCCTTCAGCTGCATTGCCTCTTCAAAACATTCTGGTTCTCCACCGTCAGTCAATAATAGATAATGCAAGGATGGTGAATACCTCTGCACAGACCTTCTCACCCTTGTTGATCTTTTCAATTCTACTGGAGTAGTAGGTTCCACCGGTTCGGATCTCTCATGCTCAGATACACCTTCAAGCTCTACTTGCTCTTTGCACTCTGATTCAATGTTCTCATTTTCATCTTCAGCTACATGACGATCTTTGTACATGATACCTTCATTGAATACCACGTTCTGGCTCCTGATGACCATCTTCTTGAGATCATCCCAAAAGCGGTAGTCAAACTCGTCAGCACCATAGCCAATAAAGAAACATGGCTTGGACTTAGTATCAAGCTTGTCCCTTGCATTAACATCAATATGAACATATGCCAAACTGCCAAAAACTCGTAAATGTGAGAGTCTTACCTCTTTCCTAGACCAGATCTCCTCGGGTAGACGTTCTTCCATTGGCACAGATGGACTCTTGTTGACCAGATATGCTGCCATGTTTACTGCATCAGCCCAGAAGGTTATGGGCAACCCCGAGTGTAACCTCATGCTTCTGGCACATTCATTCAACGTCCTATTCATTCTCTCTGCCACACCATTCTGTTGCGGTGTACCTGGAATTGTCTTCTCCTACCAAATTCCATTATCAAAACAGAATTCTTTGAACTCCTGACTGTCATACTCTTCACCGTTGTCAGACCTTAAGCATTTCAGCTTAGCTCCTGACTCATTTTCTACCATGACCTTCCACTTCTGAAACATCTTAAACACATCATGTTTACTTTCCAGAAAGTAAACACATACCTTCCTTGTTGAGTTATCGATGAATGTCACATAGTATTGTGAGCCTCCGAGGGAAAGTACTGGTGCAGACCCCCAAACATCTGTGTGCACCAGGTCCAGCTGCCCAGCCTTCGGTATTCTGCTTCCTTTTGCAAAAGACACCTTCTGCTTTCCGAACATACAATCTTCACATAGACCAACTTCCACTGACTTAAGCTCCGGTAGCAACCCTTTTGTTTCCAGCACCTTTATCGCCTTCTCACTCATGTGGCCTAGTCTGTTGTGCCACAGTTATGAATCTCTTACAGCTTTGAGTGATGCAGCCATGTCCATGCAGGTTTCTGTCATGTTGTATAGGGTACCATTCTTTGCTCCCCGAGCTATGATCATAGCTGCTTTGGTGATTTTCCATTCACCACCAGTGAACGTGGTACTCAACCCTGCATCATCAAGTTGTCCCACAGAAATGAGATTTCTTCTTAAATCAGGGATGTACCTCACGTTTTCTAGAAGCAGCAAGCTCCCACTGTTGGTCTTGATCTGTGCATCTCCTTTCCCCACAATCTGCAAGGGCTCATCATCAGCAAGATGTACCTTACCGAAATTTCCAGAAACGTAATTTTCCAGAAATCTTTTCTCCGATGTAGAATGGAAAGACGCCCCAGAGTCTAAAATCCAAAACTCCATCAGGCTATCCACGCTCAACAACAGCACATCATCAGTTCCTTCGACCGTCGTGTTTGTTCCACTGGTTTCAGGTCCCTTCCGTTTTTCTCTGCACTCCTTGACATGCCCTTTCTTTCCGCATGTCCAGCAAGTAGGACCAGCCTCCTTTGCCTTGTCTCGGCTTTTCCCTCTTGACCTTGATCGCGCTCTACGATTGTCTCGTTGTGGGTATATTCCTCTTCCTTCAACGTTCAGAGCAGAACCAGAGAATCTGTCTGATTCTCTTCTTCACACATCCTCACTAAGGATTAGGTTTCGTATATCTTTCAGAATCAGATTGGTATTTCTCGGGGTACACAGCTGTTACAGTTGCTTCCCAACTGTCAGGTAAAGAGGACAATAAGACCAGTGCACATACCTCATCACCAAGATCAATCTTCACCGATGTCAGCTGACTTATGATGGTGTTGAATTCGTTGATGTGGTCTGCAACAATTCTCCCTTCATCCATCTTCAGGTTGAACAATCGTCGCATCAAGTGCACCTTATTTGCCGCAGAAGGCTTCTTGTACATATTTGCGAGAGCTTTCATCAGGTTCACCATCATCTTCTCCTCTCTGATGTTGAACGCCACGTTTTTTTGTCAACGTAAGGCGCACAACACCCAGAACCTGCCGATCCAGCAGCTCTCACTCCGACTGCTCCATGTCCGTTGGCTTCAGACCCAGAATTGGCAAGTGCATCTTTTTTTGATAAAGATAATCCTCGATTTGCATCCTCCAGAAACTGAAGTCAGTTTCATCGAAGCGATCGATATTCACTTTGCCTTCATCCAGAGCCATCGTTGGTGAATTCCGAACTCACCCTCTGATACCAGTTGTTGCGGAATTGTCGGAAGTCGAAATGACAGAAACGAGAAACGAAAGAAAATGCAGGAGAAAAGAAAGCACACAGAACACAAAAATGTACGTGGTTCGGGAAAAATCCCTTCATCCACGGAGAGGCAGAATTCTCACTAAAAACGGGAGCACAAATTACAGAGTTTTTTCCAGGTTAGAAACTCTAGCCCGAAATGGGCTACATATGGAGAAGAAGATCCACTGTTCCGAACAGGAAGTTCGCATCGCTACAGTGAACGGTGACCACCTTTATCAAAGTGCTACAGTGGCTGTTGACTGGAAGTCAAAAGTGCAACAGTATAGTTGACTCTGAAGTCCGCACTGCTACAGTGCCTGTTGGTGTCGGTCGGTCAACTCTGTTACAGCGGTCAGAAATGCTACACCAATCCAACACTCTATGACAGGGCTCGCTGCTGCAACCAGCTTAATAGCATGGTCTGTGACCCGCTGGTACAGCAACCCTTTGGGTTCCTCCATCGTCTCCATATATCTTACAAGAAGGGTCTGCAACCCCTGCTCAAACTCCTAGTCATACTGGTGTGTCTGCACCACATCCTCCACCCTAGGCTCCCATTGGAGACCTTGGACCAACAACCTTCTTCCTGCAAGAATCGACTGCAAAGTCAGTGGAACGTCTTGTACAGACAGTTTCCCATGTAGAGTAACCCGTCATCCTTGATAGTCAGAACTCATTGTCAGGTTCTTCCAATGGGAGGTTACATAACCGAGTGTCTCCAACCATTCCATACCCAAAATAAGATCTGGCCCAGCTATGTCAAACAAATAAGCATCAACTGCAAGCTTCAAGTCGCCCAACTCACTGGCAGTGCCTTGCATTGTCAACAAGACATAACACAGTGGCGATCTCCGAGTTGTGCTCCAAACAGTGCAGTTGGAGTTACTGGAATCTCTGGAAAGCATAACAGGGCTTTGGAAACAAAATTATGGCTAGCCCCACTATCGATTATTACCAAAATTGGTACACCAGCTACTGTCCCCTCCAGCATCATGGACTTTGTCCCCTGTAGATTCTGTCCTTCGACAACGCGAAGCAACAAAGCTTGACAAGTCGCCTCCCACAATGCATCATCCACTTCACAATGTTCCAACACTTCAACTCTTGGTTCTCCATCATCCAGCGGATCAATGCACTCCCAAACCATCAATCGAACACCCTTCTCGGTGCACTTTTGCGCCTGGCTGAACTTCATTTGACACGAAAAACAAAGTCCCTTAGCTCTTCTCTCCTCATATTCAGCTCTGGAAAGATTACGTGCCCCCTTCCACCTTGGAACAAATTCATTTTTCTTTATGCATTCTTCTCCATCTGATTCCTATCAGTTTAAAACCGCAGTGGAACCAAACTTGGTCGCGCCTCCGCTATTTGGTCGAGCAGCCAGAAAATTCGAGCCGTTTCTCTGCAGACCTTGTTCCTTGGTAACTCCGTTTATTAGCAACTCACGCTCCACATGACTGGTCGAAGAGATCCGTCGTGCCTTAGTAGCTAGTTCATGTGTAGCCACGGTACTCTTGATTTTTGGATGCATTCCACCTAAGAAAAAAACTGATATACCGCGATTATGGCAGTCCTGACACTCACAAAGCCACCCTCTCGAACCCATCAATATACTCTTGCACCGATCCGGTCTGTTGTAAGCCTTTCAGCTGTTTCATAGGATTGCTCTCCATCGTGGTCCCAAACCGACTGTGCAGCTCTGTTTTAAACTCCCTTCCCAAACCAGATTAGGGTGCAACGATAACAATGATATCGTCCAATGTTGCACAACTCCTTTTATGCACAGTTGCGCTATAGGCACATAGAGACTACTCTGAGTTTGGTGGATCATAAAATAGTCCTCGGCTTTGGCAATCCAAGTGATTGGATCATCTCTGGAAAATTTAGGTAATCCAACTCACCTATCCAGCGAGCTCAACTCGTTCCGCCTCTTCTTCCAAACTTTTGCCACTTCCACCCGAAGTAACGAGTCAGCTGCCACATTCTTCTTATTCTGTTGGTTCTTATAGTACTCGGACCAAAACTAACCTCCACCAGCCGTATCGGATTTGAATCAACCTTCTCCTTGCCTTTCCTTCCAAACTCCATCTGATCGTAACAAACACATTCAGTTGCTCTGACTGATTGTATCAAGCGTTTTGGTTCAGCCGCCCGAACAGAGAGCTCGGCAACTGCCTTCGACTGCTGTGTCATCTTCTTGACCTCAGCGAAAGCTACTGAGTGTTCCGCCAATGTCAGCTGCAGCTCTTGCAACCGACCTTCCTCCTGCTGCTGCTGCTTCTCCATGTGTGCTTGCATCAGATCTTCCACGGCCGAAACTCTCGTCTCTATCTTAGTCGGCATTCACCGGCTGCTGCGTCGTCCCTCAGTCCTACTGCGATCCTCCCTCACAAGCCGCGAACTCTCAATGAAAGCATCAAATGTTAGGATCTTAGGAGCCGAATTGAGAATAGAGTAAGAAGAGTACTATGTATTCACTGTTCTGTTATCTACAACAGAGAACCTTCAGGAAGAAATACAGTAGGAAGAAGTTTACTCTCCTTGGCGCTGCTCCAGGAGCCAAGGCCTAAACCTCCCATCAGCCAGGCTGAGCTAAATTCCTGATACCACTCCCAACACAAACACAACAGACTTATATCACAAATAAACACACAATTACCGTCCTGCCCTTAAGACGGGACAGCCCGTCCCTTTCTCCTAAAATATGTCTTTAGGGGCAACCCCTGCGGCAGCTGCTGGTGCTGCTCACTTATACTTTTAAGAAGTTATGCAGGAAGCTCAGTGGCTCTACTATGCCTCCATTGTCACATCAGAGGAAAAAATTTGAACAGGAAATATAGTTTTGGTTTCTCTTATTCCATGTTCTTTCTGCAGATTGAGATGCTGACACCTAAAGATTATATTGGTGCACTCATGGAGCTTGCTCAAGATAGAAGGGGGGAGTTCAAGGAAATAAAGTTCATCACAGAGAATCGAGCAGCGATAACCTATGACCTGCCACTAGCTGAGGTTCCTTGTTCTTATGCGATCAGCATGCCTTAATGTATTTACGTTATGATATCTATTTTTTTAGTTGTCTAGGCCTGTTTTATCTGTACTTAAATTTAAAATTCAATTCACAGATGGTAGGGGATTTCTTTGATCAGCTGAAATCCAGAAGTAGAGGTTATGCCAGCATGGAGTACTCTCTTGTTGGGTGGGTAAAATTTAAATGATTGTGCAATGTTTTATAATTGTTATGATTGTCTGTTTTTTGTTTTTTTGATAGTTGCCGGCGCAGCTTTTAGTGACTGTAAATATTTGTCTTTGATTTATGCACTTTCTCTCAGTTTTCTTGTTCACTACATCACCGTGCTATTGCTGCTTGCAGGTACAAGGTGAGTAAATTAATCAAACTTGACATTCTGATCAATGGTGATAGCGTGGAACCTTTAGCGACAATAGTGCACATAGATAAGGTTGTTTTATGTGTTCTATTTTCTATTTTATGTGTTCTATTTTCATGGAATGTGGAATGTTTTTTTTAGAGCCATCTAGAATGTTTTTTGCATTTACATGGAAGACATATGGGTCATACAAATTATTAAAAAGTGAAAGTTTTAATGCGTCTCAATGAATAAAGAGCTCTACAAAATGGCTCCCCAAGTGCATCTCCTTTTTCTTTATTTTTCATTAAATTTTGACGGCTGAGCTGCTTCCTACCTTTTCAGGCATACTCTGTTGGGAGGGCTTTAACTCAGAGGCTGAAGGAGCTTATCCCTCGTCAAATGTTCAAAATTCCCATTCAAGTAATCCTTTTATTTATTTTGAAATTCTTTTTTCATGGAAATGGCTTTGCTCTGAAATCTTCTGGATGAAAAGCTGCGTTGCCATTGTTATCAGTGCGTAATATAATCGCAGGTAGCCACGTGGTGCTTGGTGTGGAGCTTCAAATGAAAACATTGTAGCTCATGAAATGCTAAAATTGCCATTTCAATTAAATTGGGTGTTCAATGTCATGCATAGCTCCATTAATGCCCTGTTTGGCATGAAATTGGAAAGTGAGAGAGATGATAAGAGTTTGAACATTATAATGCGACCTAGGGAACATTAAAAAAACATATTTTTCTCTTTCAATTTCCTTTCCCTCACTAGCAAACATACCTTTAGTGCCACCTTTCTACTATTGTAAAAACTACTGTTGATCATGGTAGGAAAGTTGATCATTTTTTTATTGAGGTATAATCCAATTCATCATCTATAACTGATATGGACATCCTTAAATTCCCCCCCATTATTATCTTGTGTATGGTCTGTTTCAGGCTTGCATCGGTTCCAAAGTGATTGCTAGTGAGTCTTTGTCAGCTATTAGGAAGGATGTTCTGGCCAAGTGCTATGGTAAGATCTTTTCCCTCCCATTTTAGAATGCCTTTCTCATTGATGATTGTAATTCTTGGATTCTTAAAATGATGTTGGGAAAGGTATTTGGTGTTATTATTATTATTATTATTATCATTATTACTATTATTATTATAGTGACTGACCTGTTCCATATCGATCATGAACTCATGTATAGATAAAATCCTCCAGCTTCTTCAGCCATTATTGTGTCTTTGTAAAAAGCAGAGTAGCTGAATGCTTTCCTCCTTTTAAGATGCCCCTCTATCCTTTTAATTTTGGTTTAATATTTTAGGTGGGGACATCACAAGGAAGAAAAAGTTACTGAGGAAACAGGTCATTCTTTTTGTCATTGTGTTTGTTCTTTTAGGGAAATTAGAAATGCAATTGTCTCATTGATTCTCATTTGTTTATTTAGCAGAGTTAGAGAAAAAGGATATAAATGTCCTATTGAAGTTATGGCCTGTTCATTTTTCTTATATTTTTTATCTAATCATTCTCCTATTCCATTTCCATGGACCAAACCAACCCTTGAGCTATTTTCTGAAGTGACACGATGACACGATATTCATACATATTTTACACCAAGCAACCATGAATCTTTGGAAAATATTTCTTGCTTTCATTTTTTAAAATTGCATTAGAAAATATATTAGATTATGTAAGTATACAATATTTTAAAGAAAATAAAATATAAAATGAAAAAGGATGTTTTTGGTAAAAGAAAAACATGTTTTTATGTTTGAAGAAAAATACACACACTTTGATGGAAAGAGCGTAAAAAGATCAAAGTGTACCTTTTATGCTTCCAAGAGCTGCGATAAACACATTTTCAGTAACTTCTATGTGCTCTGCAGGCTGAAGGGAAGAAGAGAATGAAGTCCATTGGTAAAGTTGACGTGCCTCAAGAAGCATTCATGGCAGTTTTGAAACTCGAAAAAGAGGTTTTGTGATCTTATTGCTCCTAAGCTTATGAAAATCCTACCATATGATCTAATGTATTCTCATTATATTTATAATCGATTTCATTTTTTGTTTTGTTTTTTGCATAGTTGAGTTTTGGGTGCATAAGACTAATAGAAAATTTAAGCTATATCTCTTATCTCAAGATTCAATAAATGTGAATCTTTTCTCTATGGTTTGATATATTTTAGTTACCACATTTTGATTGGCTCTGTAAATTTGTCAACATATCTTTGAATGCAATTAATCAGTATATAACAATTTTTTAATTGTTTTCATAATATCTCCAATCTAGAATAAAAAATTTAGGATCTCACATTAATATTGCTCATTCAATTTGAATTTCAGCACTAACCCATTTGAGATGAGATCAATTTAAACCCATTTAGTCCGAATGAGCTCTTGTAACAATCTTCTGTGAGTTGACACACTTAAATATATCAAATTCAACAACTTGTCTCAAAGGTTATATCTCTAACCTATCGACCGACTTCTAGGACTCCATCAGTTGATCGTTACTAAAGTAGAGACAGAACCAAGCCACTGTCTCACCATCGGTTGGCAGTTGGACGATCACCCACCGATTACTTGTAACAACCATATACTTTTGAAGTCTGCTGATTGACATGATTAAGGTGTGCTGCGTAACTTACATTTCATTAGTTTTGAGGGAAACCTGAATCAGGTGTTTTGATGGCCAAAAACATGAATTACTCACCGAATGAAGTGTAACATCATGTGCACCTCTCATACATCCTAACCACTTTTAAGGCCGTCATCTTCATTTTTCTCTAAGAGTTGCTCTCTTATTTTGTAAACTCTCTTTCATAAGCTTTGGATTTATGATATTCTCAAGCGTCTTCTGCCATTGACAATAAATACAATACAATAATGGACCTGTTTAATTATCACTATGACTGCTCATTGACACCACTTCTCTTGAGTTTGATTGCCCAACTTCCTTCATTTGTCAACTGGCTTCTCCCCTTCAGTTTGGCCCTTTGGTAATTAATGAATTTTGATAATCGATGAGTAACTTCACCGTTGTCAATGGTTATAGGAAAACAATAATAGTCACAAGCTAAGTAGGTGCCATTAAGAACATTCGTATGGTTCAAATTGGACGGAAAGCTAAAACACGGCTAGAAAATAAACTAAATGAGAGGTGAATGAAGGAACTCAGGCATGCCAGAAGTGTTCGGTATAAGAACCCTCAGGTTCTGTTGTACAACAAATACATGAGCACAAATAATAATTAATAAATAATAAATTGACACCTTGGTGGCATGAATTTGTTAAACTAACTTTTCATAAATGAATTTATAAACCCAACTTTTCATAAATTGCATTTTGGTATTTATGAAAGTTGACGTACTAAATAGATAAAAAAATGTCACCAATAACTTATTTAATTTGTTGTAAATGTCATGAATATTTTATCCCTTTTATGACACTCAAAAGTGTCCGTGGTGGCATACAAGCCTTTAACTCGTCTTATTTTCCTTATATATATGTTTAATAGACTTGAATGTTAAATATTCATTTGAAAAACAATTTTTTTCATATTCACTTTTTATATTTAAATTTGTAAATACCTTGAGAAATGAATTCAATTTTTATTATTCAATATTTGAATATCATATAATTGAATTTATTTATTTATTTAATTGCGAGCGTTCACACTTAGATGTTCATCGACCCACGCACGTGGGCCCCACTTCATCCAAAAATCCAATTCGTTGTGATTGATGGAACTTATGGATATACTTTGTGTGTGACCCTCCGGATCCTTATTTTGATAGCAGTTTGTCGTATTCACATATCAAGAGCGGTATCTAGCAACACATCATGACTTCCAAAGAGAGAATGATAAGTTATAACCACAATAACCTTTTACAAACACTTGCTGTGTAATGTAATCTATTTGTCTTGCAATATCGTATAAAACACGAGGGATACTTTGTGTCGTCATCATTTAATGCTTTATTTATCATTCTTTGACCGTATTGGATGGACTTGTCTTCATCTTCCATGACCATAAATTTAGTGACAACACTACCATCTCAATCAAATGATCAAAGATATATTCTTCTTATATTTGGAAGTGACACATTTTGGCTTGATCATTCAATCTATGTCATACCACCAATGACACCCGATGCAAGCTACCTTGTCATACATATAAATTGTCATGGTTTTTGTCATAATACACATTAATAATTATCTCAGGCCGAGAGACTAATACACATGCTTGTAAATAAGAACATTCAATGACTCCCAAAACATGTTGTGTTCCTATTGACATGTCAGTTATTGTGATCTTTTATACTCGAGATCACTACGTGCGATCTTTATCTTGATTGTTGACTGTTTAAACATTTTTTATTTATTAATTTTAAATGCCTTCCATTTTTTTATTAAATCCCAATTGCCCTCAAGTATTAGACTCAGGATATCCAATCACTTGAATATTCTAGTAACAAGGTTCCTTAAAACCTTTTCTCATAGCCCAAGCTATGACTATTGTAACGACCAGAATTTTTTAATAATATTTGTTTCCTAATTTTGTGTGTTATTTTATTTTATACTCAACAAATCTATATCCTTTAATTAATGAAATGAGTATAATTAAATGAGACCGTTGGGTTTCGACTGTTATATGATCGTTGTTCAATATGACCGTTGGAAACTAAACTCTTAACGTTACAATTATTGTTTATAAATTCAAATGATCTTGGTTAATTAATAAAAAAAGAAGAGTTGATGACATCATCCAGTAGACTCGGGTCATATGAAGCTCATCTGTCGGAGCTTGGGAAGGAGGTAGCATCATTGGGCTTTGCTCTGGACCAAGTCCAAGCTGAACTTCAACATATGAAGCTTGAACGGAATCGCCTAAGGGAGAAGTTCAAGCTGATAGAAATCATCACTCGGACAATGTTGTCCGAGCCACCCCAAGATTATGTCATCATAGCAAACCTTACACTTAGGTCCTATGCATGTGTTATAAGGGGTTATGTAACGAAGTCTTAGTTACTTGTGTAAACCTTTTGTATAAATAAAATTGTTATTTCTTATTATGGAAAAGTTGGTGAATTTCAAATATCTGGATAAATATAGGATTAATTTATAGAAGTTCCATATTATTGATGAATTTTGGAAAAAAGGGGTATTTTAGGCTGCCGAATTTTCGTAAAAGAAATCGCATTTTCTCTTTTCTTTCAAGTTTCCTTTTCATGTGGTGTGTCATTCCACACCATGATATTATTTCTTTTTATTCAGTACCTCTACTATAAATGATTCATTTATTGATTGAAAACCCTTGTCCCCTCTCTTTTTATTATTTTCTAAAACCATGTTATATAGCCATTATACTGCAAAAGTTTCGTCTCAAAATTTCTCTCTTTCTCTCATGAAATTCTCTTGTTTATTTATGTGAATACCCAAACCTATTTCGTTTCTATGGGTGTTCATAAATACACAAAAATTATATATTTGATTCTGGAATTTACATACATTTAACCCTCACTCTCTTTCCATGGGTTATAAATGACATAATGATCTTATTTTTAAGCACTTTTAAAACGTCACGATTTTGAAGTGAAACCCATTTCTTTTACTCTCTTTGGGTTATTTATGAAATGTATGATTATGATCTATGTGGATCACATGACAATAAATACATATTAAGTGTGAGCCCTGATAGCGCTCCAATGCATTGGGTAAAGAATTTAATCTCTAGAGATGACAAGTTTCACGATACTTTGGTGAATGACCTTGGTAATTTTTATGACACCTTAGAGATGAACCTTGATGATATGTTCATTAATGTCTAAATTAAATGTTGTAGTCGCATATTCAAGTTATGGTTAAAGTTATTTTCATTATGTTATGCCTCTACTTCCATTTCTTATGTCTTTATGTTTTTCATCAAGTTCTTATTGATATCACAAGTAAATTGATTCCCTTACTTTCCTTACTGGACCTTCTGCTCCCCCTTTCCTTTGATGTATGTCTCCAGGTTATGAGATGCAGTAATTGTACTTAGGAATAACTTATGATGAATCCCTACAAGTGGATTAGAATAATGTTTTATGTTTTCTTGTTTTATATTCCTGATTTCCAAGACACTAGACTTTAAATATCCTCTGTTTGTAAAATGTAATGAAAAGTTATGTAATAAAAGGCGGGATGCCATAGTTGGTAGCAAAAGAAAGTTTAGTTATTTATGGAAATTAGACTATGAAAACTTTTGGAAGAACCCTATAGAAAAGTTTAAATATAGGAATACTTCCTGATATTTTGGTGAGTATTGAGTAAATGGTTTATCAAGCAAATACATCCATGTCTGGATACGAGCAGGTAGAGGCGGCTCTGGCACAGATGTACCTAGGAGTGAAAACTCTGACAAGGAGTTTTGGGCTTGACCCGAGGTATCCTGGTACATGACAATGAGCATTGCTGCACTCTTGGTTACGACACTCTTGGGTGATATGTTTGGTTAATCATAAGCTTTTTATGAATCATTATGAAGGATTTATAGAGAAATGTAATTGTTTAAAGCATGAAGTTTTAAGACATAAAATAATTTATAGTTAAAAGATTCTTAAAACAAATAAGTTTCTTACTAAGGTTTTATTCTTTTAGAAAATGGCGGGCAATAGGAGGAACCGTGCAAATGGTGACCGCAATGGACCATGCATTGACGGCCCTCTGATGGAAGCTGGAATGGAAAATTTCATGCGAATGATGAACCAAATGACTCAAGTTATGGGAAATAATTTGAATCAAGCTGAGAGACCAATCTCACCACAAAGGGAACAACTTTATATTGAGTCTTTTATTCGTCAACGACTACCAACCTTCAGTGGATCAACCGACCCATTGATTGTTGAATAGTGGACCAGCTCTATAGAGAATATCTTTTTTGTACTCCACTGTTCAGAGTAATAGAAGGTCACCCTGGCTGTCTATCGATTAGAGGGAGAAGCTGATCAGTTGGGGGAACTCATTAAAAACATGAGGCCAAGAGTGGAGGTTGAAGCTATGGAGCGGGAAGAGTTCAGAGGGATTTTCTTTATTAAGTATTTCCCTTGTTCCATGAGAACAAGAATGGAGAAGAAGTTTCTCAAGATGAAGCAGAAGGAGAATAAATCTATGGGAAGCTACGAGATGAACTTCACAAGACTTTCCCGTTAAACCTCAATCTTTGTCGTGGATCCTAATGGGAAGGAGGTTGATAGATTATTTGGTGGACTGAGACCTCATCTGCAGAAGAATCTAGCCAATCGAGACTATGACAGCTATGAGGAGATCGTACAGAGTGCAATGAAGGTTGAACTGGAGTTTAGTGAGACACAGTGGTCTCATAAATCCAATGACAAGAAGAGATCAATAGACCCAAGCTTAGGGAGGAGCTTCGATCAGGGAAGAGGAGACAAGCAAGTACAATATCCCATGTGTAATAAATGTGGGAAGAATCATTCAGGGAACTTCTTGCTCGGGAGTGGGAAGTGCTACAAGTGTAGAAGAGATGGCCATATTGCGAGGAATTGTCGTAGTGAGGCGAAACCTCAACTTCCAAACACTAACGACAAGGGGAAGATGGTGCAGGCCCTACCTGATATCCAGTGCTTTAAGTGTGGAAAACTTGGGCACTTTGCCAATCACTGTCCAAATCTGAGGGCAGTGGAGGGGAATCACCATCAGTCTCAGCATAGGCCAAGGGGGAAAGGTCGTGCTTTTGCTATCACGATAGCTGAAGTTGAAGCGCCAAATTATGTGGTGGTAGGTACTCTTTTTGTTCTCTCAAATCTAGCAAGTATTTTGTTTGATTCTGGTTCTACTCATTCCTTTATTTCCTCCAAGTTTGCAAAGAATTTAGAATCAACCTCTGATTTGCTAAAAGTAGAGTTATCAGTCAAGGCTCATGGTGGGATTATCCAAGCATCGCCAATATTTAGAAACTCTAGTATTTAATTTAGTGAGCACAATCTTATCGCAAATCCAATAGTCATTCCCTTGCTGGAATTCGATATTATACTAGGGATGGACTGGCTTTCAAAGTATAATGCTAAGATCAAATGCAGAAGCAAGGAAATCTCAGTAGTCTTGAATAGAAAACCTATAGTTATCTTCCAATGAGAGATATCTCAACCTGATCTTTGTCTAGAAGAACCTCCTATATCATTATTTATGGAGTTTATCAGTGAAGAAGAAGAAGGAAATGCGAGTTTGAGGATAGAAAATGTCCCCATCGTTCAGGAATACGTTGACGTATTTTCTGAGGAGTTACCCGGACCTCCCCCAGAAAGAGAGGTAGATTTCTCTATTGAACTTGTACCTGGATCCCATCCGATATCAAAGACCCCGTATAGGATGGAAAATGTGGAGTTGTAGGAGATAAAGAAACAACTCCAAGATCTTTTGGAGAAGGGGTTTATCCGTCTGAGTGTGTCTCCTTGGGGATCACCTGTTCTCTTTGTGAAGAAGAAGGATGGATCGATGCGGCTATGCATTGATTATAGAGAACTGAACGAGATCATAGTGAATAAAAAATACCCTCTTCCAAGAATTGATGACTTATTTGACCAACTTCATGGGACTCAATTCTTCTCTAAGATTGATCTTCGATCTGGTTATCATCAATTGAGGGTGAAGAAAGAAGATATTCCAAAAACTGCCTTTCGATCAAGATATGTGCATTATGAGTTTGTTGTTATGCCCTTCGGACTGACTAATGCACCTGCTATTTTTATGGATTTGATGAATAGAGTCTTTAAGGACTAACTTGATAACTTTGTGGTAGTTTTTATTGATGATATTCTAATACATTCCAAAAGTCGCAAGGAGCATGAGGATCATCTAAGGGTTATTTTGCAAACTCTACAAAAGGAGAGGCTTTTTGAAAAGTTCAACAAATGTGAATTCTAGTTACAAAAAGTTGCTTTCTTGGGGCACATTGTTACCAATGAAGGGATCACAGTTGACCCTGAAAAAACAAAGGTTATAGAGGAGTGGCCTCAGCCTACGACGATAACTGAGATTCGTTGTTTCCTTGGATTAGCAGGATATTATAGGAGGTTTGTGAAAAAAATTTCACGACTTTATAATCCATTAACCAAGGTAACTCGAAAAGGGGTCAAGTTCATCTGGATAAAGGAGTGTGAGGAAAGTTTCCAAGAGCTGAAGAAGAGATTGGTTACCGCACCTGTGTTAACTCTACCCTCAAGTGGAGAAGGATTCGTTATTTTTAGCAATGCATCTCTAAAAGGGATTGGGTGCGTCCTCATGAAAAATGACAAGGTCATTGCTTATGCATCTCAGCAGTTGAAGATTCATGGGAAGAACTATCCTACGCATGATCTAGAGCTGGCTGCGGGCGTTTTTGCTCTGAAGATATGGAGGCACTATCTTTATGGGGAGAAATGTGATATATACACAGATCATCAAAGTTTGAAGTATATTTTCACACAAAAGGAATTGAAAGTGAGACAAAGGAGATGGTTGGAAATTCTTAAAGACTATGATTGTTCAGTTCATTATCATCCTGGAAGAGCACACAAAGTCGTTGATGCATTAAGCAGGAAAGACCCAGCTATTCTGTCCATGATGAGGATTCAAAGAGATCCTTTGATCAATGACCTAGTAAAACTGGATATGGGAATTATAAGGGAAGAGACATCATCAACCCTAACCCAAATGATTTCTCGACCATCATTACTAGAGAAGATCAAGAAAGATCATAAAGAATATCCTTTATTACAGAAGAAGTTTGAGGTTGTGAAGGATGAGAAGTTTTCTGAGTTCAATATTGATCAAGAAGGTGTACTGAAATTTCGTACAAGAATATGTGTTTCATCTATTCTGGAAATAAAGAAGGAGCTGATGGATGAAGCTCATATCTCTACTTTCTCTATACATCCTAGAAGCACAAAAATGTATAGGGACCTTCATGATAATTATTGGTGGGATAATATGAAAAGAGAGATTTCTAACTACACTTCAAGGTGCCTGGTATGTCAACAAGTGATGGCAGAGTGAAAACTTCCTAAAGGGGTATTGAAACCATTACCCATACCAGCATGGAAGTGGGACAATATCACTATGGACTTCGTCACTGGACTCCCGAGAACTTCCAAAGGAAAAAATGCGATATGGGTTATTGTGGACCGTCTCACCAAGACTGTCCATTTTATCTCTATTTGGGAAGATTTCTCCCTTGATCAACTTGCTAGGATTTACGTGAAGGAAGTGGTAAGGCTGCATGGAGTTCCACTTTCTATCGTATCTGATTGTGATCCAAGGTTCACATCAAAATTCTAGAGAATTCTTTAACATGCTCTAAGTACCGAATTGAATTTCAGTACGACCTATCACCCCCAAACTGATGGTCAATCTGAAAGGACTATTCAAACACTCAAGGACATGCTGAGAACATGCTCAATGGAATTTAAAGGTGGATGAGATCAACATCTCCCTTTAGTTTAGTTCTCTTACAACAACAACTTCCACTCAAGCATTCAAATGACACCCTATGAAGCTCTATATGGGAAGCGATGTAGAACTCCTACTTACTGGGACAAAGCTGGTGAGAGAAAGCTTCTTGGGTTGGATCTTGTGCAAGAGATGACAGAAAAAGTCCATGTCATCCAACAACACATTAAGGCTGCTTAGAGTCAGCAAAAGAGCTATGCTGACAACCGTCGAAAGGACTTGAAGTTTGATGTTGGTGACAAAGTGTTTCTTCAGATTTCACCTTGGTGGTGAGTCATGAGATTTGGGAAGAAAGGGAAGCTCAGCCCTAGGTACATTGGCCCCTATGAAATCCTTGATCACGTGGGAGCAGTGGCCTATCAGATTACACTTCCTCTAAATCTATCACAAGTTCATGATGTCTTCCACATATCCCTCTTGAGGAAGTACATACCTGACCCTTCACATGTACTAAATCCAGAGGTGGTACAACTGGAACATGACCTCTCTTATGAGGAGTAGCCGGTGGAGATCTTGGATCGCAGAGACAAGGTTCTACGCAACAAGACTACCTGCCTTGTTAAGGTGTTGTGGAGGAACCACAAATGCAAGAATCCACATGGGAACCAGAGGAGTTTATGAGACAGAAGTACCCCCACCTTTTCTTATCAGAGGGTACGAGATAAAATTTCGGGGACAAAATTTCTTAAGGGGGGAAGAATGTAACGACCCGAACTTTTTAATAATATTTGTTTCCTAATTTTGTGTGTTATTTTATTTTATACTCAACAAAACTATATCCTTAAATTAATGAAGTGGGTATAATTAAATGAGATCGTTGGGTTTCAGTTGTTATATGATCATTGGTCATATGACTGTTGGAAACTAAACTCTTAAAGTTACAATTATTGTTTATAAATTCAAATGATCTTGGTTAATTAATACAGAAATAAGATTTGATGACATCGTCCAGTAGACTTAGGCCATATGAATCACATCTGTTAGAGCTTGGAAAGAAGGTAACATCACTGGGCTTTGCTCTGGACCATGCCCAAGCTGAACTTCAACATGTGAAGCTTGAACGAAATCGCCTAAGGGAGAAGTTCAAGCTGATAGAAATCACCACTCGGGCAATGTTGTCCGAGCCACCCTAAGATTCTATCACCATAGCACACCTTACACTTAAGTCCTATGCAGGTGTTATAAGGGGCTATGTAACGAATCCTTAGTTACTTGTGTAAACCTTTTGTATAAATAAAATTGTTATTTCTTATTATGGAAAATTTGGTGAATTTCAAATATCCGGATAAATATAGGATGAATTTATAGAAGTTCCATATTATTGATGAATTTTGTGAAAAAGAGGTATTTTGAAATATTTTTGTATTCTTTAAATAATTAATAATGTGAATTGATTTTCAAAAAATGGTCTTCTACAGTTGTGTTTGGTAAGAAATTTAGTGCCTAATAAGATCAACATAATTTTTAGTGAATAGTAAAGTATGAATAGTAACATACCCGTATGAATAACAATGGATAGTAATGAATAGTAAATTGACTAAAAAATAGAAACTTTACCCATGAATGTATAAATACATTTTAGACATCTTAAAAATGAAAAAATGATCATAGTATAAGTTTTGGTATTTTTGTATGTCATAAATATTTTATTTACAATTTTATAATTAATTTAATAATTTAAAATGTAAATGTATTTTCATAAAATGTAATCATATATTGCTAATTTATTATCTTATGGTTATACGATAATTTTATGGGACCTTGATTACTTTCTTAAGGTGTTACAAAATGAGTTATAGTTTTAAAGTTGTATTTTTTGGAATAAATAATGATTTTATTTAAAAATTAAATTAAAAATATTTAGAAAATTACTTTCATAAAATGAAGTCCATTTTTGAATTCAGAGCATCGATATTAGGTTAGGGTGGATTTTTAGGGTTTTTCTGAAACAATTGTTTTTTTGGTGAATAGTAAAAATATAGTTCTGAGTTTAGAGTGTTTAATGAAATCATTGATAATGTAATCATGTTGTAATAAATCTGTTCGACTTATGAATAGTAATATATGTTATAAGGTGTCCCAAGTGGTCAATATCATGGGCAAATGCCACGGGAAAACCCATGGTTTTGCAAATACCACAGATGAGGTGTCCCTTGGAAATTAATTAAACATTCCCTCTCTTTCCCTATAAATACCAAGCCATTCCCTTATTCATTTCATTCCAAAATCCTACTCAACAAAGTTATAGTCTTTTTACCTCCCAAGGAGTCCTCCAAAGGTTCCCTCAATCCCCCCAAGGTCCCAACCTTCAAGCTTTCGAAGTTACTCTTCAAGGTAAGGGAACCTTTCACCCTCCTCTTTTAAGTCATGACTTCCTTTATGTTACGTCTTCTAGTTTCCATTTCATTATGTGGGGGTATGTTCTTCTATATCTTTATTACTGTCCATTTCATTTCCAATTGATGAGAGACCCTTTCTGCTCTCATCAGTTTATTTTTCTGAATTATAAGCGACGCCGTTAGGCTGCTGAATTTTCGTAAAAGAAATCACATTTTCTCTTTTCTTTCAAGTTTCCTTTTTCATGTGGTGTGTCATTCCATGCCATGATATTATTTCTTTTTATTCTGTAACTATACTATAAATGATTTATTTATTTATGGTAGACCCCTGTTTCCTCTCTTTTTATTATTTTCTAAAACCATGTTATATAGCTGTTATGCTGCAGAAATTTCGTCTCAAAATTTCTCTCTCTGTCATGAAATTCTCTTGTTTATTTATGTGAATACCCAGACCTATTTAGTTTCTATGGGTGTTCATAAATACACAAAAATTATATATTTGATTCTGGAATTGACATACATATAACCCTCACTCCCTTTCCATGGGTTATAAATGACATAATGATCTTATTTTTAAGCACTTTTAAAACGTCACGATTTTGAAGTGAAACCCATTTCTTTTACTCTCTTTAGGTTATTTATGAAATGTATGATTATGATCTATGTGGATTACATGAAAATAAAGACATATTAAGGGTGCACCCTAATAGCGCTCCAATGCATTGGGTAAATAATTTAATCTATAGAGATGACAAGTTTCACGATACCTTGGTGAATGACCTTGGTAATTTTTATGACACCTTAGAGTTGAACCTTGGTGATATATTCATGAATGTCTAAATTAAATGTTGTAGCCACATATTCAAGTTATGGTTCATGTTATGTTATGCCTCTACTTCCACTGCTCATGTCTTTATGTTTTTCATCAAGTTCTTATTGATATCACAAGTAAACTGATTCCCTTGCTTTCCTTACTGGGTCTTCTGCTCACCCTTTCCTTTGATGTATGTCTTCAGGTTATGAGATGTAGTAATTGTACTTAGGAAGAACTTATGATGAATACCTACAAGTGGATTGGAATAATGTTTTATGTTTTCGTGTTTTGTGTTCCTGATTTCCAAGACACTAAATTTTAAAGATCCTCTATTTGTAAAATGTAATGAAAATTTATGTAATAAAAGGCAGGATGCCATAACTACACCACTACCCATAGAGTTTTAAGGTAGGTTAGTTTCCCAGTAATTTGTGGTGTCACACTGGGGGTGGTGGGATCAATGTGTTACCGAATTCTTTTACTCGTATGTATTCAAACCTTCTCACTTGTTAGGATGTATGGATCTCGTATGTTTCACTCAATGCACCATATGCAAGACAGAAAGTAAAGAGAGTATGACATGAAATATCTTTACAAGGTTCGATCCCAATGTGGGTGTCTACTCCCAGTTATGTTCGGGTTGAGTCTGAGATGCAGGTGCTTCACTAATAATGCAAAGTGAATACACAACTGTCTCCTGACTGTTTATTGTCTCTTAACTAGTTCTTTATATCAGTTCCTGCTAATTTATAATGATGTTTCAATTTCCCTTTTTTGAACAAGATCCTCTTTTAACTTTGGGATATCAATGAATCTAAAAAATGGGTCGTCTTCCTCAAACCGAGGTCTTCGACATCCAGTAGATGTTTAAAGATAGAAACATTCTAGTTGGCCTCTTCCTCTCAATTTCAGAATGATCAACATGTACATGGGAACATGCAAACATATGTTGTCTTCCTCCTTGATCTTCTTTGAGCTTTCTAATAATCTTCAACATCAACAACTCCTCATTCTTCAAGAACATCAATGACCAATGGACATACCAGTAGTAGCAACATAATCTTTCTCACTCTCTCTTTTCTTTTTTCGTTCTTTTCTTCTTCTTCTTCAAGACTTCTGATATATAAGAGATGCAGGTCGATATCTCCCCTCTTTCTATCTTTCTTTAACGCATAAGATATTTTAGGAATTGTAGTGTTGGCTTTATTTTCTCAAAATTTCCCTTACCTTCTTAACCATATTCTTTTTATAAACTCATAATTATCTCATGGATTACTTTTCCAATATTTGAAATATGGAAATATCCTTGATCTTAGGCTCTTGTGATTCTCTCATTTATCATTGGTCAAATAATAACCATGAATAGCCCTAGTGTATATCTTCAATACTGATTTTCAAATATTTGTATTTGAAAACTATAGAATTATCTCTCTAGAGATCTTCTCAGTATTCCTCTTTAATTTTCTATAAATATCTCCCATTTAATCTGTTTAAATATTCTTCAGAAAAAAGACTCCATCTTTGATCATCATAAATGAATTTCAAATAATCGTATTTGAAATTTTAGATTTATTGTGTGAAGATCTTCTCAAATCCTTTTAATTTATTCTCATACTCGCCTTATTCTTCTCTTTAAGATTCCAAAAAATGTGTACATCTTTAATCTACATTTTCATGAACACATGCAATAAACCCTTGCGGCGTGCAACTTCTTCTCACGGTTCATTTCTCTTCTCCATATTCCTTGGATTGATTCACGTCCAATCACATAAAGCATCATGATATTTTTTTCATTTTAGAATGGATCAAAATCATCGTATTCTATCTTCAAAATATTTGCATTCTTCAACGGTTTAATCTCACATAAAAATAGTTGACCATACACATCACAACAAGCTCAATTATCTTACGCGTCCTTAAAAATATATCTCATATGCTCATAAGGATCTTATTTATTTGAAGTAAAATATTATGTATCATCTATGATATGTTATGTATTATCTCATATGCTTTGAATTATATTACATACCACTTGGAAAATCTTATGCAACATCAAATATATATTATATATCACTTTGAAAGCTTTTCAATTGTCGCATCTCAGTATGAACTTCAACATATATATTATGTATGCACTAGGATATATTATGTATCAACAAGAAAAATTTACGTACCATCTGAAAGATGTTACATATCACAGTGTAACTACTAATTTTTCTTGCATATCATATATAATATGTTATGTATCTTAGTGAGATTTAGTAATTTTCCAATATTCAATTTTTTTAGGATCTCTTATATACCTTTGAAAATTCTGCATTTATAAATCAGAATTCCATAATTTCTACAACTCAGCTCAAAAACTTCTTTAAACATTCTCTAGGAATCTCCAACCACTCTAGTTCATCACAAAACAACTCAAATGACTAGGAATTTATCAAACTTTCATAAATCTCTTCAAAAAAATTCCCAAAGCATATAAAACATAAATACTCTTATTGAGCATTTTAATGTGTTTCCACTACCTCATCGATTCCAACTTCCAACTTCATCAATATACATCGGTTGATAGTGATTTAATTAATTATCAATTAAAAACACCCTTCTCAACTCTATACTTGACATTTTAAATCTTCATCCAAGTTATTTTTTATAAAATGTAGCATCATCAATCAAGATAACACAAGGATGGAAACTCACTTTAACTCATGACCATCTATATTATTTATCTCAGCATCTCTTCAATATTTTCAATAGCCAGCTTCTCAAACTCATCAAGACCATTTCATAGATAGTGCTTACAACACTTATAGATATTCTTTTATCTCCCACTTGCAAAACCTATCATTAATTCCCATCAATTCCAACACAACAATCATTAGATATGAGCCTCTTCCTTGAATCTGCATATCCTGAACATTTAAGCAAGAGAAACTTCATCTTCATTGCTCATATCTTCATGGGAGCCTCTCATTCTCCTTTTCCAACAATACAATACTTAAAATCCATTGGACACTTCAATTTCCCCATTTGAATTTGTTGTTAATATCCATTACAATATCCAATTAAGTTAAAGTCAATATGATCCTTTTTTTATTTCTCATCCTTATTAACAATAAATACAAAGGTTCAATATTAATATATTGTCATACTCAAATCATGCTTCACTCATGACTGAAATTTCATCTTCATCTTAACGAAATTAAAACTTAAGACACCCAAGAGAAGGATGACATCACATTTCTTATAGAAATGAGCCATAAATTAATTAAATATTTGTTTATGTGAGCTAGAACATTATAGAAATTAAGAGAGAGAGAGAGAGAGAGAGAGATTAATTTAGAGATCTAAGTTGTCCATAAACATCTCAACATGTGATACCAACTCAGAATTCTTCTTTCAGGGGCCATTGAAGCATATTTTTCAATTTATCACCTACAATCAACTCAACAAACGCATCAAAAATATTCAAGCACAAACATGTTTCTCCCCCTTCCAAATTACTTCTCTTCCTTAGTCAATTCAACACATTATACTCCTTAAAATTATAATTAATTAAATCCACAACCCTGATGAAACAAATGTGAAAATCATACATCAATTTCATCATTTCCTTGAAATTCAAATTTTTACATGAAATGCTGATATTCTGGAAGCTTTTTCATCTTCTCAACTCTCCCTCAAGGGATACAATCAATCAATTCTTCATAATGGTAGGTCTTCTTTAAAATGAACTCCAAACATATCTTTATGATACCAATTATAATGTTGTAAAGAGGCGTCAAAGTACCAATTCAGCTCCATTTGTTTCAGAACTCTTCATGTTTGATCCTCTATTTTTCCAAACTTAAGCATTCCTAGGCAGTATAATATTATTCTTTTCTTTAGTTTTCTTATTATGTGGAATTCCCCTTTTCACATTATCTATCAAGAAACTTGCATTTACTTCTCTAGTGACCTAGTAAATTGATGGAGTTGTTGTTTTATTTGTTGTCAGTACATTTGAAGTTCCTAAGGATCGTTGAATCACTAAAGAGGGTGGGTCGGGGGGGTGAATCAATGCTTGTCTTTTTGCAAATTTTAAATTTAAGAAACATAACCCCTAAAACTTGTTAGAGTTTCTTCTTTAACAACTTTTAGTAAACTCATATGCATGAAAATGTAGGAAAGTAAACAAGGCACACAAGATTTACAAGGTTCAAACTTAGTGTGAGAACCTACATCCTTTCCATTGCCACTCCTATGGGTTTATAGAATTTCACTATTATGAATAAATGAATACAGATTTTGTGCCAAATCCCATTAGAAACCTTCTATATCCCTATAGGAATTATTATACTGACTCCTGTAAGTTTACAAATTTTTTTAACAAAATTTGTGCCATAATAAAAGTAAGTAACTTTGTTCAAACTGCTCCGTCAAATGTCTGTTAGGAAACTCTTTCTGATGGGATTGTGTCTGATGACCTCTGCTTGATGCACCTTTTCTAAACCTGTTCCTTTTACAAATCCTTTGTTCTATCTGATTAGCTAATTCAGTTACTCATAAAATTCTGATAAAAACAATGTCTGGTCTTCATTGTCCGATAAATCTCTATCCGGTGATTTGAACTATCTAATGTCCAATCTTCTAACTGAAGCCTTTGTCCAAAAACTCTTCTTCAACACAAAATTCAAATTCAGTTGGAAACTCTATTATAACATGAAATATGCAGTGTTTCATCTTTTATGCATGGGTGAACAGTGACAAATATAATGCCCTTATGCACTCCTATTTATAGGTGCTCCAGAAATAGCAAAGGTGGGAAACTTGAAAAGTTTTCCTGCTCACCTGAATTCATAAATACAAATTTATAAGATATTTGAACTTTATTTGAATGATTCTATAACCTTCTCAACTCTTCTGGATTCTTCTCAAATCTTATTGAATTCTCTAGAACTTCATAATTCTCAACTTTACTCAAATTAGAACTTTACAAAGTTCTTCCAAAAGTTCTGTCTGGAGATTGATTGTCTAGAAATTTTCTATCCAGAACTCTGTCTAGAACTCTCTCCATTTGTCTGGTTCTCTTGACCCACTTGAAATACAAAACATTGATTCAGTATGGTCAATGTTTCTTAGTTTAAACTCTGGAAACAAATATTTTTTGGTGGACATCCTTACAAAAAATTCATTCATAAGACTTTCTTGTGAAAATATTGTTTGATGGACTTTCTAAACCAGATCCTCAAAACATCACAACTTTGAACTTCAGTCTTCTTATGTTGGATTTTCTTGACTCGCTAAAGTAAAAATCTCTTAAACCAAACAAATAAAATTTTCTCTATCCGTTTCTCCAAGACAACTGAAGATGGTTAACCACATTATTTCAACTTCTAAAGAATTTAATTGCCTATGCCATCTCTATCTAGCAGCAACTTCAACACATCTGAATTTTTATCTATACAGAGACTTTGTCCGCTTAAATGCATCCAGTCACTCAGTAATCTTGCATCCAATTTTTTTTTTTGGAGAACGATTATAAACTTGATCTCCCCCTTTGTCTTTTTTTAGATAATCAAATCTAATTTATTGAGTCACTTTTCATTTCTTCCTCATTTTTCACAATCGAAAAAAACTCAACAACAACAACTTCATAGATTCTTACAAAATCTATATCTGATGAATCATATCTTGTGCTTCTTCTTTGTTCCATCTGATATCCACCATCTGATCATGTCTATTTAAAGATATATGTCTGAGTCTGTTGCATCAAAAGTTCCTTCACACCAACTAAAACGTTCTAACAGAATCTTCGTTTTGGTGGTTCATATAATGGATCCTATGATAAAAAACTTTTCAATTATTTGACCTTCAAAAAAAAACTTCCAGCTTTCTTGTAACTTTTCTGTCCAGAGAACTGTGTTCAGAAATTTCAACATTGTACAGAACATCTTCTGTTGTGGATATGTCTGGTAACTCCACCAGGAGATGCATCCGAATCTTTGAGTTCGGAACCTCTGTGTCTAGAAAACTACAACTCTCTGTTCTTCAAAAATCTTGGATCATAAAATGCTTTCATGATGCTTAGTATCATTAAAGAATGGTTTTATCATCGTCTGATTTGATTTGGAAAGTTATAAAACTTCCCAAATATCATAACTTTAAAACTTTAAAACTTTATTCTTTTCTAGAAACTTGAAAAACTTTCTTAACACAATTTCCAGAAACTTTACAATAAACACATTTTAAGAACATGCACCTATTCTACAAAAATATTCTTTAAAAAAAGTTAATTTTTAACAAAAATAAAAGTTTGTTAAAAAAACATCACAAAAGATCTTTAATCCCCCCCCCCTTTGGATTTGTTGACAACTCTCATCTATAACTTTTCCAACTCATCATCTTTCAACACCCATACTTTCACAACTCATTTTCATAACAACTCAAAATTTTAACTTTCACCAAAACAAAACCTTTATCTAAAGAGAGTGTACTAATACCACACTACTGAATAAAATAATGTTGTTAAAGAAATTCCATCCCTCCGTGACAAGCAAATTTACAGCCATATTAAGATAAACTCCCCCTCATTTTTCATTACTCTCACTGTTCTTTCTCTCCCCCATTTTATGATAACCACAACTTCATATTCATTTATGTAAGAAAAATACTTCTCTCTCCCTTTTAAGACAATGTCGTACATATTCTCCCCCTTTTTCAATATAATCCAAAACATGGTGGGGGTCCTCTTTAATATGTTTTAGGAAGTCTGTGGTGGAGGCTGAACATGAAGTTGCAGCCTCAATTCTTTAAATATTTATTTTGAAATAACTTTGGTAAAGATATCATCAATTTGATACTTTTTTGAAATATATTCCAGAAAAAACATCTCCACCAGCAACTTTCTCTTTTATAAAGTGAAACTTATTATCAATGTACTTTGATCTTGAGTGTTGGACAAGATTTTTAGAAAGATCAATTTCACTTTGATTATCACAAAGTATCTTCAATAGTGTAGAAAATTTCACTTTTAAATATTATAGCTGAACTTTCATCCACAAAATTTGAGTACAAGCTTGTGTAGATACAACATATTACGATTCTATTATGCTCAAAGTTATTGAACTTTTTTTCTTATTGTGCCAACTCACACAATATTTTCCCAAGAAAATTTTCCCTCCTAAATTTGATTTTTTTCATTATAATTTCCAACCCAATCAACATTAGTATAACCATTAAAGTTCATATCACAACTTCTTTTGTATAATAGCTCATATTAATTTGTTCCTTTAACATATCTCAGAAATCTCTTTGCATCCAATATATGAGATTCTTTAAGATCACTCTAATATATAACACATAAAGTCATATCATAAACAATATCAGGTCTTGAGGTTGTAAGTTAAAGCATACTTCTTATTAGCTTTCAAAAATATTTCTGATTCACACGTTTTCCAGTTTCATCTTTACTCAACTTTGTGCTCACTAAAATTGGATTAGAAACTTATTTAGAATCTTCCATGCCAAAATTTTATATTAACTCCATAACAAACTTTTCTTGAGATAGGAAAATGTATTTTCCTTTTGTTAAACATGTAAACCAAGGAATAAAGTTAATTCTCATAACATTGACATCTCAAAAAATTTCTTCATTTTCTCAGAGAATTATTTATAAACTTTTTCTTCATCTTCAGTAAAAATTATATCATCTACATACATAATTAAAATCAGGGTGTTGGAGTTAATTTATTTCACATACAAGTTGTTATCAACTTTTCCTTTAGAAAAATTCAACATTATCTAACAATTATCAAGTTTGGAATACCAATAATGTGGGGATTGTTTCAACTCATACAAAGATTTATTCAATTTATAAACCTTTCTTCCATCTTCATCAAGTAGAAACCCACAAGATTTTTCAATGTAAACTTCTTCTTCAATCTCACCATTAAGGAAAGATGACTTTACATCTATCTGATAAACATTTTAACTTAAATGTATATCTATTTCTAGAAACATTCTAATAGTTTCTAATTTTTCATTGGGGGAAAAGGTTTCTTCAAAATCTAAACCTTCCACCTATGCATAGCCTTTACAAACAATTCTTTCTCTATTTCTTGAAATTTATCTATGTTCATTAAATTTTTTTTCTAAACACCCACTCTATTCCAAAAAAAATTTTATATGTTGGTCATGGAAAAAGTTCCCACATTTCATTTTTATCAATTTTATCCAACTCTTCATTCATTTCATTCACCCATTCTTTGTCTTTTACTACTTCAGAAACTGATTTTGGTTAAATTTGTGAAATGAGTGATGTCTAATTTTCTAATCTCAACCTTCTTCTAGTCTGAATTAGATATTTATGATTTCTAAGCATATTTTTAGTTTCAACCTATTTTTGTAAGGTAGGAAATTTCAAAGTTTCTATTCCAACTTCACTTTCCTCATCACATGATTCCTCTGAGTCTTGATATATTAGTTTTGTCTCACTTTAACTTTCATTAGAAATCTTCAGTTTTTATTCCTCAACATTTTCAACATCCTTTGCTAAGGAATTTGGATTTTTAATAACTTTAACATCATAGGAATCCACCAAATTTTATAAATATTTGTTCCAAAATTTGTAACTTCTTCCATTTGTTGAATATCCCATGAAATTTCTTTCCTCATCTTTTTCATAAAATTTCCCAAGATTCGGATTTTTGATTTTTGGAAAACAAGGACTTCCAAAAACCTTGAAGTATTTCATTTAAGGTTTTTTGTTATACCACATTTATTAGGAAGTCATGTTGGATTCCGGCCTTAGAAAACATTTTTTTGTACATGTACAACAATACTCGTAGGTTCTCTCCAGTAGAACTTTGAAATTTTTTATTTTTCTAACATGCTCCTTCCCATTCCCACCAAACTTCTATTTTACTTTCTTTTACTCTATTTTATTATGGGGTGTATGGAGTACTATAATGATGTTTGATTCCATTCTTTTTTATATAAGATTCAAAATCATTACATGTGAATTCTGTACCATTATATGTTATCAAATTCTTTATATAAACCCCCATTTCTCTCTCAATATCTCTTCTAAAAAATCTGAACATTTCTACAATCTCTTACTTGGGTTTCATCAACATGATGTTGTTCATCCGAGTGAAATCATCAATAAAAGTGAAAAATTAAAAATCTATTTTTTTTTCAATGTCTCATCGGTCCACAAAGATTTAAATGAATAAGTTCAATAGGTATGGTAGATTGAATCTCAACTTTCTTATAGATTTTACTAGTCATTTTCCTTTTCTGAAAAGTTATGCAAATATCATCTTCTCTTCTTTTCAATGCTAGAAAATTTCATACAACATCAACTTTAGAAAGTTTTTTTTGTGATTTTCTTCCCAAGATGCCCAAGTCTATGATCCTAAAATTTATTTTCATCTTCAGCACTTTGATAACAATAGTCACACTATTCTACTATTTGGAAAATATTTTCGTTGGTTCTTTCTCCTTTAGTAACAACTTTTCAATCTTTCACACTTTTTATGATACAAGAATATTTTCTAAAGATCACTTCTTTCCCATCATCACAAATTTAACTTACACTAAGTAATTTGTGTTTTAGTCCATCGATAAATATAACTTCCTTAGATTTCAACTTTTCAACTTCAATCTTAGTCATTCAAATTCCTCTGATTTTTAAGGAATTATCATTCCTGGAGGTAACTGTTCCTCCATATTGATTTTCAACATCTTTCAAGATTTTCAAATCTCTAATCATGTATGAAGAACAACCACAATACAGAATCCATGGGTTATTCCTTTTAGTTTATTTTATGGTTGTATCAACAATAAATTATCTTTCCTCGACTTTCTTATTTACAACTTATTTTTATTTTATAGCATAAGAACATTTCCTTGGAAGAGTTGTTATACATTCTTTGGTACGATGGACAACCTAGTCACATCTTCCACATACTTCTTCTAAACATTCATTTTTTTCATTGGATGTTTTCTAACATCTTAATATTTTACTTTTTAAACATTTTGTGTTTTAGGAATGTTACCCTTTTTGCTTCCACTGTTGCTTCCCCTCTATTCATACCTTCTTTCAGGAAGTGACAAATTATGCCAATAGTTATATGCCTTGTGCCCATAGATTCCATAGCTCCAGAAAAAACCATCAAATATTGGTTTTCTGTAGAAGTATAATATTTCTCTGTAGAAATTTTTTTGAGGTTCATAACTTCTTTCTACTCTAACATTCTCTAGGCATGCACCAACTTTATTATATAGAGAATTTTCAAATTTTAGGAATGTGATAGATTTTTCACAACCCTTCTCAACCTAATATTTTCCAGTAGTTTTATTAACACCTAAAATGTTAGAAAAATCAGATGAATCTTTTTTTTGGAAGTTAGAGATTTCACCTAATTCTTGGAATGTGATTTTTCTGTATCTTTAGATGATTATGCTTTTACTTCTAAAGTCTTGCTAAAATTTTCATTCAACATTCTTAAGGACCTTTCATCCTCAAGGAGTTTTGACTAATTTTTTTTAACTTCATCTTCTTCCAACTTATTATTGAGGTCTTCAACTGTCTTTCCCTATTCAGAAATTCTTATTTTGTAGCCTAAGATCTTCCGAATGTATTTTTCTTCATTTTTAGAAATATCTTTTCTTCCTTCAACCAATTTCCACTATCTTTCCTCATAATTATATTTTATTTCTTGAGAGTTATGTTTTTCTCAAGACATGCAACAAGTTCTTGTCTAAGATAATACTCTCTATAAGATTCTTCACCTCCTCCTTCTTATTCATTTTTTGAGGAATCTTATATTTTCTCAACTTTTGTAATGAACGTTCTGAACAATTTTGAATTTTCATCTTCTGAAGAATTGTTTCTAATTAAGTCAGATTCAATTTTCTTACTCAACATAATTTTTTTTTTCTCTTGAACTTTTTTCCACCAGTATACTTATTTTATTTATTGAAAGTTTTATCAAACTTATTTCATCGAATTTTTTCTTCACAATTATCTTAAAATTCACAAAATTTATTTTTAGGGAAATTCATAGCAAAATGACTGATTCCACCACACTCAAAACATTTGATAGGAAGTTTTTCTCCATAATTTTCTCTTCCTCTTAGATAATTCTTGGATATAAAAGACTTTATTTTTTTATTAAACTCATCATCCTACTTATCTTTAGAATAATAAGGATCAACATCTTTGGTATCTTGAATTTTCATCTTTCCCATAACTTCAAAATCCATTTCATCTTTGATCTTCTTTTAGAATATTAGAGATTTTCTCATTTCATAGGAAATAATAAAGTTGTGCAATTCATCAAGTGATAAATATTATTTATCTTCTAAATAAGATATTTTAGAATCAAACCTGTTCAGAAAGTTTTCTCATGAGTTTCTTAACAATTATAGAATCTTTCAAGAGATCTCCAAAACCATTGATGTTTCAAACAACTTCATTCACTCTATTGAAGTAATCATTAATAGTTTCTTCATATATAATTCTTATGTATTCAAATTTGCTACGCTAGAATTGTAGCTTTGCTTCCTTAACGTTGGTATTTTTTTATAAAATACTTTCAAACTTGTCCCACATATCTTTTCTATTTTGAGACCTATCACCTTTATATAAACATTTTCTGATAGAGATATAATAATAGAATTTCTAGATTTTCCATCAACTTCGATGTTTCACTTATCAACAAAAGTCATAGGGACATCTTTCTCAATGGGTGGAAACCCAATTTTAGCAGCATCAACAACTTCTAGGAAAAGTGACAGAAGATAGGGAATCATTCTATTTTTTCATCCATTATAATTTTTTCCATCGAAAGTAGGAATTATTCTACTATTGATGAAATTGAGATTATCCATGATAAGGACTGAACATGGGAACCTTCCTCTAATACCACTCGAAGATCCTAAGGATTATTGAATCACTAGGGGTGAATCAATGATTATTTTTTATAAATTTAAACTTTAAGAAACTTAACCCCTACAACTTTTTAGAGTTTCTTCCTTATTAACTTTTAGAAAAATCATATGCATGAAAATATAGGGAAGTAAAAAATTCCCACAATATTTACAAGGTTCGACCTCAGTGTGAGAACCTACATCCTTTCCATAGCCACTCTTGTGGGTCTATGAAAATTTACTATTATGAAGTGAATACAACTTTTTTGTCAACTACCATTAGATACCTTTTATCTCCTGATAGGAATGATTATATTGACTCCATTTAGTTTACATTTTTTTCTTACAAAATTTGATCCATAAAAAAAGTAAGTAGATTTGTTCAAACTGCTCCGCCAAAGGACTATCCAAAAACTCTTCTCTGATGTGACTGTGTCTGATGGGCCTGCATCCGATGACCTCTTTCTGATGCACCTTTTCTGAACTTGTGCCTTTTACAAAACCTATGTTCCGTATGATTAGAAAACTCATCACCTCGCAAAATTTTTCTCAAAACTCTGTCTGATCTTCACTGTTTGGTAAATCTATGTCTGGTAATCTGAACTATCTATTGTTTGATCTTTTGATAGAAGCCTCTTTCCGAAAACTCTTCTACAACACAAAACTCAACTTTAGTTGGAAACTTATTTATGAAACTAGATCTTCAACATTTCATCTTTTATTCATGGGTGAACAATGGCAAGTAAAATGTAATTATGCACTCTTATTTATAAGTTCTCCAAAATAGAAAAAGTGAGAAAACTGACAAGTTTTCCCGCTCACCCAAATTCATAAATCCTAATTTATCAGATATTTAAACTTTATTTGAGCACTTCTCTAACCTTTTCAACTCATCTAGAGTCTTCTTTAATTATCCATAACTTTAGAATTATCAACTTTACTCAAATTAGAACTTTATAAAGTTCTACCAAAAGTTATGTTCGGAAATTGATTATCCAAAATTTCTATGTCTAGAACTCTATCTGAAACTCTCTTTATCTGTTTGGTTGTCTTGAACCACTTAAAATACAAAACATTGATTTAGACCAGTCTTTTTTTTCAGTTTATACTTTGGAAACAAATATTGTCTGATAGACATACTTACAAAACATTCGTTCATAGGACTTCGTTATGAAAAGATCATCTGATGGACTTTCTTAATAAGAGCTTCAAAAATTCACAACTTTGAACTTCAGTCTTCCTCTATCAGATGTTCTTAACTCACTAAAGTAAGACTCTCTAAAAACAAAGAAAGAAAATTTTTCTATGTCTGTTGCTCCAAGCCAATCGAAGATGGTTGACTACATTATTATAGCTTATAAAGACTTCCACTAGTAGAAAAGTAGGCTATACCAATGGTTTATAACCGTTGGTATAGGCTGGAAAACCGTTGGTATAGGGTATACCAACGGTTTTCCAAACCGTTGGCCAGTTAGCCGTGAGGGAAGCCCTATACCAACGGTTTCATTTAAATCGTTGGTATAGGTGTTTGAGAATTCTGGGAACCTCTTTACCAATGGTTCAGAACCATTGGTATAAGTTTTTCCAGAGCTGCTGCACTGCAGCCCCCAGAAGCCCTCCAGAATCCCTACCATACACCTGCATAAAAAAAACATTGCACAACAGCCCTCCAGTATACCCTCCACTATACACCTGCATAAAAAATATCACAAAAGCCACATACAGACTTCAAATAGTATAAAAAACACCTAAAATAGCCCAAAAAACACATATGACAACAATCATCCGATGGTAATTCACCTCACCCAACAAATTCTAATAGGCAGAATAGTTTGATAAATATCTATTAGAGTTGAATAAGACATTCAAATTGACTCAAATCCCATTTTTTGTGATACTAGGTTTGGGTATGTAATGATTTGTGATGAATTTTTCATTGAACTTGTATTGTTTATAATATATGGTGAAAAGATATTTTCTTAGGAGTCTCATCACTTATGACCCCATGAGTGAAACTACCCAACTCATGAAAAAGAGTTTACGACTATCATTGATGAGTGTAAATTTCAGTTGTATTCACTTAAAATGATTTCCTTTTGAAATAAAAGAGAGACTTTGAGTGGTGTCATCCACACCGCGCCTCGGATTGAGGCGGAGTTAACTCGTACACGTCACAAATGACCCATGGATACATGTCCTAAAGTATCAACAGTATCCGAATGCCTTTGGTCTATTTTCCGTATGTCAGTTGTTGTTTTAACTTAAACTGTTGTCCATTTAAAAGAAAAGTGACACACTTTGAGTGGTTCTGGCCACACCGTGACTCGGATTGAGGCGGGGTTGACTCATACACGTCACAAATGACCCATGGATCATTTTCTTAAAGTTTCAATAGAATCCGAAAGCGTTTGGTCGATTTTTCGTATGTCGTTTTTTTTACTTAAAAGCGCATCCATTTTAAAAAAAAGAAAGACACTTTGAGTGGTCCCAGCCACACCGGCCCTCGGATCGAGGCAAGGTTTACTCGTACACGTTACATATGACCTATGGATCGTTGTCCTAAAGTTTCAACAGAATCCGAATGTGTTGGGTCGGTTTTCCGTATTCCAGTTGTTGTTTTCACTTAAAATCATGTTCATTTCAAATAAAAGTTAGACACTTTGAGTGGTGTCGGCCACACCGCGCCTCGGATTGAGGCAGGGTTGACTCATACACGTCACAAATGACCAATGGATACATGTCCTAAAGTATCAACAGTATCCGACTGCGTTTGGTCAGTTTTCCGTATGTGGTTTTTTTACATAAAAGCGCATCCATTTTAAACAAAAGAAAGACACTTTGAGTGGTCCCGGGCACACCGGCCCTCGGATTGAGGCGGAATTGACTCTTACATGTCACATATGACCAATGGATACATTTCCTAAAGTATCAATAGTATCTGAATACCTTTGGTCCATTTTCCGTATCCCAGTTGTTTTAACTTAAACCGTTGTCCATTTAAAAGAAAAGTGAAAAACTTTGAGTGGTCCCCACCACACTGGCCCTCGGATTGAGGCGGGGTTGACTCGTACACGTCACATACGACCCATGGATTGTTTTCCTAAAGTTTCAACAGAATCCGAATGCGTTTGGTTGGTTTTCCGTATGCCAGTTGTTGTTTTCACTTAAAATCCTGTCCATTTCAAATAAAAGTTAGACACTTTGAGTGGTGTCGGCCACACCGCGCCTCAGATTGAGGTGGGGTTGACTCATACACGTCACAAATGACCCATAAATAATTTTCCTAAAGTTTAAACAGAATCCGAAAGTGTTTGGTCGATTTTCCGTATGTCGTTTTGTTTACTTAAAAGCGCATCCATTTTAAACAAAAGAAAGACACTTTGAGATGTAACGGCCACACCGGCCCTCAGATTGAGGCGGGGTTGACTCATACACGTCACATATGACCCATGGATCGTTTTCCTACAGTTTCAACAGAATCCGAATGCGTTTGGTTGGTTTTTCGTATGTCAGTTGTTGTTTTAACTTAAACTGTTGTCCATTTCAAAGAAAAGTTAGACACTTTGAGTGGTACCGGCCACACTGCGCCTCGGATTGAGGCATAGTTGACTTTTACACCTCACAAATGACCCATGTATACATTTCCTAAAGTATCAACAGTATCTGAATTCCTTTGGTCTATTTTCCGTATGTCAGTTGTTGTTTTAACTTAAACTGTTGTCCATTTCAAAGAAAAGTGACACACTTTGAGTGGTGTCGGCCACACCGCACCTCGTATTGAGGCGGGGTTGACTCGTACACATCACAAATGATCCATGGATCATTATACTAAAGTTTCAATAGAATCCGAAAGCGTTTGGTTGGTTTTCCGTATGTCGTTTTTTTTACTTAAAAGCGCATCCATTTTAAACAAAAGAAAGATACTTTGAGTGGTCCCAGCCACACCGGCCCTCGGATTGAGGCAAGGTTGACTCGTATACGTCACATATGACCCATGGATCATTGTCCTAAATTTTCAACATAATCCGAATGCATTGGGTCGGTTTTCCGTATGTCAGTTGTTGTTTTCACTTAAAATCATGTTCATTTCAAATAAAAGTTAGACACTTTGAGTGGTGTCGGACACACCGTGCCTCAGATTGAGGCGGGGTTGACTCGTACACGTCACAAATGACCAATGGATACATGTCCTAAAGTATCAACAGTATCCGACTGCGTTTGGTCAGTTTTTCGTATGTGGTTTTTTTTACTTAAAAACGCATCCATTTTAAACAAAAGAAAGACACTTTGAGTGGTGCCGGCCACACCACGCCTCAGATTGAGGCGGGGTTGACTCCTACACCCCAAAAATGACCCATGGATACATGTCCTAAAGTATCAATAGTATCTTAATGTGTTTGGTCCGTTTTCCATATGTGGTTTTTTTACTTAAAAGCGCATCCATTTTAAACAAAAGAAAGACACTTTGAGTGGTACCGGCCACATCGGCCCTCGGATTGAGGCGGGGTTCACTCGTACACGTCACATATGACCTATGGATCGTTGTCCTATAGTTTAAACAGAATCCTAATGCGTTTAGTCTGTTTTCTGTATGCCAGTTGTTGTTTTCACTTAAAATTCTGTCCATTTCAAATAAAAGTTAGACACTTTGAGTGGTTCCAGCCACACCGCGCCTCGGATTGAGGCGAGGTTGACTCCTACACGCCACAAATGACCCATGGATACATTTACTAAAGTATCAACAGTATCTGAATGCGTTTGGTCCATTTTCCATATGTGGTTTTTTTTACTTAAAAGCGCATCCATTTCAAAGAAAAGTGACACACTTTGAGTGGTACCGGCTCTTACTTCCTCATATTGAGGCAGGGTTGACTCTTACACGTCACATATGACCCATGGATCGTTTTCATATAGTTTAAACAGAATCCGAATGCGTTTGGTCTGTTTTCCGTATGCCAGTTGTTGTTTTCACTTAAAATCCTGTCCATTTCAAATAAAAGTTAGACACTTTGAGTGGTTCCGGCCACACCGCGCCTCATATTGAGGCGGGGTTGACTCTTACACGCCACAAATGACCCATGGATACATGTACTAAAGTATCAACAGTATCTAAATGCGTTTGGTCCTTTTTCCGTATGTGGTTTTTTTACTTAAAAGCGCATCCATTTCAAAGAAAAGTGACACACTTTGAGTGGTACCGGCCACACCGGCCCTCGGATTGAGGTGGGGTTCACTCATACACGTCACATATGACCCATGGATTGTTGTACTATAGTTTAAACAGAATCCGAATGTGTTTGGTCTATTTTCCGTATGCCAGTTGTTGTTTTCACTTAAAATCCTGTCCATTTCAAATAAAATTTAGACACTTTGAGTGGTGCCGGCCACACCGCGCCTCGGATTGAGGCGGGGTTGACTCATACACGTCACATATGACCCATGGATACATGTCCTAAAGTATCAATAGTATCCTAATGCGTTTGGTCCTTTTCCGTATGTGATTTTTTACTTAAAAGCGCATCCATTTTAAACAAAAGAAAGACACTTTGAGTGGTACCGGCCACACCGGCCCTCGGATTGAGGCAGAGTTCACTCGTACACGTCACATATGACCCATGGATCGTTGTCCTATAGTTTAAACAGAATCTGAATGCGTTTGGTCTGTTTTCCGTATGCCAGTTGTTGTTTTCACTTAAAATCCTGTCCATTTCAAATAAAAGTTCACTTTGAGTGGTGTCGGCCACTACTTCAAAGCACATTTTCCATATCATTTTCCACATGCATAAAAATTAAATACATGGCTAACTAAGAAAGCTAAGTAAAAAAAATAGAGAAATGAGTATCACATTTCCAAGGAATACTAAAGGTCTAGGTAGTAGACTAATCATACAATAAGAATCAAGTGCAAAAAACAGAATCTGAATGCAACGTCCCTATGAAGCAGAGGAAAACCCCAAAGTGGAAAACCATGTTCAAAAATAAAGAGTTATACAGAATTCAAAAATGTAATGGATCAATCTGCCTCTGATCACCATCACAATCACCACTATCATCATCAGCCTCATCCTCGCCGCCATCTCTGTCCTCTTCGTCGTCCTCGTCATCGTCCCCATGCTGATCGTCGGCCTCATCCTCATCCTCGACATCATCCTCTCCCTCAGCCCCATCCTCACCCTCGGCCCCATCCTCGGCCTCGTCCACATCCTCATCCTCGCCCTCTTCCTCTTCAGCATCCTCGTCATCACCAGGAACGTCATCATCTCGATCACCACTAGAGCTGCCGCCTGGTGCATTGGATGATGCACCCATCGACGACATAAATGTCTGACAAGCCGCACTAGCCTCTGGTGGAAGTGATGAAGATAATGATTTCATCAGTTTCATAAATTCTCTGTCTCTTGTTTGAACTTGTACTTCCAACTCTGTGACCCTTTTATCAGACTGTCTTGCATGCTCCTTGACCTGTTCCAACTCGGTGGTACTAGAATGGATACCTGGAGACGACCAATACCTCGTCGGGACTATATTCTTACCAGGTCGGCAGCGTACTCGACTAGAGTGCTCATCTCCCAAAACCTGATATAAATGATCGTGTGGACCAAAATTGTCAGGCTCATGGGCATCAAGAGCCTCTAAAGCAGCTTGTAAAAAATATTAATAGATTATTAAATTTAAAATTAGATATTAAACTTTGAAATAAACAAATTAAAACTTACAATCTTCTCTTGGGTCGGTTCATTTACCGCAGTTCCATCTTTTTTTCTTCTACTCGAGCAAAACAACTTTGCTCGAGGGATACATCCTTCAATATTCATTTTGTGCTTCTGTAATGACATTGAAACAATATAAAGTGAAAGTATAATCATATATTCATTATTCAATAAATCACATAATTTAAGTAGGATCCACTAAAAAGGGAAAGTCCTAAAGAAAAATTATAAACAACTATATCGTACCTGCTTCCTCTCATGATCTGCCATAGTTGTGCGCCCCAAAGTGTGGAGGTATTGCTTTGAATCAATGTTTTTTTTGTTTTTTTTCAGAAGATTCCTAAATAATGATTAATAATTAATAAGATTATATTAATGAAAAATATGAAAACTCTCATTTAAATAACTCAAATGAGATTAATACCTTAAATTTGGCAGTCGCCCAATGGGTAATCATTTGGCGATATTGCTCTATCGGGCAATCATCCATGATAGGTAATGTCTCTAACTCTGTGCCCACTCTATCACACCAGCCAACATACAGCTCATGCTTATAAGCTCTCCAAATCTCTCCTAGCTCTTTTAAACGCGCTGGTCGTGCACCTTCGCCATCAGGGAAGTTAAACCGAAGCTGAAAACAAATTGATTAGTTCATTTAAATACAAAAATATACTGCATTAAATCCAATAGATTTTTTACCCATATTTGTGCCCACGCGTTATCCTTGACTTCGGGTGGCGGATGTTTCCAAGAGAGAGGGCTGACCGGAATGATATCGGAGTATTTGGTTAGCGTCGCCAAAAAACCCCGACATTGCTGCCCATATTTCTCAATCATTTTTCCATCAACATTGTATTCAACCATCAACTGTGTCTGGCGGTTCCATACCACACGCAAGCGAGTACGCCCCCTCCCCCGCCTCCTATCTGTAGAAGAATCTGTTATTAAAGAAAAATAATATCAATACAAGTTATAATAAAAATAAATTTTGGTATAAAAATTTGATAGAGTTATATAAATATACCTGTGGTAGTCGGATCAATGGGTGCAGAAGCTGAAGGAGTATCCTATACAGGTGGAGTGTCCCTCGGTGTATGCTCCTCAGCCACATACTATGTCGCAGCAGGAGTCGAAGAAGGTGGAATATAATAGCCCGAAGATAATGAACCAGAAGCAAAAGATGATGGCATAGACTTCTGGCCAGCTATTAGTGTAAACATCGAAGGTCTAAATATCTCATATGTCCCTGAAGACATTCCAGGATCAAAATAGGGCGTAGAAGATACGTCTGTGGTAGTGGGTCTTCTAACTCTCGCCCCACGAGCCCTCGTACCACTGGCCTCAGTACTGGGACCACTAGATGTTCGTCCATCTCTGACACCACCCTCCCTCCTACCACCAACCTCTCTACTAGGAGCAATATCAGGCTCCTCGTCAGATATCTTTCGTCTAGGGGGTGGATCCTGAAAAAAAGTTTGATAGAAAAGTAAACACATGATATTATAAGTTATTGAAATATTTATATTTTAAATAAAATACTCACAATAGGGACGAGTGGAGGAACACCCATCTGTACCATGCGACGATTATTATCTGTCATCTTTTTCCACCGCCTCTCTTCAATGGGTGTCATTTCCTGCAATGAAAACAAATATGGAAGTAATTAGAAACAGATAAGTAATGTGTAACCCAAAAAACAAAATATAGAAAAATCATTATGATAAAAAGAACATAATGAAACAGTAGATTTATGGTGTTATGAAGGTAAGTACTAGGATACACACTCTGAATGATGTAGTTGAAACATGTAGGTGAGAACATGACTATATGATTCTATATATTTCCCACCACAACTTCGGGTTCACAATCAACTCTGACAATTGAGCTGTTGGGGTCATCATAAGTAATAAACGGATTGCTTCCAATTGCAGTAGGGATAGTGTCAACTTCATCATCACCATCATCAAAAACATGTCTGGGATTTACTTCAATAATTACACCGAATTTAGGATGATGATGATCTTTGACATAAAAAACTTGTTTCACCATTGATGCCAATACATATGGTTCATCGGTGGAAAGAGTGCGAGTCATGTCAATAACTCGAAATCCACAATCATCAATAAAGGTGCCTTGCCTCATCATTGAATCAAACCATTGACATTTCATCATCGTGACTCGACCATGTGAGTAATAATCCAAAATTATTATTTTCTCCACGACACCATAATAAGCAACATTTTCAGAACGAGGTCTAGTGTTCGATGAACTGGCATAACAGTCTGTTGTGGCAGTTAGCATAACACCATTATGCTGTGTTCTCATGTTTCTTGCTCGTTCAGTGATAATAAATTTGTATCCATTGATCACAAGTGATTTACAAGCACGAACCATGGTATTAGGACCAAAATCCAAATCTCTTACTTCCTCAGAAACAGAGTTTGTAGGCAAACTCGATACCTGAAATATAAACAAATAGTAAACTTAATTAAATATTATTTTTATTTAGTTATTACAGAAATATTTTTACCTTCAATTTCAACCAAGCAGAAAACCCTTTGCTATGAAAAGTCTCCTTCTTTCTCAAAGATAAAGAACGATGCTTTCGATATATCAATTCTTTATGTTCCCTGTAGATAAAAATAATAATACGCATCTGAAATATGTCTTTCGAACATGCATCGTATGTGGGCACACCCACATCCCAAAGAAGTTTCAACTCTTTTATTAAAGGTTGCATGTATAAATCTATATCATTGCCGGGATCAGAAGGGCCAGATATCAGTATACTCAAGAAAGTGTAAGGCTTTTTCATACACAACCAAGGCGGAAGTTTATAAATGTGTATGAAAACTGGCCATGTGTTGTGCGAAGTAAGCATCTGCCCAAATGGATTAAAACCGTCACATGAAAGACCCAGTCTCACATTATGCACATCGGCTGAAAATTCAGGACATCGAGCATCAAATCTCTACCATGCAAATCCATCTGCAGGGTGAACCAACTCTTCATTATTCTTTTTTCTCTCGGTGTCATGCCATTTCATTTTTACGGATATTTCATCAGACATGAAAAGGTTCTATAATATGGGGATCAATGGAAAGTGCCACATTACTTTTTGTGGCACATGAGATGGTGTTCCATCATCTTTTGGTTTCCATAGGGAGGTTCCGCATTTTATACAATCATTTCTTTCAGCAGTTTCCTCCCAAAATAAGCTGCAATCATTCGGGAAAGCATGAATTTTTTTTTTGAGAATCCAAGTTCATCAACCAAATTCCATGCCATATAGTGGTTTGAGGGAATATCTGCATCATCTGGATGTAAGTCCTTCAAGAAGGTAAGAATGTAATCAATTGCAGTATTTGAAATACCATACATAGTTTTCCCATGAAACAATCGGATTAAAAATTCCAACTTTTTCATTTTATCACATTGCCGATATACTGGAGTCGTCGTAGCATCATTCAATTTTTTCACCCTATCAACATCATCATTTTCATTGGACGCATCATGTGTGCTTGTATCGAAATCTTGTTGGCTGGACATCCTTTCCTTCTCATGATGTCGAATAAATGGAAACCGATCATATATCAAACTCTCCAATTCAGTCCTATCATTTGGATCATCAACATTTTGAGATTCCATTTTCTCTCCATTGTGATACCACACATAATAGTTTGTTTGGAAACCATATTTGGTTATATGATAGCTAACTGCTTCACGGCCCAACCAAGGTATTCCAACACAATTAAAACATGGGCAGTGTATGCGACCACTATCTGAAGCCTTGTCAAATGCAAAATCTAGAAATCTTTTCAAATTATTTTGAAAATCGGTTGAAATCCGATCAGTTTCGTACATCCAACTTCTATCCATTTTGTAAAAAAATCGCAATAATTCATTTCAAAGCAATTCAATAATATTAAAGTTTAATCAAAAAAATCACAATAAGTCATTTCAAAGCAATCCTATATGAGAATCATATTAAGAAATACAACAAAATACAGTGTATATAAGAAAATAAGATACAAAATTTCTAATGCCTATATTCAAGGATTGACCAGTAAGATATTGGAAGTGGATCAAGGAATACATAATCCTTAAGGGTCTTGTTGGGAGTATATGAGTTTTATACTTTAAATTATTCAAGTAGATCAGGATGAGGAGTAGGATGAGGATCATGGGAGTGGAGGGACTGTCCAAGGGGGGTGTGGCGTGTCCAGGGGGGGTGCGGGTGTCTAGGGGGTGGTGGGGCCGTCCAGGGGGTCGGAGGTGTCCAGGGGGTGGGGGGCTGTCTAGGGGGGTCGGGGTGTCCAGGTGGGCAGGCTGTCCGTGGGGGTGGTCAGGTTGTCCAAGGGGGTCGGGGTGTATAGATATATTTATATGAAAAGAATACCCGCACAATAATCATGCATCCCTGTCATTAGTCTAAACCCCTAGAACACATAAAAGAATCTAGTATGGACATTTACTAAAATATTTAACACCATACAAATGAAAATACACTCTAAATATAGTTTGATAGGATATAATGGTGTGTGTGAAAAAAATGATATTAAATCAATTTAAATGAATATGGAACAAATGAGGGTTTATAATACACTAAGAGTACCTCAAACAATCCAAAACCACTATATCACCACATATTCAACTTCATGAAACAGGACTTGGAAATCTTACCTACATCTTTACTGATGACCACCTAATTGGAACACTCTATTTATGGTTCTTGAACACAAGGAACAAACAATGTTTGGTCTCTACCAACTCAATCACCCCCTTGTAGATCATAATCTCATTTCCCCTTATACTAAAATGGTCTCACTGGAAGCTACTATTAATACCGGACCTAATCCATTCATTTTCCATAAAACAATGATCAAATAACCATCAGAGGTATCTCTCATATAAACACAACCATTTTTATCTATGATGTAACGAAATTCACAAGAATAACTTTTATTCAATAACCTTTTGGTATATAATGTGCATCAACAATGGTTCAATTATATGGTTCATCACATTCCAATTTATTAATCACCCATACATGATAAAAATTGAACATTGACTTTCATTTAATTACAACCATCATATTTCATTTAATTATTAACAAGCATAGAAGCATGGAAATTGGAATCTAATAACTTTAATTAGTCCCCAAAACTTTTTAATAAATTTAGCATGAAAAATAAAACACTTTGAAATATAAATAATCACTATGAAGTAAAATGAGCTTGGAATTCTATTGCGCAAGTAAAAACACTCAATGATGGAATATATGAAAAGAATATTAATATAAATTATTAAAACAAGATAATAAAGTAACAATGAATGTTAAAACTAAACATGTGATTGAATTTTATAACATATAATAAAAATTTCTTGGTAATGAAACATGAAAGGCACATCAAAAAATTAGACAACTGTCTAATGCAATCTATATGGGCTGGAATATGCATGGAATGTAAATAAAGAACGGAAACATAAATTGGGTTGGAACAGAAATTCGGCTGGAACAGAAATTCGGCTGGAATATGAGAATAGAAATTGGTCTCATCCCACATCAAAATCGAAACTAAAAACTAAGAAAATACCTCATCCTTGGATGGGATGGAGGAAGAGAACCCAAAACACCTCCAAAATCGCCTCCAAAATTGCCCAAGCGCTCCTGTTTTGGGCTCTGGATCGCGAATGGGGGAGAGGATCGGCTACTGCCAATTTGGGGAAAAGTTTTCCCAACGGTTTTTAAAAACCGTTGGTATATAACTCCATCCCAAACCTATACCAATGGTTCCATTGAAGCCATTGGTAAATCTCTACTCCAACGGTTCTAAAACAATTTGAACATACACTTTTAGGGTGTACCAACGGTTTACAACTGTTGGTATAGTGTTTTTTACCAACAGTTCAAGAGAACCGTTGGTATATATTGAAGATGGAATACTATACCAATGGTTTGAAACCATTGGTATTGTGTATTTCCAGAACCATTGCACAGCACCCCCACCATTGCACCAACACCCCCACCTGCATAAAAAGCACCAGAACTATTGCACAATATTAAAACAGCATAAAAACACCTGTAATAACACAAAAAAAACACATAAAACCATCAAAATCTTCCAACCATGTGGTGTACTACAATTCCCTATTTCAATCTTCATACGAAAAGAATAATCCAGTGGAGTTGAATAATAGTTTCAATAACTCAAAATGGGGTATGGAAACTTACCCATGGTTCCATGGTGGTTATGAAACTAAATTTGAAAATGGGGTTGGGAAACTTACCCATGGTTCCTTGGTGCTTACAAAAGGAGTAAAGTATAGAACTCATTATTTGATTTAAAATTCAGGAAGAACTGAAATGATCACAAGTTCAACTTGTGATGGTCTAGAAGAATGGAATTGTAAGTTTTTTGAACTTAGTTAGAATAATATTAATGTTTTTAAGGCTATGAACACTAAATGGTACAAGTATGGTGCGATCTATTGGTCAAAGTAGGATTCCACCACATCATACCTCGGATTGAGGTGGGGTTGACTCATACACATAAAAAATGACCAATGTATCATTGTCCTAAAGTATCATCACAATCCAAATACCTTTGATCATTTTTTCATATGCCAGTTGTTGGTTTCACTTAAAATGTTGTTCATTTCAAAAAAAAGTGACACTTAGAGTGATACTGATCACACCATGCCTCATATGGAGGCGGGGTTGACTCATACACATCACAACTTAAACATGTATCGTTTTCCTAAAGTATCAATAAAATCTGAAAGAGTTTTGTCAGTTTTCTATATGCAAGTTGTTTTCACTTAAAATCGTGTCCATTTCAAATAAAAGAGAGACACATAGAGTGATACCGGTCACACCTTGCCTCAGATGGAGGTGTGGTTGACTCGTACATGTCACAAATGACACATGTATAATTTTCCTAAAGTATCAATACAATATGAAAGAGTTTGGTCCATTTTCTGTATGCAAGTTGTTGTTTTAACTTAAAATTATGTCCTTTTCAAATAAAAGTGAGACACTTTGAGTGGTACCAGCCACACCATGTCTTGGATTAAGAAGGAGTTGACTCCTACATGTCACAAATGGTCCATGTATCATTTTTCTAAAGTATCAACACAATCCGAATGCGTTTGATTGATTTTCCGTATGCCAATTGTTGTTTTCACTTTAAATCAAGTCCATTTCAAATAAAAGTGAGACACATTGAGTGGTACCAGCCACAACGTGCCTCATATTGAGGCAGAATTGACTCTTACACATCAAAAATGACCCATGGATCGTTTTTCTAAAGTTTCAATAGATTTCGAATGCGTTTGGTTGGTTTTTTGTATGCCAGTTGTTGTTTTCACTTAAAATTAAGTCCATTTTAGACAAAAGAGGGACACTTTGAGTGGTATCGGCCACACCGCACCTCGGATTGAGGCTAGATTGACTCGTACACATCACATATTACCCATGTATCATTTTTCTAAAGTATAAACACAATTTGAATGCGTTTGATCAGTTTTCCGTATGTCAGTTGTTGTTTTCAATTAAAATTAAGTCCATTTTAAACAAAAGAGGGACACTTTGAGTGGTACCGGCCACACCATGCCTCGGATTGAGGCGGGGTCAACTTATACACGTCACATATGAGACATGGATCATTATGATAAATTATCAACACAATCAGAATCTGTTTGGTTGGTTTTCCGTATGTACTTAAGATGTTGTCCATTTTAAACATAAGAGAGACACTTTGGGTGGTTACAGCCACACCGTGACTCATATTGAGACGCGGTTGAGTTTTACACGTCACATATGACCCATGGATCCTTTTCCTAAAGTTTCAACAGAATATGAATGCGTTTGGTCGGTTTTCCATATGTCAGTTATTTTTTTTACTTAAAATTAAGTCTATTTTAAACAAAAGAGAGACACTTTGAGTGGTGCCGGCCACACTGTGAATCAGATTGAGGCAAAGTTGACTCTTACACATCATATATGACCCATATATCATTATTCTAAATTTTCAACAGAATCCGAATGCATTTGTTCAGTTTTGTGTATGTGAGTTGTTGTTTTCACTTAAAATTAAGTCCATTTTAAACAAAAGAGAGACACTTTGAGTGGTACCAGCCATACTGCGCCTCAGATTGAGGTGGGGTCAAATCTTACACATCACATATTAGCCATGGATCCTTGTGATAAAGTATCAACACAATAAGAATTTGTTTTGTTGGTTTTCCGTATGTACTTAAAATGTTGTTCATTTTAAACATAAGAGAGACACTTTGGGTGGTTCCGGCCACACCATGACTCAGATTGAGGCGCAGTTGACCTGTACACATCACATATGACCCATGTATCCTTGTCCTAAAGTTTCAATAGATTCTGAATTCGTTTGGTAGGTTTTCTGTATGCCAGTTGTTATTTTCACTTAAAATTAAGTCTATTTTAAACAAAAGAGAGACACTTTGGGTGGTTTCGTCCACATAGTGACTCGGATTGAGGCGCGGTTGACTTTTACACATCACATATGACCCATGTATCCTTTTCCTAAAGTTTGAACAAATTATGAATGCGGTTGGTCATTTTTCCGTATGTCAGTTGTTGTTTTCACTTAAAATTAAATCTATTTTAAACAAAAGAGAGACACTATGAGTGGTGACGGCCACACCGTGACTCTGATTGAGGCGGGGTTGACTCGTACATGTCATATATGACCCATGGATGGTTGTTCTAAATTTTAAATAGAATCCGAATGCATTTGGTCAGTTTTCCGTATTTCAGTTGTTGTTTTTACTTAAAATTAATCCATTTTAAACAAAAGAGAGACACTTTGAGTGGTACCAGTCACACCGCACCTCAGATTGAGGTGGGGTCAAATCTTACATGTCACATATGAGCCATGGATCCTTGTGATAAAGTATCAACACAATAAGAATCTATTTGGTAGGTTTTCCGTATGTACTTAAAATGTTGTCCGTTTTAAACATAAGAGAGACACTTTGGGTGGTTCCCATGAATCGTTTTTATAAAGTATCAACACAATCCAAATAAGTTTGGTCGGTTTTCCATATGTCAGTTATTTTTACTTAAAATAGTTTCCATTTTAAACAAAAGAGAGACTCTTTGAGTGATTTAGGTCACACCGTACCTCGGATTGAGGTGGGGTTGACTCATACAAGTCAAAAATTTCCCATGGATCATTTTCCTAATGTATCAACACAATTATAATGCGTTTGGTCGGTTTTCCATATGCCAGTAGTTGTTTTCACTTAAAATTTTGTGCATTTCAAATAAAAGTTACACGGTTTGAGTGGTTTTGGCCACACCACAGCTCGAATTGATGTGGGGTTGACTCTTACGTGTCAAAAATGTCTCATGGATCGTTGTGTTAAAGTATCAACACAATCTGAATACATTTGGTCAGTTTTCCGTATGTCAGTTATTTTCACTTAAAACAGTGTTCATTTTAAACAAAAGTGAGACACTTAGAGTGCTATCGGCCACACAGTGCCTCAGAATGAGGCGGGGTTGACTCGTACACATCACAAATGACCCATGGATCATTTTACTAAATTATAAACACAATCCAAATGCGTTTGGTTTATTTTCCGTATGCCAGTAGTTGTTTTCACTTAAAATTTTGAGGCGAGATTAACTTTTACAACCACCTGGACAACCCACCACCCCTCGGATAGCTCCCCACTCACCCCGGACAGCCCCCCATCCCTCAGACAGCCCCCACTCACCCCGGACATCCCCCACCCCTCGGACAACCACCTGGAAAGCCCCCCCCCCACCTGGACACCCCATCCCCCAACACCTGGACATACCCATGTAGTCATTATTACAACCATTAATAAAAAATTATTAAACTACATCATTTGTCAAAGATAATCATACTGAACATAAATCAATAATACTATTGGATATATCAAGGAAAATGAAGGCATACTATCTTACATCCTAAATTACCACCCACAGCCATGATTAATTTCCACAGACCTCTAATTTCTTCCAAATCAAAAGAGAAAAAAAAACATAGTTGTACATCAATAAAACCAAATCTAAAATTGTTATGGATGACTACACATGCCTGCATGGCTAGTGAAAAGCACCCCACTATCATAAAAGTGAGTATTGTCCAAGAAAGAGACATAATATACAATGTACATTGAGAACCATATTTAATTGACCCTAAATGCTTTATTAGTACAATCATCTTAGGAATCCAATTATCACTCATGACTAACCATGCCACTATAAACAACCTAGAGTGTATGAGTTTTCTCTCTAATCTCAACAACATCATCACACATTCTTACCATGATGTGAATCATGTGTAATATGAATGATATTAACACAAAATTCCCAGAAATACCAAGCCTTCTAAAAACTGAAAATTTATGGATGATATTAACACACAATTCATTTTGAATCAAATTTGATTCACTTTACTACTTATCCCAATAGACCAAACTCATACTATAATCACTATATGTGTGCCACTATCAAAGCTCAACACACGCACCCAAATCAAACAGAAAACAAAATTCATAAACACCCAAATATAAAGAGAAATCCAAAACAGTAGATGTAGATAATTAAAATAAAAGTATCACTTACAGGAAATGTAGAACTAAGAAATTTTGAAGATGGGTCGGAATGAAGGATTTTCGCAGTAGGGTAAATAGAATCCCAATTCACCTCTTCACCCAATTGAAAACATAAAATCAAAATAGAAGATACATAACATTAAAATGAAAGTATAACTTACATATTACAAATGATAATCTAGGAAATTTTGAATATGGAATGATTTGGACAGTAGGGTAAAGAGAATCCCACTTCTCTACTTCGGTTTAGGGCTCCAGTCGCTTGGAATGGGGGAGCCCAGGTCCTGTCTATTTCTGGGAAATCTTTCCCAATGGTTATAAACCGTTGGGAATGAAAACTTTTACCAACGGTTTTAAAAAACCGTTGGTAAAGCCCTTAAAAAACTCACTTTTACCAACGGTTTTACAAAACCGTTGGTATATCTTCATCAAAAATAACTTTTACCAACGGTTTTGCAAAACTGTTGGTATATTTTCCTCACAAACACACTTTTACCAATGGTTTTGCAAAAACCATTGGTATAACTTCACCTCTATATACCTTTACCAACGGTTTTTGAAAAAACGCTGGTATATGCTTCGTATACTCATATACACCAACGGTTTAAGAAAACCGTTGGTATATATGCATTGGGAAAACCTATATTTCCAGTAGTGTTCAACTACCTGCACCATCTCTGTCTAGTGGAAACTTCAATACATCTGAATTTTTTTTATCCACTCAACTGCATCTAGTAACTCAGTAATATTACATTTGATCTTATTTTTCTAGAGAAAATTGTTGGATTACAAACTTGATCTCCCCCTTTATCTTTGTTCAAATAATTAAATCTGATTTCTTGAGTCACTTTTATTTTTTTTCCTCATTTTTTACAATTGTAAAAACTTAGAAGCAACAACTTCAATGATTCTTACAAAATCTTTATCTGATGAACTATGTCCTATGATTCTTCTCTATTCCATCTAATATCCATCATCCAGTCAGGTTTGTTTGAATATCTCTGTCTGATCCTGTTGCATGAAAAGTTCCTTCACACCAACTCAGACTTTCTTACAAAAACTTCATTCTGGTGGTTCGTCTGATGGATCATCCATTGAATATTTGTCCAGTAACTACATTAGGAGCTGCATCTAAATCTCTACGCATGGAACCTCTATGTTTATAAAACTACAACTCTCATTTCTTTAAAAATCTTGGATCATGAAATGATTTCAGGATGTTTAGTAACATTGAAGAATGATTATGGCATCATCTGATTTGATTTGGAAAGTTCTAAAACTTTCCAACTTTCCTAACTTCCAGATTGTAACACCCTGAAAATTTTAAAATATTAAATAAGTGTGTAATGAATTAATTGTTTTATAATTTAAATAAACAAAGTGTTTATAAAATTGTATTAATATTAATAATAAAACGTTGAAATTAATATACGAATATAATTAATTTGTTTTTATAAATTTTGATTTTTGAAAATATAATATATATATATATATATGAATTTATAATTATTAGTTTTGGAATATAAATTATGATTAGATTTTTTTATAAAATCATTATTATTATAAATTTTTTAATAAAATTATAATTATATATTATAACTATTTTAATTAAATATTGAAATCATACATATATTATTTAAAATCATTATATTATGATAATTTTATTTAAAATTATTACTTATATATATATTTTATAAATATATAAAAATATATTATGTTTTTTTATAAAATTTATAAATTATAAATACATATAATTATTTTATTATAAAAAAATGCACTATATATGATTTGAATTGTTCTTTAAAAAATGATACATGATTTAAATAAAAACTATTAGAAAATGATACAAAAAAAGAAACATGATGGATAAAAAGAAACAAAAAAACAAAAAAAAATAGTGGAAAAAGAAGAATGAATAAAAAAGATAAAGACGAGATTGGGTTTCGTGACTCACGTGAAAGAAAGAAATGGGAGACCCACCTTTTTGATATAGTCATGCCTAGATGTAGGAAAAATATTAAGTTATACAAATAAAATATGAATTGAATAAAAAAAGAAAATCATGAAAAAGTAGGAAATGAAGATTTTAATCCTTCGCCCCAGCTTCTGAAAAAAGTTTTATAATACCGTGTTATATATTTAAACATCATCTCTACACACCTAATAATACCTGAACTAATCTCAAAATTCATTCCAGTTGTTTTGTGTAGTGTCTGAAGCGCAGAAAATGTTGGTCTTCGGTTTTTTTTGTAAATCAAGTAAGGGTTTATTTTATTTTTATCAGTGTATGTTTAAATAACAAAGATATATATACATATATTTATATATATGTATATATATGTATATATTTAACTTTCTATCTATCTATTTTAAGAATTTATGAATGTAAGTGTTTGATTTCAATTTATCAAACTATGTTGGATTTACAAAGATATATACATATCTTTATATATATATATATATATATATGTATATCCATTTGTTTTAAATATATATGATGTAAGGGGATTGTTTATTTTTATTTATAAAAGGTTTTGATCATGTTTTAAGTCTATCATTTTATGTTTAATTTAAAAAGATTTGTATATATATATATATGTATATATATATATATATATTTATATCAATCTATTTATATTTCTTTGTTTTAAGAATTAAAAGGATTAATCATTTATTTTCAAATCCACATGCAAGGATTTGAATTTGTTTTTAATCTAACATTTTATGTGTATTTTTTATAAATGATAAATGTTGTCATTTTATGTATCAGTTCTAAATAAAACATATCATTTCATATGCGCAAAGTCTTTATACATACATGATTTTCATAATTTGTATAAGATATGACCATAATCAATAATACATGGAATATCATGCATGAATTAGTTTTTATTAATTATATATATGTGTGTATTGAATAAAACATATTTACCGAGGAAATTATTTTTGAATTGGTTTTATGTGAGAATGTTAATAACATTCTATGTATTTATGATAAGTGGAGAAAAACAGTTGCTCCGATTTATCAGTAGTTTTTCTTAATTAGTTATAAGTGTAAATTTATTTATAAGCATATGTGAATATGTTGTCAATGTTTTTAAAGTAAAAAACTCCAGTGAAAGTATATATAAGTAAAGTAACCTTAAACTGTTTTTATAAAATCTGACACTTGAACATTGTAAATATGGTAGGGAATTGAGGAATAAACTCATCCCTCAGTAAATGGGTAGGCCCAAGACAACCTTCAATGTTTCAAGTGACCTTAGTGTTTTGTTTTCAGAAGCTTACTTATAGTTTTCAAAAAAATCACTGTAATATGTTTAAAGTAATTTTTGAGTGTAATTAATTTTTAAAGAAATGCAGTATTTTTAAGGCGTATTTAATTTTAATAATGTTTTCAGAAATTATTTCTAAATGTATTTTTTGAAAAAAAAAATCAAAAAAATATTTTTAAAAGTATTTATCAAAGATTTTAAAACCCCTTACCGAGCAAAATAATTGTTCACCCTATGTTTTTAATTTATTTTTCATAGTTTTAGTGGATTTACTTTGTGATGTGTATTTTATTGAGGAAGCAGCGTGCTCAAATAATTTTATTTATTTCTTTTTATTTTGTACATTCTTGTTAAGTTGTATGGAATGTATCTAATTCTCCAAAACCTAGACCGATAAAAGTTCTTGATATGTAATAAATGTTGTGTATTTGTTTATTTTCTTTTAAATAAAAAAATACACACCATTTATATGTTCTGAATCTGATAGTGTGGGATCGAGGCATTTTAATTGGTATATGAGTAACGATTTAGACAACTTTAGAGAATAGGTGTTATCAGTAGAATATATAAGTTTATAAATACTTATTTTCTTAATTCTGAAGATGGAAATTTAGAAGTTTCTAGAGTCTGATGAACGAAACTCGAGGAGACAATTAATTTAAGGGGAAAGAATGTATCACCCACAAAAATTTAAAATATTAAATGAGTGTCTAATAAATGAATTATTTTATAATTTAAATAAACTAAATGTTTATAAAATTTGATCAAGATTAATAATAAAACTTTGAAATTAATATACAAATATAATTAATTTGTTTTTATAAATTTTGATTTCCAAAAAATATGATATATATATATATATATGAATTTATAATTTTTAGTTTTGGATTATAAATTATGATTAGATTATTTTTATAAAATTATTACTATTATAAATTGTTTAATTAAATTATAATTATATATTATAACTATTTTAATTAAATATTTAAATTATACATATATAATTTGAAATTATTATATTACAATAATTTTATTTAAAATTATTACTATTATATATATATTATAAATATATGAAAATATATTATGTTTTTTGTTTTATAAAATTTATAAATTATAAATATATATAATTATTTTATTATAAAAAAACACACTATATATGATTTGAAATGTTCTTTAAAACGCTACATGATTTAAAAAAGAAGAAAATGATATAAAAAAGAAACTTTATGGATAAAAAGAAACAAAAAAAAACAAAATGGTGTAAATATAAGAATGAATAAAAAAGATAAAGACAAGATTGGGTTTAGTGACTCGTGTGAAAGAAAGAAATTGGAGCCCCACCTTTTTGATATTCTCACACCTTGATGTAGGAAAAATAATAAGTTATACAAATAAAATATGAATTGAATAAAAAAATGCAAATCATGAAAAAATAGGAAATGAAAATTGTTATCCTTCACCCCAAATTCTAAAGGAGGTTTTATAACATCTTGTTATATATTTAAACGTCATCTCTTCACACCTAAGAATACCCAATCTCATCCCAAAATTTATTCCAGTTGTTTTGTGTAGTGTCTCAAGCGCAGAAAATGTTGGTTTTCAGATTTTCTGTAAATCAAGTAAGGGTTTGTTTTATTTTTATCAGTGTATATCTAAATTATAAATAAATATATATATATATATATATATATATTTAACTTTCTATCTATATATTTTAATAATTTATGAATATAAGGGTTTGGTTTAAATTTATCAAACTATGTTGGATTTACAAAGATATATACATATATATATATATATATATATTTCTTTTAAAAATATATGATGTAAGGGGATTGTTTATTTTTATTTATCAAAGGGTTTGATCATGTTTTCAATCTATCATTTTATGTTTAATTTACAAATATATATATATATATATATATCGATCTATTTATATTTTTTTAAGAATTAAAAGGGATTAATCATTTATTTTCAATTCCACATGCAAGGATTTGAATTTGTTTTTAATCTATAATTTTATGTGTATTTTTTTATAAATGGTAAATTTTATCATTTTATGTACCAATTCTAAATAAAAACTATCATTTCATGCATGTAAAGTCTTTATGCATACATGATTGTCATAATTTTTATAAGACGTGACCATAATCTATAATACAGGACATATCATGCATGAATTAGTTTTTATTAATTGTATATATATGTGTGTATTGAATAAATCATATTTACCAAGGAAATTATTTTCGAATTGGTTTTATGTGAGAATGTTACCAACATTCAATGTATTTAATAACAAGTGGAGAAAGGCAGTTGCCCCAATTTATCAGCAATTTTTCATAATTAAGTTATAAGTGTAAATTTATTTATAATCATATTTGAATATGTTGTAAATGTTTTTAAAGTACAAAACTCTAGTGAAAGTATATATAAGTAAAGTAATATTAAACTATTTTTATAAAATCTGGCATTTGAACGTTGTAAATATGGTAGAGAATTAGGGAGTGAACCCATCCCTCGACAAGTGGGTAGACTCAAGACAACCTTCAATGTTTCAAGTGGGCTCAATGTTTTGTTTTTAGAAGCTTTATTATAGTTTTCAGAAAAATCATTGCAGTGTGTTTAAATCAATTTTTGAACATAATTAATTTTCAAAGAAATGTCGTATTTTTTATGTGTATTTAATTTCAATAATGTTTTCAAAAATAATTTCTAAATTTATTTTTTAAAAGTATTTTAGAAAAATATATTTTTAAAATTATTTATCAAATATTTTAAAACCCCTTACTTGGAAAAATAATTTTCCACCCTATATTTTTAATTTCTTTTTCACAGGTTTAGTGGATTTACTTTGTGATGTATATTTCATTGAGGAAACAACACGCTCAAAGAATTTTATTTATTTATTTTTATTTTGTACAGTTTTGTTAAGTTGTATGGAATGTATCTAATTCTCTAAAACTTATTCTGGTAAAAGTTCTTGGTATATAATAAATGTTGTGTATTTTTTCATTTTCTTTTAAATAAATAAAAAATACACAACATTTATATGTGCTAAGTCCGGTAGTGCGGGCTCGAGGAATTTTATGGACTTTACAACTTTCTTCTTTTCCACCAACTCGAAAAACTTTCTTAACATGATTTCTAGAAACTTTACAACAAACACATTTAAGAACATTCACCTATTTTACAAAAACTCTCTTTACAAAAATCTAGTTTTCAAAAAAAAACAAGACTTTGTTAAAACAAAACATCATAAATGATCTTCATCATTGTTGATTAGTTGTCAATGTCATTGTGTTAGAGAAGTTGGGTGGTGGTGTGAGTCTCCATCCATTGAATATGAAGGCTACCCATGTCTCTTTGTAAAGTTGATTGATATTGTTTCCATTGAAAATGCTAAAGAAGAAAGGTTCTTATATTGGAAAATGTTTTTGGAATAGATGGGTCTTATATGAGTAGGCTATAACATCAGACGATTTGTTGAGTTGGTCTTCATGGAGATATGACAAGTGATGAAGGTGTGGAAGTTCTATATACAATAGTGTTAATAGTGTTGAAGTGATGGATGTGTGAACATCTTGAAGAATCCATTTTGAATAGAATTAAAAGCTAGCTTAAATGGATAGATTGAAGTGCTGAGATATAAAGAAACCATCACTTTTTTTATAATATTGAAGTGTTTTGTATTCAGTGTTAAATAATACATGGATGAAGGTTGGAGATGGCTTGGATTTATTGGAAGAGGTTTTATATTTGTTTGACTCGAATATGGAAATTTATAGGTTTAGTCTACAGATTTTCGTAAAAATCATCTAGATATGAAAGGATGAAGCTGTAAGGACGAGAATCATAAGGATCATCCAAAGCTGTAAGGATAAATCCATAAGGATGAATTCCATAAGGATCATCTAGAGCTATAAGGATAACCAACTTCATAAGGATGAGCTTGAACAGGTCGTAAGGGTCAACTCGAAGAGACCTACATAATGGTTCTCACCATAGGATATGTAAAGGTATAGTTGATGAAGCAACACCTGCATGAAGGTCATTACATGTTTCAACATACCTATGTAAAGGTCCTCCGCTCATCATAGTAGTTGAATAAAGTTTATTCCTGTGTAGAGGCTACTTGCACTCTACGTAAAGGTCACATGTCTATCCGTGTAAGGGTAGTGCCAAGTGTTAATAGAGTTACGTAAGGGTACATTATGCCTCATAGATCTAAATTTTCTTGAGCCCCTTCTTCCGAAGGTACCCCTATTAGGATGAAAATGAAGAGTGATAATGACCCCCTGAGTCTCACCTCCAGTAAGCCCTGGGTTGGCGACTAGCACGAAGGGTATAAAGAAAGTTACATGTATGAGGGAAATTACCCTCAATAGAAAAGTAGGATCGGGAGATAGGATGATAACCACTGAACAAATCCATCACATAAAATAAAAGAAAAGAAAACACCCCACAATGCATGAACAAAGTCAATGAATACAAAATAAAAGTCTCCAAGTAAAGTACCAAAAGAAAATCCTATGGTAGATACTCAACAACAGATCCAATGTTCAAGCTAGTAGTTTCTATCTTGCTCCTCAAAGTCCTCCTAGAAACCTGAAAAGTATTTTTTATATACGTATGGTGAGTATAACATGTATAACCAGTAGGATCATACCTAGGGTCTCTCATTTATATATGAAAAGAGCATACTAATGCATTAGTGAACAAACAATAGAACCAATAAGCTACCATACATGTCAACTATCCATTCCCAACCTCTTTATGATGTTCTCACCAAATAACACATCCAAGTATAATAATATATCATTGAAAGAATATAAGAAAGGTGCACTGCAACCACTTCCCTATTTATTTTCCATTCTCACACCCCAAAATTAAACATCATGTGCTTTCATCCCTTCCATGTCATCACATCACATATCTAATCATCTCTGATGTGGTTTGGGATGCATCCCTACCTATCCCAACCATCCATAGGGTATAGTGTCGCATTCTAATATCACTCAATATCTATATCACATCATCACCTCATCACGAACTAGGGCAGTAGGGTATCATGAACGTTAGGGATATCAACCTTGTGCCCTCCTCCTACCATGCATGAAAACCACCACATATCATATCCTCATCACCACTAGGAGATCTCCAACACCAACCTGTCATCATTGGGCAATCTCCAACACCAACCCATCATCATCACTATTACTAAAGGAAGATTATGGAGTAGGGGGTATCCATCCATCCAATTCACCATCATCTTGGATGGTGGGGAAAACACCTAGAATCCAAAACATTTGGGAGGTGTTAAGGTTATCCAACTCATACGGGGTGCATATAAAAATAACATCAAATACATAATAAATAGATAACACACCTCACCCAACCTAGGGGTTCACAACAAGAACACCAACATGTCTCTCAATATCAGCAAAATGTCTCACAACCTTCGCCACTATTTACTTCCACCACTAATGTATCACACCACACAACCGCCACATACAAGCCACATAATTCCACTTTCCAATTACAAGTTCCTCCATTTCCAAAAATATTGAGTTTCCAATAACTCTCATTTATTAAACAATTCCATTTCACATTAACACAGCTCATTCATTTATCATTAAATTCATTTAATACAATTACCACACATCAATTTCATCCCATGCTTATTTAAATCCAACCCATGATATTTTAGTTATGTCATTTCAACTTCATTCTATGTCTATCAAGGAAATTAAAAAAACCACACCACACCAAAGCTCATCCACCCCACATCAACCAATGCCACATCGCAACATATTCCAATCCATCACCATAACCCAACCATCTCACCACAAAAATTTCATGACAACAACCTCATATATCAATCACTACAAATCAGTCCACTTCACTTCCCATGCCAAGAAACCATAACCTTTCTACCACCACATTCCTCCTCAAACCCAATCACCTCCATCACTGTTAAAATCCCCAAAAAATTTCCACACCACATAAGACAACACAACAAGCATATCCACACATGAAAACACATTCCAGCTTCCATATCTGCTATAATTTCTGTTCAAGGGCTTTTATAACATCACATATTTTTTAGCATAAGTATTATCACACAATTTAATATTTTCATGGGCAACCAATTTGTTAACCATATATAAGTGATTAACCTTTTTTCATACATGTTGAGTTTAATCAAACAATCACAACAAGGGTCTCATAATTTACAATAATTACAGTGAAAACAAGGTTCCTAACAACCACATTTTTTAGCAATATCAACAAGCATCATATTAAAAAATCTCATGAAAATAGTAATCACAGGTGATTAATCCCTATTCACTTTAATTTCAGATTAATCTAATTATTTATCTAATTTTTTCAACCCATAATATCTACAAAAAAGAATAAAAAAAGCATGAAATTTCCATAGATGCGCGTAAAATAAGGATAGAATGAAGATCCCCTACCTTGATTGGAGATTTAAAGAGAACCACACTCACAATGGAAGAACCAAGATATCAAAATTCACCAAGCTTGAGAGGAAACCCACCAGAATCTATCCAAAAAACCCCATCACTAATCTATGCTTATATTTGATACCAAAATAGGGAGGTTCTCCACAATGAAAATTATTCCAAAAAGATGAAATGAGAGAAGAAGATACCTTTAATTAAGGGCACTCGATCCTCCATAATCCAAGAAGTTTAAACCCTTAAGAGAGAAGATCAAAGGGAACCAAGGGGGTCTAGAGTTGGCCAATGCTCGTAGGAGATGAAGGGAAATTGAAATAAGGGAGGAAAGACCCTATTTTATAGAGGAATATTGATTTTCCTTTCCATGGTGTGGATACATCTATCTATGCTATGTTTTCCCTCGGTTAAAGGAGATCTGAATCTTTTGTGGTCATTTCCCCCTTTTGTGTGTGTTTGAAAAACTATTTTAACTGTCACCACGACCTCAACTGTGACATATTCTAAGGCATGTTATCTCCTTCAACACCCACCACGACTAGCCTCTATGGAGTACCACCAAGCACTTAGCCTTTTTATTTTCACCATGCCCCGAACCATAGCATGGTGAGCTTTATCTCCCTATGTTACACAAGTGATCCTCTAAAACACCATGCCCTTCACTGGGAATTTCCAAACTTCTCATGTTGTACAGGGTTACCATCAAAGTGCTACGCCTAAAAACACAACCAAACAGTCTGTTTCACTCACCATGGTGCATCCCAGCACCACACGACCACCCCCATAGCCAACCTCCAAGCACCCAAGGAAAAAACAGACAACACCATGCCCACAACCACGACATGGTGACCTTCTGAATGGATAGAACTATACCCTAGACTTTAGAATGACTCCAAAGGGTTTAAGAGATTAAAACCCTCACATTAGATACCTATCAAACAATTATAATCCTCGAGAATAAAAAAAACCCAAAAAGGAAGAGGAGAAAGCATAAGGTCTGAACAACCATCCCATGAGATACCTCTCAAGCATCTCACTACAGCCAAAACACAACCATCAACTAAGCATGATCAATAAGAGGATAGAGAACATTTTTATAAAATAGAAACAAACCAAGTTTTATATCACCCAATGAAAAAAAATCAAACTTAAAACAACTCAGGATACTGAGCACGCATCTATGTCTCATATTCCTAACTACTCTCCTCAAAGAAACCATACCTCCATAGAACATGAACCAAAGGAATAACTCACCTACACAACACCTTATCTCTAAGGTCTTAGACCTCAACTGGTATCTCCATGAATGTTGCATCATCCTCGATATCTAGTCAATGACTTGAGAGTCATCATGAAGATATCGACGAAGCTGAGATATGTGGAAGACATAATGGATCCTATATAGACATGGTGGAATCACCAACCAATACACAACCTTGTAAATATTCTCTAACACCTTAAAAGGCCCAAAAAAATACGGGGAAAGGTTACTCCCCAAACCAAACCCTCACTAACCCTGATTGGGGGAGACCCTCAAGAGAACATGGTCTCCAACCTCAAACTCCAGGGGCCTTCCTATACAATCAAAATAAGCCTTATGATAGTCCTATTCTAACTTATTCCACTATCAAACCATCTAGATCTTCTCTATCATACTTTGTACCACATCATGACCAAGAACTACTGACTCCCAAACCTCGGTCCAACATAACAGAGAATGACATGACTATCCATACAACACCTCAAACGAAGCCATGTTAATGGATGAGTCATAACTATTTTTATAGGAAAATTCAATCAAGGTTAAGTGCTTTACCCATGACCAACTAAAATCCAATACACATGCCTTCAACATATCCTCTAGTGTTTGGATGGTTCATTTTTTCTTCCTGTCTGTTTGGGGTAGAGAGTAATGCTAAGATGAAATTGGGAACCAAAGGCATGTTGCAATCCCTTCCAAAAATGATGATCCTCGACACCCCATGAAGTTTCAAAACTAAAAGATATATTCCCTAAATACATATATATATATATATAGGTTTCATATATTCTTGAATGAAAATTTTGATTTGCATTCATAGGGTATATTATTTCATGGGTGTTGGACACTCAATCCATTTTTCAACTTAGAAATCATTAAGATGACTATTTCATAAGATGAAATGTGTGAGAGGAGTTACATTCATATGATGAATGTTTATAATGTCAAAATCATTAACTCATGCATTGAAACAAATGAGTTAATTCGTGCACTTTTGAGAAGATTCCTTGCAGGATTTATAAAGTCTACTTCCATATGATGGTAGAGTGTGTGGTTATTCTTTAGTTTGGTTGAAACTCCTTATACCTGAAAATATTTCTTCTTAATATTCTTCTATATGTCGAGATGCTATCACATCATTAGAGAAAGGAGAATCATGATTGTACTACATGTGATTCATTTGACTCGTGGAGACATCGTAGAGGTGGGATGCATATGTTTTCCACATTAGTGATATTTATCAGACACATATGGAGATGAAGATAATACAGTGGATTCTTTAGAGTAAGGTACGCCAATCTATAGGTTCTTAATTTTAGTATTTTATGCATTGGTTTAATATTATATTGTATAGAGATCCTCGGAAAAATATTTTTTAATTTCTTTTTCTTGATCAAATAATTGTTATTAGACTATAACAAAGAAACCTTAAGTGGTATCAAAGGGAAATATTTGTTTTTAATGAAACTTGTGATGAAATTAAGAAGAAAATAAAAAAATAGAGTATTTCCATATTTTTTGAAATTTTATTTCATTTAAATTGGCTTTATCCTTATGTACTGGGCTACGTAAAGGTAACTCGAGCTTTACCCTTACGAAACTAGGTTGTGTAAAGGTAATGAGGTCCTTACCATTATGCATCTAGGTTGTACAAGGGTCATCTAACCTTACCCTTATGTATATCAGTCTATATAAGGGTCACCTATGTTTACCCTTATGAAAAAAATTTGTACGTAAGGGTAATCAAGTTTTTTCTAAAGTCATGTAAAGGTATCCATTTTTTATCAAAGTTTTGTAAAGGTCATACCCTTACGTGATCCAGCTATGTAAAGGTAGTACCCTTACACAGCGATGCCAATAGGTTACGTAAAGGTAATGACCTCTATATCCTTATACAAGATAGTCTATGTAAGGGTTATCCCAATGTACCCTTACGTAGATGGGTTTCATAAAGGTAATATATAGTTTACCTTTACACATCGGTACCACATAAGGGCCATGGAATCCCACCCTTATGTAAGAGCTTTGGAACCGGTTTACCCTTATACAGAGTGTATGTGTAAGGGTAAATGGAGCATACCCTTACACAAGAATGAGTTCCTACATAAGGGTAAGAAATTTGTTTGTTAATTTTTTTAACATATTGAATTATTTTAATGGTTTATAAAATGTTTATAAATTAAAATAAAAGGTATTTTGGGAATATATAATTTATAAGGAATTAATTAATTAATTAATTATAAATGATTTATAATTAATTAAATAAATGGTTATGAAACATTTATTTTTAGATATTACTTAAATATTAAATTCTAATATTTAAAATACCTTCTAAAAATTATATAACAATTCTTATTATCTAGAAATAAAAGTGTATTGATAAATCATAAGAAATAATTTATAAAGGGTTATAAATTATGAAAGAAGGCCAAAATTTAAAATATTTATATCTAAATTATGAATTGTTCATAATTAATTATTTTGAATTTTTCAAAATAAAAGGGGGCCTTATTTGGATATTATTTAAACCATATCAAAAAAAATTGATGATTGATATGATCAAGGATTAAATAATTATTATGTACATGGTATTTAGATTATTTAAAATGTTTACATAATATAAATCAGATTTTAAACAGTTTATAATTCATATAATATCATATATTTAAAATGGAAATTTCATATAATGATAAATATGAAAGAGTTAATATTGAAATGAATATAATGGTTTATATTCAAAATTATGAAATGTACATAATGTTAAATATAATAATTTTAAAATGTTTATAATTAGATTTTATTTAGGAATTGTTAATAAATGATTATCTTGTGTTTAAATATTTGAATTTTTCATTTATTTAAAGTTCATTCCCTTCTATATTCATGTTTAGTAAATTGTTTAATAAAGGTGAATATTGTGTATGATTTAGTTTAAAATGTTAAATTTCTTCTAGGATAGATCATTTCATTACATTCTAAGATTGAATCCATAATGAATTTAGTTTTTCATCTACCTTGACCTCAGTTTTTAATTGAAGTTATTTGCTTGAATTTAGTTGTTGAATATAGTTTGTGAATATTAGGTTTTAGAGTTATGATGAATTTGATTCTCACTCAAGTGAAGTATTCCTAGGTAGAGGGACTTGGGGTTGGACTATCTATTTACCTAGAGACCTATGCCTTGTCTAGGAAAGTGAATGAGTTTGGATATCTTTCACTATGAGCTTACTCTTGTGAAGATTTTCAATTTAATATAACTATATGCCTTTACACTAATTGTTCATGTACCTTATGTATATGATGCATTTGGATATGTATGAATATGTTTGAATTATATTTTTGGGAAAGTAACACAAACTTATGGGTTGTGTAAAGAGTTACACATCAATATGATTTTAATATATTGGTTTGGTGGAGGGAATATGATTCTAGACTAAAGTACTAGAAGAATGCATATATAAAAGGGAATAACATGAGATAATATAGTGAGATTAAAATCCCCTTCAAATACTAAGTGTAATATTCCTTCCAAGTGGTACTTGTCAAGACCTCAATCATCAAACCGGGTAGGTTTTCCATAGCAGGGTTCCCCTAGATTATCTTGTGTAAGGTAACCAAGTAATGAGTGACATTGGATCATCCTTGGGTAGGTTATTCCTTAGTAGGGTGACCCTAGGTTGTCTTTTATTAATATGTTGTTGATGTTTTCTTTGAGTTATACTTTCCTGGTAAACCCTTGGGAATGATACCATGGGAATAAAGTTAAGTTTATCCATAGGATGGATTGGACAAAGGGTTGTCCACTTTACTATATAAGAGTCATATATGATATGATTGGGATGATTCCCTACCTAAACAATTAAGTTGTGAGAGGAATGAACTAGCAGACTCATTGTTTAATGAAATATGGACCTTGTCCCACTAATTGATATGATGAACATTAAATAGGGGGTCATCATTTTAGTGGGAGACTATTTAATAAAATTCCTTATTAAATGGTGAATAATACTTGATAATCATATGATAAAAGCTTCTATATATACAATATCATCATCACCATCAAGCTAAATTTTTTTATTAATCCTTGATAAGGAGAATTTTAATGTAAGTTAATTCTAATATTTGAAATGTAAGAAAAGTTCTAAAGAAAGATTGGTGATTTAAGAAAAGTTATTAAAGGAAAATTCTATGTGTCAGAATAGTTACTTCTCAAGTAACCAAGTGTTGAAATTGTTAATAAATAGAATCTAGATTCTTATAAAAGAAAAGATTATTTCACTTATGTTTTCAAAGCCATTAGATGATAAATGATCAAATGAATCTTAGTCTCCACTCGTGTACTCAATATGATTGGGTACATTAATGATTTGAGGAATTTTAGTCTCATATACTCAATGTGATTGGGTATGTTAAATAAAATTCAATATTATTGAATATGTTGATGACTTGATGAAACTAAAGGCTTCCTTAAATATTTATTTGTTTTAAAATTCAATTATATTTTTATGATAGATATATGATATTTAATATATGATTTTTAAATGTTTTAAATATACATAAGGTTATAAAGTGAAAATAATTGAAGTTTGGAGCTTGAAGGTTGTTTTCATGTAATAGAGAAATGGATTTTCCGCATTGATAACTTAGATTCCTATAGTTTGGATGAACTTGTTATAATATGTGTATTATCTCATTTAGATCTTGAGAAGATCATGTAAAAAATATTTGTTTAAATGAAATGAGAAGGGTGTTTTTTAATATGTTCAAGAAGTTGAACAATTAGGAATATGATTCCTAAGTCTCATCATTATTCAAAACAGATTAATTCATAGATATTTATCACTAAAAGGATTATTGGGAGGGTTTTATTAGATGGTCATATAGATATGTGACATGGATTACATATGTTTTAAGGAGTTAACAAAACCCAGATTTTGTAGAAAATATAAGGTTGATCTGACAGTTTATGATATATGATATGATAAACCAATGCTTATATTGGTTTTTTCTAAATATTCTTAAATAATTTAAGAAAATTAAAATGTTTCATATTAATATGAAGCCTCCATAAATGTATATATATATACATTTTGTGAACTGTAATGATAATTGACCTATCAAAGTATGACTTTGATTTTATCCCTAACTGATGTTCTTCATGGAGTATTATAGGTTATGGTGAAATGTTAATGTTAGCATGAGTAGGATTCTTATATAGAGATACAAAATAAGTTCATGAGGAACAAAACAAAGAATATGATTCATTGTGTGCGATGGATGTCCTGTTAAGTATACCACATGCAGTTCCATTCAAAGATGTCTTTAGTATACTAGGGGTTCATGGATTATATTTTAATCCCCACCACCTAAGGTTGGAGAGATACCTAGAATGAAAACCTTCATAATTTGATACCCTGCTTATGTAAGTCTACATATTGATGTACCTAATATAGGGGTGGTTGAGTATGTTGTTGATCATTTCATCACCCTAAGCTAAACCTAGATGAGATTTTTCCTCTCATATGATGAGTATGACATATGATTCCTCGATTGAGATAGACTACAGGAGTGTGTGACCACACCTATATATTGTATATTTATCTGGATATGGGATACGTGATGTGCTTATCCATAATTATAAATGACATGTTATGTATTCATCAATTAGATTAGTCTACACTTAGAGAATCAAGAATAGACGAATTAGATATATGGGATTGACATGATCTATGTATCAGGTCACTCAATGTCTTAGAAAAAGGGAAAATATGAGACTGTACATTTTCATATGATGCAAACTGGTGTAAATAAGTGTAAAGATACATGTGTTTGATGGAGATCACACCAAATCCCATTATATTTTGAGTTGCATTGACACTTTTCTATATTCCACTCTTTTCTTACACATATGGATATGAAGATTCATATTTTTTTCAATTTTGTAAAGGCCCATGGGGTTACACTTTGTGGTTGATTTAATGAGGATTGATTTTGACTTAGAAAGTTACTCTAAATGTGTTTTAGAGTTAACCCAAAAGTTTTTTGGATAGGTTTTCATAAGATATCTTGTATTATGTGATATAGGGTGAAGTTAATGGAATCTTTCTAAAAAGTTTTTTGGAATATATCCAAAAGTAATTTTGGATATGGTTTCACAAGTTATTATATAGGATATAATATAAGGTAAAATGACACAAAGTATATGCGCCTTTAGTGAAAGTGAGATTTTAAAGGAGATATTTCCTAAATCTATATTTATATATGATATATTTATGGGAATTATATCATCTTACATGTAAATTATTATTTTCATACATAGGGTATATTATTTTATGGGCACTAGACACCCGAGCTATACCTTGGATATGATTAAGATGTTTGTTTCATAAGATGAAACATGTGAGAGGATTTATATTTGTATGATGAATTTTTATGATGGATGAAGCATTAACTCATGCATTGAAACGCATGAGTTAATGCATGTACTGTTGAGGAGATTTCTCGAGGACTTTACAAAGCCTACTTCCATATGATGACAGAGTGTGTGGTTATTCTTTTGTTTGGACAAAACTCTTTTTACATAAAAATATTTTTTCTTATTCTTCCTTTTTATGTCGAGATTCTAGCACATTGTGAGAGAAAAAAGAATCTTGTACATATGACATGTGATTCATTTGACCCGTGGATACACCGCGGAGGTGGGATGCTATGTTTTCCAATTTAGTGATCTTTATAAAACACATATGAAGATGAATATGATGTAATGTCTTATTTAGTGTAAGGTATTCCAATTTATAGGTTCTTCATTTTAGTATTTTATGTGCAGGTTTCATATTATCTTGTATGGAGATCCTCAAACAAGGGTTTTTAATTACTCTTGCTTGATCTAATAATTATTATTAGACACTAACAAAACCCTTCACAAACTTTTTCCACATACTGCCTTACACAAGAGAATCTATGAAACTTGACTCCCTGACTGAAACTTGGCTCCTTGATCACCATAAAATGAGTCATCTTCATCTGTCAGCCCACGATCACCCAAACAACATCATATCCTCCTTGGGTCTGGGGTAACCTGGTGACAAAATCCATTGATAAATCCTCCCACTTCTACTTAAGGACATCCAAGGGATATAATAAATATCCAAGAACATGGTGCTTTAATTTCACCTATATAAAAACTAGACACCGTTCCATGAACTTTTCCATTGGCCACTTCATCTCAGGCCATCAAAGCTACCTTCTCAACCCACGATACATCTTAGTCACACCTGGGTGTACCATTAAGGGAGATTTTTGAAAATCATGAGGGAATCACTCACGCATCACCAACCGAACAATTATCCTCTCCTAAAACATTGTCTAGTTCTAACTATCCTTTGACCACCTCTCTTGAGAATCACCATGGCCGACACATTCTCACATCACTTCCACCTCTAAGTCTCCCCATTGAGACTCCTCCACTTACTACATCAAGGATGATTCCACAACTATCTATTAAAGAAAACCTCTACCACTGACCTCCTCTACATCAAGATGAATTGGCATAGGCTCTTCCATCCCTTTCCAAGCATCACCATAATCCTGAATGAAATCCCCTCATGAATTCCTACCCCATACATTAGCCACAACATTTCACTTTCATGGAGTGTAGGAGGTATCAAAATCATAATCCTAGATAAACTCTATCCACCTCCACTATCAAACATTTATATCCCCTTTAGAGAAAACATACCTTAGTCTCTCGTGGTTTGTGAAAACCACAAAACACTCCTAGATGAGGTAATGTCACCACAACTTCAATGCAAACATCTCTGCCTCCAACTCCAGATCATTGGTGGCATAATTATGATCATGTGGATATGAATTCCTATACCTATAAGAGATCACTACCATTTGTTACAACATGAAACATCCCCATTCCAGAAAATAAGCTTCATAAAAGACCTCAAAATTCACCCCTTCTTTAGCCACTGAAGCACTTGAGTACTAATTAACCTTTCTTTCAGGTAGTTGAAAAGTACTTAACATTGATCAGTCTAGATGAAATCCTGGTTCTTACTAGTCAAAGTAGTTAATAGTGCTACAATTCAAGAGAAATATGACACAAACCTCTAGTAATATCTCATAAGAGCAAGAAAACTGTGAATCTCTGCCACATTCTTGGGTACCTCCAAAGAAAGTAATGCATCTACCTTTGATGAATCCATAAGAACACCTTGTTGGGACAACACATTCCTAAGGAAATTCACTTCCCACATCCAAAAATTTCACTTGGAACACTTTTCATATAGTTGGTGGTGTTGAAAAACTTTTAGGAAAAATCTGAGATACTCAACATGATCCTCCTCTAATATTGATTAGATAAGGATTTCGTTGATAAAAACAACCACAAACTAATCCAAAAACTCATGGAAAATGTAGTTCATGTGTCTCATGAACATTGTTGGTGCGTTCATGATGTTGAACGACATGAACATGAACTCTAAGTTCCCATACATGCATCTAAAGATAATATTAGGGATATTGTCATACTTTACCATCATTTTATGATATAAAATCCATATAACTATATTGGAAAACCTGTTGGATCCCTTAGTATCATTGAATAGATCATCTATCCTCGAAAGATGGTATTGGTTCTTGACCATCACCTGATTCAACCTTCGGTAGTCTATGTACAACCACAGACTACCATCTTCCTTCTTGAAGAGCAACACTGGAGCACCCTAAGGGGATACAATGGGTCGGATGAAACCCTTCTACATTAGATCATCCACTTGTAGCCTCAACTCTTGCAACTCCATGGGTGCGATTAGATAAGGATCCATCAAAATCAAAGACATGCTCAGTTGTAACTTTATTCCAAACTTGACCTCATACCAAGGGAGTTATGTCACAACCTTATATGGGAAGACAACCAAGAACTCCTCAAAAACCTTAGGAACATCCACTGCCTAAGATTATACTGATATCTCTTCCAACTATGGCAAAATAAGTTCTACTTTCTTACCACCCATTTTATAGATTTCCACACCAATGAACGCCACTCTCTAACTTCCCATGTCAGAGAATGGAAATTTACTGATAAATAAATCAACAAATTCACCCATAGAATACAACTAGTTCATACCAAGGATAACATAATATGACTATATCTATAATAAGAATAAGTTCATCACCGACTAGTGCTACCCTATCACCAGTCGAAGTTCCTGGAACACATCAAACAAGCATGATTGAACTCTAACTAGTGCGGATAATACTAGGGACACTAGAAGCCTATCCACCTCCAGTAATGCACATAACAAAGTAATATCAATGAAGGAGTGCATATATTTATAATCAAATAAGGTATAAACTAAGGTAGATGAAAAATTGATCATACCTTGAACAACCTCTATCTCCTCTAGCACTGACACCTCTATAACATTCACATGCCCACATCTAGATCCTTTACCTCATTATTGAATTCCTTCACGAACATTATTTTGTATAGGTCTCTGAAGGTGAGATACATCATGAGGTTGACCCCTAATAGCTCTATCTCCTCTTTTCTAATCATAAGTCTACTGACCTAGCTGTTGAACAAAATATGGTAGCCCCTACTACTGATACTACCCCGGATGCAATGATTGTTACCGCTGGAAAGGGTGTCGATTTACCAAACCAAACCAACCTCCCCGAGCATTCAAGAACTGAGACTGATGATGATCTCAACCCCTATAAACATATCACACCAACAGTAAGCCCTCAATAGATTCTCAGTAACCATTAGCCCTGAAAAAACATGAAGAAGGCTATTGTAATCAACTCCATGCTGATTGGAACCTTGACTGCCTTGAAATCCATGATGTGATACTTGAAGCTCCGCTCCTTGATATGCCTAATTAGCCTACTTCTTTGGTATCTCCTCCTTGATATTTCACCCACTTGACCACATTATCTTTCTTCTACACCACTAAGTATGCAAGAAACATAAATGGGGTGACTATATATATGATCACCGGGTGCATACCTCCTACAGATTTTGTGCTCTAGACTCCTCATCCAGAAATAGATTGGGAGTGAAACAAAAAAGGTCCTTAAACTTAATCTTGAGATCTCTCACATGTAGGATCCCTTGTTGAAGGGAGAAAAACTCACGCCTCTTTTTTTCCTTCATCATCGATGAAAATAACTCCAAATGAAACTCCCTATGGAAGTTATCCTATGAAACATTTTCCTCTTGATAATCACCAAGATACAATTTCCACTACTAATGTGTTTTCCCTCACATTTGACTAATCTCCAATGAAATTTAGAACTCAAATCAGGTTGTAATCATACCAAAGTCGATCTCAAGCTCCTCTATCCAACACTCCATCTCTAGAATGGAGACGCTACCCTCATAATTCACTAGACTCCACCATTGAAAATCATGAAATTTCCTCTATCATGCCTCATTATTCTCTATCAGATCGACCCTCTGATGATCAAATGGATCAGTCTACTAAACCAATACTACCTGAACTGCACAAAGATGATGATTTAAAGGTTTTATATAAGGGTAAAACCTCTGTTAACAATTTGGAATATTCTATGTAATATTTTTGGAGTCAGACACTGAGTTAACATGGAATTATGAGGCTCATAGATCCTCAATATTGATTTAATAAAAATATTAAATATATTATATTATGTTTGCATGTTATTTTTCCAAAATAATGAATGATCCACCGAATGGTGTCTCATATAAGAGATCTGAGACAACTGTTAAGTACAAGATATTGGGATTTCCCTATATGTGACATAACATTTGTGCGCATCAGACGTTTGGTCAAATCACTTATGAGGATAATTTATTTAATATTTGTATTATATATTTTCTAAAAATAATGAAATATCTCCTAAATGGTATATCATATGAGAAATATGAAACCACAGTTAGGTCCGGAATATGAGTTTTATTTTAGATGCAACAGAACATTTGTGCATGTCTGGCGTTTGGTCAAATCGCATGTGAGGATAATTTATTTAATGATTTTATTATATATTTTTTTAAAATAATAGAATATCTCCTAAACCATGCATTGTATGAGAAATCTGAGACCACCGTTAGGTCTGAATATGAGTTTTACCCTAAGAACGACATAAAATTTGTGTGTATCAGATGTTTGGTCAAATCGCATGTGAGAATAATTTACTTAATATTTTTATTATATATTTTTTGAAAATAATGGAATGTCTCTTAACGTGCGATATAACCAAACACCTGATGCATATAAAGATTATGTTACACCTAGGGTAAAACTCATATTCTGGGCTTAAAAGTGTTCTCAAATTTCTCATATTGTATACCATTTAAGATATATTTCATTATTTTTGGAAAATATATAATAAAAATATTAAATAAATTATCCTCATGAGCGATTTGACAAAACTTCTAACGTGAAAAAATGTTATGTTGTTCCTCGGGTAAAACTCGTACTCCGGACCTAAATGTGGTCTCATATTTCTCATAAAATATACTATTTAGGATATATTCCATTATTTTTGTAAAATATATAATAAAAATATTAAATAAAGTATCCTCATGTGTGATTTGACCAAACTCCCAACATGCACAAATGTTATGTCATATCTAGGCTAAAAATAATATTTCAGACCTAACAGTAATCTCATATTTCTCATATGATACAATTTTTAGGAGATATTCCATTATTTTCAGAAAATATATAATAAAAATATTAGATAAATTATCCTCACATGTGATTTGATCAAACGCCCAACATGCAGAAATGTTATGTCATGCCTAGAGTAAACTCTACATCCCGTGACTAATGGTGATCTCATATTTCTCATATAAGACACCGTTTAGGATATATTTCATTAGTTTGGAAAAATATCATGTGTATATAATATAATATTTTTATTATTTTTATTAAATCAATATCGAGGTTCTATGAGCCTCATAATTCTGCGCTAACTCAGCACCTGACTCTGAAAATATTTCATAAAATATTTCAAAGTGATAACAAATCTTTTACCTTTACATAAAACCTTTAAATAATTTATTAAGTAATTTTTATTATATATTTTCTGAAAATAATGTAATATCTCCTAAACGGTGTATCATATGAGAAATTTGAGACCACCGTTAGATCTGGAATATGAGTTTACTTTAGGCGCGACATAACATTAGTACACATCGATCATTTTGTTAAATCACACGTGGGGATAATTTATTTAATATTTTTATTATATATTTTCTAAAAATAATAGAATATATTCTAAAAAGTGTATCGTATGATAAATTAGAGACCATCATTAGGTCTGAAATATGAGTTTTACCCTAGGCGTGACATAACATTTGTGTGCGTCAGATGTTTAGCCAAATCACACATGAGGATAATTTATTTAATATTTTTATTATATATTTTCCTAAAATAATGAAATATCTCTTAAATGGAATATCGTATGAGAAATATGATACTACTGTTAGGTTCGGAATATGAGTTTTACCCTAGGCGTGACATAAGCTTTGTGTGTGTTGGGTGTTTAGTTACATCACACGTAACAGTAATAATAATAATATTAGTATTATTATTACTTATGTTGAAGAAAAAATGGATATTTCATGTGAAATTAAATTTTCTTAATTAATGTGCAACGTTACTCAATGGGTGAATATTTATTTATTATAGGTTATATAATAACGGTGATATTATTGTCTTGCGCTAAATAAATGAAAATGGGTGGTTAATATTAATTTATTAACTATTTGGTTTTTAATGGAAGTTATATTTAAATTTTCAATGGTGAAAATGATGTGACATAGTTAATAATTATTATTGTTGTTGTTATTGCTATTATTATTATTAAATTGGAAAAAATAATATTTTTGTGGAAAATTAATTTGTGTATATATATATGGGATAAAAATAGATGTATATATATACATATGAGGGTGTATATATGTATATAAAGATGTGTGTGTAACATGTGTATATATATATATATATGGGTTGAATGTTTATACACACACACACACACATGCGTGGGTGTATATATGTATATATGGACTTGTATATATATATAACATATATATATATGGGTTAAATATATATATATATATGTACGACCTTTTAAATATAATTAATTGCTAATTCGATATGTTTAAAAGGAGGTTTTAGAAAGAAAATGTATAAGAGGTAATTGGGGTGGCGCATGGATTTATAATGAAACAGAAATAAATAAATTGAAATAAACGATATATATGGAAAAATAATAAATGATGAAATCATTAATTGATGAAGTAAAAGAGGGCTAGGCATGGAATAGAGAGAATAGGGAGATTTTTTTAAAATATCATGTGTAAGGCATGAGGAGAGAGAAAAAAAATGATGAAAAACAAATGTTTTAAAAACATTATAAAAGGGGGTTTGGGGGAAATGTGCAACGCATAGAAGATCCTCCTCCCCTTATCATGCCTATATCCCTATTTTACTCCATAAACTAATTATTTCATCATTTATTATTTTTTCATATATCTCATTTCTTTTAATTTACTTATTTTTGTTTCATCATAAATCCATGCACCACTCCAATTACCTCTTATAAGTTTTCTTTTTAAAATCCCCTTTTAAACATATTGAATCAACAACTAATTATATCTAAAAGGTCATCCATATATATATATGTACCTTATATATATACCCACATATATATACCCCCCCCCACATATATATATACACCTACACATATGTATATTTAACCCATATATATACACGTTATACACACACACACACACACACATCCATATATACATGTATACACCCGCACATGTGTGTATATATATATATAAACATCTAACCTATATATATATATATACACATGTTATATACACACACACATCCATTTCCATGACCCGTCCCCCAGGGCTCGTGTCGTGACTACCCCAAGCCCACCTTCCATAGGGCAGGGGATGGCAACCAGCACAAAGTAGGCATATCCCAAAAAGGGAAATCATTGCCTTTAAACATGTACACACACACAAAGATGAAACTGTGGAAAGTAAACACAAGGTAAACCAAAACTATCACTGAGACAACTAATGAGAGTACAACACAAACTGAAAGTACAAAGGGCCCAGAATACAAGCCCAAAACCACAAAGGAAAGTACAGTGGCCACAGTCCATCTACTTGAGACCCTACCTGAAGGGTAGGTGAAGGATAACTACCTGTAGTCATAGAAGTATGCCAGTATGTCCCGTCTCACTGAGCACCACCTGGTTCCGAACCACCAAGGTCTCCGTCGAAGCGTCGATCACCTATACGAGACATGACGCATGCAGGCGAAGCCCATGCAGGGGTGAGTAACACAATACTTAGTAGGGACCCCAAACCACAAAGGTAAGACCACAAAGCAAGATCACAAAGTAAACTCAATAGAGAAAAGTTAGCTCAAACCAGGTATAACTTAGAGTATAGAAAGTATGATTATTAGTCGTAAAGCTGAATCATATTATACTACTAAGGGACTCATCCTTGATGAGTCACTGAGGTTAGCTCTACTACAGGAGCATTGGGATCCTCTTCACTACAAGACCACTGAGTTCCACTCTGCTACTGAACCACTAAGGTTCGCTCGACTACTAGACCACTGAGGTTCGCTCGACTACTGGACCACTAAGATCTACTTGGCTACTGGACCACTAAGGTCCTCTATACTACTAGACCACTAAGGTCCACTCTGCTATTGGGCCTCCTAGGTCCCTCTCATCATATCCTTCATGTTATAGCCAACCGTAGGATTTCTACTCTCCAGTGCGCTTGATTCTGGAAGAATCTACTCCTCAAACCATCGGTCTTATCTTGAATTCCACGAAAACTCACTTAGAGTATACCCAATGGACTATATCATTGCAAGGGTCCCAACGTCGTAGACGGCGTGTCAATCGGATGTCCGGTCTGAAAGATATTGGTGTTTTAGTAAATAGGGGTCGGTAGTGTCTGGGTCCGGTCTAACTTGGTCGGACCGACCTGACCAACCCGACCCGGGGGTCCTGCATGACCCAACCTGGGTCCGTCCTAAACTAGCTGGATCATGGGTCTGACCCACTACCGTCCCAGCCCACTACCGACTTGGCTCGCCAGCACCAGCCCGGCCCACATTGGAGCGGGCCGGTTCCTCCAGCCCGGACGTGGCAGTGTCGTGTCTGTTCCATGCTACGCGGTTCCAGGGTGGCCCCACCTCCTCATCCAACTAGTCCACTCAAGTGGACTGGGTCTCTTGTGTGACTCACAGTAATCCACAGGTCCAGCTCACCGTCGCGGTCCGCGGACCGCGGCTTCGCGCCACATGGTGCCTTCGACGCGGCCAGGTGGTCGTGTCCACCGACATGCCGACGGTCTCTTCTGTGGGCCACCGAACGTGTTTTGGTGGTATGTTCTTCAATCTGAGAACTGTCCCAGGATCCTTTGGTTGTGTATATTCCTTCGGTGTGATCCTTATCATTTTTTTATCGCTCTAGGAATTGTCCACATTCGGCATCCCATGGAAAAGGTCTGATGTGACCTCGAGGGTCCGTCGGTGAAGAACGCGAGAGAAAATGGGGGGAGATCACAAGGAACACCCAAGGTGAAGAATGTCAAACCTATTTGTTTGTCCTTCGTTCATCTCATTAGAATGGAAGATGGAATATATGATAAATAATCCCCTTTCTTCCAAACCCCACAAGATAAGTTCTCATCCCGCATGAACAATCAATCTGCATGTTAACTTGTTTGTGAGTTAACCTGTGTTCGTCATTTAAAAGAAGGAACGAGGAAAATCAATTCACACATAAAAGCATCAAACCCCTACCTGGGAAGAAGGATAGTTGTCGAGGATGATCGTCCATTAATCTCCAGTCTTGAATCCTCTCTCCAAGGGTATTGTCGCCATTTTCCGATTCGTCGGCGTTCGTCGTTGGAGAGGTTTCCTTCATTGTTCGTCATAGGAATTTCAAGGTTGTTCGCCAATCCTGAATCCTTATTTAATTAAATAAGGAAGAAGTGTTGTGTGTTGCATCATCACCATGCTGATTCATTAATGAGGTTCATTAATGGATTCAGCGTCACCTCATCGATGCACTGCAACGTTGATGATTCGCTGCGTAATGAAGAAGAAAGAAATAATAAAATAACTTTTTAAGTTATTTTACTTTTCTTCTGAAAAGTCTGAAAACTATCTTTTTTGGTCGACTCGCACTAGTCAATGTTAGGCCCTTTCTAGGAGAATCCCGATGCTCTGAGTCCAACTGTGCCGTTGGATTTTTAATCTAGGCATTAGTTTAAAAGTTAGAAAAACTCACTCGCATGATTATTTAATTAACTTTAAAAAATGTTTGAAAATACATTCCGACCACTCCAGGACTCGGAATCACGTGTCGTCTCAGAGTCTGGTCTCGAAATAATCCCATTTAACTTTTAAAAAAAATCATGGAATTATGGGAAATTACATCTGTATATACATATGTACACTTGCAGATGTGTATATATACATATATTTTTATCCCATATATATATACAAATTAATTTTCAACACACAAATATTATTTTTCTCAATTTAATAATAATAATAATAATAATAAAAAATTATTATTATTATTAAATATCTCGCATAATTTGCACCATTAAAAATTTAAATACAACTTCCATTGAAAACCGAATTGTTAATAAATTAATATTAACTAAACATTTGAATTTATTTATCACAAGATAATAATATCACCATTATTATATAACCTCCTAATAAATAAATATTAACACATGGAGAAACATCACTCATTAATTAATTAAATTTAATTATACATGTAATTTCCATTTTTATTTAACATAAATAATATTATTATTATTATTATTATTATTACTCTTACTTGTGATGTAACCAAACACCCGACGCACACAAATATTATATCATACCTAGGGAAAAACTCATATTTCTGGATCTGATATTGGTCCCAAATTTCTCATACGATATACCGTTTAAGAGATATTCCATTATTTTTAGAAAATATATAATAAAAATATTAAATAAATTATCATCACGTGCGATTTGACCAAATTTCTGATGCACACAAATGTTATGTCACGCCTAGGGAAAATCATATTCTGAACTTAAAGATGGTCTCATATTTCTCATACGATACATTGTTTAGGAGATATTCCATTATTTTTAGAAAATATATAATAAAAATATTAAATAAATTATCCTCACGTGCAATTTGACCAAACAACCAACACGCACAAATATTATATCGCACCTAGGGTAAAACTCATATTTTGGACCTAACGATAGTCTCAAATTTTTCATATGAGAAACCGTTTAGGAGATATTCTATTATTTTTAGAAAATATATAATAAAATATTAAATAAATTATCATCACGTGCGATTTGATCAAACACCCGACGCACACAAATGTTATGTCATGCCTAGGGTAAACCTCACATCTTAGACCTAACTATGATCTCAGATTTCTCATATGAGACATTGTTTGGGATATATTTCATTATTTTGAAAAAATAGCATGCACACATAATATAATATTTTTAATATTTTTATTAAATCAATATCAAGGATCTACGAGCCTTAGAATTCCATGCTAACTCGGTGTTTGACTCTGAAAATATTCCATAGAATATTTCAAAGTGTTAACAGAACTTTGACCCTTACATAAATCCTTTAAATCATTTATTAAGTGATTTGTATTGAAAACTTACAATTTTCACATAAAAATACTCATGAATTACTTACAAATAGAGTTTTATTATCCTTGAAAATTTTAGGATGTTACAATTCTCCTCCTCTATCGATTTCTCATCCCTGAGAAGTATCTATAGTGGTCATGTTCGAACAACTTAGGCCACTGAGTTCAAACATTAGACTCCCGCTCTCATATCTCCGTAACAGGAGGAATATTAGTAACATAAATAGACCTTAACCAGTCTAAGTGATCCCACAAGGTTCTCCTAGGAGTCTACCCGTAACTCAATATATACCCCTCCTAGAACTACCCTAGCCTATGTCCCCTCACATTAGTCATAGTCATCATATATATACTAACACAAAAATATGATTTGTTCAATTAATTAATACCAATAAATATATATCCCAATAGTATGACAACACAAATATATCATACAAAGAAAAACTATCCCAAAAAAGTTAAGACAAATCAAAATATTTAATTAAAGAACTACTATACAGCACAAAAACAAGTGTATATATATGGAATGTGAACTGACACGCCTAGTCATGATGCATGAAAAAATAAAAAATATCATAAATCACATATCAACATCATGTACATCACCCAAGGTAATTTTATTCAACTATGATATAAAAACATAAATTTCCACTTTTTTGGAAACTCAAAGGTTTACTATACAGTGTTGGCCAGGCACTGACATAGTTCCCCTACCTAAGTCCCAACCATCCTAACTCATGTTTAATCTAACCCAAATAAAGGAAAAAAGAAAAGAAAATTTTAGTAAACCTAGTCCTCTAATACCATTTTGTAATATCCCGACCTGAACCCCCAACCACCGGGTCCAAGCTGAAATGCCACATGACCTCATGTGTGCCTCCCTGTATGCAAGAGGTTGTCGACTAATTGTGAGGGTCTTGATTGTAACCATGAGGAGACTATACCCCCATCAAAGTTCATAGAAGAAATAAATAACAAATATAATAAAAATAAATAATCAAAGTAATACATGCAGAAACTGAAAGATTCCATACATGATATAATAATCAGACTAAACATGGATCTAGGGTATGGGGTAAACCTATAAAATAAAAACAGCTGCTGACATTATGCTTGAACTCCATCTATCAATGTCCACATCCTCTAGCTCTAACTACTCAACCATCTACCATAGGGACCTTTCTATTCATCGAATCCCTTGGCATGTTATCTACAAGCTTACCGATATGCCCAAGTAGGGGACGAGTACAAGACTCAGTAAGACACCACCAAAAACCATTAACATTGGTACCTAACCAACAAGCACCTAGACATGTCAACTATCCATTCTAAACCTCACTATGGAACTCTCATTGAATAAATCATCCAAGTATCATCAAAGGAATACAAGCAAGACACCCAACAACCACTTCCCCACTGACTTTATGCTCTCACACCCCAAAGTCAAATGTCTCATCCTCCCATCCCTTCCATGTCACTACATTACATATCCAACCATCTCTAATGTGGTTCATAATGCATCCCTACCTATCCAAACTTCCCACAGTGTCTATAATCTCGTGCAAGCATCAGTCAACATCCATATCACACCACCACCTCATCATAAACTCGGGCAGTAGGGTATCATGAACTTGAAGGACATAAGCCTCATGTCCTCCTCCTACCATACATTACCCCCACCACATATCATATCCTCGTCATCATTGGGTGATCTACAACACCAACCCATCATCATCACTACTGTTGAATGAAGATTGGGGAATAGGGAGTATCAATCCATCTAATTAACCACCATCTTGGATGTTGGGGAAAACTCCAGGAATCCAAAAAAATTGGGTATTGGTAAGGTTATCCAACTCAAGTGAGGTGAGTATATAAATAACATCAAATACATGATAAATATATAACACACCTCACCCAACCTAGGGGTTCAAAACAAGAACACCGACATGTCTCTCAACATCCGCACAATGTATCACAACATCCACCACTATTCACTACCATCACTAATACATCACACCACACAACTACCACACACAAGACACATAATATCACTTTTCAATTACAACTCCTACCATTTCTAGAATTATTGAGTTTCCAATAACTCCCATTTATTAAGACATTCCATTTCAAATTAACACAACCCATTGAGGAGTAGACATGCAAGGTTAGCATGGGAGGTTATTGAGGTGAATACATTATAGGTTAGTTTTATTATGGGGAAGTACGGGAGAAACCAGGAAGTTATCAAAGGGAAGGTCTTGTCTCTATGGATTTTGGTTCACCCACACATATATACTCTTTAAATATGTACCCAATTGATCATCATACACGGTGAAATTGGTTTCTGTCATCAAAATTGGGTTGGAACTATGTTGGGTTTTCCTGGATGCCCTACATTGGACATCATGTTCAGACAGGCATGCATGCATATTCACTTCATCCATGAAATTATATATAGAATCCAGTGTGATATTTCTGATTGTATTATTCTAAACACCAAGCCAAAAATGTGTGTTTTCAATGTTTCGTCATTCAGAATTTTCTCATCCAAAGACATCATAGGATGATGATGACCACCACTCATACTGGTGATTGGGGAGAGACCCTCTGGTGCAAGGAGTTACCAGCGAAGCACAATTTTATCTTATGGAGTATCAGGAATCACACTTTATCCACTAATGAGAACGTGAAGCGTGAAGGTATTAATATTATTTCTAAATGCACTTGTTTCATGAACCATAAATAAGAAAATTTGGAATACTTTTTTATGGTGAATGGGTGCGTGCAGTATGGAGATCCTTCGGTGGTTTTACAGGAGTCTCCTTACAAAATCATATGATTTCGTCCTTCACTCTTTGGTTCCATGGTGTTAACAACTACGATATTGAGAAGAAGGATAGATCAATCATTCTGGTGGAGGGTTGTTGGTGTTTATGGAAAGTGAAAAACAAATTCCTCTATGAAGGGATTAACTCCTCAAGATTAATTATCATTTCTCAAACCAAAATTCCAATTGTAGACCTGATTCATCTGATAAAAAACTATGAGGATTATCCATCTATTAGAGAACCAAATATCAGTAGTAACCCCCATCCTATTGCCGGTAATACTCCCTATAGACACTGTGTTCGATGGCACCCCCACAATGTTGTCCTTAAGCTCAATATAGACGGGTCCTGTAACTTGGGTGTTATACAGGGAGGTGGTCTTGTGCGTTATCCAAAAGGGTATGTCATCTTTGCATTCACTATGTCCTTCGATAATGGTGAATCCCTTCAAGAAGAAGTTCATGCTATGTATACAAGATTATGTCTTTTTTCATTAGAGAAGTATCACGTTCATGATAGTTGAAACTGATTCCATAATGATTCATAATGATCTACAAGGATCTGGAACCACCCCATGATCTATAATCTACCTCATGTAAAGATATAGGGAGCTTATCTCAAACCACATGGTTGTCCTTCATATGTGGAGAGAGGGTAAAAAATCTTCTAACTGCCTAGACTTAGCTTCCTCTACTAAATATCACGGTGGCGTGGTTGGTTTGTATATCATGGTATTGTTTCCCCCACAAGGTATTGATTTAGCTAGAGGGGATTCCATTGGGCTCTACTACTTTCGACCCCCATAGCTCCTTGTCTCTTTTTATCCCTTCACTTTCTTGTTTGGGAACCCTTTCATTTTTTTCTCTGAATAAAATTATTTAAATATTTCAGTTTCAACATTTCAAATTCATTCCATGGATATCCAATCAACAAACACAACCACACTACACCAAAACTCATCCAACCCACATCAACCAACACCATATCACAACATATGAAAAGCCATCACCAAAACCCAACCATCTCACCACAACAACTGCATGATAACAACCTCATAAATAAAACAATACACATAGGCCCTTGTCACTTTCCATGATAAAGAATCATAGCCTCAGTGCCACCACATTCCACCTTAGACCTGGTCACCAATATCATTGGTAAAATCCCCACAAGATCCCCACGCATCACACAAGAAAACACAACAAGTACATCAACATATGGAATCACATTCTAGATTTTACATCTACCACAATTTCAGTTCAATGGTTTTTATGACATCACATCTTCTTTAGCATGGGTATTATCACACAATTCCATATTTCCATGGACAACCTATTCATTAACCATATATAAGTGATTAGCCTTTTTCATGCATGATGAGATAAATCAAACAATCAAAACAATGGTCTCATAATTCAAAATAATCACACTGGAAACAAGGTACCCAACAACCATTATTTTTAGCAATAACAACAAGAAAATATCATAATAAGGAATCTCAAAAAAAATAGTAAACACATGTGATTACTCCCCATTACCATAAATTTTAGATTAAGACTATTATATGTATGATTATTTCAACCCATACTATCAACCCAAAGGAATAAAAAAACATGAAATTTCCACATATACACATAAAAAGAGTGAATGAGGATCCCCTATCTCGATTAGAGCTTCAAAGAGAACCTCACTCACAATGGAAGACTCAATGGATAAAACTTCACCAATTTTGAAGGGAAACCCACCATAATCTATCCAAACATCCCATCACCAAACCACTCTCAGAAATCAACCTAAAATATAGGTTTTACCCACAAAGAACATCTATAAAAAAAGAGTAAAGGAGAGAAGAAGGTACCTTGAATCAAGGGAACTCGGTCCTCCACAATCCATGTGGTGGAAATCCTAAAGAGAGATAATCAAAGGGCACCAAGGGGCTCTAGAGTCAACCAAATCTTGAAGGAGAAGAAGGTAAATAAAAAAAGGGAGGTTTGAGTCTCTATTTATAGAGGAATACTGATTAACCTCTCCATGATGTGGAGACAACCCACTATGTCGTGGTATCCCTTGGTCAAAGGATATATGAATATCCTGCGGATGTTTCCCTTATTTTACGCATATTTTAAAAATTGTTTTGACTATCATCATGACCTCATCCATGACTTGGTCCACGGTGCGTTAGATCCTTAGTCATCCTCCATGACCAACCACTATGGCGTAGCGCCGATCGCTTGGATATTTTCTTCTAACCATGCCCAGGACCATGGCATGGTGAGCTGCAACTCCCCGTGTTGTACAAGTGGTCCTCCAAATCACCGCTCCCAACACTATGCATTTCACTGGCCCTTTCCAAACTACCCATGTCTCACATAGCGACCATCCAAGTGACACACACAACAAGACAAATAACCAGGCAGTTTTACTCATTGTGGTGCATCCCAGAATAATAGGCCAACCCCACAACCAACCTCCAAGAACCCACGACCAAAATGGCTAGCACCACACCCACCAACATGGCATGGTGACCCTCTTAATGGCCAACCCCCCCCCCCCCCCCTAGCATTCAGAACACCTCCAAACTCCCTCTCAAAACCACCAAAACCCTAATAAAATATAAAATAAAGGTTTCAAATATCCAATCCCTTGCACATTTAAGGGTTATAAAAAAATCCATGTAACAGTAAGCATAGTTTCAAGAAGCTGTGTAAGAGTAACTTCTAAATTTTTTAGAATTAATATTCTGAAAATGGAATTTATTTGGGATAGTGCTTGAGATGTTATCATATGTTCTAATTATCATCATGATTGGTTAGTCAAAATTCAAGCTTGATTTGAAGGAAATGAAGGGATGTGAGAATGATAAGATGTGGTGATTATTTCTTTTCTAATCTGGGATTTTCAAATGAATATATTTGAAAATATATGCTTGTGATTAAAGCTGGTTTGAATAAAACCACTTTTGAAGTGAATTTTAGAAAATGAATGAAACTCAAAATAAGAATTTGTAAGATTATGAACTTTTTAGAGATGCCTCGTACTTATTTTCAGCTCCCATGAGGATTCCAAAGCTCCTCGAACCCATTTCTTGGTGAATCAAAGATCCATATGAAGGATCATCTCTCTGTTGGTTTCATTCCTAGATATTTCATGTCGTTGTTTCCTTGACCATTATACACCAATTTGGGGATTTATACTTTAGATAGCATCCACCAATAACCTTGAGGTAGGTGGTCTAAATGTCAATTTTCTATAGTCTTGATTATAATTGCATGTATGGAATTGTGAAATTGTAATTTTCACGTTTGGCAATCACATCTTGAATTGGATTAATTGATTAGTTAATTAATTAATTGAATCATGTAATTGATGGAATAACATGATTATGAAATTGATGAATAATGGGATATTGAATTTGATTAGTTAATAGGATTATAGATTTGGGTGATAATGAGAATTTAAGGGTTGGTTGGCATTACCTTGATGGGTTAAAGGGGTTATGAATAAATGTTGATAAATAGATTAATGGTGAAATGTTCATATTATTAAATGTAATTAAAGTGATAAATTGTGACTATTTGATAAATTTAAATGGTTCAGCAATATTTGAATAATTTATAAGAGGGTTAATGATGATTAACCTTGATAAATGTGATATATGTGATTGATTGATAAATGTGGTTTGGGACAAGGATCGATGCTCCAAATACCTATGGGGTGACAGATTGATGCTCTAAGCCTCCAATGCATGCATGTGGATATTAATGTGTAGGGAAAGGACTAATGATCCAAATACCCATGGGGTGTGGGATAGGGACTGATGCTCCAAATACCCACGGGGTGCCAAACATGACATTTTAGGCCCCATGATATTGGCATTGGACAGGGGTTCTAAGTGGTCATGATGTGGAAGTAGAATTAAATGCATAATGAAAGCCATGAAAGAATGGATTGTGATTCCATATGATATATGGTTGAGACTCCAGTATGGGCCGAAACAAGTATTGATGATTCAGTTATCATCGTGACCCCAGGGATTTATGTGGTTAATTAAAGAATAATTTAATGTGGAAATTGTTTATTTATTAATTTGTTCTTTATTATTTATACAACTACATACACTATTATAGACTGGATCCTATTTTTGATGCCATTGGTGGTGACCTACTAAGTGGTACCCACACCCTACTTGGGTTTCTTGATCGGTACCCAAATAGACTTCATGTTTTTAGGACAGGATAAGGGTAAGATCCATATTTTAGATGGCTGAGATGGGGTTGGAGCATGGATGAGGGAACCAAACATGATATTGGGACCCACTTGGGAGTTTTTAGTGTCTTTATTTTTGGTTTTTCATTTGAAACTTGACATATATATGGCATGAAATTATCTACTGCTTTGGTTTGTATATTGTTTTCCTATTTTGGTTTATCATGTGATACTAGTCTATATCGGTTATGGTATTATTCTGGTTGTTGTTTAACATCATTTAGTTCTTGTTTATTTATTTCCTCTTTTGTGATACTTTGTTAAAGTGGGTATAGTCTCCCCATGATATCTATATTAGACTCACACTGCTAGTTAGCAGCCTCTGGCATATGAGGAGGCATGCTTGAGGTCATGTGACCAACCAAATCGGGGCACCGGTACATGGCACCCAGTTCGGGATGTTACAAATTGGTATCAAAGGAGGTTTTCTTTTCTTTTCTTTTGTATTGATACTTGGGAAAGGTATAAAATATACTAGGATGATTCAGGCCTTGGTCATAAGCTCATGTATGGGAGTAACTAACCCATGTATGGGGGAAACACCAAGTACCCAGGGTGGGATTAATGTTTTTGATGTTTGATGTTATAGTTGAATGTTATTTCACCTCGAGTGATTCACTTGTTGTGTGATATTATTATTTATAATATTTTTTCATAATGTCCTATAATGGAATGAGAGTTGTGTAAGAATGCATCATTTTAATCACTCGGGACTTATTGTGACATGCATCATTTTAGGCACGCACGGAAAAGCGGGTTTTGGGTGAGTTATTTAAATGAAAATTATTTTATTTACTTGTGTAATTTAAATGAAATAGTGCCTAATATGAAATTGATAATTGTAAATGATGATAAATTTGGTAAATTGAAGTGGATAAATGGGTGTATAATGGGAAATCTTGAATCTGAAAATGTTTTACCCTATGCTAACCATGAACTAGATGAGGGATGGTTGAGGGTAGTAATAGTGCCTCGGTTCTGACCATGTAACGTGGTACATGGGATGAATTGTTGTGGAGTTACGTGAATCAATTGCATTAAAATGTATTTATAACGTGCTATGTGTTCTAAGATGTGTGTTTGGATTTATAGAGATATGCCTCCATGATGATGTTTGATGATAGGATGAAAAGAGAAAATGGATGGGAATGTGCCTCCAGTAGTGGAACCAAAGGATATGATAGTTCCAGGTGAAGGATAAGGATAGAAGTTTCATGAGATATTTACTCATTTTATGCAGTTTATGGAAAGATACCTAGGGTGGGTTGTGAAGAGTATGTCTGGATTAACACAGGAGTTCCAGTTGCAACACTCTACAACATTCACCAGAGAGGGTGGACCTGAGGTAGCTAATTTTTGGATTGAGTCTATCCAGATGACCCTTGACCACCTAGAGAATCTTGTTGTTAAGAAATTCAAACTGGATGCTTATATGTTATGTGGTCAAGTGAAGTGTTAGTGGGACATCTAGAAAAAGGATGGAAAACTAGATAATATGGAGTATAAGAAATTTCAGGATAAGTTCTTGGAGCGCTTTTACTCAAAGACTCTTAGGCAGGAGAGGGCAGATGAGTTTATGAGTTTGAACCAAGTAAGTATGTCTATGATGGACTATGTCGGTTGCTTCATTGATTTACAAAATGGTGTTCCATCATTGGCAGTGGATGAGGCTACTTCAACAAAGTGTTTTCAAGATGGTATTAAATGAGAGATTAAGTCTCAAGTTAACATCTTTAGGCTGAATAAGTTTTCTAAAGTGGTGAATCGGGATCTCATATCTGAGGGGAACCTGATGGAGGATTCCAGTGGAGGATAGGTGGTTTCTACTGGATGACAAGGAGGTACATCTTATGAGGGTAGGAAGCGTCACTCTGAGTATATTAACCAAATAAGTGGGAAGCAGAGTGGTTAGAGGTAATGATCAGTTACTCGGGACATTACTCGAGTTCTCTACCTCCAGTGCGGTAGGCTAGGTCACATTTTTAGATAGTTCCCCTAACCACTGGTAGAGTACCAAGCCTACGGTAGGATGAGACATCTACAACATTTATGCAGGGAACCATAACAGGTGGGTAATGATGGAGTAACTAGAAAAAATCAGAGTGCTAGAAGGGAATCTTATACCCCATATCAGTCTAGTAGTTTGAGTTAAACTGTATGTGGCGGTCAAGGTAGTGGATGTGGTACGTCAAGGAAATAACGCGCGTATCAATAGAGTTTTGCAACTCATGGGAATTATACTATAGCATATGGAAGAGGGGTAAGATAGTTGCATTCAGTTCAAACTTCACTTATAGATAGTGAGGCTAGGCTATTAATAGTTAGAGGTACTGTTCTTATAGATTCTATGCTTTCTAGTGAATTATTTGATACAAGAGCCTATCATTATTTTATATCTGCAAAACTTGTGAATGGTTTTATTCCGGTAGTGGAGTTTGTGAGTGGGGTTTTGATGATTGACACACGATTGGGAGTACGGTAGAGTGATCTGCTTATACAAGGGGTGTTCTCTCAAGCTTGGGGAGTATCATTTCTATTGGTATCTCTATATCCTTAATATGTCAGGCTTTGACTTGATTTTTGATATGGACTAGTTGGCAGTGTACCAAGCCCATATCGATTGTTACGATAGTAGACTGACCTTTATGTCTCCTGAGGGTAACCGTTACACTCATCGTGGAGAGTGGGATATCTAGGCAGGCCATGCAGGGCCAATACATCAGTATCTGGGAGAGCTCACCGCCTAGGTTGTAAGTCTTTTGTTGGATGATGGGGGTGCGAAACCTTATGAATTTATACCCACAGTGGACCAGTTTTAGGTTATGTTTTCTGAGGACTTCTTAGGACTTCCACATGAGAGGTATGTTGAGTTTAAAATTGAGCCCATAATTGGAACTAATCCTATAACAACTAAAATTTTTATTAATGAAAATTCCTCTTAATCTAATTAAATGTCTTATTATGTAAAATGGTTATAAAAAACATATAAACTTATGTGGTTTTAGGTTTTTTGGATTTTAAAATACCATTAAGAATTTTTACCGTTGCTAATATAGCCATTGAACAGTGATCACATGATTAGTATAAATATAGGGCTTTAACAAATCCAATTTACTCAGACAATGGAATCGATGACCTCATCTAGTAGAATTGCTTCATACGAAGCCCATTTTTCAGAGCTTGGAAAGGAGGTAGCATTGCTGGTATTTTCTCTTGACCAAGCTCAATCTAAGCTTCAACATGTTAAGCTTGAATGGAATCGCATACGGGAGAAGTGGAAGTTAATAGAGATTACCACTCGAGTGATGTTATCTGAGCTGCCCCAAGAGTCTGTCATCATCGCACACCTTACCCTTAGGTCTTATGCGGGTGTTATAAGGGGTTATGTAACAAGAACCTATCACTATGATTATGTGCATTATTTTTTTATATAATAAATAATATACATTCATTTTATTATTTTTCTTTTGTAAATAGTTTTTAAAGAAAAAATAGTATTTTTAGTTAATATTCAATTAAGAAATCTATTTTGATGAATTAATGGATTTTTGAATTAAATATTATTTTAATAAAATATTATTACTAAATTACTTTTTATTAAATATAAACGATCGTATAATTTTTATGAATACAATTTTAATTTTTATTAAGGTTTGAAAGCTATTTTTGTCAAAACCCATGAATTTTCGATAAATGTAAGTTTTTATTTTAAAAGTAAAAAATTCACATATTTAGAAAATTATTTATATAAAATGAATATTATTTTTGGAATCAGTACATCGAAATTATCCAACAGTGAATTTTTCATAATTTTTTGAGACAGTCGAATTTTTGGGTAAAAATTAAATACCGTTTAAATATATAATGTGTTTTATGACATCATAATGACCCAATAGTTATGTAATAAAATAATATAAATGGTATTTTAGGTGAATATATATTTTAACTTTAAAATAATTTGGTTTTAGGTTTGTTTGATTTATTTTACAAAGCCTTAGTGGACCCTCCAAGACTTATAAAACATTTTAACATTTTAAAATGATTTCCTTGAGAGTGTGACTCACCTCCACATAAGAAAGCCTAATATTTTAATAAGTTAGAAAAATGGACTTATAAAATAATATTTTCCACTCTAATTTAGAAAAAACCATGGGCAAAAACCATGATATGGTTTGTGTTTTTGATTAGTTTAATATGTGGTGTCCAAAACCTAAATAATAAAGAATTCTCTCTCCTTTCCTATATAAACTCACTCAATCTCTCATTCCTCTTCACTCAAACCATTTGTAGCTCGATCAACCCCTGAACTACTCTCTCTATAATCCTCCCAAGGTTCCCCAATCTCCTAATAATCCCCTCCCAAGCCTCTCCCAAGTCTTTGGGATCACACTTCCAAGTAAGGGATTTCTTCCTTTCTCATTTTTGTCCAAATTTATTTATGTTGTTATGCCCTTTTATTTTCAATTACAAATTTTGGGGTATGATTTAGAACCTCCCCTATACTTATCTCCTTATTTTTTAATGATGTAATACCCCTTTCTCTCTCATTAATGTCTCCCATGTACACCTGTTACCATGCTAAAATTTCGTAAGGGATTTCTCTCTCCTCATTCACATTCAAGAAATTATTTTTTATTATGCATCTAAATTCCATAAAATATGTTGGTACATGTATATATATGACCCCCTTACTTTCCATTTAATGTAAATATTATGAGATACCCCTTTCTCTCTCATCAACCATTTTTATGAATTCTTATGTCACGTCGTTATGCTGCCGAAATTGCACCGCGATTTTCCAAGCAAAGTCATTGTGTAGTGAATACCATATCCATTTCTCTATCAAGGGTATTCAACTTTACGCACATTTACTTATTGATTATATAGTTTCATGTATGTATTCCACATTCATTTATCGTGGAATAAATGATTATGTTGAATGATTCCATGTTGTATGATCCATGTGACACACTTATGCATGAAATGAAATAATTAAGAAGGGTGTGCTCTGATAGCACTCCAATGCATTGGGTAAAGATTAGTATCATGATACATCAAGTGAAATGAGGGTTTACTTATTCTTCATGTGCAACGATCTTTGGATCATGCTAATATCATGTTAAATGTTTTTGCTACATTTCTATGTTATGATAATCATATTATATCATGCCTTTATGTTCATGTTTCTCTTTCACTCCATTAATATGGCTATTTCCTAACATGTACTATATTCTTCATGTTATGCCTTTCTTACTCCCTTACTAGGCTTTATAGGGCACCCTTTTCTTATTCATGTCCTCAGGTTATCCCATGGAATGCTAAGTATAAAGGAATGTTGTGATCATGTAAAAGAAGTTTTCAATAAAGATGTTGTGTTTTATGTTCCAAGTTGTTATGTAATGTTCCTAATTTCCTAATACACTAGACCTCTTGAACCTTAGATTTATCTTAAGTGAAATGTTATGTAATGAATCATGTTTATGTGTGTAATAAAGATCAGGGTTGTTATATTTGGTATCAGAGGATAGGTTTAGTTATTTTTGGGATCTAGGATTAGAAAACCCTAGTGAAAGCCTTAGGGATAAGACTAAGTATAATAAAAACATCCCTAAATTTTGGTGAGTATTTAGTAAGTGGTTTATCAAGAAAATACATCCCTGTCTGGATATGAGTAGGTAAAAGCGGCTCTGGCAGAGATGTATCTAGGAGTAAAACCCGAAAACACTACTTTGAGCTAGACTCAAATGGGAATTGGTGCACGAAAATGGGCATTGTTGCAATCTTGGTTACGACACTCCTAGGGGATATGCTTTGGTAAATTCATAATCTTAGTATGAACCATTATTAAGGTAATTAAAAAAAATTCCCCTAAGAATATATGTTGGGAAGTAGATCATGGATAACATAGATAAGTTAAGGAAATAAATGTAATTTATAAGTTATCCATTTTTTTAATTGGATTACCCTTTATGTGTTACCCCTAACTTTCCTTTTATTCTAGCTAATGGCCGGTAATAGGAGGACTCAGGCTAAAAACCGATGAAAAGATCAATGTGATGACTGTTCTAATAAGACTCTCAATATGATGGGAGTAGGAATCGCAAACTTTTTCACGATACTCTCTCAGTTAACTCAAGTTTTGAATAGAAACATGGGTTAAGAGGAACGTTCAACCCCCTTCCCCAAGAAAGAACAAACTGTAATCAAGAGCTTCATGAGGCAACAACCTCCTACTTTTAATGGATCATCTGATCCCTCAATCGTCGAACAATGGATCAACTTCATTGAGAAGATCTTCTCCATCCTTTAATGTTTTGAACAAGAGAAGGTAATTCTGGTTGCTTATTGTATAGAGGGTGAAGTTGATCAATGGTGGATATTGATCAAAAATAAAAAACATGAGGAAGAGATCAAGGCGTTGGAATGGAAGGATTTCTGGAAAATGTTTTTCGATAAATATTTTCCTCACACCCTACAGCTTAAAATGGAAAGTGACTTCCTTGCCCTCAAGAAAAAAGACAACGAATCCATCGAAGCGTATGAGGAAAACTTCACAAGGCTTGAATGATATGCCTTCGTCTTTGTCATTACCCCTGAATGCAAGGTTGACCGCTTCTTGGGTGGGCTAAAACCAAGCCTATGGAAATCCATAGTGATCCGTGACTTCGAGGGCTATGAGTAAATTTTCCGATATTCCCTGAAAATCAAAATGAGGATTAGAGAATCTCAGGGGTATCATGGGGATAAGAAACGTAAGGTGGACTTTAATTCTGGAGGTCTGATGGATAAATCCAACAGTGCTAAGAAATTCCAGCACCCCACTTTCCAAAGGTGCATAAAAAAACACCTCGGAAATTGCCTGAAGGGGACGAGGAAACGCTTTAGGTGTGGAAGAGAAAGGCACCTGGCTATTAACTGCCAACAAGAAAAAATCGTTGCTGCGACAGAGGAGAGGAACACTCCGTTCGACCCTCAACACATTGTTCATTGCTTCAATTGCAAATAACCAGGGCACTTTTCAAACCAGTTCCCTAAGACGAGGATTTTTGGAGGCAACCAACAACCTCCAAGGTAGAAATGGCGATCTTTTTCCATCACTACTGCCGAAGAAACCCCCAACAATGAAGTGGTAATAGGTACGTTAGTTATTCATTCAAGAATATCGAACATATTTTTTTATTCTAGTTCTACACGTTATTTTATATCCTGAAAGTTTAGTAGAACAATCCCAACACCACCACAAATCATGGAAGTAAAGATATTGGTGAGAACGGAAAATGGGGCAATCATTTCATTCCATGAATATAACTCTTCCCCCATCACAATTTGTGGTTTGAACTTCCCAGAAAACCTCATCATACTCCCTCTGGTGGAATTTGATGCAATTCTTGACATGGATTGGCTTTCTCTATATAGAGCCAACATAAATTGCTAAGAGGGAAATCACTCTCCATATGGTGAATCGACCCCCGATTCTGTACAAGTACAAGGAGGAGGATAAATCTTCTTTAGCACCATCATATCAAGTGTGTATATTACTTCCCTATTCGAATGCTTATCTTTCTCAGATGATTGAGTCTAAGGAAGCAACTATCCTTGAAGACATGCCTATTGTGAGGGAATTCGCTGAAGTATTTCCTGAGGAATTACTTGGTCTTCCTCCTAGAAGAGATGTTGAATTCTCAATTGATCTTATACTTGGGGCTTTTCCAATATCCAAGACTCTATATAGAATGGCCGTTGTGGAGCTTGAGGAGCTAAAGAAACAACTACAAGATAATCTGGATAAAGGGTTTATACACTCAAGTGCTTCACCATGGGGTGCACCGGTCCTCTTCATCAAGAAGAAGGATAGGTCAATGTGTCTTTGCATTGATTATCGTGAGCTCAATAAAATCACGATAAAGAACAAGTATCCTCTGCCCTTGAATTTATGACTTTTTCAATCAGATATGTGGAGCACAATACTTCTCCAAGGTAAATTTGCGGTCAGGATATTACCAAGTAAGGGTGAAGAAGGATATTCCCAAGACTGATTTTCGTACAAGATATGGGCATTATGAATTCATATTAATGTCTTTATGACTCACTAATTATCCATAAATATTCATGGAATTGATGAATAGAGTGTTTTTATATTACCTTGACAAATTTGTGGTAGTCTTTATAGACGATATTCTAATATACTCCAAAACCAAGGAGGAGCATGAGGAGCATCTAAGCACTGTACTAGAGACCTTATGAAAGGAGAATCTTTATGAAAAGTATAGTAAGTGTGAGTTCTGGTTGAAGGAAGTCTCATTCTTGGGTCATATCATGACAAGCAATGGGATATCTGTGGATCCCTCCAAGACAGATGCAATTGATGGATGGTCGAGGTCAACATTGGTGATGGATATCCGTAGCTTCCTGGGGTTAGTTGAATATTATCACCGATTTGTGAGAAATTTCTCACGATTGTAAAACCCTCTTACCAAGATAACTCAGAAGGTAGTCAAGTATTCTTGTAGTGATGAATGTGAAGAGAGCTTTAAGGAGTTGAAAAAGAGGCTTATCATTGTGCACATGCTCACACTACCCACAAGTGGAGAACTTTTTGTGGTATTTAGTGATGCTTCGAAGAAGGGTCTGAGTTGTGTGTTGATGAAAAATTAAAAATTCATTGCCTATGCTTCAAGTCAATTGAAATTTCATGAGAAAAACTATCCAACACATGATCTGAAGTTGGCTACAATAATCTTTGCTTTGAAAATTTGGCGGTATTACCTCTTTTGGGAGAAGTGTGAAATATATACAAATCATAAAAGTCTCAAGTATATATTCACACAGAAAGAGTTGAATATGCACCAACAAAGATGGCTAAAGCTAATCAAAGACTATGACTGCTAAATCCATTACCACCCTGGGAAAGAGAACAAGGTGGCAGATGCTCTAAGTAGAAAGGACCCATCAATTATATCATTGATGAGAATTGAAATGGATCCAATCTTCTTAGATTTGATGAAGATAGATATGGAAATCATAAAGAAGGGAAAATCATCAATCCTTTCACAAATGATTGCTTAACCATATCTTTTGGAAAGGTTAAAGGATGCTCAAAAGGATGGTGTGAGAATTCAGAAGAAAGTGGAAACTATCAGAAAAGGGAAATCCTTGGAGTTCAATGTTAATGAATAAGAAATTGTGAGATTTGGTACAAGACTATACATTCTATCAAATCCAGAGTTAAAGAATGAACTTTTGGATGATGCACATAGTTCAAATTTCTTTATTCACCCAAGAAACACAAATATGTATCGAGATCTCTGAGATCATTATTGGTGGGATAACATGAAGAAGGAGATCATTGAGTATACATAAAAGTGCCCGGTATGTTAGCAAGTGAAGGATGAGAGGAAGAAGTGTAAGGGGATGATGCAACCATTACTCATACCAGCATGGAAATGGGAGAACATCACCATAGACTTTGTCATCAGACTTCTGAAGACATCCAAAGGAAACAATGCTATCTGGGTTGTTGTGGATCGTCTTACAAAGACTGCACACTTCATTGCAATTCGAGAGGATTTATTATTGGATCAACTGGCACAGATATATATCAGAGAATTGGTAAGGCTGCATGGAGTGCCACTATCTATTGTATCTGATCGAGATCCAAGATTCACCTATAAGTTCTAGAAGAGTCTTCAACATGCTATGAATACTGATCTGAAATTCAGTACGTCTTATCATCCTCAAACTAATGGTTAATCTGAGCATACTATCCAAACAGTTGAGGACATGTTGGTAGAATTCTCAATGGACTTCAAAGGAGGATGGGATCAACATCTTCCTCTGGTTGAGTTCTCTTAAAATAACAGTTTCCACTCAAGCATACAAATGGATCCTTATGAAGACTTGTATGGGAAGAGGTGCAGAACACCGAAATGTTGAGATGAAGTTAGGGAGAGAAAACTCTTAGGTCCAGAAATGGTTGAAGAAATGGTGGAGAAGGTTAAGACCATCTAGCAGCACATTAAAGCTACTCAGAGTCGACAAAAGAGCTATGATAATAATTATCAACGAGACCTAGAGTCTGATGTTGGAGACATGGTGTTCCTCTGCATATCACCGTGGAAGAGAGTAATGAGATTTTGGAATAAGGGAAATCTTAGTCTAAGGTACATCAGACCTTTTGAGATCCTTAATCATATTGGAGAAGTGGCCTATCAACTAGCAATACCATCGAACTTTTCTCAAGTACACGATATATCCCATTTATCACTCTTGAGGAAGTACATACCTGACCCATTGCATGTACTCAATCCAGAGGTGGTACCATTAGAGAATGACCTCTCTTATAAAGAGAAGCTGGTGAATATCTTAGGTCATAGAGAAAAAGTTCTACGAAATAAGACAATGTCCATCGTCAAGGTGTTGTGGTGAAACCACAAGTTTGAAGAAGCAACGTAGGAATCAAAGGAAGTGATGAAGCAGAGTTACCCTCATCTATTTTAGTGTGGGAAAGGGAAATTTAGAGGGAAAAATTTCTTAAGGGGGGAATATTGTAACGACCCAAACTTTTATTAATGAAAATTCATCTTGATCTAATTAAATGTCTTATTATGTAAAATGATTATATAAAACATATACACTTCTTTGGTTTTATGTTTTTAGATTTTAAAATACCATTAATAATTGTTACCATTGCTAATATAGTCGTTGAACAATGATCACATGATTAGTATAAATATAGGCCTTTAACAAATCCAATTTACTCAGACAAAGGAAGCGATGATCTCATCTAGTAGAATTTCTCTATATGAAACTCATTTGTCAGAGCTCGGAAAGGAGATAATGTCACTGGGATTCGCTCTTGACCAACCCCAAGCTAGGCTTTAACATGTTAATCTTAAACAGAACCACCTATGAGAGAAGTGAAAGTTAATAGATATTACCACACGAGCGATGTTATTCAAGTCGCCTCAAGATTTTGTCACCATTGCACACCTTACCCTTAGGTCTTATGTGGGTGTTATAAGGGGTTATGTAACAAGACCCTAGCACAATGATTTTTTGCATTATTTTTTTTATAAAATAAATAATATACATTCATTTTATTATTGTTACTTTGTAAAAAAAATTAAAGAACAAATAATATTTTTAGTTGATATTCAATTAAGAAATCTATTTTTGATAAATTAATGGATTTTTTAATTAAATAATATTTTAATAAAATATTATTAATAAATTAATTTTTATTAAATATCAATGATCGTATAAATTTTATGAATAGAATTGTAATTTTTATTAAGATTTGAAAGTTGTTTTTTGTCAAAACCCATGAATTTTTGATAAATGTCGGTTTTTATTTTAAAAGTAAAAATTCACATATTTAGAAAATTATTTAGATAAAATGAATATTATTTTTGGAATCAGGATGTCGAAATTATCCAACGGTGAATTTTTCATAATTTTCTGAGAGTTGAATTTTTTGGTAAAAAGTAAATATCGTTTAAATATATAATGTGTTTTATGACATCATAATGAACCAATAGTGATGTAATAAAATAAAATAAATGGGAAGTTTGGCCAATATATGTTTTACCTTTAAAATAATTTGAATTTAGGTTTGTTTGATTTATTTTACATAGCCTTAGTGGACCCTCCAAGACTTATAAAATATTTTAACATTTTAAAATGATTTCCTTGAGAATGTGACTCACCTCCACATAAGCAAGACTAATATTTTAATAAGTTCAGTCAATGGAATTATAAAATAATTTTTTTCACTCCACTTTGGCAAAAAACATGGGGGGAAAACCATGGGATGGTTTGTGGTTTTGATTAGTTTAATGTGTGGTGTCCAAAACTTAAATAATAAAGAATTTCCTCTCCTTTCCTATATAAACCCACTCAATCTCTCATTCCTCTTCACTCAAACCATTTGGAGATCGACCAAAACCTGCCCTCCTCTCTCTAGAATCCTCCCAAGGCGCCCCAAGCTCCCAAGAATCCCCTCTCAAACCTCTCCCAAGCCTTTGGGATTACACTTCCAAGTAAGGGATCTCTTCCTTTCTCATTTTTGTCCAAATTTATTTATGTTGTTATGCCCTTTTATTTTCAATTACAAATATTGGGGTATTATTTCAAACCTCACCTATACTGCCCTCCTTATTTTTGAATGATGAGAGACTCCTTTCTCTCTCATTAATGCCTCTCATGTACACATGTTACCATGCCAAAATTCAGTAAGGAATTTCTCTCTCCTCATTTACATTCAAGCAATTCTTTTTTATTATGCATCTAAATTCCATTACATATATTGGGACATGTATCTATATGAACCTCTTAATGTCCATTTCATGTAAATATGATGAGATACCCCTTTCTCTCTTATCAACCATTTTTATTTATGAATTCTTATGTCACGCAGTTATGCTCCCGAAATTGCACCACGATTTTCCAAGCCAAAGTCATTGTGTAGTGAATACCATGCTCATTTCTCTATCAAGGTTATTCACCTTTACACATGTTTACTTATTGATTATATAGTTTCATGTATGTATTCCACATTCATTTATCTTGGAATAAATGATGATATTGAATGATTATGTGTTGTATGATCCATGTGGAACACTTATGCATGAAATGAAATGATTGAGAAGGGTACACACTGATAGGGCTCCAATGCATTGGGTAAAGATTAATATCATGATATGTAAAGTGTAATGAGGGTTTACTCATGATAATTAAAGTGCAGTGAGGGTTTACTCATGCTCTATGTGCAACGAGTCTTAGCTCATGCTAATATCATGTTAAATGTTGTTGTCACATTTCCATGTTATGATAATCATGTTATATCATGCCTTTATGTTCATATTTCTCTTGCGCTCCATTGATATGTCTATTGCCTAACATGTACTATATTCTTCATGTTATGCCTTGCTTACTCCCTTACTAGGCTTTATAGCTCACCCTTTTCTTATTCATGTCCTCAGGTTATCCCATGCAATGTTAAGTACGAAGGAATGTTGTGATCATGTAAAAGAAGTTTTCAATAAAGATGTTGTGTTTTATGTTCTAAGTTGTTATGTAATGTTCCTAATTTCCCAAGACACTAGACCTCTCAATCCTCAGAGTTTTCTTAAGTTCAAGTTTATGAAATGAATCATGTTTATGTGTGTAATAAATAGAAGGGTTGTTATAAATCCGGTTACCATTCCACCCTATAAAATGGTGCCTATAGAGCCTCAAGAGCTTAAGACTTAACTGGAGGAATTGATGGATAAGGGATTTATCCGTCCAAGTACGTCACCTTGGGGTTCTTCAGTTTTGTTTTGAAAGAAGGGTGATGAGACTTTTTGCTTATGTGTTGACTACCAAAAGTTGAACTGGATGAAAATGAAGAATCGATATCATATTCCATGTATAGATGATATCTTTGACCATTTGAGAGGAGCTTGTGTGTTCTCCAAGATTGACTTGAGATTAGGGTATCATCAGTTGAGAGTTTGACCTTCTCATATACCACAGACAACTTTTATAAGTAGGTATGGACTTTATGAGTTCTTCATGATGTTGTTTGAGCTAACGAATTCCCCAAAAGTGTTTATGGCCTTAATGAACCAAATCTTCCACCCACACTTGGATCAATTTTTTGTTTTTTTATGGATGAAATCTTGGTGTACAAGACACATAATGATCACATCCAACATATCTTGACATCCCCCCGAGTACACTAAGAGAGCATCAAATATACACCAAGATATCAAAGTGTTGGATCGACCGAGTACATTTCTTGGGACACTCATCTCAGAGGAAGGTGTGTCCATGGACCCAGATAAAGTCTAGGTGGTTGTTTCTTGGGAGGATCCTAAGAATGTTTTTGATATCTACAGTTTTCTGGGTTTGTTGGGCTATTATCGGAGATTCATCCCGGACTTTTCCCACTTAGAATCACTAATTTTAGGCTTTCCCAAGAAGGGGATCAGTGTGTTAATGGTATGGAGCATGTGAGAATTCTTTCCAAGAGTTGAAGAAGAATCTGAATACTACACCAATTTTGATCCTACTCGAGCCAGGTGAGAAGTATACAGTGTTTTGTGATGCATCTGGGATAGAAATTGGAGTAGTATTGATGTAGGGAGATCAAGTTGTGGCGTATGGGTCGCGATAGTTGAGACCACATGAACAAAATTAACCAATACATGATCTCAAGTTAGCTACAGTGGTTTATGTTTTGAAGTGTTGGTGGCATTATTTTTTAGGAGAAAACTTTACTATGTATACTAATCATAAATGCTTAAAGTATATCTTTTCTCGATGATATTTGAATCTCCGGCAGTGGATATGGGTTGATTATATGCAGTCTTTTGATTTTGAGTTGGCATATACACATGGAAAAGGAAATAATGTTACTAAATCTTTGAGAAGAAAGACACAGACTCGGGCAGTTCATGAGTCTAGTTCTGAGTGGAGGATGATGACCTTGCTGGATGAGATGCATGTTGTGGTTTGGGAGGACCATGAGCAGATGAATCTTGTATCTATATCAGTAGAATCCACACTTTTGAGCCTGATTAGGGTGAGAAAATATAAGAATCTGGAGTGTTTGGCCTTAAGGGAAATATAAGGGAAATATAAGAGAGATAAGAAAGGTGGTACGGATTACAATGCTTCAGATGTAACCTATTATGAGTACAGGAAGAAAGATCATACCAATCCCGATTGTCCAAAACATAAGAATAAAGAAAAATACAAAAAGGAAAAAAGGCATTGACAACCAGTTTGAGAGTAACAGAAGAATCTGATTCTAGTGAACAATTTGGAAATGAAAAAAGAAATTGTTAATTTGTGCTTTATGGCATCACTGGATAAGGTTAGTAATTCTTATTTTTATTCTGAATGTTCTAATTTTAGATATGATTCTGAAAATCCCAATGTTTTTGAATTAAATAAAGAAATTGAAAGATTAAAGAAATATGTTTTCAAAGATTCTGATTTATATAATAAGATTTAAGGGAAATAATGACAAACTTATTTCTGAAAATAAAGTAATTTTACAAGAAAATGAAAAATTAAAGAACACTACTTCTGCTACTCATTCCACATAATTTGAATGTCTTAAACAAAATTTATCTACTTTTATTCAAGGTCATGAAAAATATCATGAGATGGTGTCTTTGACTAAAACTGATAAAAATAAATATAGTTTTGGCTATGACAGGAGATTACCCCAAATGTATAAAACTCATTTTTCTAAAAATAAAAATGGTTGTACTTAAACTGTTACTTGTTTTAAATGTGACATGAAAGGTCACTATGTAAATGATTGTTCTCTAAGATTTAAACAATCTTTATAATTTACAAAAACTAATATTTCTAAATCCTTATTATCTATAGCACCTTACAATACTTGTTTAAATTCTATATGGGTACCTAAAAATTGTATAACTAATCTCATTAGACCCAAAGTAGTTTGGGTACCAAAATTATCAAGTAATTGATTTTTTTAGGAAAAATGTATTGGATGTCTCAAGAACGACATATGGTACATGGACATTAGATTCACTAGGCATATGACCAGAGACCCATCAAATTTTACCACTTACTACACATGTGATGGAGGCACTGTTATATTCGGAGACAATTCCAAAGGCAAAGTAAAAGTTTTTGGTAAAGTTGGTATTTCAAATTCTACTTTTATTTATAAAGTTTTATATGTTGAAGGTTTAAAACAAAATTTAATTAGTATATCACAATTATGTGATGATGGAATGGAAGTTAAATTTCAAAATGATAAAAAATTAGTTTTTAAATGTGATTCTTTATTATTTTATGTTAAAACAAAAGAAAATATTTATACTATTGATTTTGTTGAACTAACTGTTAAACATGTGAAGTGTTTGAATGTTGTACAAAATGACAGCATCCTTTGGCATAAACATTTAGGTCATGTCAATTTCATAATGTTGCATAAGCTCTAAAATCATGTGAATCTGTTACAACTACCTTCCTTGAAGAAAAAACATCTTCATGTATGTAACACTTTCATAAAAGAGAAGCAACACAAAACTTCTTTTAGACCTATCAATTAGATATGTACTAATAGACCTTTACAGTTAGTACATTATGATTTATTTGGCCCCAATCAAATTTCTAACTTTAGTTATTGTTGACAATTATAGCATATTTTCATGGGTATACTTTCTTGCTCATAAAAACGATACTTTATCTAGATTTACTGTTTTTTATAAATTAGTTCAAAATGAAAAAGGTTGTATTATTATTTCTATTCGTAGTGATAAAGGAGGTGAATTTCAAAATTTAGATTTTGAAAAAAATTGCGAAAAGAATGCTTATTTTCATAATTTTTCTGCTCCTAGAACACCACAGCAAAATGGTGTTATAGAACAAAAAAAATAAAACTCTTATTAAAATGGATCGAACTATGTTAAGTAAATATAATTTGCTTAGATATCACTACTACAAATATGGCTTATAATAGCGCTAAAAACGGCCTTTAACAGCGCTAAAAAAGCGCTGTTAATCTCAGAAAAGATAAAGGGGGGGTCCCCTTTATCAGCGCTAAAAATAGCACTGATAAAGGTAGTATTTATCAGCGCTATTTTCAGCGCTGATAAATGTATAATATATCAGCGCTATTTTGAGTGCTGATAAAAACTACCTTTATTAGCGCTCAAAATAGCGCTGATATATTATCCATTTATCAGCGCTTAACTAGCGCTGATAAAGGCCAAAGATCCTGTCCAAAACCAGAACCTGCATAGAACCTGCCCAACACCTGCACACATTACAACACCTGCACAGAGTCCAAACAACACCTGCACACAGCACACACAACACCCACACACAAAGCACAGAAGAACAAAAATGATACATACATTTACTTGAAATCATGAATACAAAACAACACACTTCTATATACATTTCAAACAATGTTTAATTTGGTTACAATTACATTTATCCAACAAACAGTTAAAAAACAATGATGTTCCATCCTTTTTGCATCCATCCGCTCTAAAAAATTGTCGTCCATGGCGGCGGTTTCCGAACAAAGCATTCGAACTGAGGAAAAATATTTCACCTACATAATAAAATAAATATTATGTTAGTAATACAATAATGAAATAAAGAATGGGGTTGCTAAATGGAATTATACTAGTGAGGCACAAAACATAAAATAACCAATTAACGAAATTGGTGCATGGTTAGGGCTAATCATCTATAATAATCAAATGGCCCAATGTTTAGTAGAACATGGGCTATTTAATGATTCGAGGGGGAATAAATAAACCTACAGTTTGGTTCTAAGGTTATGACGATCTCACATTGATGGTTAATGGTTTGTCAAATAATGTGATGAACTTGTGTAAGGTATGAGTTTTTGGGGAAGTATCTCTATATGGTTGAATAATGGATTGTAATCCACTCAATGAAACTATACGGATTAGAAGTGTGTGTATATTGATTCCCACGTTGTTGGAAAATGATTTATTTTACCCTTAGGCCTAATAATTCACATAATTAATGAGTGGAATTAACAAATTTTCACTATCAACCATTAAAGCGGGTTACCCTCATATATCCCTCATTCCACTCAACAAAATCCTTTACACACACTCTCCTCCTTCTCCCTTCCCCCATGGGATATCTCCCTTACTTTTGAGATAAATCAAATATTATCAATTACATTAAAAGAGTGGTGGAATATCTTCAACCCTATTATCCTCCTCTATTGGATACCAATGATGGGCCTTTTGCAACGACATTAAACCTTGGCTATATACCTATAGCCACAGTTTAATACCATGGCTATATTTCCCCTCATTCCATAAAAAAGAAGCACCCCTGCCCCCTTCCCTAGCACACCCCCTACACACTGCCCACCCCCGAGCACACCCCCTACCCCTGCACACTCCATGCCCCCTGAACACCCCCTGCCCCCTTCCCCAGCACACCCCTGCCCACTGCACTTCACCCCTGCCCATTACACACCCCCCTTCCCACCCCCTACATATTTCAAAAGAACCCAGCACACCCCCTACCCCTTCCCCCTACCACTTTCCCCCCTTCCCCCTCCCCCAGAAAACCACCCATGCCCTCTCACCCTGTCCCCTGCACATCATAAAGAAAATACCTTGTATGGAAATTGTGCTCAATTTACATTATACACATCATATATATCAACACATTCTCATGTACTTTCATTCAATGTAAATACACATATATAGACTCTCTACATCTCATAAGAAACCCCTCTTTAAAATTCACAAACACATTAAATCCATTTGAAAACACCCATCACACAACTTTCTCATTTCTTCAAACACATTTAAAGGACTTAAGCATGAACATCCACAAGAAATACAACTGCATTCATTTTAAAATAACTTTCAAGTCTATACACACCCCAAATTCCTTTGATAACACATTTTTAACCACACAAACATTTCATATAGTACACTTAGCAAGCAAATACAGCATAATAAAATCATCATATAATGTAAAAGTAAGGAATCACCTACATAAAGCTTGGAATCTTCCGAAATCTGCTGGAAAACATAAAACTACACCTCCACAATACCTTAATAAGGACTGATTAAACATTAATATTGAATATATTAATGGAAACTCATGTTTAACTTGTGGTATTCCATGTGTTTAATATCCCACAAGGATAGAGGGTTGTGATTTAATGTCTTACAGAGATTTAAGACCTGGGTGGATCAAAACATTTATAAAGGTGGATCAGGTAGGTAAATCTCTAGGAGGGAGCACCTGGAATGTTTACCTGATAGATGGATCAAAATGCCCAATGAGGTCTGACCCAAGTGTGGTGCATCCCATAAAGGTAAGGTTTCTCATTTTGAAGACTTATTCGAACGCCACTAAGGGAAATACAAGAGGGAAAATAAGCGAAGGTGTACCCCAGTGAGGGGGTCACCATGGTTTACCATTGGTTGGGATTTAACCTCATGGAGGCTTCCTACATACCCTATTTAGAATACAAGGATCAAAACCCATATATTTAAAAGAGGTATGTTGTGGGTATTACCCATGGTTAGCTTCTCTTCACACTAGGAATACTCTTGGTTGGATGAGTATGGGTTTTGTGGGGCTTATGCATTGTCAGATTCTTAGGTTCTTCCAAGAGTAGCAATGGGATGAATGGGACATATGTGCTAAGATGGACCATGTGAATGGTGTGATCCGTGTAAAGAGGCACGAGGCACAAAAAACATGCGGAGCTGTCTGTAAACATTATTTATGGTGGCCATGGGGCTCATCAGACTCCTCATGCCTTCCATAAACACCTCAAAACATCACGAGGACCAGATTCTACATGATGGTGCATCACATGGTTGATTCTTTTGATGATGTACTGGTCATTTGAGCTTGGATTTCATCTCAACCAGCCTTTCCCTTACTTGAATTATCCTAGGACACATATTTTGGTTCCAAAAAATCCCTCAACGATACTGATTATCTCATGCATCTACCTAGAAATAATTGTGCAAGTCAAACAAAAACACATGTGCTCAAATACAAGTTCAAACAAATGAGATATAGAAAATGGATTTTGTTGATCCTCGGTGGTTTCGTCGTTCACCCCATACGCACTGCACACCATCATGCCTTACTTCAATATTGATTTGTTCAAAGATCAATAATATGAATCTGAGGATAGAAAACATTGAGTAATAAATTAATATTTCAATACATCGGAGCATTCTCAATTCAACAAAGAAGGTTGGAGGATAATCAATGATCATATATAGATAACATAAGTGGTAAGAATTCACCTTCATCCTATTTGTGTACAATCTTCCATCAGGTATGTTGCCCATTCATTTCTAAACACATGTATATCATCTTCTGAATATGAGTTTTTGCGACAGTCATAGTAGTACTGAAAAAATATAAATACACAAAGGATTAATAAATATTTTAAATGAACTTGTAATTATTTTCGAAAATACCTCATCAGGGATGCTAGTTTGTTGATGAAATACGATCTCTTTTATAAATTTACAAACATAATAACCACAGTCATTTCCGTTTGTTTGTTTTGGACACTACAGAAACATCGACAACAATAAGTAATTTGTTTTGATATGTGTTTGGATAGTGCAATTTTATTATATATACCCGGATACTTTTCCAATTGTAGATCTTGTAGGCGTGCTCATCCTTATGCCTTGGATTCATTCCATGCATTAGACGATATTGATGCACTGCCCTATCATAACAGAATCCTCATTAAAAGATAACATAAATTATATAACTAGGTGTTTAGTTTTAAAATGTTAGATCTAGTGTATTACAAATTAACAAACACCGTCATGCATGGTCGGTTTGTTGGATATCCATGCATTGAATTCAGAAAATAAATCTTTGGAGTATCCAAATTGACTGCAATCAGCATCCAATGCTCCCTAAAAATACAAAAATGAATAAGTAAAGAAAGAAATGAAAATATAGTTTATATGATTAAATTGTAGAGTTTTGCCCCTACATCGTTGGTATTAAAAAGAGTCTGTCATATGTAATTTTGTTTTCAAACGATTTGAGCAGGGATGACATTATTGTAGCCTCTTTATCATAATCTATTTCGTCTTTTGAAGATGTGGTGTGAGGACTAACGAGTCCAAATTTTTGTTCATGGGAAAATCCCCTCAATTGTTTTTCATATATACGTCTGCGACAAATATAAAATGTATTTAGTCAAAATTATCAGAGTATATCAGCTTTTGTAAAATCAAATCATGAAAACTTACCTCATGTATACATTTAAAATTGAGGCGCCTAGCCATTCATACTTGAGGAGTTCATTTACATTTTCAGCACTAATGAAATCTGATATCTCCTCTCCATACATATCTTTTTCGAAATCAACTATGTGAGTACTGTCATCTTTCAACTTTGTATCAACATGAGCCTGCAATGATATTAACTGTGGATATAGAACGGGCGGAGTGAAGGTGCTCTCAGTAAACCGTTTCAATCGGTTGGTTGATCCTTGAGATAGTTTTGAGCTGATATTTCGTTTCACCCCATAGTCTTTGTCATTCTGTAATAACAGTCATCGGTTCAGACCTTTTTCATTAAATGTTAAAGGTCCAGCTTGAAAAATAAATTAGAAATGAATACCTTTTTGTCGACATGTTTTTTTACAAGAACTTTCGGCCATGTGATGAATGTTCCAACAGCTTGTTCAACCGTAGGAATGTCGTCATTGTCATTTGGAATAGGTAGCTCGGCACTCGGCTCATTAGTTACGTTAATTGACACTCTAAGATGATCTTTTGGAAGCTGTCTGTTATGTAGCATGTCGTTTTGCGTATTGAACATCGTAGCCCTTGCTACAAGGCGATAGGTGGGAGTTGATAAATATAAATCACAGTCATTTTCACCCTATGGAATATTAGTACAGGAATGGTATCAGTGTCTATGTAAATCACATTTCACAGAAACAATTATTTAAACATTGATTACCTCATCTGAGTCGAGTTTTTTAGGGGAATGGCTCGCCTCAAAGCTGGTGGGGGGTGGGGCGAGATCGTCACGCACGGGTTGTTGTTGAGTTGTTTCTTCTCTTTGCCTCTCCCCCATCAATTTTGCTATCATCTCTCTCTGGTATTGTAATTCTTCTTAAAAAATAGATAATTGTTCTTGCAGCTTTTCCATTTTTTCATTTTGATCCCCCGCTTGTTTTTGTTTTTGAAAATATGTTCGGGGTGTCACCCTAAAACCCGCACCTCTGACGCGGCCATACTTTTCTGGCTGCTTCAAGACTGCTGAAAGTATGTCTGCATCTGGTGTGGTTGTTGTTGATTCTTGTGACTATTTCATATAGAAAATATAGAAAAATAAGTAGTTATTGTAATGTAAAAGCGATTTAAAGAAACTCAAATTTATATTATGTCATACTTACACATGTTTCCCACACTTTTTTGTGTGTTTTCATCTATCAATATCCCCTCTTTATTTACACGAGCCTCCTTCCATAGCACATGGCATGAGATGGATATGGCTTTCGATTTCGATTCATCAATCTGCATATAAACAGATAAACATGGTTATGGTGTTGTTTTATGTCACATACTAGTAGTAGGGTAGATTTAAAAGACGTACCAATTTTTTCTCAAGTTCAGCGTACCCCATCCTTGCTTTACAGTAAGGGTACGCTGGTTCTGTTGCGCGTTTTTTATTTTCAGCACTCAGTAGCTGTTTCATAAATAAAAAACTGTCAATCAGAGTGATGAATACAAGCAAACGTCAAACAACGTATTACCCCACACAATGTACCTGAAAAGTATGCTCCTCACGACGGTTGCTAAATGCATCCCACGCTCCTTGGGATATCAAGTGTGCGTAAAGAGGAGGTGGGTGCGACTTGATTTTCCCTTCTGCATCTTTAAGATGATATTTCGTTAAAATTGTGCGGAAACCTCTATGAATCCTTCCTGCAACTCTTAATACATATTCCTTGTGCGATACATCTACTATAAATGCACTCTGCAATGGATGATGAAGAGTAAGTCAATGTTTTGGTATTTTATTTTATTTTAATAAATTAAAAAAATGATATCATAATGTTACCGTAATCACTTCCCACATTAGTGTATTCAACCTGGTGACAACATGGTGCCACGACTGTACATCAATTGGCACGCGTTGCCGAGTGAAAATTCCAATGTAGCTACTAAAGATGGCTCTGTTGGGGTTAACATGTTGCCCTCGCTTATTCCATCTCACCTCAAATTTGATGCATTTTGCTTTTTCCTTAAGGATTTTGGCTAACACTATCAAACTACGACGCTCTCGTTTTTTTTTTGCGCTTTCAGGGTTTCATTTCCTACCATTTCCTCAGAAGTAGCATCAATATCTTCCCCCGGAGCACTAGCATCGGCAATGGGACCAGCAGCAACAGGTTGAGAAATCTGTTGTACCTCAGCACTGGGACCAGTAACAACAGGTTGAGAAACCTGTTGTTGCGCTGCACTGGGACCACCAGCATCTGGTTGAGAAACTTGTTGTTGCTCTGCAGTGGGACCACCAGCTGCTGGTTGAGAGACCTTTTGTCCTCGGGATTGGGTGCATCAGCAGGTGCAGAAGTCATTGTCTGCAGAAGTGGTTTAATATTTAATTTAGATTACATAAAAACAACAGCGAACAGATAATAACATAACGTAACACAATGTATATTACAATAAACAAATAACCTGATTATTGTACTCTCTTTTTTTTTCTTTAAAGGTTGAAGAGATTTGACTCCTCTATCGACTATATAAATTCTTTCATTGTGGTCTCCTCTGACATACAAAACATCGTCTATATTTGGACCGCTGTGAAATGATTGTGAAGTCCCTATAAAAAGGTCAATCTCCATTGAACTTTCATCTAACCCTTCAGTTGTTTTGGTCGATAACAGAACAATTGACCAATTTCAGTTTGCGGGGTCTGGAACATAAAATACTTGTACTGCCTGTGATGCCATTATAAATGGTTCGTCTTTCTCCCCTTCCTTACTGAAATCAACTTTCACGAATCCTAATTCATCTATTTTAACAGCACTCCTGTTATCAACCCACTTGCATTGAAAAATCGGCACTTTGAATTTTGTATAATCCAACTCCCATATTCATTTGATGATGCCAAAGTATGACATATTCGCATAAATTGGATTTTTGTCCTTAGCACCGAAAACATGCATCGCCTCAGCCACAAGTGTAACCCCACTATTCTGCATGGTATTGTCTTCATCATGTTCATTAGTAAAGAATGTATAATCGTTAACTGTATAAGAATTGTAAGATAATACGTACACACTTGCTCCTCCGGCCAACCATCGAAGTCGTTCTGAAATTGAGTCTGGATTTTCATCTAATTGCTTAAAAATATGGTCTCGAAACCATCCTATAAACTGTCGATTATGTGTATCTGATATCCATTTTTCATCCCTAGAAGGATTCAAACGCCTAAGAATTTCTTTGTGGGTTTGAACATATGGGTCAACGTCGAAACTATTATGCAAAACGTAAAGGTGGGTCTGCTCCCGATCTGTAATATTGATTGTGACAACCTCTCTTCCAGAAATTCCTTCACCCTCAAGCCGCTCAGTGTGACGAGATTTCGGTAGGCCAACAATTTCCACACCAGACAGGTATTCGGTACAAAATTCAACAGCTTCCTCAACAATATATTGCTCCGCAATACAACCCTCTGGCCGACTTCGGTTTTTGACATACCCTTTCAAAATCTTCATATATCGTTCAATGGGGTACATCCATCTATAATATACAGGACCACATAGTCGAATCTCTCTCACCAAATGAACCATCAAATGAACCATCATATCGAAAAATGTCAGTGGGAAGAACATTTCCAATTCACATAATATGACAGCAATTTCTCTTTCCATAGTTGGCAATTTCGTCGGGTCTATAACTTTGCTGCATATAGCTTTGAAGAAGAAACAGAGCTTCGTTAATGTATGGCGTACATTCTTGGGAAAAATGCAACGTAAAGCTATAGGAATTAGATCTTGCGTCAAAACATGGCAGCCATGTGATTTCAGAACCTTTAATTTTAAATCTCCCATTGACATGATGTTCTTGATATTTGATGAATACCCCTCTGGAACCTTTACGTCATTCAAGAAATTGCAAAACTGATATCTCTCCTTCCTAGAAAGAGTGTAAGTAGCAGGAGGAAGAAATGTTCGTTTTTCACCCTTCACTGGTGTCAACTCTTCTCGTATTCCCATCTCAACCATGTCCAATCTAGCCTTAATTCCATCCTTTGTTTTGCCGGGTGCATTTAGCAACGTGTCGATGACACTATCACATATATTTTTTTCAACATGCATAACATCAAGAAAATGTCTGACATACAGACAATTCCAATATGGTAATTCAAAAAAAACTGATCTCTTTTTCCAACCAGTTTTCGTAAGGTTTTTCGAAAACAGTTTACCAAAAGTAGTGTCCAAATCTTTTAATTTCTCAAACAATTGATCACCTGTTAGTGGAGACAGTGTTGTACGTTCCTCTGAACTTCCGTCGAATGATGTCGTCCAAGATCGGTACTTATGTCGTCGGGGTAGAAATCTGCGATGTCCTAGAAACACGGTTTTCGATGAATGTTTCAACCTAATTGACTGTGTACCTTGTTCGCAAATGGGACACCCTTGAGTTCCTTTAATGCTATATCCTGAAAATTTTCCATAAGCAGGAAAGTCATTTATCGTCCCGTACAACATGGCTTTCAAAGTGAACTGTTCATTTTTGTAAGCATCATACATCGTAACACATGAATCCCACAATATTTTCAAATCCTCGATCAATGGGGTCAAATAAACATCAATATCATTACCCGGTTGTTTTGGTCCTGATATAAGCATAGATAACATGATGTATTTTCGTTTCATGCATAACCACGGTGGTAAATTATAATTTACCAACATAACCGGTCATGTACTCTGACTGCTGCTTTGAAAACCAAAAGGATTCACCCCATCTGTAGATAACGCCAGATGAAGGTTTCTCATCTCGTTCCCAAATTCAGGATACTCGTGATCAATTCTCTTCCACTGAGGAGAGTCTGCAGGGTGACGTAGTTTCCCATCTTTAATTCTTGTATCTGCATGCCATGTCAATTGTCTTGCAATCTCCTCACTTCCATATAGGCGTCTAAACCTAGGAATGATTGGAAAGTACCATACAACTTTCGTAGGACTAGAATCATCTTTCTTGTATCGGGAAGCACCACACTTTGGGCATTCTTTAAGTGATTTTTGGTCTTTGCGAAACAATATACAGTCATTCGGGCAAACATGTATTCTTTCAGAGATCATACCCATCGATCGTAGCATTCGTTTAGCATCATATGTTCGGCTTGGGAGTTCATTATCTTCTGGGAGCATGTCATTCAGGAGAGCAAGTAGTTCCATAAAACTGGCGTCACTCCACCCGTTTCCAGCTTTCAAATTATACAGCTTCAATACGGCTGACAATGCTGTATATTTAGTGCAACCAGCATACAATGGCGTTTTTGCACAACCCTTTAACTTCTCAAACAATTTTGGGCAATCACGAAGTTCATCTTCAACTGTCCTTGTCATTTCCTCAATACGATCTTCATCATCATTCACATCTGTAATCACACCCTCCATACGATCGTCTTCATTGTTCACGCTTCTAATCATATCAGATGATCTATAAAATTTCATGTTCTCTGAGTCACTAACTACATTGGTTTTTTCCCCGTGTTTATTCCAACATGTATAACTTCGATCTATTTCGTAACAGATCGGGTGTTCTTCCAACTCCTCTGGACTAATTTGTCTTGAATAACAACAACGTAAACACGGACAAAGGATTTGAGAAGGGTCACATGCATGATCTTCTGCAAACTTGATAAACTCTTTCACGCCATCTTCATACTCTTTTTTCAACCGATTGACATTCATCCATTCTTTATTCATATTCGTCATCTTTATGGGTTCGATCTCGAGAACTTGCTTAATATTATGTTTTAATTAATCAGGTAGCATTGTTTGGGTTTTATAAAAACAAATCATGGTACAAATGCCTTTAAACACATGTGAAATCCATATACATGGTGTGTCCAGTAGGGTGAACATCGTGTATGTATAAGATACCTGATTTAATCTGACATATATCAAATTTATTCCAAGTTAGTCTTACAAAGACTGAATGATGCCTTATAAAATACATGACATTTAGAACAACTTGAGCTAAAGGCGTGTACTTTAGATACATATTGAGTCACCTCACCAGCTATGCATCACATTTTTGTGGAATACACGGTGTGTAGTCCTTACATGACCACTAGGGGTGTATAGTCTATACACATCAAGTCTCTATGGTATCTATACATGGTGTGAGGGAAGTAAAACACATGTCATCCTGGGGTGTTCATTCATAAGTAAAGTATACGTAAATTACCAATTTATATATTCCAATGTTCAACAAGAACCAACCAACATTCAATTCATTTAGTGCGCAAACAAGGACCACCAACGACCACGATTTTCAGCAGGGCGTTTAGTCCATACATTTCACATTATAACCATAAATATCAAACAATAATAACATGCGAACAAGAGGAAACCAATGAGTAACAGGATAAAACAGTAATAAATATGATGTTATCTCAGTGTACTCAAGGTGATGATAAGATGTTGGTCAAGATCAACTATGGGTTGGGAGTACACTAATATTTAATTGAAAAAAACTACTAAAAACTGATCCAGAAAAGGATGAAATATCCTATTCATCAAGTCCCTTAATACAACCAATGCATTAGTTAAACCAAAAATCATCGCTAAAAATTCATACAGGCCATAACTACTCCTAAAAGCAGTTCATGGTAGGTCCATCGATGTCCAACTCATCTAATGGTATCCTAATGTCAAATCTATCTTGGAGAAGATCATAGAACCTCATAGAAGATCAGTGTGACTATCAATGCGTGGATGAGGATACATATTCATGACTCTCATCAGGTTCAATCTCCCATAGTCCAACAAAAGAATAAATACCAATCAACCATCTATTTTAGAGAACTATACAACCCCATGGTAAAGTACTATGCCATATGAAGCCATTATATTCTATATCATCAAATTGTAATTCAAACAACTGATGCTCTTTTGGTGTTATTTTAGAAATTGTGATAGAAACTGAATTTTCTCCCAAAACTAACTAGATTATAAAGTTTATCTCTTTATTAAGAAGTAAATTTTATACCTTATCAGTGAAAACATCCTAAAAATGTACTACCATTGGGGAAAAAGAATCCTACAGCATTCTAGCAACATCTACAATATGCCTGACTATTTGAGCCATGAGAAAATACAATATAGATTGAATTAGTTCTACATGACCAGATAAAAGATTCCTCTCATCCAAGTGAAAATAACTCTGTCTATTTTGGAGATAAAAAGGTAACTCTCATATGGGAACAAATGATTTTGGATTGTTATAAAACAAACTAATCCATAACAAAACTAAAATAAAATATTATCATATAAAGCATGGGTGGTTCACAAAATAAATGATAACCACCAATATCTAGAGATCATTCCTTGCAACATGTTATATTCTTGGACTATAATACCAATAGTGTGTCGATGGTGATAACACTATCCAAGCTTTACACCTCCAAGCCTAAAACATTTACAAAAAGAGTGAAAAAAAGGAATGTGATTCTCTTTTATAAAAAATAAAATAAAGGGTAGATGATATAGGAATTGTACCATTGACAGTAGATGATCAAGAATCCACAATAGCCATAGTAGACTACATAACATGCATATGACCAGCCCCTAAACCCTAGGCTGGAGCCAGACTCCCTATATGATATATACTCTTCCTTATACTGTCATTCCTGCATGGTGGTACAACATCCCCTCCCTTGACCAAAACTTCCAATGGGACTCTAGCTACCTATTGTCAGAGGAGTGTTTGAGTCCTTCCCAATCTCTAGTTCCATTCATGTTCCCCTATAAAGGCTCTATTGCTGCATGCCCCTATGCAAACCAAACAATCAAAATTTTAGATTTTACAAAGCATCCCTTATTCAATTTTGTTTGTTAATTCAGGGGTTATCACAGAAGTTTTATCATCCTGGGGTGTTCATTCATAAGTCAAGTATACGTATATTACCAATTTATATATTCCAATGTTCAACAAGAACCAACCAACATTCAATTCATTTAGTGCGCAAACAAGGACCACCAATGGCCACGATTTTCAGCGGGGCGTTTAGCCCGTACATTTCACATTATAACCATCAATATCAAACAGTAATAACATGCGAACAAGAGGAAACCAATGAGTAACAGGAGAAAACTCACCACGAAGGTGTTGTTAAGCACACGGTAGAGGTGCGTACGTGGCAGAGAAGAGGCGCACAGCAGAGGAGATTTCCAACTGAAAAGAAAACATTAAATAGGGGAAACCCATGAGAATAAAATAATTTAAAACCGAGTACACCATTTACCACATCCCACAAACCCCAAAAGACAATGCATGCAAATAAATTTAAATTTATTGATAGAAATCACTATCTGATCACTAATTTTTATTCAAACCATAGGTGCAAACAAATCCAAATAGGAATCAGAAGGATCACATACCTCGAGAAAAGAAATCCAACCATAATAGTGATCAAGCATAGAACAATGTGAACTAGATGGAACTCAGGATGGGGAGTAAGCCATCATGTAATAACTCTAAGAAATTGGTGTGGTGAAAAAAGCCCAACATCCTATTAGTATTTGTGGTGCGATATGTTATACTCAACACCCGATGTAAGGGAGTGTGATTTTCCTATATTCTCAACAATTACCTTACCATCTTATGTTATCCTCTATAAAGGTGTATTTTAATTTTAACTAGAATGGGGAATTACCTCCCATCCATCGATTTAATTAGGACCATTTGTATAAGTAAGGCATTATTCACATTCATATTTATATTACAAAACATGAAGAAAAACATCTCATATGTCCCATTATCCATGTACAATTTCATTCAACGAAATGAAATACACAATTATCATTCTATATAACATGCAGTAGATGGTGTTCCCTTTCAACCCATTATAGATCATTTCAATTCATTCAATTAATTCATTAAATTAAAAAAAATCCATCATGTAAAATTCACTCCTCATTATTATTACACATTCAATTTTACCAAGAATGGAAAATTCACTAATAAGGCTCAAAGGGTCTTCAAAATGGGCCATAATCAACATGGAAATTTCCTACATGGTAAATTCCATTAAGAATCTAGGTCAAACACCTATAATGTGTCTTCAATTCCATTTATATACCCTTGTATCAAGGGAAACCTCATTTAAAATCTTTGACATAAGCTAAATAGGTGTTCAGGGCAGTTAATAATTTGACATTAAAGGGATAATTTTACTTGGCACACTCAAGGGGTGTCCATAAAAGAGTTCAAGAACATCTAACCCATGAAACAAGATTCAATAGGTGTTTATTGAGGGGCAAGGATTAAATAAAGAACTCAATAATATCAATAATCCATTGACTCTTGCAATAACACCTTAAATCAGGATTTCACACGTTCAATTCAAACGGTAGAAAAAAATTTACCTGAAAATGAATATCAATAATGGTAGCGGCGGCGGCGGAGGCAGCGTCGGAGGCGGAGGCGGCGGTGGCGGCAAGGCGGCGGCGGCGGCAGAGGCGGAGGCGGCGACGGCGGCAGAGGCGGCGGCGGTCGCGGCAGCGAGGGTGGAGGCGGCAGAGGCAGCGGCGATCGCGGTAGCGGGAGCGGGGGCGGAGGCGGCGGTGACGACGGAGAAGGAGGAGGACGAGGAGGACGAGGAGGAGGAAGGAGGAGGAAGGAGGAGGACGAGGCCGCGGCGACGAGGGGCCTGGTTCAGCTTTCGCGAGAGCTTGACCGCGTGCAAGCGAGGATGGCCTGTTAGGGTTATTAATTAAAACTGACAGAACCTTTATCAGCGCTCGTTAAAAGCGCTGATAAAGGTATGTTTTATCAGCGCTAAAATAAAAGCGTTGATAAAACATTCATTTATCAGCGCTTTTTTAGCGCTGATAAAGAGCTACCTTTATTAGCGCTGATAAATGTTCCCTTTTATCAACGCTAAAAAAACGCTGATAAAGAGGTACCCTTTATCAGCGCTTTTAGATAGCGCTGATAAAGGCATACCCCTTTATCATCGCTTTCTGTTTAGCGCTGATAAAGGGCAGCACTTCCCTTGCCCTGTTTTGTGGTAGTGTATTTTTGTGTTGAGCCTATTTTTATTGCATGTTATATTTCAAATAGAATTCTTATTAGGCCTTTATTAAAGAAAACTCCTTATGAATTATTCAAAAATAAAAAGCCTAAAGTTGATTACTTTAGAATTTTTTGTAGTAAAATTTTTATTTTAAATTCAAAGGATAATTTAGATAAATTTTATAATAAAAGTGATGAAAGTATTTTTCTTAGTTATTCTAATAATAGTAAAGCTTATAGAGTTTATAATAAAAGAACTATGATTGTTGAAGAATCAATTCATATTATGTTTGATGAAAATAATATTAAAATAAATTTGAATTCTAATGTTAATGATGATGAGTTTAGAGATTTTAATTTTGATGAAGAAAAACTTCAGGATAAGAATGAATCGATTGAGGGGGAGACTACTCATTCTCAACCTGATCCAAGATCATAGAAGATTCATAAAGATCATTATGTTGAAAATGTAATTGACAATGTTGATTCTGGTGTTAAAACTAGAAACTCTATTTTAAATTTTTGTGTCAATTCTGCTTTTATTTCTGATTTTGTTCCTATTAATGTTAATGATGCTTTAAAAATGCAAATTGGATCGTTGTTATGCAAGATGAATTAAATCAGTTTGTTAGAAATAATGTTTGGACTTTCGTGGAATTTTCTGACGATAAACAGGTGATTGGAACTAAGTGGGTATTTAAAAACAAACTGAATGAATCTAGATAGATTGTTAAAAACAAAGCCAAACTTTTTGCTCAAGGGTACTCTCAAGAAGAAGGTATAGACTTTGAAGATTCTTTTCATATGTTGTCAAGTTATAGGATATTAGAATTTTGTTGGATTTTACTTGTTTTCAAGGTTTTAAATTATATCAAATGGATGTAAAAAGTGATTTCTTAAATGGTTTTATAACTGAAGAAATTTACGTTTCTCAACCCCCTGGTTTTGAAAATGAAAAAATTTACAACCTTGTTTTTAAATTATCTAAAGCTTTGTATGGTCTCAAAAAAGTACCTCGTACTTGGTATGAAATAATTTCTTTATTTTTTTTAAATAATGGTTTTAAGAAAGATAATGCTGATCCAACACTTTTTATTAAAAGAACTTGTGATGATATTTTAATTGTTCAAATCTATGTTGATGATATAGTTTTTGGTTCCTTTAGTGAAGCAATAATTTTTCTACTTTCATGTCTTTTGAATTTGACATGAGTTTAATGGGAAAATTAAAATTATTTCTTGGACTTCAAATTTTTCAAAGGAAATATGGAATTTTTCTTAATCAATCTAAGTATGCTAAAGAGTTGATTAAAAGATTTGGTCTTGATTCCTCTAAATCTATGAAAACTCATATGGGTACTAATTGTAAATTAGATATTGATGCATCTAGTAAATCTGTTGATATTAAAATTTATAGATGCATGATAGGTAGTTTACTATATTTAACTGCATCAAGACCTAATATTATGTTTAGTGTTTGCTTATGTGCTAGATTTCAAGAAGATCCGAAAGAAAGTCATATTAAAGCTGTAAAAGGAATAATTAGATATGTGGAAGAAACTGTTGATTCTAGTTTATTTTATCCAGAATACAACTGTTTTGATTTAACATCTTATTCTGACTCTGATTTTGGAGGATGTAAAATTAACCGAAAAAACACATTAGGTATGTGTCATTTTTTGGGAAAAAGTTTAATTTTCTGGTCATCTAAGAAACAACAATCTATTGCTTGATCTACTGCAAAAGCTAAGTATATCTCTATTGCTGGTAGTTGTGCTCAAAGTTTATAGATTAAGAAAATCTTATGTGATTTTGGTATTTATCTTGATAAACTATCTATTTATTGTGATAATACTTCTGCAGTTTCTATTTCTAAAAACTCTTTACAGTATTCTAGAACAAAACATATTGATCTTAAATTTCATTTTATTAGAGATCATGTGAACAAGGGTGATATTTTTTTAGAATTTATACCTTCTGAAAATCAGCTAGCAGATATTTTTACAAAGCCTTTAGATTCTGCTTAGTTTGAAAAAATTAAATTTGATCTTGGTATGTTGGAATTTTAACTTTTTATTAATGTATTTGTTTAGGGGGATTTTTTTTATTTTCTCTTTGTTTATTTACAAAAAGGGGGAGAAATAAATTGGTTTTAATTATTTTAAAAATTGGTTTTAAATGGTTTAAATTTCTTGGTTTTGTAATCAAACAAAAAGGGGGAGATTGTTTGTGCATGTGCATGTTTTTCTTTTGTTTGATTACTTTTTCTATGTATTTTGATTATATCTCAATATACATTATTTGGATTTGTGTGATTATTATCACGTTGGATAGATAAGAGATTTATCTAAACTTCATTAGTTTAAGAAGAAGTATGAAAATGATTTTATAGTACTCTAAAATTCAACAAAGTTGCTACTACAGTTTTAAAAACTTTACCGTCTATAGTTTTGAAAATTTACTATATTGAATTTACTGCAAGTTCTACAATTATTGGATTCACATGAAATTTGATTTTATAGAAATCCAACATGTTTATCTTGATTTCATTTGTTTACATCAGTCTAAAAAGGTCATTTTGATGGTCTTTAAATTGTCTAAAGTTCTGCAACACTGTTTCACAGCTACAGTTTTCCAGAATGATATTGTTTTTGTTTTTCAAAGATATTAGGAGTAGTAGTGGTCTAATTTATTTGTTTCTTGATTCATTGGAAATATAATAATATTTCCTACAACTAAGTATTTTTTACCAAAGGCTGAATCTACTGTTATGAGTCTTTAAAAATTAGTTCAAGTTTGTTAAATTATGTTGTCCAGTTTTTTCGCAAAGTATGGTTCGGTAACCCTACTTTCACAAGAGTGCAAAGTATGGTTCGACAATCCTACTTTTGCAACGTTGCAAAGTATAGTTCAACAACCCTAATTTTGAAACAGTGCAAAGTATGGTTCGACAACCCTATTTTCGCAATAGTACAAAGTATGGTTCGACAACCCTATTTTCGCAACAGTTCAAAGTATGATTCGGCAACCCTATTTTCACAACAGTGAAAAGTATGGTTCAGCAACGATACTTTTGTAATGAACCTTACACTACTTTTGTAATGAAACCTACGCTATGTTTATAATTAACCCTATGCTACTTTTGTAATGAACCCTACGCTACTTTTGTGTACCCTACTTTCGTGTACTCTACTTTCGTGTACCCTACTTTTTGTACCCTAATTTGATGCAACTGTTTTGTGCATTTATGTTGCGCATTGATCTGCTTCATATATATATGAATTATTTTCAAAGATTTTTTTGTTGGATAAATTCACATTAAATCTAAGGATTATGATCGAAGATATTTTGATGATTTTGGTGCAATATTTAAAGAGAAAATTTAATAAAAAAATCAACACCTTTTCCCAATAAAGTCGGAGGATACTAGATTATTTAAATTTAAATATTTGAATTTACATTTGGATTGTGCTGCTAGTTTTTAGGAATTGTTTTGACAAGTCTAAAGAGGTTTGAATGGATTTAAACCGCAATTTTAAAAGCATTCAACGCTACTATTATTTTGGAGATATTAATGGAAGAGTTATTCAAATTATTTTAAATTCTTTTTAATATTTATTCTACAGGAATAAAGAGGTAATGGTACTGCAATTTTTGTGGAGATATTTATGAAATCTCTTTACTCAATTTATTTTGAATATCCGAAGAAAGCGGAACTATTGCAACTGTTGAATATTTATTCTTTATATATATATATGGCAGGAAAAGAAGACGCACATATTAACATATTCGATACTATATTTTTCAAAGAGAAAAGTGTTGTAAAATTTGAATCTGCTATGCATTTCCAAAGTCCTACGACACTCTGTTTCATCACCTAGACGTTCTCTCAAATGTCGAATTAATTCTGCTTTGACTACAATTGCCTTCATGAGACATGTTAATCCAAATCTCAAAAACCAGTACCAATGCTTTTATTGTTTATCTTATATTGTTTGGTTTTTGAGTCTGTAACACTATTTCTCATCTCTCACACGCACTTTCTATTTTTTTTATGATTTTACATACAAAAGAATTATTTGTTATTCTTCTTCTTCGAGTTGTGACTCCCAGATTCTAAAGTTAGGATCTAAGGGTTGTGACTCCCTGTATCTAAATTCAGGACTGTTCAGGTTGTGACTCCCTCTATCTAAAGTCAAGTTTTAAGGGTTGTGACTCCCCATGCAAAAGTTAGTGTTGTGGTTATTCCTCCACTATAAAAAGATTTTGTAATTATGTTATGATTCCCCTTAAAAAATCATTTTTAGTGCACACGTATCTCTCGCCAAGTAGAGAGATAAGAGTAGAGTATGCTCACTTTGTACAGAACTACTATAAAAAAACATTCTTGTGTTATTTACTTTTTCCGCTACTAATTAACCTTAATAATTAACTTTGAGAATTTATTTATTTAATCAATTCTTTTGTTTAAAATTTTTAACCTAATTTATTCACCCCCCCTCTAGACCATCTGCCATTACCCTATCTAATCTAACATATTTGAGTTGAGAAATCTAGGTGAACCGGTTCTATAAAAGATCGATGAAGATGAGCTGAAATAAGAACAGAGTTGCAAGCATTTTTCTTAAAGTCCTATAGGAATTCGACGTCTCTATTATGATGTGGAAGGAGATCTATTTTGAAGATGTAGTGATATCCTTGTTCTAATCAGAGATCAACTTTAATAGAGACTAAAAACAACACTTGTATATATATATATATTGTGGGAATCTATGGAACCATCATGACTCGGGGTATGCAAGGAAATCATAGTGTGACTCATGAAACCAATGGAAAGCTAGAGATATTGTAATCATTACGAGAAGCAGTGTCAGTGTGAGAAGCACTGTGGGGCTGAGAATAATATTTGTATTCACTTGAGTTTATAGTGGATAAAAGAATTTGTGATTGGGGTGAATAACCAATCACGGCAAGGATTAGGTTTTCGATGAAGGGGATGGACCTTATAAAAATATCGTGTGTCATCCTTTACTTGATTTCCTACTTTACAAGTGGATGATGATTGTTTGATAAAACATAAGATGATCCAACTTTTTTAACTTAAAATAGAGGTTCATAAACAAAGAGGGTTAACTTTTTAAACAAGATTTTGATTTTGATAAAAATTAGATAACACCTGATTCACCTCCCCTCAGGCACCAACCCTAGGGGGCATTTCAATTTCTCTAATATTTTATTAGAATTCGTTGAACTACAAATTTGATATGGAAGAGTCATAATTATAAAAATCAGATTCTATTCCTATTGTTACACATATGGAATTATCTACCAAGACTATTGAAAATAGTAAAAAGAAAGAGGCTAAGAGGCTGAGAAAAACCTCAAGAAAGAATAAAGAACAACCACTAGATGAAGGTAATTAGAGTGGTTCTAATAGTTCGATCAGTGGAGAATTATCTTGGTAAATTAGTTGAATACCTCAATTTTGAGGCTAGATATTACTTGAAGAAAATCCCTAGTTAAGTTTCACTTCTTTGAATTTATTCAGGATTTATATGATGAGAAATCAACACAAGAAGATGATGCTGAAGGAATGCAAAAAGCATTAGTAGGACAGGTGCAAAAATACAACTCTCTCATCAAGGAGTTGAAATCCAAAGAGAAATCTTTACATATTAGTAGAGAGAAAATTTTAATGGATAAAGGAAACATATAATTCTACATTGATGATAAATCTATGGCTAGTAAGATCAGCGATGAGAAGATCCATGCTTTGGAAGAGTCACACAAAGCCGCTCTTGGTGTCAAAGAATCTCAATTTGAGGTTAAAGAAAAAAAAATCAAGAATATCAATAACTCTTAAATGAAAGCAGCAGAGTGCATAATGAAAAAATTAAGAAGATGAAAGATAATTGGGGAGACAGGTTGAGATCAGCGGAAGATGAAAAGAACACTCTTAACCTGAAGTGTCTTGAGTAGAAGATAAAACTAAAAAATATGGAATCAATACAAGCTGAACCTTCCCAAACTTCTGAAAGAAGAAGTGCTGCCACTCAAGTTTTTGAGATGTGTTTTCCATCAAAAGGTAATCATGATGGTGGTAAAGAGATCTTGAGAACTGCTGGAGAAGCACCCACCTCATGCTCATGGAGAAAGGTATCCAAAAGTCTTGTCGAATCTGTTTGCAACAAATTCGTTTTGAAAAAAAAGGTTTTATACAAAAATCAAAATCTGAGGAATAATAGATGGTGAAAAATACTGGTAAACCCACCAATGCATCACGTGTGGATGTGAGTTTGTCCAAAAAGTGCAGCTCCCCAAAAGGAGATCAAAAGAATAGTGAAAGTTCCCAAAAACAACAAGTTTCTAAATCTGGAAAACTGCATGTTTAAGCATGAGGAAGAGATTTATTTCCAAATGTTGGAATTGTTGCAGGTTTGAATATATGGCCATAGACTGCTGGAATAGCTTTTCAGTGCATGAAAGTCAGAGAAGGACTAACGATAGGGGGAGTAGAGTTGAAAACAAAAGCAAACCTGCTAGTCTGAAGTTGGATACATAGAAGAAGTAGAACCTGCCTTGTTGGAATAGATTTGACTGTCTAGAGAATTTATGTGAATATTTCATGAGAAGTGGTTACTGCATTGAATAATGTTGGTATATTCCAATCCAACATAATTCTTATGCTGCGGAGAAAAGAAGGCCACAAAAGAAACGAAGGCAGGTGATGTAAAATGACAAGTCTTCCTTAGGGAACAAACAAAAGAAGGAAGCTGGACAAAGTTCACTCAAGAAGAAAGATGAACTGGATGTCACACTAGGAAATAGAAGATACTTCTATTATGGTAGGAAAGACCACAACACAGACCATTGCAAGATGACCATGAATCCTAAAGCTAAAGGGAGCAAGCTAGAACCTAAAATGGAATCAATCCATGAAAAAGATAGTTTGATTAGATTGGTTGTTGAAATTCCTGATGAAGAATCTGAGAGACTGCCTAAGAAGGGAAACCTAAAAGCTAATGAAGTGAGTGGAAGGTACAAGATGGTAGATCACATAACTATCAAATGTATCACATGGTTTTTTGGTCAAAAGAAACCAATAAGTGACAATGGGAAAGGACCATTGATTCCAAGTGCCAAAATTGATACAACAAAGAAGAAGTGCGCGCCTATGAAGAAGGATGGTCGTATCAAAAGAAGTGTTTGATTATATGGTCTGATCAGTTGGAAGAGGCTAAAATATTGGTGCAAGTAAAGACAAATGAAAGATCTCTAATTTCCGAAGTGAAGAAGCCAAATGCAGCTAAGAAGGAAGATGAGAGAAGGAAGGTATCTATGCTGCCTAAAGATGTTTAAATCTAGAAAGCTAAAGAAAAGACAAGCATGAAGAGTTACAAAAACTTTAGAACTGCAAAGAAAGGTAATGTTGGGTGGAGAAAGAAGACTCAACCCTGCTGCTACAATTAAGGAACTGAAGAAGACCCACCTTATTCCCACACTTTGTTGGCTATGTATCTTAAAAAAGGGAATTGAAGGTGAAACACAAAAGAGGGAAGCAGTTGAAGGGTATGATTCATGTTCTGACAAAGAATAATCCATTATAATGTACTAAAATTTCAATTGGTAACAGACATCAACTGGTATCAATGATTCTTAGAGCATGTTTGTGGAGGGAAATTTCCATAGTGAAAAAGTATAAAAATAATCCCTTGAGGGGGAGTTGATATAAATAAGTGCAAGCTATCAAAGATTTTAATATTTATGTTAAACCCAAAAATCTGGACAACATTGAAAAAATCTGAAGCTTGAGGTAAGGTTTTCACTCACCTAAACATTATTTGGTAAGTGTTTATCCTATTTATCAAGGGAGAGTGATTATCTAACAAAATGAAGATGAATATACTTATAGTTGAGCATTTTTAATGAGTTTTGTGAAGTTTCGTGTAGATTTATTAAATTTCATGGAAATCTATTTGTACAGTCCCTGTATAGAGAATTTTAGAGTTTATATCACATTGACTAATGTAAGGAAAGATTTGTTGCCTTGGTAAAATCACTCATGTTTTCTACATCGGGTTAGCTCACATTGACTTAAAGTTTACTTACTTAAGGCTCATTGCTAAGAATAATGTGGCGCTTAACTTCTCTAATGGATTTGACTGAATCTCTCAAGAAAGGGGAAAATGAAGAAAGTGTAAGATCAAATGGGAGAATAAGTTACTTTGAGACAGAGGAGAGAAATATTTTCCCTCTCATGTGCCCTTATAATAAAGGGGAGAAAAGTTTTCCCACTTTGAATTTATCGTCAATAAGGAGTAGTATGACATTGAATATAGAAATGATTGGGTATTGATAATAAATCCAAAAGGGGAGATTATATTTCTATGTAAGGGTAGTACCGAGTGCTAATAAGTCCATCTTAGATTTTTCCTCCATAAACAGATCTGGAATGACGTTGGTTGAACTCAGTCACCGAAAAACAAGTCATCTTAATCATTGGACTCAGTTGACATTCTCCAGGATCAGTCAAATCCCATCTTCATCATCAAACCCGTTTTGGTTGCGGCTTACAGAAATATTGAGGTTCGACATCTTCACTACAGGATATCTTTAACCATTAGTCATCCCTTCATCGGTGCAACAACGGGTTCAGATCCCGTTCAAAAACCAGTTCATCATCTTCATTTTAAATAGTGAAGCTTTGGCTTGGAATCAAGTAATTCTTCAGTCGAAGGGTTTCGGTTGGCTCCCATCAACTCGCAGGTGGTTGATCCTTCTTCAGGTTGTCTTTAGAATTTATTTGATAGCACGGTCTCAGTTTTTCTTGAGACCCCAGATTCATCCTCAACCTTCATCCATGAAAGCTTCAGTCGACCTCACTCCAGATCCCAATTTGCAATTTAGCTACGTAGTGGCTGGAAACTTGAAATTCCCAGATTCAGCTATGTGAATGAGCGGATTTGAGAAATCTCCTATGTGAATTAGAAAATTTGGCTATGTGGATCAGATTTTGAAATTGGATAGTCAGAAATCTGGAAAACTCCTATGTAGCCATTTTTAAATTTCTATAACAAATGACGTTGCATCCAAAAACATCATAAAATCACTAAATAAATCATCCATAAAAAATAATGTAAAATCAAATTTTATTTTTAAATGATTAATAAGATAGCTAAAAATAAAATAAATTCATACTCATTTTATAAAAACAATAAAAGATTAAAAATTAAAATCAATTTTCTTAAAATAATTTACTGATTAATTAATTAACGAAATAAAGAATAGATAAAATTCATAAAAGAAATTGAATTATAATTTAATGTTACTAATTTTTAATTTTTTTTAAGAAAAGAGATTAAAAGTTAAACTACATTTAATTAATTAATATATTAATACCAAAAACAAATAGGTGATAAATATTTAATACACAAAACACAAAAAGAAATAATAATCAAAGAACCTAAAAATTAGTACTTAAAAGTAAATTCAAAATGAATTTAATAATTTCAAAGAATAAACAATAAAACAAACTTTATTATTAATAATTTCATTAACTAAATCTACTATAAACTAACCTTAAATACATAATTTACCAAATTAATGTCAAATCAAGCATTAAAAACACAATTTAAGAACAAAAGTGATGTGGAAAAAAGCATCAATTAAAGGCCACATCAGCAGTGAAGTCTCTATGTTGATCAAAGATCAACTTAAAAAGGTATTGAAAGAAACACTTGTATATACATGGTGGGAAGCTATGGAACTAGTGTGACTCTAGGTATGCAAGGAGATCACAGTGTCACTTTGTGACATCAGTGGGAAGCTAGAGATATTGTAATCACTGTGAGAAGCAGTATTAGTGTGTAAAGCATCGTGGGGTCGAGAAGACTCTTTGTATTCACTTAAGTTTATAGTGGATACAAAAATCTGCTATTGGGGTGAATAAACAATCATGAGGAGTAGGTTTTTCGTGAAGGGTCCGAAACTTGTAAAAATACTGTTTTCCATCCTTTACTTGCTTTTCTGTTTTGCATGTGGTTGATGATTGCTTGGTAAAACATAAAATGATCCAACTGTCTTCACTGGCAACAAAGGTTCATAACCAAAGAGTGTTAAAGTTTTAAAGAAGATTTATATTTTGGTAAAAATTAGGCAACACCTAATTCACCCCTCTCAGGTGTTTGTATCGATCTTAAGGAGAATTTAAATTGGTATTAGAGCCTATGTTCCCTATGATTAGATCTATAATTTCTTGACCTGGTATTTTATCAGAATTTGATGAAGTGCAGATCTGATATTGAAGAGAACCAGTTGGAAAAATCATATTTTATTCTTGCTGTTACACATGTGGAAGTCTCTTCCAAGACTTTGGAAAACAAGAAAAAGAAAGATTCCAAGAAGCTGAGAAAAACCTCAATGAATAAAGAAGAACAACCACTAATTTAAGGTTGTCAGAGTTGTGCTAGTAGTTCAAGATGTGGAGAGAATCATCTTGTTAAATCTTTTGAATACCTTTACTTTTAGGTTAGAGAATACATGAAGAAAATCTGTGGGGAATTTTTACATGTTTGAATATATCTAGGATTTATATGATGAGAAATAAAAATTGGAAGATGTTGTCGAAGAAATGAAAAAAGCATTAGCAAGTCAGTTGAAAAAAATACAACTCTCTCATCAAGGAGCTGAAATCCATGGAGAAATATTTACATATTAGCAGAGAGAAATTTTCAATGGATGAAGGAAGCATACAGTTATTCTTTGATGAGAAATATATGGTTAGTAATATTAGTGATAAGAAGATCCATTCTCTAAAAGAGTCACACAATGTTGCTCTTGGTGTCAAGGGATCTCAATTGGAGGTTGAAGAAAAAATAATTAAAGACCTTGATAATTCTTTAAATTAAAGTAGCAAAGTGCGTGATGAACAAATTCAGAAGATAAAGAATAATTTGGAAGATAGGTTGATATCAATGGAAGATGAAAAGAACACTTCTAACCTGAAGTGTCTTGACCAGGAGATAAAACTAAAAAAACTAGAATCAGTACAAGTTGGACATTCCCACACCGCGGAAAGAAGAAGTGCTTCCACTCAAGTTTTTGAGATGTGTTTTCCATTAAAAGAGACTAATGTTGGTGATAAAGAGAGTTTGAGAGCTGCTGGATAAGAATTCACCTGATTCTCATGGAGAAAGTTGTCCCGAAGTCCTGATGAATCTGTTGGCAAAAAAATCAGTTTTGAAAAATAGTTCTGGAATAAACTCAGAATCTAGATAAAATTATGCAGTAAAAAATGCTGGTAAACCCACTAATGTATCAAGGTTGGATTTTAGTATGTCCAAAAAGTGCAACTCCCCAAAAGGAGCATAAAAGAATAGCGAAAGTTCCTAAAAAAATTAGGTTTTAAATTTGGACAGACTGCATGTTCAAGCGGGGGGAAGAGATTTATTAGCAGAAGTTGGTGCTATTGGAGGTTCAAACATATGAACATAGAGTGCTGAAATAACATTTCAGTGTGTGCAAGTTAGATAAGGCCTAAAGATAGAGGGAGTAGAGGTGAAAACAAAAGCAAACTATTGGTCTGAAGATGGATGCACAAAAGAAGCATAATCTATTTTGTAAGAATAGATTTGATTGTATTTAGAATTCCTGAAAATATTGAAAGAGAAGTGATCCCTGAATTGTTTAATGTTGGTATATACCAATCCAACATAATTCTTATGTCACTGAGAAAATAAGGCCACAATGGAAATAAAGGCAGGTGAAGTAAAATGAAAAGTCTACCTTGGGGAGTAAACAAAAAAAGAAAGTTGAATAAAGTTCACTCAAGAAGAAAGCTGAAGTGGTTGTCACACCATAGAAGAGAATATGCTCTTATTGTGGTAGGAATGGAAACATCATGGACCATTGAAAGATTACCATGAATCTCAAATCTAAAGGGAGCAAGTTAGAACATAAAATGGAATCAATCCATGAAAGAGAGGTTGATGATTGTTTGATAAAACATAAGATGATCCAACTTTCTAAACTAAAAATATAGGTCCATAACCAAAGTGGGTTAACTTTTTAAACAATATTTTGATTTTGATAAATATTAGATGACACTTGATTCACCTCCACCTCAGGCGTCTACACCGACCCTAAGGTTCATTTCAATTTCTCTGATATTTTATTAGAATTCATTGAACTGCATATTTGATAAGGAAGAGTCATAATTATAAAAATCAGATTCTATTCCTATTGTTACACATGTGGAATTATCTACCAAGACTATTGAAAATAGGAAAAAGAAAGAGGATAAGAGGCTGAGAAAAACCTTAATAAAGAATAAAGAATAACCACTAGATGAATGTAGTTAGAGTGGTTCTAGTAGTTCAATCAGTGAAGAGAATTATCTTGGTAAATCAGTTGAATACCTCAATTTTTGAGGCTATATATTACTTGAAGAAAATCCCTGGTTAAGTTTCACTTCTTTGAATTTATTCAAGATTTATATGATGAGAAATCAAAACTAGAATATGATGCTGAAGAAATGCAAAAAGCATTAGTAGGACAAGTGCAAAAATACAACTCTCTCATCAAGGAATTGAAATCCAAAGAGAAATATTTACAGATTAGTAGAGAGAAATTTTTAATGGCTAAAGGAAACATATAATTCTATATTGATGATAAAGCTGTGGCTAGTAAGATCAGTAATGAGAAGATCCATGCTTTGGAAGAGTCACACAAAGCTTCTCTTGGTGTCAAAGAATCTCAATTTGAGGTTAAAGAAAAAAAAATCAAGAATATTAATAACTCTTTAAATGAAAGTAACCGAGTGCATAATGAAACAATTAAGAAGATGAAAGATAATTGGGGACACAGGTTGACATCAGTGGAAGATGAAAAGAACACTCTTAACCTGAAGTGTCTTGAGTAGAAGATAAAACTAAAAAAATATGGAATCAATACAAGCCAGACCTTCCCAAACTTCTGAAAGAAGAAGTGCTTCCACTCAAGTTTTTGAGATGTGTTTTCCATCAAAAGGGATTCATGATGGTGGTAAAGATATCTTGAGAACTACTGGAGAAGCACCCACCTCATGATCATGGAGAAAGGTATCCAAAAGTCTTGTTGAATTTGTTTGCAACAAATTCGTTTTGAAAAAAAGTTTTGTCCAAAAATCAAAATCTGAGCAATAATAGATGGTGAAAAATACTGGTAAACCCACCAATGCATCACGGGTGGATGTGAGTTTTTCCAAAAAGTGTAGCTCCCCAAAAGGAGACCAAAGGAATAGTGAAAGTTCCCAAAAACAACAAGTTTCTAAAACTGGTCAAACTGCATGTTTAAGCATGAGGAAGAGATTTATTGCCAGATGTTGGAATTGTTGGAGGTTTAGACATATATGGCCATAGACTGCTGGAATAGCTTTTCAGTGCATGAAAGTTAGAGAAGGACTAACGATAGGGGGAGTAGAGTTGAAAACAAAAGCAAACCTACTAGTCTGAAGCTGGATGCATAGAAGAAGTAAAATCTGTCTTGTTGGAATAGATTTGACTATCTAGAGAATTTATGTGAATGTTTCATGAGAAGTGGTTACTGCATTGAATAATGTTGGTATGTTCCAATCCAACATAATTCTTATGCTACCAAGAAAAGAAGGCCACAAAAGAAACGAAGGCAGGTGATGTAAAATGACAAGTCTTCCTTAGGGAACAAACAAAAGAAGGAAGCTGAACAAAGTTCACTCAAGAAGAAAGATGAAGTGGATGTCACACCAGGAAATAGAAGATACTTCTATTATGGTAGGAAAAACCGCATCATATACCATTGCAAGATGACCATGAATCTTAAAGCTAAAGGGAGCAAGCCAGAACCTAAAATGAAATCAATCCATGAAAGAGATAGTTTGATTAGATTGGTTGTTGACATTCCTGATGAAGAATTTGAGAGAATGCCTAAGAAGGGAAACCTAAAAGCTAATGAAGTGTGGGGAAGGTACAAGATGGTAGACCACATAACTATCAAATGTATCACATGGTTTTTTGGTCAAAAGAAACTAATAAGTGACAAAGGGAAAGGACCATTGATTCCAAGTGCCAAAATTGATACTACAAAGAAGAAGTGCACACCTATGAAGAAGGATGGTCGTATCAAAATAAGTGTTTGATTATATGGTCTGATCAGTTGGAAGAGGCTAAAATATTGGTGCAAGTAAAGAAAAATGAAAGATTTCTAATTTCCAAAGTGAAGAAGCCAAATGCAGCTAAGAAGGAAGATGAGAGAAGGAATGTATCTATGCTGCCTAAAGATGTTTAAATCTAGAAAGCTAAAGAAAAGACAAGCATGAAGAGTCACAAAAACCTTAGAACTGCAAAGAAAGGTATTGTTGGGTGGAGAAAGAAGACTCGACCCTGCTGCTACAATTAAGGAACTGAAGAAGACCCGCCTTATTCTCACACTTTGTTGGCTATGTATCTTAAAAAAGGGAATTGAAGGTGAAACACAAAAGAGGGAAGCGGTTGAAGGGTATGATTCATGTACAGACAAAGAATAATCCATTATAATGTACTAAAATTTCAATTGGTATCCATTTTCAATTGGCATTAGATATCAACTGGTATCAATGATTCTTAGAGCATGTTTGTGGAGGGAAATTTCCATAGTGAAAAAGTATAAAAATAATCCCTTGAGGGGGAGTTGATATAAATAAGTACAAGCTATCAGAGATTTTAATATTTATGTTGAACCCAAAAATCTGGACAACATTGAAGAAATCTGAAGCTTGAGGTGAGGTTTTCACTCACCTAGTCATTATCTGGTAAGTGTTTATCCTGTTTATCAAGGGGGAGTAATTATCTAACAAAATGAAGATAAATATACTTATAGTTGAGCGTTTTTAATGAGTTTTGTGAAGTTTCGTGTAGATTTATTAAATTTCATGGAAATCTATTTGTACAATCCCTATATAGAGAATTTCAGAGTTTGTGTCACATTGACTAGTGTAAATGAAAAGATTTGTTGCCTTGGTAAAATCACTCCTGTTTTCTACATCGGATTAGCTCACATTGACTTAGAGTTTACTTACTTAAGGCTCATTGCTAAGAATAATGTGGCGCTTACCTTCTCTCATGGATTTGACTGAATCTCTCAGGAAAGGGGAGAATGAAGAAAGTGGAAGATCAAATGGGAGAATAAGCTACTTTGAGACAAAGGAGGAGAGAAATATTTTCCCTCTCATTTGCCCTTATAATAAAGGGGAGAAAAGTTTTCCCACTTTGAATTTATCATCAACAAGGAGTAGTATGACATTGAATATAGAAGTGATTGGGTATTGATAATAAATCCAAAGGGAGAGATTAAATTTCCCTAGTGCATTGATGGAGTTGATATTGTATTTGTTGACAATGTCATTGTGTTGGAGGATTTGGTTGATGGAGTGAGTCTCCACCCACTGAATATGAAGTACACCCATGTCTATGGGTAAAGTTGATTGATGTTTCTTCCATTGAACATGCTAAGGAAGAAAGGTTCTTATGCTGGAGAAAGTTTTTGGAAGAGTCGACTGTTATATGAGCAGGTCCTAACATCAAACAATTGGCTGAGCTGGTCTTCATGGAGATATGAAAAGTGTTGAAGGTGTGGAAGTGTTGTCTACAACAGTGTTAATGGTATTGATGTGCTGGTTGGGTGAACAACTTGAAGAATCCATTTTGAAAAGAGTTAAAATCTAGCTTAATTAGAGAGATTGAAGTGCTGAGATGTGGAGAAACCATCACTTTGTTTATAAGCTTCAAGTATACTACATTAAATGTCAAAGAACACATGGATGAAGGCTGGAGATGGCTTGAAATGGTTGGAATAGGTTTTGTGTTTGTTTGACTTGAATATGGAATTCTAGAGGTCCAATCTGCAGATTGTTGTAAAGACAATCCAGAGCTGTAAGGATGAAGCCATAAGGATGAGTGTTGTATGGATCATCCAGAGTTGTAAGGATGAATGCCATAAGTATCAACCATAGCCGTAAGGATGACCAACTTTGTAAGGATGAACTTGAACAGACCATAAGGGTTAACTTGAAGAGACCTATGTAATGGTCATCTCAACATGATATGTTAAGGTAGATTCCACAACACAACACTTTTGTAAAGGTCATACCGTGTTTCAACATACCTAAGTAAAGGTCCGCCGCTCATCGAGGCGGGTGCAAAAAGGTCATTCCCATGTGAAGGTCACCTGCACTCTATGTAAATCTCATATTTCTATCTATGTAAGGGTAGTGCCAAGTGTTAATAGAGTTATGTAAGGGCACACTACACCACACAGACCTAGATAAGGGTAATCAAGAAGGTGTGTAAGGGTAACTCCTAAGTTTTCTAGAATTAATATTATGAAGATGAAATTTATTTGGGATGATGCTTGAGCTGTTCTCACATGTTCTAAATATCGTCATTCTTGGTTAGACATGATTCAAGCTTGAGTTGAAGAAAATGGAGGGAGATGTGAATGAAAAGATGAGGTGATTATTACTATTATAATATGAGATTTTCAAATGAACATATTTGAAAATCTATTCTTGTGATCCAAGATGGCTTGAAGAAAATCACTATTGAGATGATTTTGAGAATGTGAATGAGTCCTGAAATGAAAAGCTTTCGGATTGTCAAATATGAAAATGAAGAAAATCCCGATGATGCTCTAATTGTGTTGAATTGTATTAAATATCACAAATCATTTGTGATTCTTGCAAATGAGAAAAAAGGTTGAGCTTACAGAATAAAAATGGAAGATATATTTGGCTATAGAAAAATGAGAAGGAAAAAAGGAGAAGGGTACTCATGGAAATGTACAGGATACAAAGAGTGGAAAAATGAATAACCAAAAAACATGGGGACACACACATGTGGAAATGCATGAAAATAGAAATGAGATCACGGGAGACACCCATGAACAAGTGAGAAAATGTGAGGGGGATCATGGAACCAAATTTGAGAATGAAGATTTTTCTATATTCAAATATATAAAATATTATTTCTGGTGAACTATGTATAAAATAGAAAAAGATTGAGAGAGACCCAAGTGATCAAAACCAGGTGAACCAAGAGTTTGAGCTAATAAGGAAGAACTGAAGAACTCTCGAAGAAGTTTCATAATATGATGTCGATCCTATGCTAAAGATGATTCATCATATGGTATCAAAGGTAATTAAGAGAAGAATCCAAACTGAATTTTTCTGTACACATCCATTTGAAGCAGTGGGATGAAGACATTCGAGAATAAGAGACTGAATAGAGATCGACTATGTTGTTGTTATTCACATCTCTTACGTTGAGGGCTTTAGTGACTATGAAGCTAATGGATTTGTAAAGATCATTGGAGATTGAGATGAGTTGAGAAATCCAGGTGAGCAAGCTCTATAAAATATCTATGAAGCTATGCTAAAATAGAGACTGAATTGAATTCATTTCTCTTGAAGACATGCTAACATTCAAAGACATCGTTGTGATGAGGAATGAGATCTATTCTATGGATGCAGTTAATTCACATGCGGTCATTGACGCATGAGTCAAATTTAATTATTTATAAAACCTACTACTACTAGTAAAGTGGAAGTAGGAGTATCGAACCATAGAGAAGGCAAAAAGTAGGAGTATCGAACCATAGAGAAGGCAAAAAGAAATGTGCGACCAAAATAGACAAAACAAACAAAAAGAATACAGAATAGTGGAAGTGATGATGTGTTGGTGGAAGTGAGAAAAGAGAAATGAGAGAGAGAGAGAGAGAGAGAGATTAACATATGATGGAATTAGGGGGATCAAACCAGTTTGAATTGATTAAAAATGTTTTTCTCTTTTTAAACTCCATTAAACACAACTGTTCCGGTGTTTGTAAAGAAGGTGTGTTGAAATGTCTAACTGTCATTAGGCGATCTCCATAGTACAATGAACTCACCTGAAGATGACTGGACAACCAAATTTTAGGACATGATATGTTCATTAATGGAGAAGAGAGTCACCATCCTTATCCAATTTTTGGTACTTCGGATGATGATCAAAGGAAAAGGATTCGCTATCATCGCCCATCAGTACTTAGAATAGCGTAAAAAATTTCTCTTCAAAAACAAAAAGAAGATCTCTGTATAAATATTACGCCGACACAATTATGGAAACTAAATCAACAGATTGAAAAATATTGATTCATCACAATCTAAAACCCCTAAGAAAATTAAGTATGCATGTTCGAAAAAATAGAAACGAAAATATAGTCAAGAAAGTACATCTCTAAACAGGAAAACAGGAAAAGGAGAAAGAGAAAAGATGTTTCTCTGTTGAGGTTGCCTTCTTCCGCCTTGCTCCAGCTTCTGCAACTCCTGCGTCGAGTGTTCCCGCTTATGCTTCAGCCCTCCGCTCTAGAATCTCCACTCCAAAAATATGCTCTTGTCTCTCATCTCTACGTGTCCCCCTCCAAAATGTCCAGGGAGCCCCTTTTTATTTTCCCAAATTTACCGACTGACTTATCAATCACCACCTCAATAAATTTGAAATTCCAAAACTAACCCGCAGTCATTGTTTCCACATTACTCTATTGACAATTCGTCATTTTAGTTTCCCTGTTGACCCACTTACGAAAACCATCTTACACAAGCAGATTCTCCCTCCAAAAGAACTCAATCCCTCCAAAAGAACTCAATCACTGGAAAGATCTTCCGATCAAGCTTAAAGAACGTCACAAACCAAACAGTTGACTCCTCCAACTCTTGCAATCAGGAAAGGATCGAGCTTCCATCGAACTCAATCCCCAAACTCAGATTCATGCGACAGACCAACAACTCCAAACGTCCAGCAAGATTCTCTCAGGCATTAGACGGAGCACCTGGTGTGCAAAAAGATTCATCTGCACGACCGAAGCATTAGGAGAACACAAGATGCCCTTCATCAACTTCGAATCAAAAACTTACAAACCAACAACTTGCAGCAAATCATCATTGCACAAGCCCAACTCATTCGGCTCGGAAACACAATGACACGCGTCAAAAAAACACACCATCTTCTTTGCAGATCACGAATCCTCAGGCAGGCGGCTTCGGGTTCTTCCTCATTTTAGTCGGAAAATTCAAGCACAGTAAATCATTAGCGCCTTCGATCCTGCTCCAGTCAGGAATTCGGGTTTCATCTTTGGCACAAAACCAATTTGGGAACACCAGCAATGGAAACCTTCATCGTCAAGCTTAGGTCCGGCTCGGATTTTTCTTCCATAAATAGATATGGAATGACGTTGGTTGAACTCAGTCATCGGAAAACAAGTCATCTTAATCGCCAAACTTGGTTGGCATTCTCCAGGATCGTTCGAATCCCATCTTCATCATCAAACCCTCTTCGGCTGCGGCTTCCAAAAATATCGAGGTTCAACATCTTCACTGCTTCGAGACAACTTAGCGTGAGCTCAATCATCTTCAACCTTCAGTCATTCCTTCATCAGTGCAACAGCGGGTTCAGATCTTGGTCAAAACCCAGTTCGTCTTCATTTTAAACAGTGGCGTCGGGGCTCGGAATCAAGTACTTCTTCGGTCGAAGGGTTCCTGTTGGATCCCGTCTGCTCGTAGGTGGCCGATCCTTCTTCAGGTTGTCTTCTGACTTCAATATCCCAGTCTTAGGGCAACTCCAACCCAAAATGCCATTTTGCAGTAAGTTTCCTCATTTTAAGTAAAATTCACTCTAACCCATCTACTTCATTTTATACTCTAAAAATAATATTTCTCAAATATACTTGATTTTTATATATAAAAAGTAAATATAAACCATTTTTATATTGATAAAATGAATATAACTATAAAAAAAAAAAAAAAAAAAAAAAAAAAAAACAGGATAGCATAGCTACAGTTCAGCATCAAATATGACGCTGCACTGTAGCATTTCGTTATTATAGCGCTGAGAATAGCAGTGAGTTGGAGGTCATTTTTACTTCAAATTGGCTTTTTTGTTGTTGGGTTGGAGATGGTCTTAGTTGTTCTTGAGCCATCATATTCATCCTCAACCTTCATTCCTTAAAGTTACGTAGGACTTTTTGGCTATGTGAGGGAACAACATTCAGGTATGTGGATCTCGGGTGGAAAATCCGACACATCGCCCCTTCAATAAGTTTGAGAATTCTCCCACATAGCTCATTATTTTGTAAAAATAATAAAAGATTGAAAATTAAAATCAATTTGCTTAAAATAAATTACTGATTAATTAATTAACAAAATAAAGAATTGATAAAAATTATAAAAGAAATTGAATTATAACTTAATTTCACTGATTGTTAAATTATTTAAATAAAAAAGATTAAAAGCTAAACTACATTTAATTAATAAATATATTATTACCAAAAATAAACAGGAGGTGGTTTTTTAATACAGAGAACACAAAAAGAAATAATAATCAAAGAACCTGAAAATTAATACTCAAAAGTAAATTCAAAATGAATTTAATAATTTCAAAGAATGAACAAATATAACAGACATTATTATTAGTAATTTCATTAATTAACAAAATCTAATATAAACTAACCTTAAAGACATAATTAACCAATTCAATGTCAAATCAAGCATTAAAAACACAATTTAACAACAAAATTGATGTGGAAAAAAACATCAATTAAAAACCACATCAAATTCCTCTACACTTAAGACATTGCTTATCCTCAGGCAATCTTTAGTCAAATTCAATGGTAGAAAATAAATATCAAAATGGAGAAGATGAAATGCTACTAAGAATTGATTTTGAAAAAGATTCCCCTCATGTATTCTCTTAAGTAGTAAAAAATGAATGCCCTCTCTAATTAAATTTCTTTAGTGCAAAATCAGTTATTATTTTACAAAAATGATCTAAATTGAAAATTTTAAAGAGAATTTAAGAAACATTAATTTGTATCCAAATAAAAGTTCAAACTTCTATTTACCTCCTGGAGAATAGTCTCACATAATTTAAGAGTTTATATTAAATGGATATGTCATTGGATTAGGTGGAGTGAAAATTTATTGGTGAAATAAATAACCAATCCAATTGTTTGAAGAATAAAGAATGAAAAGAATGAAAGAATGGATTTAACATGGATTATGATTTTCATTTCACAATTCATTTGGATGCATGTCTTACGAGTTAAATTCTAATTAAAAAGTTCAAAGTCAATGATAATTGTATAACATTCTTAAAAAAATTTAACTGATAAGCATTTTCTTAAGAGGGAAATAAAAATGATTCACCCAATCAAATCCAAGAGGTAATTCAAATTTATCTCCTCTAAGTGGAATCATAACCCACAAATTTGATAAAAAAAATCACCGAGTGAAAATTTATAAGCGATGCTTAAAAACTCACAATTTTGATAAATTTTAAGGGGTTTTTGATGGGTTCTCAATGAACTACAGTTTATCACATTTAAAAAGATTCCTCCCTCACATTTAAAACTCAACGATGTCCCCATTATTGAATGTAAAAGTGGAAGGACATTTTAAACAATTAAAAATTCAAAAACATTTTTAATTGAGCAGTGAATGTTTCATGTATTGGGTCAAAATAAAGTTAAAAAAATTATTTTTCCACAAAAGATCAACAATTACAACATGCATAAGAATTCTATCGGCCACAATGAAGCAGTCCAGCTCAAAAGAGAGAATTTAAGATGACACATGTCGTCACACATTAAATTCAAGAATGATTTTCAAATGAACACATAAAATTGTATGCACATGAACTTTTTCAGAACACACAATAGTTAACAAAAACAATAATGGACAATAGACTAAACAACAGTTATAGCATGCTGCACAGAAGCTCAGAAATTAATTTTTAGCAATTAGTATAACAGACCAGAAGCAACATTTAAAACAGATGGGGAAGTATAAAAATTAAGCAATTAAAACAAGAACTCCCTTGGTATGAAGAAACTTTTCTCATCATTGCATAAACTAGAGACTCTTCTTTGTTTTATGAGAAATCAATCTGGCCACAAAGAATGCATTACTTACAAGAAGGAAAAATAAATCATAAGAATACAGAAATTTATGTTCAAGAAAGAAGGTAGCTAAAGAAAAAGTCAAGGGAGCCTGAATCGGGCTATTCAATCTTATAAATCCTTAAGGTAGTGAAAAAGAAGCTGGGTAACTGTAGATTTAGAATAGAACAAAATGAGAGACATTTTATTTGAAAAATAAAAAACAAAAGCAAAAATTAAAAAACTATGAGTTGTCTCCCATGCAGTGCTAGAGTTGAAGTTCCTAGATGAACTCTCCCAGAACTAACCGTAGTTACCGGGAGGATGTGTTTTTTCATCCATGAACCACCATATGTGTTTTCCCCATTTATTATTTATTGATAATTGATCTTTGTGGGCACCTAAACTTCTATAAAAAGAACCTAATCTTTTTACAACAAAGAAATGCCCCTAGAAACACCCTTTTTTAGTTGTCGATAGGTTGTTGTCCACTTCTGAAATTGTTATAAAGTCATAGAATTTTAAACCTTGAAGAAGGGATGGCATTAAATGGGGTGATCCAAGGGGTGGGACAAGGTCCTCAAATCTATCTTCTCCACTTATGACCTCAAAATATTCATAAACATGGGTGAAATGAATTGGGTTTTGGAAAACAGGTTCTAAAATAGGTTTAACAAAGCATTAGGGACAATTTTAGAATTATCAATCAAAAGGGATTCCACTTCCGAATTAACACCAGTTTCAACAACAAGATCAACTTCCCTAGTTTATAATTCAAAAGGGAAAGGAGTGTTTGAAAAATGATAAAAAAATATCCATTTCAACCTCCATTAAAATTAACTCCACAAACAGGAAGGTACATACATCATTTTCTACCACTGTTTGTGTGAGTGCTTCTCCAAGCTTAAAGAAATCAGGATAAAACTCGGGAATTACAATAGAGTGACCATACTCCCTTAATTTCACTTCCATGATTTCGATTTATGTAAGTCTATCATGAGAAAGTGTAATAATTGAATCTCTATGAAAGTTGGTTATAAGGTCACTGTTCTAATTTTTTTTCTAACTTAACATCCTGACAATCTATCCACTGAATGTTCCCTTGAACTAATTTTATGAACTCATTTTCCATTAAAACCACTTGTTCTTGGAGTAACCGTATACTAATTATTAGACCATCATCCTTCTTTTCATCAGTCTCAAGCAATAGTTTTAAAAAAGGGTTTTCCGTGAATACTCAAGCAGTTTTTTTATATTTTTTTGTGTTTGTTTTATTGTTTATGTTTTTTGTTGGTCACACGCACCCTCCCCAAAAACGGTGCCAAAATTCACATGCGGTTGTTGACATGTGAGTCAAATTTAATTATTTATAAAACGGACTACTACTAGTAGTAAAGTGGAAGCAGGAGTATCGATCCACTTAGAAGGAAAGAAGAAATGTGTGACTAAAACAAACAAAACAAACAAACAAAAAACTGAACAGTGGAAGTGATGATGTGTTGGAGTAAGTGAGAAAAAATAAATGAGAGAGAGAGAGATTAAAAAATGATTGAATTAGGGGGATCAAATCGATTTGAATTTATTAAAAATGATTTTCTCTGTTTAAACTCTATTAAACAAAATTGTGATAGTGTTTGTGAAGAAGGTGTATTGAAATGCCTAACTGTCATTAGGAAATCTCTGTAGTACAGTGAACTCACCTTAAGATGATTGGGAAAACAAATTTTAGGAAATGATCTTTTCATTAATGGAGAATAAAGCCATCACCGTTTTCCAATTTTCGGTACTTCAGGTGATGCTCAAAGGAAAATTATTCGCTCTCCTCACCCATCGGTATATAAAATAGTGTAAAAAAATGCTCATCAAGAATGAAAAGAAGATCACTGTACAAAACTTGCACTGACATAATTATGAAAACTAAAGTAGTAGATTGGAAAATATCAATTCATCTCAGTCCAAAACCCATAAGAAAATTAAACATGCATGTTCAAAAAAACAAAAAACAAAAAAATAATAAAATACATCTCTAAATAGAAATATAGTAATATGATAAAGATAAAATATGATTATCTATCAAGGTCGTCATATTCTTCCATGTTCCAGCTTATGTATCTCCTATATCAAAAGTGTTCCTTATTCTACTCTAGATCTTCGCTCTATAATCTATGCTCTAGAAATTTGATCTTGTCTCCTTTCTTTACGTGTCCCCTTCAAAATGTATAGGGTGCCCCTTTTTATTTTCCTAAATTTACCAACTTAACAATCACCACCTCAATAAATTTCAAATTCAAAAACTACCCAAACAATCATTGTTTCCACATTACTCTACTCAAAATTCATCATTTTAGTTTCCTAGTTGACCCACTTATGCAAATCATCGTGTGCAAGAAGATTCTCCCTCAAAAGAACTCAATCACTATAAAGAGATTCCGATCAAGATTAAATAACTTTATGAACCAAACAGCCGACTCCTATAACTATATTGAACTCAGGCAAGGCTCAAGCTTCCATCGAACTCAATCCCCAAACTTAGATTCATGTGATAGAACAACACCTCCAAACATCCAACAAGCTTCTCTCGGGAATTAGATGGAGCACTTGGTGTGAAAAAAGATTCATCTACATGACCGAAGCATTAGGAGAACATGAGATCCCCTCCATCAACTTCAAAGTGAAAACCTGCAAACCAAAAACATGCATCAATTCATCACCACACAAGCCTAAATAATTCGACTTTGAAACATAGTGACACACATAAAAAAAGAATGTCATCTTATTCACAGATCACGAATCATTAGGCAGGAGGATTCATATTCTTTTTCCTCATTTTGATCAAAAAATTCAAGCACAACAAATCATTTGGTCCCTTTGATCGTGCTATAGTTGGAAATTTGAGTTTCATCTCCAGTACTACAATTCGGGAATGCCAACAATAGAAACTATCATCATCAAGCTTAGGTTCAACTTAGATTTTTCCTCCATAAACAAATCTAGAATGATGTTGGTTCAACTCGGTCACCGAAAAACAAGTCATCTTAATCGTTGGACTTAGTTGACATTCTCCAGGATTAGTCGAATCCCATCTTCATCATCAAAACCGTTTCAATTACGTCTTATAGAAATATTGAGGTTCGACATCTTCACTACTTCGGGATATATTTAACCTTTAGTCATCCCTTCATTAGCACAACGATGGGTTCATATCCCTTTCAAAAACCAATTCATCATCTTCATTTTAAATAGTGAAGTTTTGGATCAGAATCAAGTAATTATTCAATCAAAGGGTTTCAGTTGGATCCCATATGATCGCAGGTGGTCGATCCTTCTTCAGGTTGCCTTTAGAATTTATTTGATAGCTTGGTCTCAGTTTCACTTGAGCCCCCAGATTCATACTCAACCTTCATCCATGAAAGCTTCGGTCGACCTCACTCCAGATCCCAGTTTACAATTTGGCTACGTAGTGGCGGGAAACTTGAAATTCCCAGATTCGACTATGTGAATGAGCAGATTTGAAAAATCTCTTATGTGAATGAGCAGATTTGGCTACGTGGATCAGATTTTGAAATTGGATACGTGAGAAATCTAGAAAACTCATATGTAGCCATTTTTAAATTTCTAGAACAAATGACGTTGCATCCAAAAACATCATAAAATCACTAAATAAATAATCCATAAAAAATAATATAAAATCAAAATTTATTTGTTAAATAATTAATAACATAGCTAAAAATAAAATAAATTCATACTCATTATTTTGTAAAAACAATAAAAGATTAAAAATTAAAATCAACTTTATTAAAATAATTTACTAATTAATTAATTAACGAAATAAATAATTGATAAAATTTATAAAAGAAATTGAATTATAATTTTATGTCACTAATTGTTATTTTTTTAAGAAAATATATTTAAAGTTAAACTAAATTTAATTAATTAATATATTAATACAAAAAACAAATAGGTGATAGATATTTAATACACAGAACACAAAAAGAAATAATAATCAAATAACCTAAAAATTAGTACTTAAAAGTAAATTCAAAATGAATTTAATAACTTCAAATAATGAACAATAAAATAAAACTTATTATTAATAATTTCATTAATTAACTAAATCTACTATAAACTAACCTTAAATAGATAATTTACTAAATTAATGTCAAATAAAGCATTAAAAACACAATTTAAGAACAAAAGTGATGCGAAAAAAGCATCAATTAAAGGCCACATCAACAGTGAAGTCTCTATATTGATCAAAGATCGACTTAAAAAGGGAATAAAAGAAACACTTGTATATACATGGTGGGAAGCTATGGAACTAGTGTGACTCTGGGTATGTAAGGAGATCACAGTGTCACTTTGTGACACCAATGGGAAGCTAGATATATTATAATCACTATGAGAATTAGTATTAGTGTGTAAAGTGTCATGGGGTCGAGAAGACTCTTTGTATTCAATCGAGTTTAGAGTGGATATGAAAATCTGTTATTGGGGTGAATAAACAATCATGAGGAGTGGGTTTTTCGTGAAGGGTCTAAACCTTGTAAAAATACTTCTTTCCATCCATTACTTGTGTTGGGAAAAAATCCCTCAAGGTATCATTAAAGCATTTTTGAGGTGATTGTGTTTGTTGATAAAGTGGACATCCATGTTGTGTTGGTTGAAAAGGTAGGCCATGATGTTAATTTTGTTAACAAAGGGGGTTTACATGGTGATTTGTCAAGTTCCACATATATTTTTTACAACCTATGTTGACAAAGAACGATGGCAAAGGAATGGATGATCTAGAGGCGGTACAAAAAGAACAGATCTAAGGTGGTACTATTTTCCAGTGTTTGCCAAATTTTTGGGCCTCAAAATCAGAAAATGGGGAAACCTATTTTTGGAAAAGGAAGTTGCGTGCAAGATCTAGGGTGGTTTGGAAACTTGTGCACAAGGCATGTTTTGGGATCAGAACGTTGAAAAATGGAAAAGGCATGTTGAGCGCGAACGATTTGAAGATGTGTGCGAAAGATGGAGTTGCGCGAAGGAATCTTGTGCGCAAGGCATGTTTTGGGAGAAGAATGTCGAAAAATGGAAAAGGCATGATGTGCACGAAAAATTTGGAAATGGGCGCAAAAGATGAGGTTGTGCGAAAGAAACTTGCGCGCCTAATGCGACGCCAAATGGGGTTTTGCGCGCTCGAAGAGGAACTTGCGCGAAAAAAGTTGAATCTTCCGCGTAGGGGTCAAGAATGCCTATAAATACAAGGTGACCTCTCTCATTCAAAGGAGCTCAACACTTAGAGAAAATTCGACCACCATATCGCGTAATAATTTCACGTAAAGGGAGTTGCACGAAAGATTTTGAGCTGTGCGCAAGCTAAGAAAGTTGCGCGTAAGATTTGAGTTGCGTGAATGATTGAAGTTGCGTACAAAGGGTGTTTCGCTACAAAAGTGGAATCTTGTGTGTAAGTAATTAAAGTTGCGCGCAAGACGCAGTAAGAGTTGCGCGAAAGATTTGAGGTTGCCCGGTACACCCGGTGCAAAGAGAGATTCATCTACGGGTGAAAGTGGGACGTCAACAGAGCATCTATAAACAGTTAAGGATGCAGATTTCATTAGAGATAATGAAGAGATCTAAAGGTCTATAAATTGTGAGTGGACATTCTGAAGAAGCAGTGAACACACTTCAGTTGAGAGAATAGTGAGCTTTCATATCGTGATTGGTAATAAACCAGAAGGGACAATGAGTTAATTTCGAACATTGTAAACAGCAGTGCACTTTTAGTGAATTTGGTACATCGACACATCACCGGTGTATGCTCCTTGGATGTAGCCCAGTGAGAGTGAACCAAGTAAAAATTTTTGTGCCCTGTGCATGATTTGATTTCTGTTTATACTTTGCTACGGGATAGAGAGAGAAGTGAGTTTTTCTTAACAACAAAACAAGATCAATAGGGGCAGTTGTTTTTATCTGTCATACCCTGATTCACCCCCTCCCATAGGGTATCTAACCTAGTGGACCTAACAAATTGTTTTCCTACTTTGCATTTGGTTGATGATCGCTTGGTAAAACATAAAATGATTCAACTGTCTTAATTGGAAACAAAGGTTCCTAACCAAAGAGGGTTAAAGTTTTAAAGAAGATTTAGATTTTGGTAAAAATTAGACAACACCTAATTCACCCAACTCTTAGGTGTTTGTATCGATATTAAGGGGAATTTAAATTGGTATTATATCCTAGGTTCTCTATGATTAGATCTATATTTTTTTGACCTGGTATTTTATTAGAATTTTATGAAGTGTAGATCTGATATTGAAGAGACCTAGTTGGAAAAATCATATTTTATTCCTATTGTTACACATGTGGAAGTCTCTTCCAAGACTTTGTAAAACAAGAAAAAGAAAGAGTCTGAGAAGCTGAGAAAAAACTCAATGAATAAAGAAGAACAACCACTAGTTTAAGGTTGTTAGAGTTGTGCTAGTAGTTCAAGATATGGAGAGAATCATCTTGTTAAATCTTCGGAATACCTTTACTTTTAGGTTAGAGAATACATGAAGAAAATACCTGGTGAATTTTTATGTGTTTGAATATATCTAGGATTTATATGACGAGAAATAAAATTTAGAAGATGTTGTTGAAGAAATGAAAAAAGCATTAGCAGGTCAGTCGAAGAAAATACAACTCTCTTATCAAGGAGTTGAAATCCATAGAAAAATATTTACATATAAGCAGTGAGAATTTTTCAATGGATGAAAGAAACATCAAATTATTCTTTGATGATAAATATATGGTTAGTAATATTAGTGATAAGAAGATCCATTCTCTAAAAGAGTCACACAACATTTCTCTTGGTGTCAAGGAATCTCAATTGGTGGTTGAAGAAAAAATAATCAAAGACCTTGATAATTATTTAAATTAATGTAGAAAAGTGCATGATGAACAAATTCACAAGATAAAGAATAATTTATAAGACAGGTTGAGATAAATGGAATATGAAAAGAACACTCATAACCTAAAGTGTCTTAACCAGGAGATAAAACTAAAAAAACTAGAATCAGTACAAGTTAGACATTCCCAAACTGTGGAATGAAGAAGTGTTTCCAATCAAGTTTTTGAGATGTGTTTTATATTAAAAGAGACTCATGTTGGTGTTAAAGAGAGTTTGAGAACTTTTGAATAATCATTCACCTAATTCTCATGGAGAGAGTTTTCCCAAAGTCCCGTTGAGTCTGTTTGAAAAAAAATAAGTTTTGAAAAATAGTACTGGAATAAACTCAAAATATAGATAAAAATTATGTGGTAAAAAATGATGGTAAACCCACTAATTTATCAAGGTTGGATTTGAGTATGTCCAAAAAGTGCAACTCCCCAAAAGGATTATAAAATAATAGCGAAAGTTCCCAAAAACAATAAGGTTTTAAATTTGGACAGACTGCATGTTCAAGTGGGAGGAAGAGATTTATTAGAAGATGTTAGTGATATTGGAGGTTAAAACATATAAACATAGAGTGCTGAAATAACTTTTCAATGTATTCAATTCAGATCATGCCTAGAAATATAGGGAGTAGAGGTGAAAACAAAAGAAAACCTGTTGGCCTGAAGATGGATGCACTGAAGAAGCAGAATCTATTTTGTAATAATAAATTTGATTGGATTTAGAATTCCTATGAACATTGAAAGAGAAGTGGTCCCTGAATTGAATAATATTAGTATATACCAATCCAACATAATTATTATTCCACCGAGAAAATGAGGCCACAATGGAAATAAAGGTAGGTGAAGTAAAATTAAAAGTCTACCTTAGGGAACAAAAAAATAAGGAAGTTGAATAAAGTTTATTCAAGAAGAAATCTAAAGTGGTTGTCACACCATAAAAGAGAATATGATTTTATTGTGGTAGGAATGGAAACATCATGGACCATTTCAATATTACCATGAATCTCAAATCTAAAGTGATCAAGTTAGAACATAAAATGGAATCAATCCATGAAAGAGATAGTAGGACTGGATTGTTTTTTTTACATTCTTGATGAATAATTTGAGAAGCTTCCTAAATGGGTAACCCAAAAGCTAGTGAGACGTGTGGAAGGTGCAAGATGGTAGGCCACATAGCTTTCAAATGTATTACGTGGTTGTTTGGTTAAAATAAGATGATAAGTTACAAAGGGAAAACACCATTGATTCTAAGTGAAAAAAATGATACTATAAAGAAGAAATTGACACCTATGAAGAAGGATGAGAATATTAAAAAGAAGAGTTTGATTATATGTTCTAATCAGGTGGAAAAGGCTAAAATAATTGAGGAATAATAAAGAAATGAGAGATCTATAATTTCCAAAGTGTAGGATCCAAATCCAAATAATAAGGAAGATGAGACAAGAAAGGAATCCATGCCACCTAAAGATGTTCAAATGTGGAAATCTAAAGAAAAGAGAAGCATGAAGATTTTTAGACACTTTAGAGATACAAAGAAAGGAATTATTGGGTTGATAAATAAGTATCAACCCTTCTATTAAAAAAAATGAGTTGAAGAAGACCTAACTTATCATCACACTTTATTGGATATGTATCTTGAAAAAAGGAATTGAAGGTGAAGCACAAAATAGGAAAGTAGTTGATGGTCGTGATTCCTATACAACCAAAGAATAATCCATCACTATGTACTGAAATTTAAATTGGTATCAACCATAAATTGGTATCAAGACTTCTTGAATCATGCTTTTCGAATAAAATTTCTATAGTGAAAAAGTATGGAAAGCATCCCTTAAGGGGGAGATGTTATAAAAAAGTGAAAATATGAGAGATTTTACTATTTATGTTAAATTACAAAATTAGGATAGAATTGAAGAAATTTTAAGCTTAAGTCAATGTTTTAACTCTCCTAATAATTTATTGTTAAGTGTTTATTCTATTTATCAAGTGGGAGAGATTATCTAAAAAAATTGGGAGAAATATTTTTGAACTTGAGTGTTCTTGATGTGTTTTATGAATACGAGTTCATATTTGTTAAATTTCTTGAAAATAGGTTTGTGAGGCCATTATAAATATATTTTCATAGTCTGTATCACATTAAGTAATGTAAATGGATAACTTTATTTCCTTGGTAAAATAACTCTTTTTTTCTACACCAGGTTAGACCATATAGAATTAGAGTTGACTTACTTAAGGCTCATTACTAAGAATAATGTGGAACTTACCTTCTCTCATGGATTTGATTGAATCTCTCAAGAAAGGAGAGAATTAATAAAGTGGGAGATCAAAGGGGAGAAGAAGTTACTTTGAGACAAAGGGGGATAGAAATATTTTCCCTATCATGTGCCTTTATAATAAGGGGAGAAATGTTTTTCCACTTTTCATGTATTCTTAATAAGGGGGAGTAATATGACATTGAATTTATAAGTGATTGGATATTGAAAAAAAATCCCAAGAGGGAGATTAAAGTGTCATAGTGGATTGATGGAGTTGTTGTATTTGTTTTTAATGTATTTGTTGGAATCCCAAATGAATGCAGGGCAGCCCTACGGGTCAAGGTTGCTAGCTGTAGAGGCCATGTCCCACATTGGAGACTAGAGTGGTGTTGGGAATCATATATATGCCCCAGTCATCCCCCCTCCCATCAGAAGGCCTTTTCGTAAGTGGAGTGACAGTGAGCCACCCTAGTGGATGATGATCCCTATTGAAGAACAAAACCATGAGTTAGTGAACCAAAACAGAAAATATTGTGATATAGGGTCCTATAGCCCCAATGAAAATCCTACATTATTGTTGTTAAGTTGTCAAAGACATTATGTTAGAGAAGTTGGGTGATGGAGTGAGTATCCACTCATTGAATACGAAGTTTTCCAATGTTTATGGGTAAAGTGGAATGATGTTTCTACCAGTTAATATGCAATGGAAGAAAGTTTGTTATGTTAGAAAAAGTTTTTTTTGGAAGAGTTAGTTTCTATATGACTAGGAACTAACATCAGACAATTGATTAACATGTTATTTATAAATATATAACAAGTGTTGATGGTTTGGAAGTGATTTTTATAATAATGTTAATGGTGTTGGAGTTCTAGCTGGGTGAATAACATGAAGAATTCGTTTTGAATTACGTTAAAAGATGGATTAAGTGGGGAGATTTAAGTGTAGAGATCTAGTGAAACCATCATTGTTTTTATAAGCTCGAAGTGTTATTTATTCAGATTTAAACAACACATGGATGAAGGATAGAGATGGACTCAAATGGTTGAAATAGGTTCTATGTTTTTTCAACATGAATATGGAATTCTATAGTTTAAGTATGTAGATTTCTTTAAGGTTCATTTGGATCTATAAGGATGAATTCATAAGGATAAGTGTTGTATGAATCATAAAGAACCATCAGGATGGCCAACTTTACAAGGATGATCTTGAACAGACTGTAAGGGTAAACATGAAGAAGCCTATGCAAAAGTCATGTATACATTATTTTTAAAGGTAGATTTCATGAAGTAACATTTGCATAAAGGTCATGTCACATTTCAACATACCTATGTAAACATCCACTGCTCATCAAGGCAATTGTGTAAAGGCCATTTCTGTATAATGGTCACTTTCACTATACATAAAGGTCATCTGTTTATTTACATAAGGGTAGTTCTAAGTGTTAATAAATCTGATTAAGGGCACACTATGCCTCACAGACCCTCGTAAGGATAACCAAGAAGCTGCATAAGGGTAGAAATAGTTTCAATAAGTTGTGTAAGGTAACTTTTGAGTTTTCCAAAATTAATATTTAAAAGTTGAAATTTATTTAGGATGATGCTCGAACTGTTCTCACATATTCTATTTTAATTTGGGATTTTCAAATGAATATGTTTGAAAATATATTCTTGTGATAAAATATGTTTTGAAGAAAATAAATTCTTATATCACTAATGGAAAAACACCCTATACCAATGGTTTAGAACCATTGGTATAGGTCTCCAAACTATTGGTATAGCCTATAGCAATGGTTTGGAGGACCGTTGGTTGGTTTGGCGTTGGGATAGGTATATACCAATGGTTCTGGGAAAACCATTGGTATAGGTCATATGGAAAAACTATACCAACAGTTTCATAAAATTGCTGGTATAGATAATTAAAAAAACCCACTTGGTTTTGATCCCATCCCCTCTCGTTTATAATCCAACGACTTAACCACTAACCTAACATGACTTTTGTGAACATAATTTTATGAATATATATATGTATATTCATAAGTTTTTTAACTTTTGATTTATTTATTGTTTTTGACAAAAGATTCCATAAAAAATATGTGTACCCATACCAACGGTTTTGAGAACCGTTGGTATAAGTTCTTTGATTTTTTCAGCCATACCAATAATTTTGGGAAACCACTGGCATAGGGTGGAACTATATCAATGGTTTTGGCCAAACCATTGGTATAGGTCCAAATTAGTGACCTATACCAATAGTTTTGGAAAAAACGTTGGTATAGGTCCTATTTCTTCTAGTGTATGATTTTGAGAAAATGAATGAGGCCTAAAATTAGAAGCTTCAAGATTTTCAAATTAGAAAATGAAAAAAAATCTTTATTATGCTCGAGTTGTACTGAATTATGTTAAAATATCACAAATCATTTGCGATTCTTGAAAATAAGAAAGAGGGTCCATATTTTTGAATAAAAATTGAAAATATATTCAGCTTTAGAAAAATAAGAAGGAAAAAAGAGAAGGGTAGTCCCAAAAATGTATAGGAGACAACCGAGTAAGGAAAAAATAATAACCAAAAAACACGGGGACACCCCCATGTGGAAATTTATGAAAATAAAAATGAGATCATGGGGTACACCCTCATATAAAAAGTGAGAAAAAGGTGAAAGGATCTCATGGAACTAAATTTGAGAATGAATATTTTTCTATATTTTAAATATAGAAAATATTATTTTTGGTGACCTACCTATAAAATATAAAAATATGGAGAGAGATATAAGTGATCAAAATTAGGTGAACCAAGAGAATGATCCAATAGCGAAGAACTGAATAACTCTTGATGTACTTGCAAAAGATAATTCCAATCCTATGTTGAATAAGATTCATCATATGGGCATTGAAGTTGATTAGGAGTAAAATCTAAACTAGATTCTACTGTACAAATCAAGTTAATGCAGTGAGAAGAATAAGTTTGAGAAGAAGAGACTAAGGAGAGACCGACTGTGCTACTGTTGTTCATATCTATTATGTCAATCCTTTGGGAGATTGAGGAACAATTGGATTTTTAAAGATCATATAAGATCGAGTTGAGTTGAGAAATCCAATTGAGCTGGTTTTGTAAAAGATCCGTGAATATGAGTTGAAATAGGGAATGAGTTGCATGCATTTCTCTTGAATACCTACTAAAATTTTAAAACTCAATTGTGATGGGGAATGAGATCTATCCCATGAATGGAGTGAAATCCGTATACTAATCAGAGAACGATTTCAAATGGGACTAAAAGCAATTGTTGTATATACATGGTGGGAAGCTATGGAACTAGTGTGACTCTAGGTATATAAGGAGACAATAGTGCGACTCTATAACACCATTAGGAATCTAGAGATATTGTGATCATTGTGAGAAGAAGTGTTAGTGTGTGAAACACTATGGGGTTGAGAAGACTCTTTTTATTCACTTGTATCACACCTCAACATGTGAATTATTGATTTAATTATTTAATTAATAATTTTTATTTATTTATTTATCCTTGAGGTCTAAGTATTCTATTTTTGTAAATTTATAAAATTTTAAGAGAATCTTCCAGTCACATGACTAATGCACAGTTAGTGTTAACCACGTGACAACCATTCATTTTGGGTTTGTGATTTATAGAACCATTTTTCATGGTTGTCATTCAGTTTTCACAACCATACGACCAACCCATGTGGGTGCCCAAAACACCCGGTAAGTGGCATATAGTTGGTGCATGGTTTGGTCAACTATGCAACACACCCAAAATGTTAAAAACTAGATTTTTACCATTTTAACCCTCTTTCCCCCCACAAACAAAACCCCCTCCCATTTCTCTCCCTCTCTCACATTATGCACAACCACCCCCTCCTTTCACGTATGGATTCCACATCCCTCTCCATCTATAATCTATTTTTTACTCATATTCTAGGTGTGATATCCTTAGGTTTGGTCTCATATTACTAATTTTTCTTCTTCTTATTCTTTATTATCATTTTTCTCCCTCACCCTCAAAGCACATGCCACTAGGTAGAATCATAGGTGGGTTCGACTTATGATTTCTTATGTTTTTCATTCCCAGGACATTTTTCTTCCTATTGGGACATTCATCTCCTTGTTTTTTAATGGATTTAATCATCTGTGCTTATTCTAGGTAGCATTTTCCCATGATTGAATCTTTAATTTTTGAACTATTGATTGTATGACCTTTTAATCTATGTTTTGGAATTCCAATAATAGTATTAATTATGTTGATGGAATTCATAGTATGAAAGCACGGTTTTTGTTCAATTTTCAATGAATAGAAAAAGGGTTTTTATAAAAAAATACATGGTTTTGAATTTGAAAGGGTTTTCAAGTAATAATTGATATTATAAGTATTTATACAAGATTTAAAGATTTTGTTTTGAATAAAAATATAAGGTTTGACTGATTGGAAATTCAATTTTTTATTTCAAAGATCAATTTTATAGGTAAAGTGGGAACCCTCACAAAATTTAGGTTAACATAGAACATCAAACTACATAAGATATCACAAAAAACATTCCAGAAAAAATTTAGAGTATTGGAATCAGTCACCCTATATAAGATCCATTCAATTTGGGTTACCTATATTTTTGAATCATCCTTGAAGAGATACTCAAATTAATAGGCCATCTTGTACCATGTCTAAATATATTCCTCCAGAATTATTTTCCCTTCATTGAATCCATGTGTAAAAATACAATCCTGTTTATTGATCCAATGTGATTACTCATCATTAGGGATGAATTAAAGAACTCTCTCAAACATTCTATTGGAATCCTCCTATAAAAAATGTAAGGTTTGAAAAATTAATTTTGAAGTATTTTGGGGTTATACACATATAAATGAATATTCATACATACCCACACACACACACACATATATATATATATATAAATTCACATGAAAATATGTGTATTTGTGCGTTAAGATACATATATATATATATGTGTGTGTGTGTGTGTGTGTGTGTGTGTGTTTGTAAGTGTATATGGACATAACGATGGAGGGAAACTTTGGGAATTTAAATTTGATACTCAAACTTGGTTCTTAAACAAGTGTTTAAGTGGATTTCTAAAATAAATTAAAAAATCCTAACTGGTATGGTTTACCTTTCTTGTGATGTTTTATAAAAAGGGTGTTTTAATTAATTAAAGCTAAGGTATGATAGTTTTGATGATTTTTATATACATCTCATTAATTTTAAATTATTTTACTTGATTTGAGAAATAAAATGGTTTAAAGATGTATGCATTTCCTTTCATAAATGACATGGCTTACTAAGTATTGATGAAAATACCCTCTTGATAAATTTTTAAGTGTATGAAATGGGAATAACACATGGGAACCCTAGGTACTTAGGTGGGATGACCAAGAAAAGTACATTAGGAAGACCATTACTCCCTATCCCATAAACAATGCTACAAAACTAACTAAACATTACATGATATTGATTTTTTTACTACTTGGTTTTGAAATGGTCCCCACTAGAGGCTCATGCACGAAAACAATATTATATGGTTCGATCACTAAGAGTATGAGGATCCTGGGATGATGAGACTTAACCTTAGTTTCCCTAGGGTTTCTTATGGTTCTTGGTTTTGAATTATTACTTTTGATTCATTCTTCATCTATTTAAATTATCAAAAACATGTTTCCTTTAAAAATTGTTTTATTTTTCCTATTAAATTTTGTAGTTAGTCTTGTTACTTCTTTAAATCTTTAAATTCTTTAAAAAGATTGTTTCTAAAATGTTTTGGAAAATGGTTTTCAAATGTGGGTTTTCAATAGTAATAATATAGGCTGTTTAAATGTTTTCTAAGTGTTTGTTTTCATTTAAAAGAAAAAGAAAAGAAATTTTATAAATGTCATGTGATACTGGCCTTGCTTCTAAAATGAAAAAAATATTTTCTATTTATATTTTAAAACTAACATGAAAATGGATCATTAAAAAATGGGTAAGCATGTGGCAAGGTGGGTTGTGATCCACTGAAAATTTTTATGTGCATGACTATATATCATTTTAGTTTTAGGATCTAGATCGAATGCGGCCACTCTAAGAGAATTGTTATTTCTAGTTTGGATGGAGTGTGACCATGGGTCACAGAAGATAGTTGACAAGGTATGTTGGTTGTTTATTTTATTTTATCTTTCTTTATCACATCCACCAAATAGGCCTTTTCCTACTTTCAATTATGGTTATTGGTGGATCACATTATATATATGAGTAATGAGGATATTGGTGGTAGATGATTCTGTAGTCGAGGGAGTTTGGGTTGAGTAAATGAATTTTTTGTTTAATTTATTTTATTGCTTTTATATTATATTGATAATTTTTATTGGTGCATGAAACTATGATATATTAAGTGGTAATTTCATTTTTTTTGATACTTGTTTAATTTATTTATATAGGAAAAAACATTCCAACAAACTCTTATTTGATGGCCCTGACATTCGTTTCCATTTTAAGGAAATCAGGAACGTGCCTTGGGGATGTCGTTGGCTAGCTTGGGCATCCGATGGATAGATAAATTGGGATGGTTTTTGACAAATGGTATTAGAGCCTAGGTTCCTAAGTGGGCCTAGGTTTCAAATTTTTCTTTACTATTTATGAATTAAGGGTAGATGGGAGTTAGGATCATTGAGGCTCAAGGGATAGGTCATGGGTGAGTGACTGATCACTATTGATTGTAGTGAAACTTGAGTTTCCATGGGATATCAAGATTTCAATTTTGATTATGAGTTTTATTTTTTTTCTTTTTTAAGTATTTATATGTTTTTAGGGATGAAAATGGGAGTGAAACGTTGTCAGCCGATGAGATGGTAGGGCCTAGAAAACTATGTAGATCCTGAGTTCTTGGTTCACTATGACTTCCAGTGGCAGTTTCAAGATTGGTACATGATCTAATAAACCATGTAGAAAAGTCATGCATAACCACTAGTCCCTCTTGGAAGGTTTTTTATGTTATTGAATGTATTTTTGATCAGTGTTTAGTAATAATAATGGTGATTTAAATATAAAAATAATTAGGGTTTCAAAAAATTTATAAAGATATTTTATGAAGATAAATTGATTTTAAAATGGAACCTTCAGTCTTGAGAAATATTTTTTTTTTAAAATGAATCAAAACAAGATTTATATTTAAAAGTGGAAGAATGATTTTATTAAAAGAAACCATTTAATTTCAAAATGGTTTTTATGTAAGGTTTCAAGATTCCAAAATATGGATGAACGTTTTGGAATGCCTTTAAATAGTGAAAATTAGTTTTGAATATATTTTAGAGATTTTTTAATCAAAAAATGTTTTGTGAGTGGATTTTTCTGGTATTTTGTTTTGAAATATCCAATTTAAAAATAAAAGACATTTGTTTTGAAGCTATTAAAGAGGATTTTTAAATGAATTAAAATATAACATGCCTTCAAAAAGTTTTAAATGTTTTAAATAAAGGGAATGAATACTTTAAAAATGGTTTTTCAAGTGATGTTTTAAAAATTCAAATTTAAAATTGTGTTTTTTAAAATAATTAAAGAGGAGGTTTTGGATTTGTTCACTGTTTGATTTTCTAGAGTGGTGATTGTGTTTTATTTATTTTGAGTTGTTTTTTTTCTTTGGTGTATTTAGGTTGAAGGTTAGTTTTTATTTTATTGTGGTTGTTTTGATCTTGTGCTCTTCTCTTATTTAATGTATGCCCCTAGAAAGGTCTCAAGCATTTTAGGCCTAGGAAGGTCATCTCTTGTGGGTTTTTAGTCAATTGAGTTTTGGTGTGATGATGGATGGGGTACTTCTTTATGTGTATTATTGGATAATTTTATAGAGTGAGATGCTTTGAGGTTTTGAATATGCCTTATTGATGTGAATGGGTCTTTTGAGGTTTTAATGTACATGGTGGTTGTAAGATTTATTTTGGTGTTATTGGGTATGAGACAACCTTGGGTGAGTTCCTTGGGTGACCAAGATATACGTTGGACCAGTAGAGCATTCACACCGACTGCGATTGATTTGATTTGGTGGAGTCACCATCAATGGTGTCCTAGGTATGAGGTCCTAGGCTACCTTTTTTCTTTTAATCAAGGTTGGAACCCATGTGGTTTGATGGGATATGAATATGATTGATACCTCCTCACTTTTCATTCATAGTAAGAAGAGAGTCAGTGAGTGGATCAATGGTTCTTATCATGTGGTTTTGGGAGCATTACTAGGGTCATTTTCTTTTGAGATGATTAAAATCTTTCACTCATTTAGAGAGTATTCATTTTTTATGGATATTGGATGTATCCTTTTTTGAAATTCTGAATGGTTGGTAGTTGTGTTTGGGGATTATTTCATCATCCTTACTCTATTTATTCTTGTCATCAAGTCATTGGGTGTGGTTATTGTCCATAGAGAGAAAGTGTTTTAGTGAAATTATTAAATGGAAGGGTGACCCACTATAGGTATCTGTTCTTTTATCTTTTTATGGAATTGGTTGAGTGTGAGTTTTTCATTTAGGATCTAAAGATGTTTGGGGTTTTGGAGATGATTTTATTGTTTTGGTTTAGTTCATATTGGAGTGACTTGAAGATTTTAGTTATAAGTGTCTCTTAATCTTATGTTGAATCTTTTTTCTCCTTTCCCCCTATTTTTTGAGGTTCTTTTGAGGATTTCTTGAGTTTAGTGGATTTTTAGGGGATGAAGGTTTATGGTGGGGAGAACTGTCAAATCCTGACCTGTAAACTCTTAAATTATTTATTTATTTATTTATCCTTGAGGTTTAAGTCATCTTTTTTTTTTTATAAATTTATGAAATTTTAAGAGAATCTTCATGTTGTATAGTGAGCGCATGGTTTGTGCTAACCACGCGACAACCATGAATTTTGGGGCTGTAGTTTATAAAACCATTTTGTAGGGTCAATGCATAGTTTTCCCAACCATGTGGTCAATTTTTGTAGGGTCCCTAAACACCCAGTAAGAGGACCATAGTTGGAGCATGGTTTGGCCAACCGTGCGGCCAAAACATTTGATGTTCCCAGAATGTTAAAAATTAGATTTTTACTATTTTACCCCAACCCTAAAATTGGGCCCCTCTCATTCCTATTCCTCTCATGTTTTTCATGACCATACCCTATCCTTTCACCCATGAAATCCTCCTCCCTCTCCCCAAACTCCATTTTCTTCTCTGATTCTAGGTGCGATCTCCTTAGGTCAGGTCTCATATTCCTCATCCTGCTGCTGCTTATTCTTTATTCTAGGTTTTATTCCTCACATTTATTGCACATGCCACCAGGTGGAACCCTATATGGGTTTTAATTATTATTTCATTTGGATTTTATTACTAGGTAATGAAACGTCTTATTGGGACTTTCTACTCCTTTTTTTTTGAAGGATTTTCACCATCTGCACTTATTCCAGGTAGCTTTCCCCCATATCCAACTCTTTAAATTTTGAAACTTTGATTTCTTGAACTTTAATCCATGTTTTGGACTTAAAAAAATATTATTAATTATGTTTATGGAATTAATAGGATTAAAGAATGTTTTTTGTTTTATTTTCAATGAATGTAGAAGTATTTTCTATAAAAAAATGTATGGTTTTGTATTGTTTGTCAACTGCCTTGCGCACCGTGTGTTTGATAAATTACTACAATGGGATTTATAATTGAATAACGTAATTTAAAGAGGGGGTTTGGTCTTTACAAGTGAATTCTCAATTGGTACTTTAGTTTTAATTATAATTTCAATTAATACTTGAAATTATAAGTATTTATAAAATATTTAAAGATTTGGATTTGAATGACTATGTAAGGTTTACAAAATTCCTTTTGAAGTATTTGGTGGTTATATATATATACATGGGTATATATATATGTAAAAATTAAATTAAGAACATGTGAATTTGTGCATTGAGACACACACACACACACATGTAAGTTTATATGAGCATAACGATGGAGGTAAACTTTGGGAATTTAAAGTTGACACTCAAACTTGGTTCTGAAAAAAGTGTTCAAGTAGATTTCTAAAATGAATTACAAAGTCTTGTTTGACATGGTTTTATTTTCCTATTATGTTTTATAAAAATGGTATTTTAATTAATTAAATCCAAGGTGTGATAGTTTTTATTATTTTTTGTATGTATCTCTGACACTTTATGTAACACCTGATATTCAATTATAGTAAGTAAGTTTTTCTTTCTAAAGAAACAATAATATAACGCACATAAATTTATTCAAGAATGTGATTAAAACCTAAATTCAATTTTTTTTAAATTAAATTTGATGAAATGATTATCTTTTTTGAATTCAATATTTTAAAATTATCTTAGGGTAAACTTTTGAATATTTTCATAAATAGTTGATTTTTGGATGAATAGAAAAAATACCGATTTTACACAAACTATCACTTTTACAACACTATAATGATATAAGAATAACATTAAAAATTAAAAAACCATTTTATATAAAAAATATAAGTTTAATAAGTAATATAATTAATATAAAAATACAATGTTGAACTTATAAATATTGTCTTAACAATTTTTAAAATCTAAGTAATTTTTTTATTTAAATAAAAATTGCTTTTAGTTCTTCTCTTATAATAAAGTATTTACAAAGTTCATTTTAGTTTTTGTTTGGTTTTAAAAGAAAACAGGTCTCATTTTATTTAACATAATATAATTAATTCCATTATAATCAAAATAATATTTTATTTCACTATAAAATAATTTTTATACTTAAAAAAACATTTTTCTAAAAACATTTTTCATTATGTTTTGCACACTTATATTAAAATTAAAATTTCCCATTTATAAAAATTGAATCTTTTAAAATGGATTAAATATATTAAATCATAATAATTAATTTTAGTTAATAATTTTAACTTAATTTCTGGTCATAATGAATAGTCAAAATAGTAAAAATTTGTTACCATGGTTAGGGTTAAAACTGGTTTACCGAGAAGCTAAACTAAGAGATAAGGATAAAAATTCCACTTAAACTTGCCTAAATATTATTATTTAAAGATATTTAAACATTATATTATATTAACCTTGAATTCATGGATATTTGGTTCCACCATCACAAAAAAATGACTATATTATTTAAATATTTTAAGTAATTTCGTGTGTGTTCCTCCAATCATTTATAAAAAGACACATATTCTCCTCCCTTATTCAAAAATTTTGATCACTATAGATCATTAAATCCATACTCAAAAACATTCCTAGATTCCTTTTCTTCATTATTGATCTTTTTTTCTTCTCCTAAGTCCATCATAAGAAGGATTAAGGTGTATGCCAAAGGAGGTCTCTCAAGAAGAGTTAATCGTCTTTACTAAATCTTTCAAAGTTTCTTTCTTCTTCTACTTCATCTAAATCTATTGTACCCATATTAACATATTGATTCCAGTATCATAAATACACTGATATGTTATTATGATTAATGATACAACCATTTTTCACCTTCTTTCTATACTATGGAAAATGAAAACATCGTTCATGTGTACGTATGACCCACCCTCTTCCCATAGCGGTGTAGTTCATTTTTCTTCACCACTTTACTTAGATCATTATAAAAATGGAACTAATGAATATATATTATATTTATAACATAATTATGATTTTTTACATATAATATATCATGTTATAAGTGGATCATATATAATATTGTAAGTACATATATTATTTTGGTATAGAAGTATAATTAATATATATTTTTTATATAGTAGGTTAAAATCACTTATGAGGAAAGTAAAAATTTAGGTATGAGTTTTTTTCCACAATTTCATCTTTTTTTAGAATTATTTATATTCAAATTTTTATTGGGGGAATTATATGACCATCCTATATTAAAACCCAACCATTTTCTTCTCCTATATTTTTTTTGGAAATTAAAAGTTTTCCTTTCATTTAACTCTCTCTAAGTACTCAAAATTCCAAAATAACGTTCTTAAGGAAAATTGAATTTATTTTTTATTTGGTCAGGAAAAATTTTCTTCCATGTCCATATTTTATTTAACATGTTTTCAAAAATGTTTTTACTGTTCTTCAACGATTGGTGAAAATCATTTTACCCATGTTTAAATTTCTATAAAAAGGTTTAAAAGGAATCTTTGTGTCATTTTTCAAATGAGGTACTCTTTTCAAAATGTTTCAAATGAATATTTATTTTAATGTTTACTAAACAAAAGACTTTTAATTTCATCATGACTATTATTTTATTTTAATATTCCTTTATAATTTTCCATGGTTCTTTTAAACCCCCCCTAATATTATATTTTTTTTTAGATTTTAAATAAGTTATTTCAAAATGAAAAAGGATATTTTCCTCAAGAAATGTTCCAATTATATTTTAAAAGTATTTTCAGTAATGTCAGCATGCTTTGATGAATCTTATGATTTAATGGGAATATAATATAATGATACCATCCACCTTATTTCTCTGGATAGCTTATGATCATGTTGTTCTATTTCTTTATTGGAAAAAATATTAATATTTTATATGATATTTTTTTAATATGAATTTCTATATTGATTATGTATTGACTTGTTATTCATTTCTTTCATATGATGATTGCATTGGATTTAGTAAGTGATGATGAGTGTAATAAACCACGTTGTTACATGTGGAAATTACCAAGGAAATTTAAACTTTCTATCATTTTTTTAAATAATTGGTTTTTTGGAAGAGGTTATTGGGGGGGGGGGGTTGGTTTAGAGAGTTTTGGAGGCCTTTTTAAAGGTGAACAGTTTGAGCATAGTTAGGGGAAACTATGCGGTTCTTCCTAGGAAATCATGTGGCTCGAGGTAGAATCCCCAGGTGGTATATAGTTAAGGTGCATGGTTAATCGAACCATGTGGATATAAAACCCCAATATTTTATAATATATATATATATATATATATATTTAAATAAATTTTAAGTGTTCAATAGCTTTCTTGGCATGCAACACTGAACTTAAAATGATTAAACAATTAATAAAAAATATATATATACTTTTTTACTCAAATAAAATTTATTGATTAATGAATAATAAATAATCACTTAATTTTTAGAAAAGTTATTTTATGCTTCAAAAATGCGTTTTATTAAATAATTGATTTTATTGCATTTTATGCATGGAAATTATAATTAATTTCTGATAATTTTTTCATTTTATAAAATTATTTTTTTTGAAATCAGTATATCAAAATCATATTAGAGTGAAATTTTGGTTTTTTTTAAATGATTGATTTTTTAGTGAATAGTGAAAAAATACCGATTTTTCAAATATTATCATTTCTTTTAATTAAATCAAGTAATTTAAAAGTACCATTATATTTTTTATTTGGTATTAAAGTGAAATGTGATCCATTTGATTAATAATAATCTAATTAATTTTATTTTAATCATCAATTTTTATGATTTTGATATATGTTAATTTTTATGCTTTAAAACACGTTTTTCTAAAAATTATTTTTCGTTGCGTTTTACGTATTTATAATAAAATTAGTTTCTTAAATTTTAAGAGATTAAGTATTTAAAAATTGATAAAATATTTGGAATTAATAGGTCTAATTTTTTTAATATATCCCTTTTATTTTTGGTCATTATGAATAATAACAATGGTAAATTTTTATTGCCTTGATAAGGGTAAAATGGGTAAAATAAGGGTAAAACTATGATATAAGTTCTAAAAATCAGCCCAAAACTTGTCTATATTTCATTGGATGAGTATATTTTTTCCACAATCATCCAATATTCTAAAATTAAATCTTTTTTTCATTTATATTTGATTATGATATATATATATATACAATATTTTAAGTAAAGAAAAATGCAAAATGTCACTCTCTTGATTTTAAATATCCCATATATGTTCACAAAGGGATAAAAAAATTTTGTGAATGAATATTAAAGGTTATTTTGAAAATAATAAAATTATCCTCAAGATGTAAATTTATTTCTAATTTTTAGTTATTATATAATTACATTAAATATATATACAATGCTCACATAATGCTTGTGAAAATAGTGGAAAAATTAAAGTAAATAATTTTAAAAACATTAAATGTTATATAATTTTGATGAATTATTGAATTCCATGATTTTTTTAGATAAATATAACATATTATTAATTTTTTAAAATATTATATTTTAATTAAATCATTATATTCATTTATTTAAAGTCAAATTAAATTTTCAGTGTGAAAAAATGACAAAAATGATGTTTTATGATTTTTTATTAAATCATTTAAAAATCATAAAAATATTGAAATAAGATAATGGGAATAATATATGGTCTAAAATATAACACCTTGAACATTTTTGAGTAATTTTTTTACTTTAAAGGTAAATTTATAACCCTTTAAGTTTGAAAAAATTGTTACTACAGTTAAAGTTAAAAATGGTTAATGAAGAGGTTAATCCACAAGATAATATTTAAAATGAAATCTAAACCTATCCAAATTTGATTGAATGATTATATTAAGAAAAAATCTTCCTTATCTTTTAATCCATGTCATTTTGGAATCACTTGGTCATGAATGTGACTTTATAATATTTTATGTCTTTGAAAAATTACAAGAGTGCCCCTTCCCTCCCTTATAGAAGGACACCCCTCCTTTATCGTATTTATACCAATTTGATCTATTTAACTTGAAAAAACCCTGAAAATTTCTATTCCTAAATCCCCTAGACACAAATTATAGGTGATGGTATAACAACACATACTTGTAATTCATGAATACTACATCTTATTAGATGAATACTCAATTAATAACATAATGATCCATACCAGAATCATATAGGTTTAGTGTCTTTCAAAACTTGGATACATAAAAAACTTGTTCATAAGATATATACATTGCATCCAACTTATTTCTTCACTACTATCACCATTCTTAGACATAACATACTTAAATATTTCTCCATAGCACGGGGAAAAGAACCATAAGAAAGGGTGAGCTTAGATGGTCAGTAAGGGTAAACAAGGGAGATACCAATGATCAATGAAGAATAACATGAGCATAAGGGTATAATAACATGATATTAATATTCCAAAACCATACCTAGCATATCATATATCATAATTTTGAGTATTGGAAAAAATCTTAGTAGTTTATAAGACATGAATCATAAAGGAATCAAGGAACATGAGCCATGCAAGAAAAACATTGACATGAGACATAAGTTTGTGGAATAAAAATAAGCCTAGAAAATAATTTTATTAGTAAATTATCATTTCTAATACCATAATATTTTATTGGGTTCCACCCCATTCCATCATATCCTTAGTCAAGGTTCACTCACAAGACTATCATAGTGGACAGAGTCCCTTACTAAACTAGGTTCATTCCCTATCCCAGCCCTTATTATCTCATGAGATATTCATATTTACCCAATGAATTGGACATATATATAATTCCAGGCCCAATTATTACATAATAAAAATCATACATATGTGTTCCATAAGATTATAAATCATTCTTCATATATCATAACCCATGGAAAATAAATGAGTTTCATAAACATTTCAAACTTTCATAATTTCATAAACCATGAAAAATAAATGGGTTTCATAAATTTATAATAATCATAATCATAAAAAATATATAGAAATAATAAGGATTATATAATTGGATCACATCCCCAATGAAATATATTTAACATCAAAGGATGTAATCTTAGTTTAAAATTCCTTTAAAAGATCCCTGGGATATTTTTTTTGAGGAAAATACCTTTTTCATTTTAAAATCACTTCTTTAAAATATAAAATTTTCCAAAATATTATAGAAAATATTTTATTTGAAAATAAACATGTAAAATTTTATAGGAAACTTCAAAAAATTTAGTGGTCATGATGATGGGGAATTCTGTTCATACCACGTGCTTTAAACAATGATTCCTTTCACATTTTTGGTAAAAAAGTCAAAAGTACCTCATTTGGAAAATGAAAAGAATATTACATTTTAAAACTTTTTATAAAATTAAATCATGGGTAAAAATGACTTAAAATCATATTAAAATATTAAAAACATTCTTGAAAATATTTTTAGAAAATAAGAAAATGAAAGAAAAAATATTTTTGACTGAATAGAGAAATAATGCCAGTTTTCCATAAAAATATTCTTTCAATTTATTGAGTAATTAAAAAGAGGAAAATGAAAAGAAAAAAATATAATCTCTAGAAATTACTAGATAATAAGAAAATTCATAAGATATTTGAGAGGTAGATCATAAAATTTCTTAATTAGAAACTTAATCATAAACAATCTCGATAAACAATGAGATTGTAACATAAAACCCTTACTTCATGTTTGACTTGCTTCTAAAGTGATCTAAAATCCTATATAATAAATTTAAATTTATTATAATTTTATAATTTTATAATTTAATTACTTTAAATAACATATATATTCATTATAAAAGGCAGAGATAGAAAAATGAATTACATCGTTCATGGAGACGGTATGTCGTACGTTTGCATGAACATTGTTTCCATTTTTTGATGGATAGAATGAAAGAGAGGTAAATAATAATTATCCTTTAAAAAATAATAATAATATTATAAATAATATATATATTTATTAAATCCATCACTATAACCATCCATGTAAAGTGGTGATGTAAAATAAATTACACCGCTATGTGGAGACAATAAGTCATATATACGCATAAGCGATGCTTTCAATTTCTGTAGGATGTGAAGACGGTGGATAATGTTTGTTAAATTATAATATTAACAATTAATTATATTTAAGATAATTAATTATTTCATAATGAATACCATGTATTTTTTGTAGGTAGAAGAAGAAATAAAATTGAAAATGCTCGGTTAATAGTTATAACTTTGTTGGATTACACCTTAAGTCTTGAAAGAATGAAATTTTTGAAAGAACATAATCTCTAAGATGTGGTATATGAATATAATAGGGAATTATAGTAGGTATTTATAGAGATATAGGGATAAAAACATGCGAGGAAAAGAGTAGAAGATGTTTCCTTTTATAAGTGAGGGAAGGGGCACTCATGGAATTACTTAAAGTATTAAATTAATATAAATTAATTTTCAGGTTCAAGTAGATATAAATTGAAATATTTAAAATATATGATGAATATGAGTCTAAATCCTCTCATAAATTAATATTTATACAATTTTATGTGATGTTTTAACCCTTATCACTTAGTTTTAACTCCCATTAACCCTTTTGGTAATTATCGTAATATCAAAGTTTTCTACTATTTAAGAATAAATAATGTTAAAATAAAAGAATAATTGAACCATAAATGTACCGTTGTTGATATTTTAAACCATATACCATTAAATTTTCCAAATATATTATTTTTATAAATTTTAAATCATTTAATAAGCCATTGTTTATTATAAAATATTATTAATATCATTTTAGGAACTATTAATTTACTTTGACCTTAAAGTCATCAAGATAGTTATGAAATTTGAAGATAAAAATTTAAAACATCACTAATATGTTAAATTTATCTAAAAAATTCATGTAACATAATAATTAATCCAAAATTTATTACTTTTAATATTTTTAAATTCATTTATTTTATTTTTCTATTAATTGATAAATACCGTGTCAATGTTGTGTAAGCATTTATGGTAATTATTCAATCACTAAGAAAAAAAAAATTAACGTGATAAAAAATTAATTTATATTTTGAACAAATATTTATAACTAAACATAACCTCTTTTTACCCTTATGAAAAAATATTAGAGATATTAAATTTAGGAGAGTGACATTTTATATTTATCCTTTACTTAAAATAATATAAAGGTCATAATCAAAGAAAAATGGAACCAAGTAGTGATATTTTATAGAATTATATGATAATATTTGATCTACACTAATCCAATATGATAAATTCAAGTGTTAGATAAATCTTAAATCTTTATTCCAAAGTTTTAAGCATGTTTTACCAGTTTTACCCTTACTGAGGTGACAATTATTTACCAAGGTTACAATTCATAATGACAAAAAAAGGGACCTATTTAATTTTTTTATCCTAATTATTCTAGATATATAATACATTATTAAAAAATTAAATCCATATAAGTGGCATAATTTAATTTAAAATTAAACCAGTAAAACATGATGAAAAATAGTTTTCCAGAAAAAATGTTTTTTGAAGCATAAAAAAAATTATACCCAAATCCAACATAAATTTAATTATAATGAACTTAATTAAATTATTCATAAAATAAATGAACTAATTTTACATTTAGAATCATTTTAAAATAAAATATAATTTTCTAAATTCTTTAAATGAAAAGATAATTTTCAATAAAAATTGGTATTTTCACTATTCATCGAAAAATCAATCTTTTCTGAAAATTATCAAAAATTTCATCTAAGATAATTTTGAAATGATAATTTCAAAAATGAATTTAATTTTATAAAATATAATTTCTAAAATTTATATAAATTAATTATATTATTTTCTCACAAAAATAAATAAAAACCATTTTTAAGGAAAAATGTTTTTTAAAGTATATAATGACTTTATTAAAAATATATTTGTTTCATCAAAAACAATTTTTTATATATAATTTTTTAAAATTTGGTTATTCCTATTTATTATTCCAATTTAATGGATAGTTTATAATGATTTTTTATATTATGGTTCATTTAGACTTGAAGTTGCATGTATCGTAAGCTACTAAAGGAATCAAATTCATTTAAAGGGAAATATATCATAAAGTCTTGGGGTGTTACATTCTACCCCATTAAAATGAATTTCACCATTTAAATTACATTAATATGATACAAAAAAATGAGGATATCTTTGTTTCCCCACATCCCTGGGTTCCTAAGTAGCTTCTTTGAATTTATGATTCCTCCAGAGAACATTAACCAGCGAGTAGTCTTTTTCTATAGCACTTTATATCTACAATCCAAGATTTCTATTGGTTGTTCTTCATAGGAAAGATCATTCTCCAATGAAAGAACCTATGATTTCAATATATGTGATGTATCATGTATGTGCTTCCTTGGGAGTGATATATGGTACACATCGTGAGCTTGAGAGAGGTTCGTTGGAAGAACTAAGTGATAAGATACCATACCCTACTCAATCAAGAATCTCAAAGGGGACAATATACCTACGGATTAAATTTCCTTTATTTCTAAATATCATAACATTATTCCATGGAAAAATTCATAGTAATAAATTTTCACCACCTTCGAACTCTATATCTCACCAATGATTGTCAATATATCTTTTCTATCAACTTTGAGATGCTTTAATATGTTGCTGAATGAATCTAACATTCTATTCCATTTCCTTAACTTGATAAGGTCCCATAGATTTATTTATTTAACACCATCTCAATACATTGGCGTTATAAACTTCTTTCCATAGAGGAGGATCCATATGAATACTCCATTAAAATATATTATTGTAAGAATACTCGACTAGAGGAAGGTGTTGATCCCAACCACCTTTGAAATCCATAGAATAATACCTCAATATATACTATAGTGTTTCAATGGTTCTATCAGATTGACCATATGTCTAAGGATGATAAGCAGTACTAAAACAAAAATCTGAATCCAAAGCTTGCTGAAGTCTTTTCCAGAACTTCGAGGTAAACCTTGGACCCCAATCAAATACAATTGTGAGTGGTACTCTACAAAACCTTACCACTTAATGTATATTATGGAAATATGATCAAGAGAGAAACAATATTTGATAGTAATTAATAATTATCACTTCATAAGGTGATCAAATATAACCCAAATAGAATTATTTCCTTTAGATGTTTTGGGGAGTCTGATGACAAAAATCCATAGCGATTTTTCAAATTTCCATTCTAGTATAGGTAATGGTTATAACATACCCTTAAACTTATATATATTAGTCTTAAGTTTCTAACATATGAAGCACCTAGATATATACAGAAAAATATATATCTTTATATTTTCCCACCAAAAATAATATTTTATATCTCTATATATCTTCATACTTCCAAGATGAATAAAGAATGTTGAACTATGAGATTCATTCAAAAACTCTTTAAAATCATGTATTAATGGGATAAATACATGGTTTATGAACTTTATCATTCTATTATATTAAAGGTTAAAATCATGAATATTTTTTAGCTTATTTTTCAACTCTAAATCCTTCTTCAACGCCTCTTTAATCTTCACTTGAATAAATAGTTGAACACTCATTTGAGAAAGATCATATTTCTCCAATTTCTTCATGATTTATAGATATATCCTTTTTCAAATATATAAATATTGGATATTTTTTTTATCCTAATCATAGATAAGCTAGCATGATTATTTTGACTTAAAGTATCATTTACCTTGTTCACTTTCCTAGGGTGGTAATATATTGAGAATTCATAATATTTAATCAACTCCAACCATCTTCTTTGGGACATATTCAACTATTTATAAGTTAATATATTTTTTAAACTTTTAAAATCGATATATATGTCACATTTTTTTTCTATAAAGGCAATGCCTCTATTTTTAAAGTAATAATTATCACGGCTAACTCTAAATAATGAGTTGGATAATTTTTCTCATTAAACTTCAATTTTTATGAGGCATATTATATAACCATATAATTATTCATGAGGAAGCATCCCGGTCCCTTCTTTGATGAATCACTATTGATTACAAACCATTCTCCCCTACAAGGTAGTGTAAGTATAGGTTCACTGACTAACCTTCTCTTCAGTTATTTGAAATTTTACTCACATTCATATATCTAAAGGAACTTGGATCCCTTCCGATACAACTTAGTGAGTGGATTACACTACTGTGAGAAATTATCCACAAATAATCTATAATATCTAACAAAACCAAGAAAAATACAGATCTCATTCATAATAGTTGGTCTAGGTAAATGTTCAATAACTTCCATATTTTATGGATCCACATATACACCCTTTATTGAGATTATATGACTAATAAATGAAACTTTTTGTAGCCAATATTTACACTTGGTAAATTTTTCATACATATTCTCATTCCTCAGGGTCTTCAGTACAGTCCTAAAGTGATATTTATGCTCTTCCTTACTTATAGAATATATAATAATGTAGTCTATAAATAATACTGAAATATTATAAAGTTAATATATAAAGACTCTATTCATTAAATCCATGAAGATAATGGGTGTAGCAACCCAACCCTAGTAAGCCCGAAGCCAGTGTATACTACAATTACATTGACATGGTTAAAAGGAATCAAATCCCAAAGTAATGAAGAGTTTAATAGTCTTCATAAACTAGATATATACACAAGTATTGTATTGCATATGAATACACTAATTACAACATAATTTTTCAAGGTTAATAACATTATTCCATTTAGTGTATCCTTGCATATCTTTCTTAGCACACTTTAGGGAATCCTAGGGAAAGGAAACATAATAAGGGTGAGGTAAAATGCTCATTAAGAGTAAGTAAAATGGAAGTAATAATAAATTATTGAGCATAATAATTATTTAAACATAAATATCTAAACACACATTCCATATAATCAATAAACTGAGAAGGAAGTGCATAACTAATATGGAAAGATAAATAACTAAAAACACATTCTATTTAAATAACTGGATAATACATAATCAATATGGAAAGTTAAGAAAATTAAATTCCATTTAATAAATAAATAAAGAATAAAATGCATCCATAGACTTTTTAATTGTGAAAATCTCATGGATAATAAAAATTGAATCAAAATGAAGGCAATACTTAATTATTGGATGTCATGTATGGGGCACATAAAAACCTATACTATTAAGACCTTTCACAAGATAGTTTAAAACTATAGGTATAAACCTATTAAATTTGAGAAACTAATTTTTCTCATGAGAACCTAACGATGATTTGATGGACTATATAAAGTCATGGTCCAAACCACCACTACCTATCCAAAGCATTCCTCATATTAAGTAATCAATTTAATTAATAAAAAATATGCCTTATCAAATATCCGTATTGAATAAAGAATAATGATTTATAAATATTTCCCTAAATAATCAAATAACTATAAAATTAAATAATGTATGTAAAATTGATATATGGTTTAAGAAATAAACATATCCATGATAAATTATATGGATAATTCGGGGAAATTCAATGTCTAATGATCATAGGAAATTGAATATTTCAAGGGGACTAACAAAGGAATCAAGGAAGTGAATGTCAATACTATCCTTGAAAAAATCAATCATAAACCATCCATAGGAATAATAAGGATAATATTAATAAAATACATCCCAAGTGGAGTAAAAATAAAGTGTGGTTGTCATTGATGAATAAAAATACTATAAAAAGATCTTTTAAACACATTCTTGAGGAAAATATCTTTTTTATTTTGATTTTTTTTTGAAAATCAATTTTTGAATTTTTTTTAAAAAAATTAAACATTTTAAACTTAAAAATAAATCTTTGAATAAATTATGGTGGGTAAATCCATACATGCCATACAAGGTAAAAAGAATATTCCCTTTTCACGGTAAAAAGGTTAGAAAAATGCCTTGTTCAGAAAGAGAAAAGAAGATTCCTTTGAAATTTTTTGTAAAATTAAATAGGGGTAAAAATTTATTTAATAAATAATTTTTAAAAGGTTAATTTTTTTTTGATTTTTTTTAATAAAACACAGTTTTTATAAGAAATCAAGTTCTCTGACTAAAGAGAGAAATGAAGTCAGGTTTTCTTAAAAAAAATTTCTAAAACATTTTGAGTACCAAAGAGTAGAAAAATGGCACTATTACTTGAAAAATGTCATGAATAACCTAATTATAATAAAATAAAATGGTTTATTGCATAGTGGTCATATAAATTCTTTTAATATAATTTCAAGAATAAGCAATCCAAATTAGAATGAAATTGTGAAATAAACCCTTAAAATTATCATAGCATTGAAGTGAGAATTAATAAATAAATAAATTATGTGTATCAAATTTAAATTAAAATAAAATAAGTGGAAATAAATCAATATATAATCAAATTCATTATGCATATAATCATATAATATTAACGATAATGAGGAAGTAATATAACCAAATGAAAAGGAATTAGGTTATGAAATTTCTTTACCACTTGTTAATTTTAAGTTCAAATCACCTTAGATGAAATAATTAAAATTTAAACTCAAAATACCATAAATAATTATGTATTCATTATATTACATGTCAAAGTGGTAGTATGTACACCATATATATGAAATTAGGTGCACAATGATAAAGTATGCCTCAAAGAATAGAAATTAAGATAAAATCCCATACCACTTGGTAACTTTTAAATCATATTCCCCATGAAATAAATGACATAAAATGAAACTTTAAATACCATTAAGATAAAATTTTTCAAGATATAAAATAAAATATGGGCAGTATATACACCAAAAAAAAGAAATAAGTGGTGAAAATGGAGTGTTCCTCATGGAAGAAAAAGTTAGATAAGAATCCCTTACCATGCATTTCCTTTTCAAGTGAATATCCTTTAATATACTGTATAATGGTTTAAATCATGTTATTAACTTATAATAAAACCATAATAATATTTATAATACCATATATTAACTTCTTATAATATATTATTACCTGTTTGTTAACAATATTTCATTTTTTCACTATTTTGGGTGTTAATCGTCCTGTTTTTTGAGTATGTATTGACTTGTCATTTTTGTTACTATTAATTAGATATTTATTTAATAATCTAAAGGATGTAAAACATTATTTAAATATCATATATATTCGTTACATATGTATTTATAATAATCTATCATATTTAGAGATAAGAAATGAAATTCACCATTCATGGAGATGGTAGGTTGTATGTACGCATGAACGCTACTTCCATTTCTTTGTTATATTTAAAATAATGAAAATTAAATAATATATATGTATATTATAATTATATAATCATTTTTATGTCATATATTTCACATATTTTTATTAAAACCATACTTTATACATTCTATGTATAGTATGAATGAGTCACATTGCTTTGAGGAGGCGATAGTCTACACTTCCACAAACGATGTTATCGTATTTACAAAAAATGGAAAGCATGAAGGTATGTGTTATATAAAAATTTAAAAAGTATTAATAAAACTTAAATATCATAAATATCATATAAAAACAATGTGTCCATCATAATTTCCAACCATGAGAGGTGGTAAACGAAAAACAAACGACATCGTTTCGCGAGGCGATAGTTCGTCATACATGGACGATAAGTTCGTTACCCGTTTAATGGGAGTGCGTATAGGTTTAGGTAGAACCATTAACATAAAAAAATATCAGTATATTAAGGATAATTATTTTATTATATAATTATGGAATAATAATAAATGAAGTGTTGGAGAAACAAATAAAATATAAATGCACATTTAAGAATGTTACCTCTTTTTTGGGTAACTCCTTTATATTTGCTCCAAAATCCTTCCTTGGTTTTCTTTATTACAAAATTGAGGCTTCTAGGATTAGGTTATGGAATTTGGGAGATTATTTGGGTATATTTTTGATGATAAAAATGGCTTTATAGGTGTTAATAAGTGGGAGGGGTGAGTGCCTTTTTATAGTGGAGGAGGAGTGACATTCTTGTAAATTTTTGAAAAAGGAATTCAACCCACATTTTTCCAATGTAAAGTGGCTCCAATAATGAAAAAAATTTGATCCAAGATATTATAAGGTATAAATATGAATATCCAATGTATTTTAGACAAGTTTCTAGGTTATTTTGGGCTTTAGGTTTAAGGTTTAGTCCTTTGTTTAGCTAATTTTTCTCTTAATCGCTGTAATTAATTTTAATCACTTTAACTAATATTTTTGGTCAAAAATAAGTTAAACTTATTAGAAATTATAAATTATTTTAATTAAAAATATTTAATCAGTTTTTTCAAATTCCAATCACATAAGTGGTAGAAATTAATTTAAAATTAACCCCACATATAAAATGAGAAATTGGGTTTTTAAAGTAAAATTGTTTAAAAGTTTGCTAAGTTTTTATATCCAATTTTAATGTGAAATTGATTAAAATTACCTAAATTGGATTAATTTATGTATAATTTATCTAACTAAACTTTAAAACCAATCAAAAATATAATTTAACCTTATAAATAAATTAGATGAAAAAACAGTTTTGAATTAAAATTCGTATTTTTTACTATTCATCAAAAAATGAAACTTTACAAAAAAAACACAAAAAATCACCCTAATATTATTTTTGATTTTATTATTTAAAAAATAAATTTTATTTTGACATATAAAATTTATAACATTACTAAAATTTAGTTTTAAATAAGGTTCTCTATCAAAAGGCGACAAAATTTCCTTTAGAAAAATATTGCTTTTTATGCGTAAAATTGGTGTTTTACTTATTTTATGCCTATAAAATCTACTAGATGAATGTAAAAAATATTTTATTAAATATATAAAATATATATTTTATTAATATAATTCACTAATAGTAATTAATTTAATTTATTAGGATAAAACACCTTTGTGAGCATTAAAACATTTCCTTTATATTTAATTGTGTTTTATATTCATTTCTAATTAATTGGTAACCTATGAATTCATTTTATATTTTTATAAACCATATATTTTCATAATTTATTTAATAATATCAATAATCTCCAATTTAAGGGATATTTTATATCTTATTATATTAAATAATAACATTTTAATAATATATTGTTGTTCAATAAAACTAGGTCCTACATGTAGCACAAGATATTGAAGAAAGTATTTGTTGCGTGCAACATAAGATGACTTAGTATTGCATGCATTGAAAGATATAGAATATATTAATTATATTTAAAATATTAAATATACCATAAAGTCTCGAGAGGTTATATTCATTTCTACGTTTGGTGTTGCGTGTCATACATGCTATCAAAGTAAAGTTACTATTTTAGAATTTTTGGAGTGTTATATTCTCCCCACCTTAAATAAATTGTGTTCTCACAATTTAAACTCGATCTCAGTAATCTAGGATTTGATATTTGAAAATTACCTTGTTGAAAAAACCAAATCTTAAAAGAGTTTATAAAATATCCTCTTAATAAGAGAGAATTAGAAGTAAAAAGGTGTCACGACCCGTCCCCCGGGGCCCGTGCCGTGACTACCCCAAGCCCACCTTCCACAGGCCAGGGGCTGGCGACTAGCACCAAAAGGCGTATTCCCTAAAACCGGGAAGGCATTGAATTTATAACCTATGAACACACGCAACCAAGCACACAGCAAGATATGAACACAAGTAAACTGTATAGTAAAAAGAGTGTGTACAATAAGTAAAAGGGGCCAAAATACAAGCCCAACTAGAAAGTACAAGAAAACTAAAAAGTAAAAGTAAACTGAAATAGCTCCTATGAACACCCACCAATGATCCTAACTGAAGGGTAGGTACAGATCTCGAACAGCCGTCTCTGTGGTACGACTCATCTAATGTCCACCTCCGAGCTACCTCCAGTCCTGGTACTCTCGTCCTCAGTCAATGTTGTCTGTCGTCTGCACCAAACACAACAAGGTGTGGGTGTAGCCCGTGCAGGGGTGAGTATAACGATACTCAGTAGGGACCCTGAGACCCTCAAAGGTCTCACGAAATCCACAAAGGATAAACCACGAAGCATGTAAACATCTGACAACCCTACTTAAGTATATACCCATACATATACCCAAGTTATCAAGTATACCCATCTCATTCATGAGGAAACATAAGGTTTAACTCAAAAGCTCAAAGCTCAACTATTCCACAAAGGAAGAAATACCATGAAGGTAACACCACAAAGGTAAGTACCATAAAGGTAATTCCACACAGAAGAATACCACAAAGGTATCACCACGGAGGTAAGTACCACAAGGATACATCACACAAAAGAATACCACAAAGGTATCACCACAAAGGTAAGTACCATTAAGGTACGCCACACAGAAGAATACCACCAAGGTATCACCACGAAGGAAAGTACCACATAGGTACGCCACACAGAAGAATACCACAAAGGTATCACCACGAAGGTAAGTACCACACAGGTACACCACACAGAAGAATACCACAAAGGTTTCACCAGGAAGGAAAGTACCACACATGTATGCCACACAGAAGAATACCGCAAAGATATCACCACGAAGGTAAGTACCACACAAGTACGCCACACAGAAGAATACCACAAAGGTTTCACCACGAAGGAAAGTACCACACAGGTACACCACACAGAATAATACCACAAAGGTATCACCAAGAAGGTAAGTACCACACAGGTACGCCACACAGAAGAATACCACAAAGGTATCACCATGAAGGTAAGTACTACACAGGTATTCCACAGAGAATAATACCAAAAAGGTATCACCATGAAGGTAAGTACCACATAGGTAGCCACATAAAAGAATTCCACAAAGGTTTTACCACGAAGGAAAGTACCACACAGGTACGCCACACAGAAGAATACCAAAAAGGTAAGGACTTATCTCACACCAGATATAACTTAGGTACAGTAAGAAAGATGATTATATGTAACTACTAAATCATCTTACTCTATTAAGAGGAAGACCCTTGAAGGATCCTAAATCATCATCAAACCCACATAAGATCCTAGTACATCATCAGACCCACATAGGATCCTAGTAAAGTATGAGACCCACATAGGATCCAAGTACATCATCAGACCCACATAGGATCCTAGTACAACAGACCCACGAAGGATCCTAGATTATTCCCTCATGGATTCTTAGAGCGGATACATGTGGGACCCTTAATCACATACCCACTAAGGATCCCAAAGCACAAACTAACATAGGATCCCTTTCTCATGTTACAACTAGCTACAGGGTTCCCGCACTAAGCTCGCTTGATTCTGGGAGGATCTGCTCCTTAAGACACTGGTTAATACTCCAACTTCCACTAATTCCCACGAAGAATTATCCCAAAGGACCTCCATGTAAAAGGGGTCTCAACACAACAGACGGTGCGTCAATCGGACACTCGGTCTGCAAGTTATTGGCCTTTTAGTCCCAAGAGCCCGGTTGGATTTGTGCTCGATCCAACGCGACCGTACCCCAAATTTATCCAAATCTAAAGTGGGATATATTAAAAAGACCTTCTATCTCCAAGGTTTTAGGCACCATAGACGGTTCAAAAAACAGACGCCCGTAGCTCAAGATATGGTTGAAAGAGCGAAAAGCTCGTAGCTGGTCCGGGTCCGGTCCGACCCGGTCAGACCGACCCAGCCTGGGCCGCAGCGCGGCCCGCGTGGGGTGGGCCGTGGTGTGGTGGCCCGCCATAGCAGGCCAGACTGCCAACCCCCTCCTCCGCGCGGAGCGGTCGTGTGCCGCACCTCCACCTGCCACTGGCTCGGTCGGCCGCCCTTCTTTCGCCGCCGCGACACAAGGCCGCGTCTCCTGCACGCAGGGTGGCGCGGACGCGCGCCACCGTCCCCTTCATGCTACCAGCCTCCATCGGCCGCCACCCTTTCTCCACCGTAGCCGACGGTCTACGACCCTTCCTCGGTGGCGCGGTCACGCCGCCGCCTTCATCGCGGCCGACCGTGGTGCCGACCGCCGCTCCCGAGTCCCACCGGTGCCAATCGCTGGCACCGGTCACCATCCTCCTCCACCGAGAAGAACATTTCAAAAACCATAAGGTTTCAGAGAGGTCGTACCATGTTCATTTGGCCCGCACCCTCCGCGTTAGGGCGGTAGCAAGCGGCTCAATAAATATAGAGTCACGAAGAACGTCAAGAATGGGTAAGGGGGGTATTCAAACAACAATCCCTACCTCAAGTTCATTGGAGAGCATCCACATTTGAAGATGTGTCAGCATTCTTCGTCCCCACAACAAGCCTCCAACGATGCCGCTCGATCGTCATTCTTCGGTTCATGGTTCGGGGTTGCTCGTCACCGCCCGCTGGAACCGGCTCCGTCCTCTAGGTGTTGGGAGTCGCGGAACTTTACCAGAGCTTCATTGCTTGGTGAAGCCATCCAATTCCTCCCTGCAAGCTCCATATAAATAGGAGAGGGGAGGGGTAAGTAACGATCGTGGAATTTATGAAGGTTCATTTAATATAAACCTTCCTAAATTCCAACGACGTTGTTATTTAGTATTTGAAAGGTCAAGCCATTTAATTTACGTTGGCATAATTAAATGGGAGGATTCCATGAGAGTTACCCTCATTAAAGAGGGGTTTGGGTGGTCCCCACCACGAGAATTCAATTTGAGGGTAATCTAGTTTTGGTGGTCCCCACCTCTATAACCCATATAGAGAGGTTTCAAAAATAAAATAAAAGTTTGATCTTTATTTTATTTTTTATTTACACGAAAAACACAAAAAATAACTTTCACCCTCATCCTACTAATATTGAGGTGAAAGTATCCTTAAGCGAATATCAGTGCTGCGAGTTCAACGATGCCCTCAGATTTCAATTCCGAGCACCAGTTAAAAAGTTATATAACACCACTTGTGCATTTACTGAACGCACCCGAAAAAAAAGTTCAGAAAAATTATAACAGTCACCCTTGACCTGCGCCGATCAAGGTTAGACTCTGCCTAAGTGAAACACACCCCAACGAACCCAACGACACTCTCAGATTTTCAATATGAGTTACCGTTTAGAAGTTATGAATTTTACAATAAAATAATTGTCACTTAATTATTTTATTTACGGCCAAAAACTAACTTTCACTAGTGGCCCACGCCGACCAATGTTAGTATATACCTAAAGAGATAATACCCTCATGAGTTTAGCGGTGGTCTTAGATTTTCAATCCAAGTTACCATTTGTGAGTTATAAGCATTTGAAAAATAAAATAATTTATTTAATTATTTTATTTACGATTATGTCATTTTTGGGTTTTCTCACAGGAGCCCCGCGCCGACTAAATTTAAGTTGCGCCTAGGGTAACCCCACAATCTTGAATACAATAGTACCCTCAGATTTTTGATCCGAGTTACCATTTAAGAGTTATTCCACTTTTTTAGGAAAACTGCTTATGTGCGCTAATTAAAACTCAACAAAACTTTGACGGATCATTCTGGGAACTCTGGGCCTCAGAATCGTGCGCTGTCAGATTTTGCGGTCTCAAAATAATTACATATAATTAAAAAAAATATATGGAATTTATAGAATATTACATTCACCCCACCTTAGGGATTTACATCCCCGAAAGCCACAACAAAGGCAAAACAACCAAAAGAGGGCACTGAGCATAAATCTAAGCCTCCCGCCCCCATGTTCTCTCTTGAAGGTTCCCATGCTGCCAACGTACACGCACCAAAGGTATTAATCGCCCATGAAGGACTCTCTCCTGTCGATCCTCAATCTCTAATGGAACCTCCGTAAACGTTGCCCCATCATTGATATCCAGCTCGCCATGGTCGATAATGTGAGAAGGGTCGTGCACATATCTCCTCAGCTGAGATACATGGAAGACGTTGTGCACCCAGTGCAACTGAGGGGGAAGTGCTAGGCAGTAAGCCACCTTGACAACTCTACTGAGGACCTAGAAGGGTCTAATGAACCTCAGAGATAACTTTCCACCCCAACCAAATCTCTGCAAACCTCGTCGAGGTGAGACCCATAGGAAGACATAGTCTCCCTCCTCATGTCAGCATAAGACTTCTGCCGCTTCTTTCTTCATCCTTGACCACCAGTATTGACGCCGGAGGTCCTGGTTCATCTTCGCCACTCTAGGATGTACCGTTAAAGGGGATGTATGGATCTCCCTCAACACCTCCTCCCAAAGCATTACTGGTACCATGGTGTATCCTCTGAAGAGGATGAAGTGCTCCCCACCTTAAAAAAGTCCTTCAAGAGACCATCCTAAGAATATCTGAGCACATCAGGCCTCGAAGTCAACGTCCCAAGATATTCCTCCCAAATCCACTGAATATTTGGGGGAGTGACAGTCATAGACTGGAGGTAAGCTTCTCCATCTCTATCCACAAAGGATATCTGCAGCGCGACTAGCTGATTTGACGCCTCACTCAACAGTTGTAGACCAGACCTTCTTCTAAGTATATCTGCTACCCTGTTCCCCTTCCGAGGAGTATAGACTATCTCAAAGTCATAGTCCTAGAGGAACTCTATCCATCGATGCTATCTCAACTTCTGAAAGCTCTGCTAACACTTCTCCATCCACAGGAAAGGCTTCCCCTTCTTCGTCAAAGCTGAAAAGGGTGCCACTACCCTAGAGAAGTTTGGTTCAAAACTCCGGTAGTACCCAGCCAAAGAAAAAGCCTCTCCTTTTGGGGAGGTAATCCTGGAAACATATTTTGAAAAGATGTCCCCACACTCTTCCACCATTGTTTGGAACTGAAAACTCAAAACTCCTACTGCCACAAGGGTAAGTCTGGCCGACTCATGAGTGATCAGCTACACCCTCCTATGCATGAGTTTATCCTGTGCTTCCTGGGTTCCCTTTTTCACCAACCAAGGAAAACCCCATTCCAACATTGTAGATAAACCACAACCTCTTTGCCTAATACAGTCAATCTGAGTGTGAACTATAGATGTCAAGTCCATACCCAAACTAACATCGTAAGGCCTTGATGCTTCCACCAAGAGGTTCTAACCGAAACTATCACCTCAAGGGTTAGCTCACACCATTGGTATAAGTGTGATTATCAAGTCTCCTCCAAAAGGTATCTCCAGATGTGAGGGTCAAGTCGATGGTTTAACCAGAAACTCTAGGTCTTGGATAAGATTCATGGAAGGAAGGAATGATTGGTACCTATGTATATTGTCACGACATCTAGTAGTAGACACAAAATGTACCTCAAATAATTCCTAGATCCCTTAGGTCACACTCCTTGACCGCATGCAGCTACTCCCTTCCCCTGCCCTCCAGCTTCCTAAGCCTGGTGGGGTCCACATAAGGGGGGTGACTTGTAACATGTCGAAATGTACACCACCTCATGCTGCTCTCCTAGCTCTGCTTCCACGTCTGCAGCCTTGCATATTCATCTGTCCCTTTGACTCCCTCTTCCCGAAACATTTTACACGCCCAAGTCTCTATGACTGGTGTCAGTTTCCTGCTTTCCCACAACTAACATTCACTAGCTGTATCCGCTCAGCCAAAGAAAAAATTCAACTACAAAGGTTCTCTCTAGCACCCTAACATAAGTAGGAACACAAAAAGGAATATTTTCAGCTTAGACGTCCTTAAACACACTGCACTCGAAATTCCGAGACCCGAATCATTGATTGTATAGTATTCATCGAGTATCAGGAATGATCGATGCACCTTGATGAATAATCAGCTACCGACATGTCGTCCTGCCAAAGCTGTAGAAGCTCTAGAGAACTCTCAGCCACCTCCTCAAGTGAGTCCTCAGCTTCATGTGAGTCAGGATCACCTCGGAACCTGAGGGGTATCTGATACTGAAACATGCGTAAGGCACTAAGCCTATATGCATCCTCTACCGGTACCGCCGATTGTAACTGCTGACCAACGGGCAGTGATATTGTAACGACCCGAAATTTTGAATAAATCTTGTTTACTGATTTTGTGTGTTATTTTATTTCATACTCAACAAAACTATTTCATTTAATAAAATGAGTATAATTAAAATGAAACTGTTGGGTTTTGACTATTATATGACCATTTGTCAGTATGACCCTTGGAAAATAAATGTTGCTATTATTGTCTCTATATACAAGTGATCTTTGTTAATTAATATATAAAGAAGATTCGATGGCCTCATCTAGTAGTCTCGGGGAAATCGAAGCCCATCTAACAGAACTTGGGAAGGAGGTAGCACCACTGGGCTTTGCTCTGGACCAAACCCAAGCCGAACCTCATCATGTGAAGCTGGAACAGAATCGCCTTCGTGAGAAGTTCAAGATGGTAGAAATTACTACTCGTGCAATGTTGGCCGAGCCGCCCCAAGATTCTCTCACCTTAGCACACCTTACACTTAGGTCCTATGTTGGGGTTATAAGGGGCTATGTAATGAGACTATAACTACGTTGTTTAATCCTTTGATATAAATAAAATTGTGTTTTCTTCTTATGGTGAAGTTTGTGAGTTTTCAAATGTTCGAATGAATATAGGATGTATTTTATTGATGTATTTTGGAAAAGGGGTATTTTAAAATATTTATGTAAACCTTAAATAATTAAAATTGTGTAATGATTTTCAAAAAATGGTCTTCTACAATTATGTTCAGTAAGAAATTTAGAGTCTAATAAGATAAACTTGATTTTTGATGAATAGTAAATTATGAATAGTTATTTTACGCTTAGGATTAGTAATGTGACCAAATGGATTAGTAATCTCACTTAAAGAAAGTATTAATATAATCTAGGCACCTTGATTAAGTAATGTGATTCAATAAAATAGGTAAATAACTGTTTCAGAAATTATTAGTCAAGTATTAGTTTTTTCAGGTGAATAGTGTTTTTTAATTAAAAAATAAATTAAAAATATTTATAAAATTATTTTTATAAAATGGAGTTCATTTTTGAACTCAGAGCATCAATATTATGTTAAGGTAATTTTTGGGGATTTTTCTGAAAAAAATGAATTTTTAGTGAATAGTGTATTTATTTAAAAATTAAATTAAAAATATTTAGAAAATTATTTTTATAAAATGGAGTTCATTTTTGAAATCAGAGCATCGATATTTGGTTAAGGTGAAATTTTGGTATTTTTCTGAGAAATTTGAATTTTCGGTGAATAGTGAAAATACAGTTTTTAAGTTACGGGTGTTTAATGACATCATTAAATGATGTATTAAGTATGTAATCAATATGGTTGACTTATGAATAGTAATATAAGGTATGAGGTGTACCAAGTGTCCAATACCATGGGCAAACCCATGGTTTTGCCAATACCACCAATGAGGTGTCCCTTGACCATTAATGCCTTGTCCCCTCACTTTCCCTATAAATACCCACCCTTTCCTCCTTTAGTTTTCACTCCAAACTCTCCCCCAACGAAGATCTGGTCTCATTACCTCCCAAGGAGTCCTCCCAAGGTTCCCCAATCCCTCAAGGTCCTAACCTTCTAGTTTTAAGAGTTACGTTTTAAGGTAAGGGATCATACCACTCTCTTTCTTTTCAAGTACTCTCTTTTATGTCATTTCTTTTATGCTCCATGTTATTATGTTGGGGATGTTATTTTATATTCATCCTACTGTAATTTTTATTTTAATATGATGAGATACCCCCTCTTTCTCTCATCAATTCATTTTAAGAATGTTTAAGTGACGTCGTTAGGCTACCGAATTTTTAAGGGGTTCTTCACCCTTCTCATTTTCAAGATCTATTTTCATGTCAAGTCTTTCAAGTTCCTCTTTATTTTGTTTGGGTATGATATCTATATCTATAATAATGATATTTTATGTTCATATGATGAGAGACCCTATTTTATCTCTTCAATTCATTTTTTTGATGTTTTAAGTGACGTCGTTAGGCTGCCGAATTTTCATAAGAGAAATCTTATTTTTGTCTTCCTTCCATGTTTTTCATTTCAAATGGTATGTCTTTCAAATTTCATTACCATGTTAATATATCCTTTATATTATTTCCCTACACTATTTTATGGGTCATTTATGAGTGGGTTATCCATGTCCCCTCTCTTTTAAATATTTTCTAAAACCCTACAATATAGCCGTTATGTTGCCGAATTTCCGTCTCAAAATGTCTCTCTCTTTTTCTCAAATTCTTTTATTTTATTAAGTGAATACTCAAAGCTCTTCATTTTAAAGGGGTATTCACATATATGCCAAAATGTTCTATTTTAAATTCAGTGATTTACATACATGAGACCTGCTTTCCTTTTCAGTGGGTTTAAAGTGACATAAAGATCATGTCTTTAAAGCAGTTTTTTTAAAACGTTATGATTATGAAATGAAACCCATTTCTTTTATGCTATATGGGTTATTTATGAAATGTTTGATGATGATATATGTGGATCACATGATAAAAAAGGAAAATTTAAGGGTGCACCCTGATAGCACTCCAATGCATTGGGTAAAGACTTAATCTCTAGAGATGACCATTTTTAACGATATCTTGGTGAATAACCTTGATAATTTTTAATGACACCTTGGGGATGGACCTTGGTGAAATGGAAATGATTGTCTAAGTTAAATGTTGTAGCCACATCTTCATGTTATGAAATACATTATTTTTATTATGATATGCCTCATGATTTCTTTCTCATGCCTTAAAATTCTTTTTCATGTCTTTATTGATGTATCTCAAGTTCACATGTTAAATGTTTCCCTTATTTCCCTCACTGGGCCTTCTGCTCACCCTTTCTTTTGATGTATGTCCCCAGGTTATGAGATTCAGTAATGAACCTAGGATGAACATAATGAGAAGCCTTTCAAGTGTTTAAGAAGAATGTTTTATGTTTTCATGTTTCGAGTTCCTGGTTTCCAAGACACTAAACCTTAAAGATCCTCGGTTTTGTATAATGTAATGAAAGTTTACGTGATAAAAAGGTGGGATGTTATAGTTGGAATCAAAGTATGGTTTAGTTATTTGTGGAAATTAGGATATGAAAACTTTAGGAAGAAACCTATAGAAAATTTAAATATAGGAAATCTTCTTGGTATTTTGGTGAGTATTGTGTAAGTGGTTTATCAAGCAAATACATCCCTATCTGGATACGAGCAGGTAGAGGTGGCTCTGGCACAGATGTACATAGGGGTAAAACCTGAAAACACCGCTTTGAGATAGACTCAAATGGGAACTGGTACACGACAACGGGCCTTGCTACACTCTTAGTTACGACACTCCTGGGGGATATGATTTGGTAAATTCATAAGCTTTGTATGAACCATTATTAAAGGGACAAAGATAAAATAAAATAAAGATTCACATAAGAAAATATGATCATGGATAACCTAGATTGGAACCTAGGGGATAAAAAGTTAAGGTATACTTTTATTCTACAAGTTTATCCTTCTATTCTTTAAGTTTCCTTTTCATGATTTTTTGCTAAGTATTTAAGCCCCCTAATTATACTTTCTTTCCTTAGTTAGTGGAGGGAAATGGAAGAACATGTCCCAACAACCAATGTGATAGGAAATGTGATGATTTCCCTCTTAATATGACAGAGATGATGAGAGATAAAGTTGAACATATTGTGATTATGCCAAACCAGCTGTCAAAAATCACAATTAATAATTGGTACCTAGTTGAATGCCCAAATTCATCAAGGAAGAAGAAGACGAAGTCTCAAGGATGTTCATATGATAAAGTTGATAAGGAAAAGAAGACCCAATTTTCTTTGTGCAAAAAGTGTGGAAAGGGGCACCAAGGAGAATGTCACAAAGGAACCGAGAGATGTTTTAAGTGTGGGGTGATAGGGCATAAAGTAGCCAATTTCTTTAAAAAAATGGATAATGTGATGAATAGAGATAAGGTTCGATCTAATGTACCTTATACTTTTCAATGTCGTAAATGTGGAGAAGTTAGACATTATCCAAGGCAATGCTCTCTTGGAAGGGATGAGAAGCATAATGAGCATCAACAATCTTCAAGGATAAGGGAACAATGCAAGTCCTATGCTGAGATGGATCATGATGACTAAAGTACATGTAACTTCTTCGCAATAATTGTTTATATCATGTTGTTTTTTAGTTCATGCCCTATTAGCATATCTTTAATGTTTTCTAATAACATCGAGTCACTACCTAAGATGGTTTTATATCATTAAGGAAAACATATATTGTTATGTACCACATGTTTATGTTGTGAAGCTGTTCTTCTTGAAAAGGATTATTAGGGGATTAAAAGATGATTATTATTTTGGAAGATGCTCACTATTTTGGGAACCCTATATGATTGAGGTAAATAGATTACTACGGTATTTTCATTGAGGAGTAAAGTTTGACTTATATTTTGAAGAATCGATGAATTTAAGGTGAACTTATAGTAATATAGGTTACTTATGGAAATGATTGACCTATCTTGGGGAAAATATGTATAGGTTAGTTAATTTTGTTATAAGATGTTAGGAGTGGTTGATGTTGTTTGGAGATAAATGATAAAGTTTATCTTGGAAGACTATGTTATCAAATCCTTCTTGTATTTGGGTTTCAATCTTAGTTTGGGTTATTTTGAGGAATTTTAAGGACAATTATTTATGGAGTGTTCTATAATGAACTTTAGGTAGTATTATGGAATTTTGAAGAGTAAAATTAGTTTACCTTCCTATGGGGTTATTTCTTTTTGAAGAGTTTTTTTATCTTACCCGTTCTGTTTTTGGGATAAATATTAAAATATGGATAGTTATTCTTTTGTGGATTACGTGATTCTCTAGAAGATGATTCTTGTGCTTTGATGAGACCAAGTATCTTTGAATGCTCATTGTTTGGACAAAAGATTAGTCTTGGTGAAACTTATTAAGGGATGAAACTCTACTTGAAGGTAAATATATTTCCCTGTGTTCTTATTCTATGTAGTAAATGAATTCCTCAAAATTATTAAAAGGAACGTAAAAAAAAAAATTGTTGGTTTAAGTTTCTTACTGGGTAATCAAAGACTGTTTAACCCATCACAAGTTTCTGATTTTCTGGTGGTTAACTTCCTCTTAGACATGTTTTCTATCACTCTACCTCAGAACTTGACCCTTTGTTTTCTCCTCCATATCCATGTTTTCCTACATGGAATCCTAGTATGGGTTAACTCGGGTGACCTTTGTACCCCCCTTTATTTCTTTTATAGTAATAGTGTTACTGAATCTTTTAACGATGTGGTACTTTCAATGAAATTTCCAAGACCAATTTTAAAAATTGTGAGGACACAATTTCTTAAGGGGGGAAGATTGTAATGACCCGAAATTGTGAATAAATCTTGTTTCCTGATTTTGTGTGTTATTTTATTTCATACTCAACAAAATTTTTTCATTTAATAAAATGAGTATAATTAAAATGAAACTATTGGGTTTTGACTATTATACGACCGTTAGTCAGTATGACCCTTGGAAACTAAATGTTGCGATTATTGTCTCTAAATACAAGTGATCTTGGTTAATTAATATAGAAAGAAGATTTGATGGCCTCATCTAGTAGTCTCGGGCCAATCGAAGCCCATCTAACAGAACTTGGGAAGGAGGTAGCACCACTGGGCTTTGCTCTGGACCAAACCCAAGCTGAACTTCATCGTGTGAAGCTGGAATGGAATCACCTTTGCGAGAAGTTCAAGCTGGTAGAAATTACTACTCGTGCAATGTTGGCCGAGCTGCCCCAAGATTTTCTCACCTTAGCACACCTTACACTTAGGTCCTATGCTGGGGTTATAAGAGGCTATGTAACAAGACCATAACTACGTTGTGTAATCCTTTGTCATAAATTAAATTGTGTTTTCTTCTTATGGTTAAGTTTGTGAGTTTTCAAATGTTCGAATGAATATAGGATGTATTTTATTGATGTATTTTGGAAAAGGGGTATTTTAAAATATTTATGTAAACCTTAAATAATTAAAAATGTGTAATGATTTTAAAAAAATGGTCTTCTACAATTATGTTCAGTAAGAAATTTAGAGTCTAATAAGATCAACTTGATTTTTGATGAATAGTAAATTATGAATAGTGATTTTACGCTTAGGATTAGTAATGTGACCAAATGGATTAGTAATATCACTTAAAGAAAGTATTAATATAATCTAGGCACCTTGATTAAGTAATGTGATTCAATAAAATAGGTAAATAACTGTTTCAGAAATTATTAGTCAAGTATTAGTTTTTTCGGGTGAATAGTGTTTTTAATTAAAAATTAAATTAAAAATATTTAGAAAAATATTTTTATAAAATGGAGTTCATTTTTGAACTCAGAGCATCGATATTATGTTAAGGTAATTTTTGGGGATTTTTCTGAAAAAATGAATTTTCGGTGAATAGTGTATTTATTTAAAAATTAAATTAAAAATATTTAGAAAATTATTTTTATAAAATGGAGTTCATTTTTAAAATCAGAGCATCGATATTTGGTTAAGGTGAAATTTTGGGATTTTTCTGAGAAAGTTGAATTTTCGGTGAATAGTGAAAATACAGTTTTTAAGTTACGAGTGTTTAATGACATCATTAAATGACGTATTAAGTATGTAATCAATATGGTCGACTTATGAATAGTTATATAAGGTATGAGGTGTCCCAAGTGGCCAATATCATGGGCAAATACCATGGGCAAGCCCATGGTTTTGCCAATACCACCAATGAGGCGTCCCTTGGCCATTAATGCCTTGTCCCCTCACTTTCCCTATAAATACCCACCCTTTACTCCTTTATTTTTCACTCCCAACTCTCCCCCAATAAATATCTGGTCTCATTACCTCTCAATGAGTCCTCCCAAGGTGCCCCCAAGCCCTCAAGTTCCCAACCTTCGAGTTTTAAGAGTTACGTTTTAAGGTAAGAGATCCTACCACTCTCTTTCTTTTCAAGTACTCTCTTTTATGTCATTTATTTTATGCTCAATGTTCTTATGTTGGGGATGTTATTTTATATTCATCCTACTGTCCTTTTTATGTTAATATGATGAGTGAACCCCTCTTTCTCTCATCAATTCATTTTAAAAATGTTTAAGTGACGCCGTTAGGCTGCCGAATTTTTAAGGGGTTCTTTCACCCTTCTCGTTTTCAAGATCTATTTTCATGTCAAGTCTTTCAAGTTCCTTTTTATTTTGTTGGGGTATGATATATATATCTATCATACTGATATTTTATGTTCATATGATGAGATACCCTATTTTATCTCATCAATTCATTTTTTTGAAGTTTTAAGTGACGCCGTTAGGCTGCCGAATTTTCATAAGAGAAATCTTATTTTTGTCTTCCTTCCATGTTTTTCATTTCAAATGGTATGTCCTTAAAAATTCATTACCATGTTCATATATCCTTTATATTCTGTCCCTACACTATTTTATGGGTCATTTATGAGTGGGTGACCCATGTCCCCTCTCTTTTCAATGTTTTCTAAAACCCTACAACATAGCCGTTATGCTGCCAAATTTCCGTCTCAAAATGTCTCTCTCTTTTTCTCAAATTATTTTATTTTATTAAGTGAATACTCAAAGATCTTTCTTCTAAAGGGGTATTCACATATATACCAAAATGTTCTATTTTAAATTCTAGGATTTACATACATGAGACCCACTTTCCTTTTCCATGGGTTTAAAGTGACATAAAGATCATGTCTTTAAAGCAGTTTTTTTAAAACGTTATGATTATTAAATGAAACCCATTTCTTTTATGCTATATGGGTTATTTATGAAATTTTTGACGATGATATATGTGTCTCACATGATAACAAAGGAAAATTTAAGGGTGCTCCCTGATAGAGCTTCAATGCATTGGGTAAAGACTAAATCTCTAGAGATGACCATTTTTAACGATATCTTGGTGAATAACTTTGGTAACTTTTAATGACACCTTGGGGATGGACCTTGGTGAAATAGAAATGATTGTCTAAGTTAAATGTTGTAGCCACATATTCAAGTTATGAAATACATTATTTTTATTATGATATTCCTCATGATTTCTTTCTCATGCCTTAATGTTATTTTTCATGACTTTATTGATGTATCTCAAGTTCACATGTTAAATGTTTCCCTTGTTTCCCTTACTGGGAATTCTGCTCACCCTTTATTTTGATGTATGTCCCCAGGTTATGAGATGCAGTAATGAACCTAGGATGAACATAAGGAAAATCCTTTCAAGTGTTTAAGAATAATGTTTTATGTTTTCATGTTTTGAGTTCCTGGTTTCCAAGACACTAAACCGTAAAGATCCTCGGTTTTGTATAATGTAATGAAAGTTTATGTGATAAAAAGGCGGGATGTTATAGATATAGCTGACACACTACCCGAAGGCACTATCTTAGGTAATAGTCCACGTACTGAAGCCTCATCACTATGCAGACCATCCTCATGGTCACTCACTAAAAAAGACTAGTAGCTAAGATCACCATCTTCTCTACTGGTGTCTCAACTAGGCGGAAAACTCTAGCAACCGCCTCCAACCAGCCCTCAACTGTGTGGGAAACTATCTCGCTTCAAAACCTTAGAGGCCTCTACTGCTAGAATTCGTGCAACGCGCTCAGTCAGTGTGCACCCTCCGCCAGTGCGGCTAGTGGTATCTGCTTCCCAATGGGTGGTGGTGCTTCTAGTACACCACCCGATGGTGCCAAAATAGTAAGAGGGCCCTGCACAGGAGCCTCGTCGCTCGGTGGACCATCATCGTGTACTCTCTCAGGAATCCTAGCTGTCTATCTACGTAGAAACATCCTCATAAGAAACAGGTACACCACGGTCATTAAGTTATACCTGGTGAGTTTACTCAAGAAAACACAAGAAAACGTTTTGAAACACACACACAATCAATGTTTTCGTGCACTGAGTCAGAAATCATAAGTCAGGGTCTTGGTGTATGGATACGTCGGCCGCCGCACCAACACTGGAGTCCCTAAACTGATAACCACACTCACTAAAATTAACACTATTGTAGTTAAAAATATCAGAGTCTTGTGTTATACGGTAGAACCGCCTCCCTTTGATACCAATTTGTCACGACCCGTCCCCCGGGGCCCGTGCCGTGACTACCCCAAGCCTGCCTTCCATAATCCAGGGGCTGGTGACTAGCACCGAAAGTCGTATTCCCTAAAACCAGGAAGGCATTGCCTTTATAACCTGTAAACACATGCAACCAAGAACAAAGCAAGATACAAACACAAGTAAAATGTATAGTAAAAAGAGTGTATACAGTAAGTAAAAGGGGCCAGAATACAAGCCCAACTGGAAAGTACAAGAAAACTGAAAAGTACAAGTAAACTAAAACAACTCCTGTGAACACCCGCCAAGGATCCTACCTGAAGGGTAGGTACAACTCTCGAATGGACATCTCTATGGTACGCCTCGTCTAATTTCCACCTCCGAGTTACCTCCAATCCTGGTACTCTCGTCTTCAGTCACCGCTGTCCGTCGTCTGTACCAAACAAAACAAGGTGCGGGCGTAGCCCGTGTAGGGGTGAGTATAAAAATACTCAGTAGGGACCACGAGACCCTCAAAGGTCTCATGAAATCCACAAAGTATAAAACACAAAGCATGTAAACATCTGAAAACCCTACTTAAGTATATGCCCATACATATACCCAAGTTATCAAGTATACCCATCTCATTCATGAGGAAACATAAGGTCCAACTCAAAAGCTCAAAGCTCTACTATTCCACAAAGGAAGGAATACCACGAAGGTAAGACCACAAAGGTAAGTACCATAAAGGTAACGCCACACAGAAGAATACAACAAAGGTATCACCATGAAGTTAAGTACCACAAGGATACATCACATAGAAGAATACCACAAAGGTATGACCACGAAGGTAAGTACCATGAAGGTACGCCACACAGAAGAATACCACCAAGGTATCACCATAAAGGAAAGTACCACACAGGTATGACACACAGAAGAATACCACAAAGGTATCACCATGAAGGTAAGTACCACACATGTACGCCACACAGAAGAATACCACAAAGGTTTCACCAGGAAGGAAAGTACCACACAGGTACGCCACATAGAAGAATACCACAAAGGTATCACCACGAAGGTAAATACCACACAGGTACGCCACATAGAAGAATAACAAAAAGGTATCACCACGAAAGAAAGTACCACACATGTACGCCACATAGAATAATACCACAAAGGTATCACCATGAAGGTAAGTACCACACAGTTACGCTACACAGAAGAATACCACAAAGGTATCACCACGAAGGTATGTACCACACAGGTATGCCACACATAAGAATACCACAAAGGTATAACCAATAAGGTAAGTACCACACACTTATAACACAGAGAAGAATACCACAAAGGTTTCACCATGAAGGAAAGTACCACATAGGTATGCCACACAAAAGAATACCACAAAGGTAAGGAATCAGCTCACACTAGGTATAACTTAGGTACGGTAGAAAAGATGATTGGATGTAACTACTAAATCATCTTACTATGTTAAGAGGAAGAACCAAAAAGGATCCTAAATCATTATCAAACCCACATAGTATCCTAGTACATCATCATACCCACATAAGATCCTAGTACAACATCAGACCCACATAGGATCCATGTACATCATCAGACCCACATAGTATCCTAGTAAAGTAGACCCACAAAGGATCCTAGAGTAGTCTCGCATGGATTCCTAGAGAGAATCCATGTGGGAACCTCAATCATAGACCCATGAAGGATCCCAAATCACAAACCCACATAGGATCCCTTTCTCATGTTACAACCAACTAAAGGGTTCCCGCACTAAGCTCGCTTGATTCTGGGAGTATCCGCTTATCAAGCCACTATTTGTTACTCCAAATACCATGAAGTCCCATGAAGAATTATCCCAAAGGACCTCCACATAAAAGGGGTCTCAATGCAACAGAAAGTGCGTCAATCAGACGCCCGGTCTGTAAGTTATTGGCCTTTTAGTCCCAAAGGCCCGGTTGAATTCATGCTCGATCCGACCCGAACATACCCCAACTTTATCCAAATCTAAAGTGGGGTATACCAAATTGAAAATCTAGCTCCAAGGTTTCTGACGCCGCAAACGGTTCGTCAAACAGACGCCCGTAGCTCAAGATATGACTGAAAGAGCGAAAAGCTCGTAGCTGGTCTGGTCCGGTCCGACCCGGTCAGACCGACCCGACCCATCCCGACCCAACCTGGGTTGACCTGGCCCGGTTTGGGTTGACCTGTCCCAAAGGGTCCAACCCGGCCCGCGGTGGGGCCCAGACCACCAGCGCGACCCGACCCACGCTGGGCGGCCCGCCGCGGCTGGCCGGACGACCCACACCCTCCTCTGCGTGGCGCGGTCGCGCACCGCGCCTCCACCAGCGGCCAGCTTGGCCGACCGCCCTTCCTTTGCCACTGCGACACAAGGCCACGACTCCTGCACACAGGGCGGCATGGACGTGCACCGCCATCCCCTTTGTGTGGTCGGAGTTCACCGGCCGCCGCCCTTACTCTGCCGCGGCCGACGGGCCACGACCCTTACCCAGCTGCGCAGTCACTCCGCCGCCTTCATCGCGGACGACTGTGGTGCCTGCCGCTGCTCCCAAGTCCCACTGTTGCTAATCGCTGGCACCGATCACCATCCTCCTCCACCGTGAAGAACACGTCAAAAACCATAAGGTTGCGGAGAGTTCGGGCCATGTTCATTTGGCCCGCACCCTCCGTGTTAGGGCGGTAGCAAGCAGCTCAATAAATCTAGAATCATGAAGAACATCAAGAACGGGTAAGGGGGTATTCAAACAATAAAACCTATCTCATGTTCATTGGAGAGCATCCTCATTTAAGGAAGTGTTGGTGTTATTCATCCCCGCAACAAGATTCAAACCATTTAATTTACGTTGGCGTAATTAAATGAGAGGATTCCATGAGACTTCCCCTCATTAAAGAGGGGTTTGGGTGGTCCCCACCACTAGAATTCAATTTTGGGGTTTTCTAGTTTTTGGTGGTCCATACCTCCATAACCCATATAGAGAGGTTTCAAAAATAAAATAAAAGTTTGATCTTTATTTTATTTTTTATTTACACAAAAAACATAAAAACTAAATTTCATCCTTGTCCTACTACTGTCAAGGTGAAAGTCTCCTTAAGTGAATATCAGCGCTTCAAGTTCAACGGTGCCCTCAGATTTTAATTCTGAGCACCGTTTCTAAAGTTATATAACGCCGCTCGTGTGTTTACTGAACATACCCGAAAAAAAAAGTCTGGAAAAATTATAACAGTCACCCTTGACCTACGCCAGTCAAGGTTAGGCTCTGCCTAAGTAAAACACACCCCAACAAACCCAACGATACTCTCTTATTTTCAATCCGAGTTACCGTTTAGAAGTTATGAATTTTACAATAAAATAATTGTCACTTAATTATTTTATTTATGGTTAAAAACTAACTTTAATTGGTGGCTCGCGCCGACCAATGTTAGTATCTGCCTAAAGAGAGAATACCCTCAAGAGTTTAGTGGTGGTCTCGAATTTTCAATCCGAGTTACCGTTTGTGAGTTATAATCATTTAAAAAATAAAATAATTTATTTAATTATTTTATTTACGATTATGCCATTTTTGGGTTTTCTCACAAGAGGCCCACACCGACTAAACTTAAGTCATGCCTAGGGTAACCCCACCATCATGAATGCAACGATGCCCTCATATTTATGATCTGAGTTACCGTTTAAGAGTTATTCCACTTTTTGAAGAAAACTGCTTATGCGCGCTAATTAAAACTCAACCAAACTTCAACAGATCATTCCAGGCACTCCGAGCCTCGGAATCATGTGTCGTCAGATTTCACAGTCTTGAAATAATTCCATATAATTAAAAAAAATTATATTAAATTTCCGGGACATTAAAAAAGGTCACATGGAATAAAATATAACTTGGTCTCTAAGTAAGAGAAAATTAGTGATAAGTGGAGATACATACATGGAGGAAAAACATAAATATTTACAGGGAGTGATTAAGGTCATTGATCACAAACAAGTGAATGATAAGTGGAAAGTTGAGGGCCTCAAATCGATAAATATATGATGATTTAAAAGACTATTTGTTCAACAAAAATTAAGGTAATAGGATAAAATTTTAATTTTTTATCATTTTACTAATGTTGAGTAATTCTTTTACTGCCTAAGAATATAAGGAAATTTACTTACTTGATAAATTTAAATTTTATAATAAAAATTTCATATTTTGGTTGTGATTTGATATAATTATAATTCATCACTTACTTCATGAAATGGATATCCTAGAATGAATTATTTTTTTTGTTTATAAATCATTAAAATTTACCTTTTTTTGATCATAAGTTCCATAAAAAAAGTATTTAAGTTTGTCTCTAACTATTTTCCATAACTAATATGGATAACACATTAATCTATAAAACTAAAAAGTGATACTAATATGCCATCATTAATATTTATTCGTCAAATTGTTTAAGTAAAAACAATAGCATATTAACTAGGACATTACCTAGGCCATTGGTAGGCGTGAAACCCTTATCATCCTTCAGTAATGGGTTCAATACCCACCACCTTTCCAAATTGATGGGTTTTCACCTACATGCATGATTTCCTTTTTATAAACTATATTAGTATAATTTCAAAACTAAATATGATGAACATCCTTGAAATTTACTCATTAAATAACCTTTTCACTATGGTTTTTAATACACAATTTTTTTCAAAGCCAGATAATCTTGTTTGACTATTATTACAATGTCATTAATGATCATAATAATTATAAAGGTTATCAATAACTTTAAACTCATTTCTCTAAAATGTAAGGGAATTATTCCTCAAATAGAATTTCCACTAAAAAACATTAAACCAATGAGTTGTATTGCCATGAATTTCTTCCAAAGTATCTTTAATCACATAAAACCTAAAGAGATGTTTAAGACTTATTACTTGTGATCAACCCATAATATCATAATCCCATGATGGTATCCATCACTCTTAAGTTAATGAAGACATATGTTCTTCTAAAATTTTAAATGATCCTTAGACATTTCATGATTCTTATAACTAAAATACTATTGAAAAAATACTTCTACAATTTAATTCTAGAATCCCAGTAAATACTTAAACCATTTTATTTAAACATAATTCATTCCTTGGTCTAAGGTTTAACCTAGGAAATTCATTTCATTATCTATTCAAATCATTCATAATAGTTTGTAAAGAAAATGTGAATTATCCTAAGAATATCCCTAAGAAGTTTCAAACTAGGTGATCATTAAAGCCCGCTATCGTGTACCAAGTTATGCTTGGGTCAGGCCCAACACACCTTTTCAGAGTTGTTACCCCTAGGTACATCTATGCCAGAACCATGTTCACTTGTAGTATCCAAATAGGTATCTATTTCTAGGAATAATCACATAATATATACCTTACCAAAAATCTTGGATGTTCTTCTATACTTATCCTCAAATTCTATCTTAGGATTATTTACCCTAATCTATGTTTTCCTAAATCTAGTTCCCAAGGTTGCTACGAAACTTCTTATGATTACAAATGTAGTGACCTGACCCCATTAAGACTAGAGTCGGTGTCTACTACTATTAAATTAGAATGATTACAAGTAATCAAATCCCAAAGGACCAAAGAGTTTATTAGTCTTGGTAAATTAGATACATACACGAGTCTTATATTATAGATGAATACATTAATTACAATGTAATTTTTTTAAGGATAATAACTGTATTCCATCTAGAGTAACCTTCCATATCTTTCTTAGCACAATTTAGGGGATCCTAGGGAAATGAACCATAATAATGGTGAACTTAAATGATTAGAAAAGGTAAGTATAGTGGAAGTAATAATGAATCATTGAGAATAATCACTATGGTAAGGTAAATATATGAACACACATTCCATGTAATCAATAAACTGAGAAGGAAGTGCACAAACAATATGGAAAAATAAATAACTGAAAACACATTCCATTTAAATAGCTGGATAAGGAATAATCAATATGGAATGGTAAGAAACTGAAAACACATTCCATTTAATCAATAAACTGAGAATGAAATGCATCCATAGACTTTTTCATAGTTAAAACATCATGAATAATAATTAATGAATAAAAATGAAGGCAATACTTAATTATTCAATGTAATGTCTGAGGCACATGAAAACCAATATTGGAAATAACTTTCACAATATGGTTTAAAACTATAGGCAGAAACCTATTTAAAATTTTCAACTAATTTTTCTCATGAGAACTCGTCGATGCATCGAGGGGATATATAAAGTCTAGGCCCCACCCGTCACTTCCGGTATAAATTATTACTCATATTGAGTAATTTATTTAATTAATAAACAATATGCCTTATCAAATATCCATATTGAATAAAGAATAAATATTTATCAATATTTTCCCAGATAATCAAATAACTATCAAAGTAAACACCATATGTAGAAATGATATATAGTTTAATAAATAAAAATATTCATGATAAATGATATGAATAATTAGGGGAAATTCAATGTCTAATGATCATATAAAATTTAATATTTCAAGGGGACTAAAAAAGGAACCAAGAAAGTGAATTTCAATACTATCCTTGGAAAAATAAATCATAAACAATATATAAGAAGAATAAGGATGGTATTAATGCAACATATCCCAAGTGGAGTAAAAATAAAGGTTTGTTGTCATTTATGAATAGAAATACTATAAAAATATCTTTTAAACACATTCCTGAAGAAAATATCCTTTTTTTTATTTTAAAAAACATTTTGAAAATCCTTTTCTATGAAAATCATTTTTTGAAAAAAATTTATTTAAAAATTATCCTTTTAAACTTTCCAAGTAATATTTGAATAAATGATAGCGGGTAAATCCATACATGACGTACAAGGTAAAAAGAACATTCCTTTTACATGGTAAAAAGGTTAGAAAAATGCCTTGTTTGGAAAGAGAAAAGAAGATTACATTGAAAAAATTTGTAAAAGAAAAAAGGGGTAAAAATTTCTTTAATAAATTATCTTGAAAAGGTTATTTTTTTTGAAAACATCATAATAAAACGTGGTTTTTAAAAGAAAATGGGTTCTCTAACTAAAGATAGAAATGGAGTTGGGTTTTCTTAAAAACATTTTCTATAACATTTTGAGTACCAAAGAGTGAAAAAATGATACTATTACTTGAAAAAGATAATGAATAACTAGAGGAGAATAAAAGGAAATGGTTTACTGAACAATGGTCATATAAATTCCTTTAATGTAATTTTAAGAATAAGCAATCTCAATTAGAATGATATTGTCAAATAAACCCTTAAAATGGTTATAAAGTTGAAGTGAGAATTAATAAAGTAATTGATTATGTGTATAAAATGTAAATCCAAATAAAATAAGTAAAAATACATCAATATATAGTCAAAGTAACTATACACACAATAATATAATATTAACAACAACGAGGAAGTAATATAACCCAATGAAAATGAATTGGGTTATGAAATTTCTTTACCACTTGGTAATTTTATGTTCAAATCACCTTAGATGAAATAATTAAAATTAAAACTCAATATAACATTAATAATGAAGTATTTGTGATATTACATGTCAAAGTGGCAGTATGTACACCATATATATGAAATTTGGTGCACAATGATAAAGTATGCCTCAAAGAATGAAAATTGCGACGAAGTCCCTTACCACTTGGTAACTTTTAAATAATAATACCCATAAAATAAATGGCATAAAATCAAACATTAAATACCATGAATATAATGTTTTAATGATATAAAATACAATAGGGGTAGTATTTACACCACACAAAAGAAATAAGTAGTGAAAATGGTGTGCCTCAAAGAAGGAAAAGCGAGACAACAATCCCTTACCTTGCGTTTCCTTTTCAGATTAACATTCCTTAATATATTATATAACGGATTTAAAAATGTTATTAAATTATAAAATAACCATAATAATATTTATAATATCATATATTAACTTCTTATAATATCTTATTACCCATTTATTAACAATATTTCATTATTTTCACTATTTCAGATGTTAATCGTCTTGTTTTTCGAGTATGTATTGACTTTCCATTTTTTTTCCTATTAATTAGATCATGATTTCATAATCTATAGGATTTAAACCATGATTTAAATATCATAAATATTTAGTAAATATGTTTTTATAATAATCCATAATATTTGGATATAGGAAATGAAATGCACCGTTCATGGAGACGGTAGGCCGTACGTACGCATGAACACTAATTCCATTTCTTTGTCGTATTTAAAAGAATGAAAATTAAATAATATATCTGAATATTATAATTCTAGTATCATTTTTATGTCATATATTTTACATAGTTTTATCAAAACCATCCTGTATACTTTCTATGTATAGTGTGAATGAGTCATATCGCTTTGAAGAGGTGGTAGTCCACACTTCCACAAACGATGTTATCATATTTACATAAAATGGAATGCATGATGGTATGTGTTATAAAAAAATTATATAAGTATTAAGAAAAAATAAATATCATAAATATAATATGAAAATATTGTGTACATAATAATTCTCAACCATGAGAGGTGGTAAAAGAAAAAATGAATGACATCATTTCATGAGGCGGTAGTTCGCCGTACACGAATGGTAAGTTCATTACCCATTTGATGGAAGTGTGTGTAGGTGTAGGAAAAAACATAACATAAAAAAATATAATTATATCGAGGATAATTATTTTATTATATATTCACATAATAATAATAAATGAATGGCAGGAGAAACAAATAAAACGTAAATGCACATTGAAGAATGTTACCTCTTTTTTGGGTAACTCCTTTTGGTTTGCACCAAAATATTTCCATGGTTTGTTTTTTTCCCAAAGTGAGGATTCTAGGATGAGGTGAGGTATTTTTTGAGCTTATTTGATTAGATTTTTTTATAAAAAAATGTCTTGAGATGTGTGAATAAGTGGGAGGGGTGAGTGTCTTTTTATAGTGGAGGAGGAGTGACATTCTTGTAAATTTTTTAAAAGAGAATTACACCCATGTTTTTCCTATGTAAAGTGGATATAATAATAAAAAAATTATATAAAACTTATTATAGGTTATAAATAAAAACATAAAATGGATTTTGGAAAAGTTTCTAGTCTATTTTGGGCCTTCAGTTTAAGATTTAGTCCTTTGTTAAGTTAATTTTCTCTCAATCGTTGTAATTAATTTTAATCAATTTCACTAATATTTTTGCTCAAAAACTAAATTGAACTTATTATAAATTATAAATTATTATGATTAAAAATATGAAATAATTTTTTCAAATTCCAATAACATAAGTGGAAAAATTTAATTTAAAATTAATCTCGTAGATAGAATGAGAAAGTGGGGTTTTAAAGTGAAAATGTTCAAAACTTTGCTTTGTTTTTAGATCCAATTTCAATTTGAAATTGATTAAAATGACATAAATATAATTAATTTATGTATAATTTATCTAAATAAATTTTAAAAACCAATAAAAAAAATATAGTTTAACCTTATAAATAAATTAGATGAAAAATAAGTTTTGAATTAAAATCCGTATTTTTCAATATTCATCAAAAAATGAAACTTCACAGAAAAATACCAAAAATTTACCCTAAGATAATTTTTATGTTATGATTTAAAAAATTAAGTTTATTTTGACATATAAAATTTATAAAATTTCCAAAATTTAGTTTTAAATAAGGATTTTCATCAAAAGTCGGCAAAATTGCATTTAGAAAAATATCGATTTTTATGCGTAAAATTGAGTTTGTTCTTATTTTATGCCTATAAAATCTATTGGATGAATGTAAAAAACATTTTATTGACTATATAAAATATAAATTTCGTTAATACAATTAACTAATAGTAATTAATTTAATTTTTTAGGATAAAACTCCTTTGCGAGCATAAAACTATTTTCTTTATATTCAATTGGTATTTATATTCATTTCTAATTAATTGGTGACCAATGAATTCATTTTATATTTTTATAAACCACATATTTTCATAAGTTAGTTAATACTATTCATAAATTCTAATTTAACTACTAGGTTATATCTTATTATATTAAATAATAATATTTTAATAATATATTGTTGTTCGGTAAAACTCGATCTTGCATATAACATAAGATATTAAAGAAAGTCATTATTGCTTGCGACATAAGATAACTAAGAATTGAATGAATTATAAGATATAGAATATATTAATTTTATTTAAAATATTAAATATACCATAAATTCTCAAGAGGTTATATTCCTTTCTATGTTTGGTGTTGCGTATCATACACACTATCGAATAAAAGTTACTCTTTTAGAACTTTTGGGGTGTTACAATGGGGGAATTAGTTAGAAAAAATGGAATCAATATAAGTTCACAGTGTCCATAGCTCATACGGAAGGCTGTATTGGGTATGTATTCACTTTTGACCCTCAACATATATTATCTAGATAGGAGATCAATCTTGGAAAAATATTTAGCATATCATAATTGATTGAATAAATCATCAATATGGGGGAAAAGATATTTATTATTTATTATGATCTTGTTATGTTCCTGATAATCAATGAAGAGTCACAATGATCCATATTTCTTCTTAAAAAAATAGGCTCAACCCAAGGTGATTCACTTGGTCGAATGAACCCCCTTTAAAGATTCTCCTAGAGTTTCTTAGTTAATTCCTATAACCCATAGAGGCCATTCTATATAGAGTTCTTGAAATTGGTGTAGCACCAGGTATAAGTTCTATTGAAAACATAACTTCTTGATTCATAGGAATACTAGGAATTTGTTTTTATAAAAACAACAACAAAATGTCATACAATAGGAATATATTTGATGTTCAGTTTCTCCCTAAACATCTGAGATAAATACCCATTTTGAATAGGAATTAATACCTATAAAATGGATGCAATTTCCATCAGAAGTTCATATTTATCTTCGTATTGATAGAAAATCACAGGTTGGTTCATAATATCAAATGTGAATTCACTTCCTCAACAATTTATGTGGGATTTATATAAATAAATCTAATCTATGACTAAGATGACATTAAATTCAACTAAAGTAAGAATAATAATATTTTCAGAGAGCACATTCCCATAAACTTCAATCAGTGAAGAATCATAGATTTGAGATGTGATAATCATAACATTAGGGGTATTCACTACTAATTTAACATATAGGTGTTGAGGATATTAATTAATATTCCCAAACACTTTTCATGATACAAGGTAATTTATATGACTAATATCAAATAAGATACTTCAATATTTGATCATTCCTGTCACCGCCTCAAATTCATCATTCAATCTTCATTCCTTTACTAAAACCAAAATGGTTAGTGTGATCATAAAACATCACAATGAGAAATAATATAGTCATGAAAAATATTTTATAGGATGTTTAAATAATAACACCTTATTTTCAATCCATGACACCTTATGTTGAACCTAGTTATTTAATTATCATCATCTATTAAAATCCTTCATAATAGTTCATAAATAAAATGAAAGTTAACCTAAGAAAATCCTTAGGGAGTTTCAAACCATGTAAAAAGTAAGGTAACACTCACCATGCACTAGAATGATGGTCAAGATATACTCGACCAACCCTTTTCAGGATTATTACCCCTAGATATATCTATTCCAAAACCATGTCCCCTTATATCATCCAGACATGGATGTTTTTCTAGTAAAACCACACCCCTTTCTTTACCATAACTTAGGATGTTATTCTATTCATAGGATTATCCTAAGGGTTCTCACTAATTTTTTCTCATATTATTTCCAAAATTAATTAAACCTTTCTCTGATACCAACTATAGTGACCCATACTTTTTATATATAAATACTAAATCTTATTAGACGAATATTCAATATATAAAATAACGATCTATTCCAGAATCGTAGAGGTTTAGTTTCCATGGAAACTTGGATACATAAACAAATTGTTCATAAGTTATATGCACCACCTACCACTTATTTATTCCCAAAAATCACCCTTCTTAGATATATAATACTTAAAATAATTCTTTATAACATGGGGGAAATAATCATAATAAAGGGTGATCTTAAATACTTAATAAGGGTAAACAAGGGATATATCAATTATCACTTAAGAATAACACCAGAAAAAGAGTATGAGAACAAAAGATTAATATTTTAAAACCATACAAAATATATCTTAGATCATAATACCGAGTCATGGAAAAAATCTTAGCAGTTAATATGACATAAATCATAAAGGAATCAAAGAACATGATCCCTGAGAGCATAACACTGACATAAGATATAAGTTTATGGCATAAACATAAGTATATAAAATCATTTCCTTAGTTAAGGATTATTTTAAATACTATAACATTGGATTGGTTTCACTACATATTCCATTATATCCTTTTTCAAGGTTCAATCCCAAGAAAATCATAGTGGACAATGTCCCTTAATGAACTAAGTTCACTTCCCATTCCAGTCCTTATTATATCATGAGATATCCATCTTTACCCAATTAATTAGATATCTATATAATTACAAGACCACCCATAATATAAGAAAAATCATACACATGTTCTCTATAATATCATAAATCATTCATCATATTTTATAACCCATGTAACGGAAACATCTTTTATAAAAATTTCAACCTTTCATCATAACATAAACCATGGAAAATAAAAAGTTTTCATAAATATCTCATCATCATAATCATAAACCATCCAGATAAATAATAAGTATGGTATCATTGGATCATATCCAAAGTAAAAAATATGTAACAAAAAAGGTTTTAATATTAGATAAAAATACTTTAAAATTCCATCATCATAAACTTAATCATAAGTAATCCTTATAAATAATGAGTTTGTAACATAAAACCATTACCTCAAGTTTGACTTGCTTCAAAGGAGATATAACCTACATTATAATAAATTTAAATTTATTATAATTATATAATATAATAATTTATATACTTATAATATCATATATGATCCCTTTATAACATGTCAATATCAATTTATTAATAATTACTTATTAAAATCATTGTTTTTTGGTGTCAATAGTTCCATTTTTCATGGAAGTTTCAATTATGAAGTTATAGTCCTTATACATTGATCATGATTCCATAATATATATAATGTTAATCATGATATAAATATCATATATATTCATTATATATATATATACAGTCATCCATAAAAGGTATATATAGAAAAATGAATCACACCATTCATGGAGATTGTAGGCTGTACGTACGTATGAATGCTGTTTCCATTTTTTTGATGGATAGAAAAAAGAGATATAGTTAATAATTTAACTTAAAAAAACATAATAATATCATAAATAATATATATATATATTTATTAAATAAATTATTATAACTATCTGAGTAAAGTGGTGATGAAAAATGAATTACACCGCTACGTAGAGACGGTTATCTATACGTACGCACAATCAATGTTTTTGCTTTTCGTAGGATCGAAAGAAGGTGGATATTGGTGGTTATATCATCATAGTAAAAATTAAGTATATTTAAGATACTAAATTAATTATTTTATAATGGATACCATAGATTTAGATGAGGCATAAGAGAAAATAAAATTGAAAATGCTCGGTTAATAGTTATATCTCTTTGTTGAGAAACCTCTATTGTCTTACACCTTAAGCCTTGAAATAATGGTGTTATGGAAAGAATATAAGCTCTAATATATATTTAATAAATCTAGGAGGGTATTATAGTAGATATTTTTTAAGGTATAAGGCTCATCATTTGTGAGGAAGAGAGGATAAGATGTGCCCTTTTATAAGTGAGGGGTGGGACACTCTTGGAATTACATAAAGTATTAAATTAATATAAATTAATTTTCTAGTTAAGGTGGATCCAAATTAGTATTTTTAGAATATAAGATGATTATTAGTAAAAATTATCTCATAAAATAATATTTATACAAGTTTAAGTGATGTTTTAACACTTATCTCTTAGTTTGAACCCCCTGTTAACCCTATTCACAATTACCCCAATATCAAAGTTTTCTACTCTTTAAAGGTCAATAATGTTGCCATAAAAGAAACATCAACACATAAATGGAACATTATTGATATTTTAAACCATATACCATTAGATTGGATGAAGATAAAATTTTAATTAATTTTAAATAATTTAATAAAATGTTGTTTATTATAAAATATCATTAATCTCATTTTTAAAACTATTCATTTTCTTTGAATTTAAATTATTAAATATGATAATAAAATTAGAATATAAACCTTTAAAACATCCCTTATATGTTATTTTATTTAAAATATTCATGGAACACAATAATTCATCCAAATTATGTTACTTTTAATATTTTTAAAATAATTTATTTTATTTTTATATTAATTGAATAAATACGGTGTTAGTGTTGCATAAACATTTAAGGTGATTATTCAATAATTAAAAATTTAGAATAAATTAAAATGATAAAAAATTAATTTATATTTTAATTAAACATTTATAACCGAACATAACCTATATTTATTCTTATAAAAAATATTAGAGATATTAAATTCAAGAGAATGAAATTTTGTATCTATCATTTTATTAAAATAATATAAAGGTCACAATCAAAGAAAAATAGAACCAAGTGGCCATATTTTTAAGAATTGGATGAGAATAGTTGAACAAAACTTATCCAATATGATAAAGGAAATTGTTTGAGAAATTTTAAATCCTTATCCTAAAATTTTAATCCAGTTTTACCCGTTTTACCATCACCCATTTAAAAAATATTTACCAAGATTACTATTCATAATAAAAAAAAATTTACCAAATTTTATCTGCTCAATTCTAAATATATAATACATTTTAAAATATCCAATTCATATAAGTGAAAAAATTTAATTTGAAATTAACCCCACAAAATATGATGAAAAATAGTTGTCTAGAAAAAATGTTTTCTAATGTATAAAATATTTTTATACCAAAATAAAAAATAAAATTAATTACAATAACCTTAATTGGATTATTCACAATATAAATGAACTAATTTTACTTTTAAATTAATTTTAAAATAAAATATAACTTTTTAAATTCTTTAAATGAAAATACGATTTTCAATAAAAATTAGTATTTTTCACTATTAATCAAAATATCAAATTTTTTCAAAAAATTATAAAAAATTCACTCTAAGATGATTTTTACATGATGATTTTAAAATTTAAGTTCCCTTTTTTCAAATAAAGTTGCTAAAAATGGAAGAAATTAATTATATTATTTGCTCACAAAAAGTAATAAAAACTATTTTTGAGGAAAAATGTATTTTTAAAGCATATAACGACTTTACTAAAAATATGAACATATTTTTTTTAAAAATTGGTTATTCCTATTATTCCTTCAATTTAATGGATAGGTCACAATAGTGTACTATATTATGGTTTATTTAGACTTGGGTTTGTGTGTATCATAATCTATCAAAGAAATGAGATTTATTTAATGAGAAATATATCATAAAATACAAGGGTGTTACAACTAGTATTCTTAAAAGACCATTCCAAGGGTCCTTAAGAAGGGATTTAAAGGAGGCCTACTAAAGAAGAGGTAATAATATTACCCGACCTCTTATAATTTATTTATTCATCCACCCCATCTAAATTTATGGTATTCATCATAAAATAATAACTTCAATATCATCATTATACTAAAACGATATTATGATTATTTAATGACTATTATCCATCCTCTATTCCATAAAATGGAAGTAAAAGTGTCACTCTTGTGTATGTGTGGACTACCGTCTCTACATAGTGATACAATTCATTTTCTATCACCACATGGAGGGTTATTATGATGGGTTTAAAGTTTATATATATGATATTTATGAAATAATTATATTTCTATAATTATAATATCATATATACCTTATTACCTTACAATCCATTGGAAAATGATAACATCACTTGTGCGTACGTGTAGACTACCACCTCCATGAAGTGATATGATTTTTTTAATTTGTGATTTAATTGGATGGTGATAAGGATAAATTTAATGTATATATATGTTATTTATGATATAATTATGGTTCTTTAATGATAAAATGATATTTATCTTTTTTTCTTTTCATTAGAAAATGAAAACAATGTTCATGCACACGTACGACCTACCATATCCATAAAAAATGTAAATATATTTTTTATCTATACCTTTTATGGATGATTCTAAATATGTATATAATAAATATATATAATAATTATATCATAAATATAACTATATAAATTATGTAACTATGATCAAAGTATAAAGACCGTAATTTAAGAGTTGAAACTTCCATGAAAAACAAAATAGTTAACACTCATAAATGGAAATTTTAATAAGGAAGTATTAATAAAAGGGTGTTGGAATGCTATAATTGGACCATATATGATATTATAAGTATTTAAATGATTATAATATAGAATTTTAATAACTTTAAATTTATTATACAAAAAGTTAGAGTGATTTTGAATCAAGTATAACTTGAGGTAAGAGATTTATGTTTCAATATCATTTTAATCGAGATTTCTTATACTTGTATTTATATTGAAGGAAATTATATGATACTTTTTTGATAAATCCATTTCATTTTATTCTCCTCTATTTATCTATGAAATTTTAATTCCTCTCTTTGGTACTTAAAATGACTGGGAAAATGTTTTTAAGAAAAATAAAACGTTATCTCCTCTTTGGCTGAGAATATTTTTCTTCCATGTTCATGTTTTTTTAAAATATTTTCAAGAATATTTTTTTATTATCATAAGAATTATTAAATTCATTTTTAAACATGTTTTAATTTTTATAAAAATGTTTCAAAGGGATATTATTTTCTTTTTCTAAATGAGGTTGTTTTGAATTTTTACCAAAAATTTTAAATGAATCATTGTTTTAATGTACATGACATGAACAAAATTTCCCACCATCATGACCAATCATTGTTTTTAATCTTACTTTACAATTTTCCTGGGTTATTTTCAAATAAAATGTTTTTCTTAACGTTTTGGAAATTTTTAGATTATAAATAAGTGATTTCAAAATGAAAAGGGTATTTCCTCAAGAAATGTTACAGTGATCTTTTAAAGATATTTTTCATTTATGACATCATCCTTTAATGTTATTTTTGATTTTATGGGGATATGATATAATTATACCATCCTTATTCTTTCTTTGGGTGGTTTTTAATTATGATTATGAGATGTTTATGAAACCCATTTACTTTCCATGGGTTAAGTTATGATGATATAATGAATGCTTTATGATATTGTGTCATACATATGAATCAATTATGATTATGTAATGGGTGGAACTAGAATTATATATCCCTCCAATGAATTGGGTAAATATTATTCTTCTATAAACTCAAAGGGTAAACATGAGGTTATCCCAATCTTAAAAGAGGGTACACGAGAGGTTATCCCATGCCCGAAGTAGGTACACGAGTGGTTAGCACAAGCCTAACATTTTATGAATGTCGTGGTGGGTATCCTTGACATAAGATTTATATGATTATGATTATTCCACACATTATTACACACTTTTATGACATGATATTATGCCAATGTTATTTTATCAAGGCTTATGTTCTTTTATTCCTTTATGATTCTTGTCTTATGAACTGCCAAGATTGATACCATGAATCATGTTTATAACCTAAGAATTACTAGGTATGGGTTTTCAAAGGTTAATATCATGTTATCAAACCCTTATTCTCATGTTATATTTAAATTATCATTGATAACTACCTTTTTACCCTTACTGAGCATCTGAGCTCACCCTTTATTATGTTTTTTCCTTAGGATATGAAGAAAGCTTTTAAGTATGATGTGTCTATGAAGGGTGATAGTTATGTTGTACTAAGTGAGAGATTATGTAGATCATTTATGTATCTAAGTTTAAAAAAACTCTAAACCTTTATAGTTACGGAAAAGATCATAATTTTATGTAATGAATATTCATTAAATAATATATAATATTTATATATGAAAAATATGGGTCACTACAGTTGGTATCAGATCAAGGTTTAGTTAACATTTGGAGATTATGGTTAGAAAACTTTGGTGAAAACCCTAGGGATAAGTCTAAATATAGGATAATATCCTAATGTTGTGGTAAAGTAGATATAATATGGTCTTCCTAGAAAATACATCCCTATCTAGATACTAGGAAGTGGATACTATCATGACTCGTCCCCCAGGGCCCGTGTCGTGACTACCTCAAGCCCGCCTTCCATAGGAAAAGGGTTTATGACTAGCACCGAAAAGGCATATCCCTATAATGGGAAGGCATTTACTTTAAAATTGTAAAAACACACAAACCAATAACACAACAAGAAGCAACCACAAAGTAAACTGCTGGAGTAAAAAGTGTACTAAAAGTAAAGGGGCTGGAATACAAGCCCAACTGAAAAGTACAAGTACAAATGAAAAGAGAAAACAACTCCTGGATCATCTACTAAAGGTCCTACCTGAATGGTAGGTATAGATCAACTCCACAACACTCCACGTCAACCCGTATCCTCTATGTACTACCTGGTCTTGGCTCCCTCAAGTCTCAGCCCAGCTGATCGTCGTCTGCACAAGACACAACAAGGTGTGGGTGAAGCCCATGCATGGGTGAGTATAACAATACTCAGCAGGGACCCCGAGACCCCAGAAGGTCTCACAAAATTCCACAAAGCCAAACCAAAAAGCATGATCTCAATCACAAATCCCAAAGCAATGGACACAACTCAAACAGAGTCTCATCTCAAACCAGGTATTAGTGGAGCACAAAAGTACGGATGATTAGTCGAGAAACTAGACCATCTTATTCTGTCGAGAGGAACAACTGCTGACCATATGAAGTCCAAACCATACAAGATCGATAGGTACTAACCCCTGCAATAACCCACACAGGATCCGACCCGCTCGGAGTCGATAGGTACTAACCCCCGCAATGACTTACACAGAATCCGACCCACCCATAGTCGATAGGTACTAACCCCCACAATGACCCACAAAGGATCTAAACCACATAGTATCGGTATGTGATGACCCACACAAGATCGTTTAGTACTGACCCACACAGGATCTGACCCACACAGGATCTGACCCACACAGGATCGGTATGTTGTTGATCCATGACGGGCTGCTCTAAGGCTGGTCCTCGTCAGGTCATGAGGTGTTGATCCACACAGGGTCTCTAGGTACTGATTCACATAGGATCACTTAGTATTGATCAATATAGGATTTCTAGGTGCTGACCCACACATGATCGCTCGGTACTAATCTCCGTATGATCTGTCTCCAACCTCCGCCTCACTATAAGCCACTGGATTCCCGCTCATAGTACACTTGATTCTGGGAGAACCGCTCATCAATCCATCAGTAATATTTCAACTGGCATGAAGTCCCATGAAGAAGTAACTTGATGATCCGTCATGTCATAAGGTTCCCAACGCAAAAGACGATGCGTCAACCAGACACTCAGTCTGTAAGTTATTTTCATTTTAGTGCTGAGGGCCTAGTTGGATTTGGAGTCGATCCAACCTAGCCACAATCTATAATTATTAAAAACTCTCGTGGATTATTTCAAAAGGACCTCCTTGTCACCAGGGTCCTTATTCCAAAGACGGTGTGTCAATCGGACACCCGGTCTGTTAGTTACATCCCTTTCCGTGAAACGGGGGGTGATCGAACCTCAGTCCGACTTGACTCAGTCGGGCCTACCAGAATATGCCAAAGGGACTGCTTCCATAAAGGGATCCCAATTCCACTGATGACATTTCAAATAGACACTTGGTTTGTCAGTTACATGTGTTTATTTATCCGGGGACCTGTTGGGTCTGGGCCCGGTCCGATTCGGTCAGACCGGCCCGACGCAACGGGTCTCAGGCTCTACCTGACCCTGCCCAGGTCTGGCCTGCTTGGGTTGGCCTGGTTTGGTTCATGGGCCCAGGCCGCGGTTGTCTTGGCCCATCGGGTGGGGCTCGGCCCACCCGCGTTGGCCCGCTGGGCCGCGTGTCCGGCCCGTTCGACCAGCCCGCACCTGCACCGGTCGGCCAAAAGGCAGACCACCTTCTCTACTGGCCCTGAAGTTGTGGGGCTGTTTCACCCAGTTAGTGGGGCACTGCCCCACCGCATTATATGGTCGGCCGTTTGGCTGACCGGGTTCTGCCAACACGGCGCGGCGCGGGGCCGCGCTGCTTCTTCCTTCCGTAGCCTACTGGCCGCAGCTGCTTTGCACTGCCAGCGGTGCCTATGGGCGCCACCCTTGTCCCACATGACCGGCTTGGCCCGATCACCTTTGTCCACTGCGGTGTGCCATCGTGCTCCGCCTTCCACTGCTCATGACCTGTTTTGGGGGGTCTTCTCCGGCCACCGCCGACCGCCACCAATATGGAGCGCTGGTGGTTTCTTCCGTGGGTCATCGGATGTGCTTCGGTGTCCATTCTTGGTTTCGTTTGTGCCCATGACTCTTTCGTACTGCCGCCATCATAGCGTGACCCACTATTTCATGTTTCCATCAATTTGAAGAAACCCTCCCCAAAGAACGGATCATGAGCGAAGCGACGGAGTGTCCGAGCCTTTTTTGTTTGGCTCGCGACCTCCACGTCAATGTGATAACAAGCGAGAGAGGATTTAATTAATCAAAGAAAACTTCAAAATAATCCCCCTACTTGGAAGAGACGTTCACTAATGACGATCAACAGAACCCCCCTTCTTCATTGTCATTGGTTTGTGATTCGGTGGTACTCATCACCACTCACTGAAACCAGTCTCGTCCTCTAAGTGGTTGACATCGTGGTACTTTTCCAGAGCTTTATCGCTTGGTGAAGCTGTGCCAACACCCCTCGAGCTCTATATAAATAAGAGAGGGGGAGGGTGAGTAATGCAAATGGAATTAATGGGGTTTATTTAATTAAGAAACCTTCATAATTCCAACAGTGCGATTACTTGAATAAAGGGGAGTCAAGCCAATTAATGGCTTGAAGTGTCGTTGGTCCCGCCAACACTACTCATATGTTGGAGAAAAGAAAGATAAAATAATAATAAAATTGTTATTTTATTATTCTTTAAAAAGGTCCAAAAACTAGCTTCTTCTCTCAATAAACTTCGGTCAAAGTGAAGCCTCCCTTAAGTGAATCCCGACACTATGGATTCAATAGTGCTTTCGGATTTTTGATCCGAGCAACGAGTCAAAATACTGAAAACACCGCCCGCACGTTTATTGAACGTACCTAAAAAAAGTTTATAAAATTATTAATAGTCACCCTCGACCCGTGCCGGTCGAGGTTATGCTCTACCTAAGGGAAAAATGTCCCAACTAACTCAACGGTACTCTCATATTTTTAATCTGAGTTACTGTTTAGAAGTTATGGATTTTAACTATAAAATAATTGTTACTTAATTATTTTATTTACGGCCAAAAACTAACTTCCATAGTTAGCCCGTGCCGGCCAATTTTAGTATCTGCCTAAAGAAGTCATACCCTCATGAGATCAGCGGTGGTCTCATATTTTTAATCTAAGTCACCATTCATGAGTTATAATAATTTGAAAAATGAAATAACTTTATTTAATTATTTTATTTATGGTTATGCCATTTTTAGGTTTTCTCACTGGAGGCCTACGCCGACTAAACTTAAGTCGCACCTAGGGTAAACCCGCTATCCTGAACGCAATGGTTCCCTCAGATTTATGATATGGGAACCCCTTTAAGAGATATTACACTTTTTCAGGAAAACCACTCATGCGCGCTATTTTAAACTTAACATTTTTTGACAGATCATTCTGGGCACTCTGGGCCTCAGAATCACGCATAATTAGATTTTGCGGTCTCGAAATAATTCCATATAATAAAAAAAATTATACGGAAATTCAGGAATATTAAATTCTCCCCACCTTAGGTCTTTACGTCCCCAGAAGTGAAAACAAAGGAAAATCAAACAAATGAGGGTACTGAGCACGAATCTGAGCCTCCTGCTCCCATGTGCTCTCCTGAAGGTTCTCATGCTGTCACCTAACTCACACCAGAGGGATCGACCGTCCACAAAGGACTCACTCTTATCAATCCTCTATCTCCACCGGAGACTCTGTAAAAGTTTCCCTATCATCAAAGTACAACTCGCCCTATTCGATAACATGCGACGGATCATGAACACATCTTCTCAGCTGCGACACATGAAAAACATTATGCACCCGGTGCATCTGTGGGGGAAGAGATAGATGGTATGCCACCTCGTCCACTCTGTTGAGAATCTAGAAAGGCCTGATGAACCTCAGAGATAGATTTATTCCCCGACCAAACCTCCACAATACTCATCGGGGTGAGACCCTTAGGAAGACATGATCTACCTCCTCAGACTCCAAGGGTCTCCATCCCCTGTCGACATAAGACTTCTACTGGATCTGTGTAGTCTTCACTTGCTGACAAGTGAGGCATCATGATACAAACTCTGCCACTACTTCCTTCATCATTGGCCACTAGTACTGATGCCAGAGGTCCTGGTACATCTTCTCCATTCCATGATGTACCGTTAAAGGGGATGTATGGAACTCCCTTAACACCTATTCCCGAAGTGTCACTGGTACCATGATGCATCCTCTTAAGAGAACGATGTGATCCCCACCTTCATAAAATCATTCAGGAGACCATCTTGAGGATAACTGAGCACGTCAGGCCTCATAGTCAAAGTCCCTAAGCTGTGCCTCCCGAACTCATTGAAGAATTGGGAGAGTGACAGTCATAGACTAGAGGTAAGCTTCTCCATCTTTAACCATGAAGGATATCCATAGCACGACTAGATACTCTGATACCTCACTCAGCAGCTATAAACCAGACCTCCTGCTGAGTGTGTAAGAACCCGGTTCTTAGTTTTGAGGTATGGGTTTCTTCTTTTTCTCCTTTCCTTAAGTATTTTTGAGAAAATAAAAGAAATGGGGAAAATCCAAAAATTTGGGACTACACGCCGTGTACTTTTCCACACGCCGTGTACTTTTGGCCGTGTGGGATGAGTACACAAGGTGTGAAGCCATGTCGGCGATGAAAGGTGTAAAAACCAACTACACGCCGTGTAGTGGGTATTTAAATGCCGTGTAGTCAGTCGGCAGGTGAATAGTAAGGCGGTGGAAGTAGCCGCCAGCTGCGCGACAGTACATTCTATGTAGTTAGGAATACACGCCGTGTACTCATGTTAATAGATGAACAGTGCGGCAGTGCCGCCAAAGGAACATTTAAATGAAAAAGTACACACCGTGTACTTGAGAGTACATGCCGTGTAGTCTGTTTTTTCAGATTAAAATAGGAAGTATCCTCCTCATTTGGTAGGGGAGGCATTTGAGCCATTTTTGATCCGAAGGAGGAGGCTGGAGCTTTGGAGATCCGTTGATCGCGAACCGGGAATCCGAATCTGCTTCCATCATCACATTGGAACCGCACGGGTAAGATCTACCTTCATCTTGAGTGGTTCTTTCCGTTTATTCCTCTAAGGGAAGTTATTTAAGTTTGAATGGGTTTTCTTCTACGTCAGATCTACTTTGTTCTTGGATGTTTCAGAAGGCGTTGTTCGGGTATACCATTCTTCGGTGTTTAAGGTAGATTTCTTAGTGTTTGAATTTCCAACTACTGTGCGTTTTGTGTACCATTGAGCCACGAACCCATGTTGGGGTGTCGTGAGGCTGAGGCCATGGCTATTTTAAATACCTAGAAATGTATAGGTGATTAAATATGATAATAAACTGTTGTTTGAGATCGTTTCTTAGATCCAGGACCACCCCGGGGGTGTGTTCCTCTGTTTATCCGTTTGGCTAGGATACCCGAGGGTATGCCATTGAAATAATGTTTGTTAAATTTCCTTGAGAGAAATTGTATGTGAATTGTTTATTTACATGTTGGGCTCATCTTGGTTACTTGTGGATGAGGGCAGTGTTTTACTATAACCTGAGGGAATGACTGTATTAGCCCGAGGGAAACGTTCTATTTTTCTTGAGGGAAACATTTCGTATGCCTGAGGGCAGTGAATTCTGTGCCTGAGGAAGGCACTTTGTATGCCTGAAGGCAATATCTATTATGCCTGAGGGAAAGATTATGATTACCTGAGGGTAAGGGTTGCGTGTCTAAGGACACTGACTGACTGTTTACACAGAAATACACTGTGGTGATTTCCTTTTACTAAATGGTTGAATGAATAATAAAATGTAAATATAACTAGTAAAGTTAGTTACTTTTGAGTACTGCTTAGTTTATTGCATTTTACTTTTGCACACTGTTGTTGCATGTTTACACATAGTTGGGCACGAGCCTTTGGTGGGTGCCTACTGAGATTATTTCTCACACCCTGTTTGGGTCATGATTTTCAGCCCAAACAGATTACGTTTCTACATGTGTGGATAAGGGAAAGGGTCCCTATACAGGTACTTGATTGCTGCTGAGGAGCAGGGGAGCATGGGACCAGGCTTAGGCTCATGATGCTACCGACTGTTTTGTTTTGTTTTGCTATACTCTGTATTGTATTGTACTGCTGTGTAACATGTTTTGGATATTTTCTTAGAACTTGAGACATGTTGCATCATATCTATATATCTGGTTGCTTATCTTTTACTATAGTTGTTATATTAAATGTGTATGGTTTATTGCTTCCACTGTTGTTGTATGTTTTTATTATTCCGCTACTCTAAACTTTGACAAATGAGGGCATAGTTTCCCCACTATTAGACCTAGGCCCTCACTGCTAGTCAACAGCCTCTGGCTTTTAGGGAAATGCGATTGAGGTGACGTGCTGAACCGGGTTCAGGGCACCCGTTGAGTGGCACCCAGAACCGGGACGTTACAAAGTGGTATCAGAGGCGGTTCTTTTCTTTGACTTACTATTTGGATTCATAGTCAGGGATAGGACAAAAGCGGTAGTTGGTAATAATTTGTGCCCGAGCGTAGCTAACCCATGTACAAGGAAAATACAGTCTACCTCGGTTATTGCAATTTTACTGATTTTTCAAGTTTTTCAGTTGATTTGATTTCACCATTGGGTGACGCACTTGCATTGTGCTATTTATCTTTTATTCATGGGTTATATTTAGTTGAAACCCGATGAGATGAGGGTATTCTATCTCACACATCATTTATGCACATTCTAGAAATCACATGCCATGCATAGTTCCATGCCATGTAGGCACATTAGAAATTTCATGCTGTTGTGATAGTTGTGGTGCTAGAGAAGCATGCTGTTGTGATAGCTGCTTGATAAATACTTGCTATGTGATAGGGTATTTTCATGTGAGCCGGTTTATAGAATGGACGCCAAACTTTTGTTTTTGGGGAGTATGGGCCCCCATTTACCGGAATTTGGTGTATCATTGACTGTTTATTTTGTTATAACATAGATAAGATGTCAAACTTTGATTCGTGGGGAGTACGGGCCCTCACGGATCGGAATTTGAGACTTAGGTGTTGTTTTGTAGTTTTTCTGGGTTTTGGAGAAGTTTCTGAGGCATACTATCTAGAAACCCAATATACACTCCATGTAGTACCTTAAACACGTCATGTATGTCCTTCTGTTCGAGAAGAAAAGTAAACTTTTTGAGTACACGCCGTGTACCCAGAGTACACACCGTGTACCCAGAGTACACGCCGTGTAGTCTCTTCCCGTGTCACAAACCGTGTGGGCGACGACACGAGGAAGGGAAATGCTTGGGGTGAACATGCCGTGTACCGTATATACACGATATGTAGTGTTGACCTAGAGACCGCCTTTGTAACTAACAAACACAGACGAAGGAGACCTTAAAATATACACACTATGTCCACTGTGGAACACGCCGTGTAGTCTGACCTGGGATCTGGCCGTGTAACTAAAAAAACAAGTCGGTGTAATCCTTTCATGTACACGCCGTGTGTATACTGAACACGCCGTGTAGTTGGAGCCATGTATCCGACCGTGTAACTAACAACACGGGTCGGCGGAGCTTGTCTAGTACACGCCGTGTACCTGTGGGACACGCCGTGTAGTCTTGTCCGAGGACAAACCGTGTGGAGTTAGCCATGTGGCTGGGAAGACGGAGTGGTGTACATGCCGTGTATGGGTGTAACATGCCATGTAGTCTCAAGCCGAGTAGTCGGCCGTGTCACAAATGACATGGGTAGTTGGAATTTGACACCATACACGCCGTGTGGATTATATACATGCCGTGTAGTTTTGTTCAATGGGAGCTGTGTAGAAGGACCCGGGCAGGGGAAGAAAAGTTAAGTACACTCCGTGTAGTCAGTATACATGCCGTGTAGTCTTGTTTTCCAAATCTTAAATGCCTTCTTCCTCCTGTTCCCCCTTTTGGTCCCTTCGTTTCCAGTTTTGATAATGTGGGTCTAAGGTGTGCATTTGATCTTGTAGAGTCATGCCTCCGAGAAAACCACACGTTGTTCACCAAGAGAGTGGCAATGATTATACTCCAGAGATGGTGGGCCATGGGATACCAGTGGATCCTCCAGCAGAGCCAGATGCGGTGCTAGCTGTTATACCGAACATAGGCGCGGAGGTGCAGTTCCATGAAGGCTTTATGCAGTTCATGCAGACCTTTCAGGGAGCACCGCCGGCTGCCACATCTATGGATGAGCTGACTCGTATCTTCTATCAGCAGCATCCGCCTACGTTTTTAGGGTATGGCAGACCACAGGCTGTGGAGTATTGGTTGGGGTCTATGCAGACTATTTTCGAGCATCTAGATACGCCTCCAGGGCGGAGGGTCAAGCTCGCGATGTATATGTTACGTGATTCCAGCAAGAGGTGGTAGAATGTTACCACCCAGTCCGAGCATCAAAGAGACATGGCGTGGGAATATTTTCAGGTAGTCTTCTATGAATTATTCTTTCTGGAGACAATGAGGGTAGATAGGGCTCGAGAGTTCATGAATCTGCAGTAGGGCGCCATTTCGGCGATGGATTATTCTGCTTGTTTCACCGAGATTCATCGTTTTTCACCCGTTCTAGTGGGCGATGAGATGATGAGAGCCAGACACTTTGAGGATGGTCTTCGATATGACATCCGAGAACTAGTGAATGTTTTTAGGTTGACTTTAGTACATGCTATTGTGAACCAGGCACTGATTACAGAGAGGAACCAGCGGGAAGCTAGTGGTGTGGGCTAGGGCGGTTCAACACCAGTTTCTAGTACTATTTCTACCGGTAAGAGGAAGAGACAGATAGACTTATCTCAGGGTGGCAGTACCAGCCAGAAGGATGTTTTAGGTGGTCAGGTTAGGTGCTACCAGTGTGGTAAATAGGGGAAAAAGAGACCACAGTGTCCACGTGATCCAGTGGAGTGTCGAGCTTGCGACAAGATGGGTTATCTGTAGTGATTTTTCAGGGTGTTTCCACCAGTGGTTAGTGAGAGGGGTTCTGTGCAGACTCCGTGTGCGGGAGCAGGACCAGCAGCTTCTTACCAGTTGGGGAATTGGAATATGTTAGGGCATGTAGGCAGGGATAGTGGTCATGGCCGTGGTAGCCAAACACCAGGATCTCAGAGGCAGCAGGGTGGGACAGCTCAGGGTAACCAGGCTGTGTCGCAGGGCCGCGACACTGGGCAGGCATATGTAGTGCAACAGACCCAGTAGGAGCAGGATACTGGACCTTCTATAGTCAAAGGTAATATTCTAGTAGCTTTTGTCTTATCTTCAGTACTTTTTGACATGGGTTCTACACATATTTTCATATCTGTACCCGTTGTGGAGAGTCTTGGGCTCTGTGTTTCTTCTTCTTCTTCTGTTTTTATGACACTAGACACTCCGTTGGGAACTCGAACGACATGTGTGCATCCGTTTAAGGAGTGTCCCCTTGAGGTTGGTGGGTGTCACTTTCTATGGGACCTTTATGTCTTGGAGATGACGAGATATGATGTCATTCTCGGGATGGACTGGTTGGTTCCCTTTCGAGCCTTTGTAGACTGCTATCGTCGCAGGGTGAGTTTCACGTCACCAGAGGGCGGAGAGTTTCTATACAAGGGTGAGTGGGATGTTCAGGTGAGTCGAGATGGACCAGAGCATCATGGGCATGGTAGAGTTACAGCCCAGATTGTGAGTTTATATCTGGATGATCAGGGGACTTGTCAGACATATTTCCCTCCAGTGGTTGATCATTTCAGGGATGTCTTCCCGAACGACTTTTCAGGTCTACCTCCGGAGCGTGAGGTGGATTTCTCTATTGATCTTGTGCCAGGAGCAGCACCGATGTCCATTCCTCCTTATAGGATGTCTACACCAGAATTGCAGGAGCTCAAGAGGCAGTTAGAGGAGTTACAGGTAAAGGGTTTCATCCGACCCAGTACTTCTCCTTGGGGTTCGCCGGTCCTTTTTGCAAAGAAGGCGGACGGTACCCTCAGACTCTGTGTGGATTATGAGAAGCTGAACCAGTTGACGGTTAAGAACTGATATCCCTTACCGAGGATTGATGATCTTTTTGACTAACTTCGTGGAGCACGAGTGTTATCGAAGATTGACTTGAGATCCGGATATCATTATCTGTGCGTGAGACCATCGGATATACCGCTTACAGCTTTTTAGAGTAGATATGGTCTGTACGAGTACTTGGTTATGCCGTTCGGACTCACGAACGCACCAGCAGTTTTTATGGCTCTAATCAATCGTGTGTTCCATCCTTATTTGGATTCTTTCGTGGTAGTATTCGTGGACGACATCTTGGTGTACTCTCACACTCGACACGACCATGCTACCCATCTTGAGATCGTATTGAGTACACTGAGAGAGCATCTTATATATGCTAAGCTCTCAAAGTGCCACTTTTGGATGAAAAAGATTCACTTCCTGGGTCATATCATCTTAGAGGCAGGAGTTACAATAGACCCAAAGAAGGTGAGAGTAGTAGTTTCCTAGGAGCAGCCTAAGAACGTGTTTGAGATACAGAGTTTCTTGGGGCTAGCTGGTTACTACCGACGCTTCATACAGAACTTCTCCTTCTTAGCAGCACCGTTGACGAGTTTGACTAAGAAGAGTGTGAAGTTCGTTTGGTCAGAAGCTTGCGAGACAGCCTTTTAGGACCTGAAAGGAAGGTTGACATCAGCACCAATCCTGATACTCCCAGAGCAGGGAAAGAGCTATATAGTTTACTGTGATGCATTAGGTATTAGGCTAGGATCAATGTTGATGCAGGGCGATCGAGTTGTTGCGTACGGTTCTCGGCAGTTGATGCCACATGAGAATAATTACTCGACGCATGATCTCGAGTTGGCTGCTGTTGTTCATGCGTTGCGTTGTTGGAGGATGAGACAACTATCTGATTCGGAAGGCCTAGTTCTACGGGAGTCGGTGGAAAGTGAGGACCCTCCTCCTGGATGGACGATAGGCAATGACAAGGTACTAAGTTTCTATGGACGAGTATGGGTTCCAAGGGATATACGCGAGGAGATGATGTAGGAGTTTCATGCTTCAGCTTGGGCAGTTCATCTCGGGGTTACCAAGATGTACCGTGACTTGAGACGTCAGTATTGGTAGCCGGGTATGAAGAGTGAGATAGCTGGTTTTTTTACGAGGTGTTCCACCTGTAAGTAGGTGAAGGTGGAGCATCAAAGTCCAGCCAGACTGTTATAGAAGTTACCCATCCCGGAGTGGAAATGGGATGATGTCGCGATGGACTTCGTGACTGGATTTATGAGGTCACCTCGAGGCAATGATGCCGCGTTGGTTGTTGTGGATAGACTCATGAAGGTAGCTCACTTTTTTCTGATCAAGGAGACCTTCGGTGTTGACGAACTCAGAAAGTTGTATATCCGAGAGGTCGTACGTCTTCATGGGGTCCCTCGTTCTATTGTTTCAGATAGAGACGCCCGTTTTATGTCTCATTTCTGGAAAAGTTTTCAGAGGGTACTAGGTACACAGGTGATTATGAGCACAACTTACCACCCTTAGACCGATGGCCATTCGGAGCGTACGATATAGGTTCTTGAGGGCATGTTGTGTGCATTCATCCTAGAATTTGGTGGCTCTTGGGAGAGGCATATACCCTTAATCGAGTTTTCCTATAATAATAGTTTTCAGGAAACTATTGAGATGGAACCTTATGAGGCTTTATATGATAGGCCATGCTGATCACCTTTGTGCTGATTAGAGGCAGGTGAGGTAGCTTTACTGGGACCACATCTCGTGTAGGAGACATCAGAGCAGGTCCAGTTGATTCAGAAGCGGATGGCTACCACACATTCTTGTCAGAAATCTTATGCTGATCGCCGTAGACAACCTTTGGAGTTTGTGGTCGGGGATCAGGTTTTCTTGCGTGTTTCGCTGAGGTTGGGACACAGAAGGATCAAGAGACAGGGTAAACTTTCACTGAGGTATGTGGGGCCATTTGATATTCTGGAGAGAGTCGGGCTGGTTTCTTATCGGTTGTAGTTACCACAGAGGTACCGAGCCATGCATGATGTCTTCCATGTATCTCAGTTGCGCCACTATCATTCAGACCCGTCTCACGTCTTTCAGTCCTAGGAGGTTGAGCTTCATGAAGATGCGTCCTTTGAGAAGCATCCGATTCGTATCATGGATAGGAGCACTAAGGTTCTCCGAGGCCGGTCAGTTCCTCTCGTACGGGTTCTATGACAGCATGGCCGAGTGAAGGACGAAACCTGGGAGTGGGAGACTGACATACGTGCTCAGTGGCTAGAGTTGTTCATGGCTATGTCTTCACCACCCTTGGAAGGGCAATTCGGGGATGAATTGCTTTAAGGGGGGAAGTTTGTAAGAACCCGGTTCATAGTTCTGAGGTATGGGTTTCTTCTTTTTCTCCTTTCCTTAAGTGTTTTTGAGAAAATAAAATAAATGGGGAAAATCCTAAAATTTGGGACTACATGCCGTGTACTTTTGTTCGTGTGGGATGAGTACATGAGGTGTGTAGCCATGTCGGCGATGAAAGGTGTAAAAAACAAATACACGCCGCGTAGTGGGTATTTACACGTCGTGTAGTCAGTTGGCAGGTGAATAGTAAGGCGGTGGAAGTAGCCGCCAGCTGCGCGACAGTACACGCCGTGTAGTCAGGAATACACGCCGTGTACTCATGTCGACAGATGAACAGTGCGGCAGTGCCGCCAAAAGAACGGTTAAATGAAAAAGTACACGCCGTGTACTTGAGAGTACATGACGTGTAGTCTGTTTTTTCGGCTTAAAACTGGTAGTAGCCTCCTCATTTGGTAGGGGAGGCATTTGAGCCGTTTTGGAGCTGAAGGAGGAGGCTAGAGCTTTGGAGATCCGTTGATTGTGAAATGGGAATCCGAATCCGCTTCCGTCGATCACGTTGAAACCACACGGGTAAGAGATACCTTCATCTTGAGTGGTTCTTGCCAATTATTCCTCTAAGGGAAGTTATTTGAGTTTGAATGGGTTTTCTTCTACATCAGATCTACGTCGTTCTTGGGCGTTTCAGAAGGCATCGTTCGGGTATACCGTTCTTTGGTGTTTAAGGTAGGTGGCTTAGTGTTTGAATTTCCAACTACTATGCGTTTTGTATACCGTTGAGCCACTAACCCATGTTGGGGTGTCATGAGGCTGAGGCCGTGGCTATTTTAAATACCTAGAAATGTATAGGTGATTAAATATGATAATAAACTATTGTTTGGGATCGTTGCTTGGATCCAGGACCACCCCAGGGGTGTGTTCCTCTGTTTAGCCGTTTGGCCAGGATACCCGAGGGTATTTCATTGAAATAATGTTTGTTAAATTGCCTTGATAGGAATTGTATGTGAATTGTTTATTTACATGTTGGGCTCAGCCCGGTTACTTGTGCCTGAGGGCGGTGTTTTACTATAGCCTGAGGCCATGACTGTATTAGCCCGAGGGCAATGCTCTATTTCACCTGAGGGAAACCTTTCATATGCCTGAGGGCAGTGACTTCTGTGCCTGAGGGTGACACTTCGTACGCCTGAGGAAAATATCTGTTATGCATGAGGGAAAGATTTTGATTACCTGAGGGTAAGGGTTGCATGTCTGAGGACACTGACTGACTGTTTACATAGAAATACACTGTGGTGATTTACTTTTACTAAATGCTTGAATGAATAATAAAATGGAAATATAACTGGTAAAGTTAGTTACTTTTGAGTAATGCTTAGTTTATTGCATTTTACTTTTTCACACTGTTGTTGCATGTTTACACACAGTTGGGCACGGGCCTTTGGTGGGTGCCTACTGATATTATTTCTCACACCCTGTTTGGGTCATGATTTTCGGCCCAAATAGATTACATTTCTGCAGGTGTGGATAAGGGCAAGGGTCCTTATACAGGTACTTGATTGCTGCTGAGGAGCAGGGGAGCATGGGACCAGGCTTAGGCTCATGATGCTACCAGCTATTTTGTTTTGTTTTGATATACTCTGTATTGTATTGTACTGTTGTGTAACATGTTCTGGCTGTTTTCTTAGAACTTGAGACATGTTGCATCATATCTATATATCTGGTTGGTTATATTTTACTGCAGTTGTTATATTAAATGTGTATGGTTTACTGCTTCCGCTATTGTTGTATGTTTTATTATTCCGCTACGCTACACTTTGACAAATGAGGGCATTGTTTCCCCACTATCAGACCTGGGACCTCATTGCTAGTCGGAAGCCTCTGGCGTTTGGGGAAATGCGCTTGAGGTTACATGGCGAACCGAGTTTGGGGCACCCGTTCAGTGGCACCCAGAACCGGGACGTTACAGAGTGCGTCTGCTACCACGTTCTCCTTCCCAGAAGTATAGACTATCTCAAAGTCATAGTCCTGAAGAAACTCTATCCATCATCGCTATCTTAGGTTCAAGTCCTTCTATGAGAAGATATACCTGAGACTTTTGTGATCAGAGTAAACAGTAAACCCTTCACCCATCAAGTAGTGCCGCCACATATTTAGCACAAATACCACTCTTGGTAACTCCAGGTCATGGGTAGCGTAGTTCTGCTTGTACCGTATCAAATGCCTTGAGATGTAGGCGATCACTTCCCACTCCTGCATTAGGAAAAAATCTAGTCCGGTCCCTGATGCGCCGCAGTCTCCCTCTTCTGGTGGCCTCAAGATTGGGGCACTCGTTAGTCTCTGTCTCAGCTCCTGAAAGATCTGCTGACACTTCTCCGTCCATAGGAAAGGCTACCCCTTCTTCTTTAAAGCTGACAAGGGTTCCACTACCCTGGAAAAGTCTAGTACAAATCTCCGGTATTACCCAGCCCAAGAATAAGTCCCTCTCCCTTTGGGGAGGTGATCCTAGAAACATATTTTGAAAAGATGTCCCCACACTCTGCCACTACTGTTGGGAACTCAAAACTCAAAACTCCTGCTACCACGAGGGTAAGGCTGGCCAACTCAAGAGTGATCAGCTACACCCTCCTATGTATGAGTTTATCTGTACTGCCTGGGTTTCCCTTTTTTTTCATCGACCAAGGAAAACCCCATTCCAACGCTGTAGATATACTACATACTTTTTACCTAAAATAGTCAATCTGAGTATGAACTGTGGATGTCTAGTCCATACCCAAACTAACATCGTAAGGCCTTGACACTGCCACCAAGAGGTTCCAACCGAAACTTTTTCCTTAAGGGTCAGATCACACCGCCAACATAAGTGTGATTATCGAGTCTCCAGACGTAAGGGTCAAGTCATCAGTTTAATTATAAACTCTAGGTTTGAACAAGATTCATGGCAAGAATGAATGATTGGTACCTACGTCTATTAATATGATGGCTAATAGTAGACACAGATTGTACCTCAAATCATTCCTGGAGCCCTTTGGGTTACACTCCTTAACCTCTTGCAGTTACTCCCTTCCCCTGTCCTCCAGCTCCCTGAGCCTGTTGGGGACCACATTGGGGGGGGGGGGTGGTTGTAACATGTCAAAATGTATACCACCTCATGCTGCTCTCTTAGCTCCACTTTTACGTCTGTTTCCCTGCAGATTCATTTGTTCCTATCACTTCGTCTTCCCAAAACATTTTACATGCCCAAGTCTCTGAGACTGGCGTCAGTTTCCTACTTTCCCACTGCTAACATCCACTGGCTGTATCTACTAAGCCAAAGAACATTCAACCACAAAGGTTCTCTCTATCACCATAACATAAGTAGGAATGCATAGAGGAATAATGTTGGCTCAAATGTCAATAAAAACACCTCGTTCAGAGGTTCGACCCCTGAATTACTGACTGTACTGTATTCATCGAGTACCTGGGATGGTCGGTATGCCTCGATGAATACTAAAATACTGACATGTCATCCTGCTAAAGCTGTAGAAGCTCTAGGGAACGCTCATCCCTTAGATTTTTATGGAAAGAGACCCCCTTCTCTGAGGAATGTTCTCAATCTTGTCTATAGAAAAGTCACCTATTCACAAGATCAGGGTAATCTAAACCCTGTCATAGTTCTGCTGAGCCATGTAGAAGGATCTCTACCAGGACCGCCATCTGATAGAATGGTTCCCTGGCTAGATGGAAACTCAGCCACCTCCTCAAGCCAGTCCTTAGCCTCCTGTGAGTTGGGATCACCTCAGAACCCAAGGGGTATCTAATGCTGAAATAGGTGTAAGTCACTTAGCCTACATGTGTCCTCTACCGGTACCACTGGTTGTAACTACTAACCAATGGGTAGTGATATAGCTAGCACACTACTTGAAGGTACCATCCCAGGCAATGATCCATGTACTAAAGCTTCTTCACCCTCCAGACCATCCTCATGGTCACACACTGGAAAAGACTAGTATCTAGGATCACCATCTGCTATACTGGTATCTCAACTAGGTATAAAACTCTAGCCACAGCCTCCAGCCAGTCCTCAGCTACCTGGGAATCTGTCTTGCCTCGAAACCTCAGAGGCCTCTACCGTTGGAACTCATGCAATGTGCTCAATCAGTGTGCACCATCTTCCAGTGCGGCTAGTGGTAACTTCTTCCCAATGGGTGGTGGTGCTACTGGTACACCACCCGAAGGTGCCAACACAGTAAGAGGGCCCTGCACCGGATCCTCATCGCTCGGTGGGCCGTCATCGTGTAATCCCTCAGGAATCCTAGATGGCTATCTCCATGGAGGAATCTTAAAAGAGAATCAATATTAACCATGATCAAAAGGTTATACCTGGTGATCTGACTCAAAAGAGATCAAAGTAAAACATTTCCAAAATACACGCAATCAGTGTTTTTGTACACCGAGTCGGAAATCAGAATTCAGGGTCCTGGTGCATGGATACGTCGGTCACCGCACCAACACTGGGCTCCTCGAACTGAAAACCACACTCAAAACACTTAACAATATTGCTTCATTGGAAAGATCAGAGTCCTAATTCTTTAGTAGAACCGACTCCTCTGATACCACTTTGTCACGACCCGTCCCTCGAGGCTCATGCCGTGACTACCCGAAGCCCTCCTTCCGTAGGCTAGGGGTTGGCGACTAATACCGAAAAGACATATCCCTATAACGGGAACACATTGCTTTTAAACCTGTACAAACATAGAAACTAAGAACATAACAATAAGCAACCATGAAGTAAACTGCTATAGTAAAAAGTGTACAAAAAGTAAAGGGGCCGGAATACACGCCCAACTAAAAAGTACAAGTACAACTGAAAAGAGAAAACAACTCCTGGATCATCCACTAAGGATCCTACCTGAAGGTTAGGTATAGATCGTCTCCACGGCACTCCACGTCAACCCGTTTCCTCCATGTACCGCTTGGTCCTGGCTCCCTCAAGTCTCAGCCCAGCTGCTCATTGTCTACACAAGACACAATAAGGTGTGGGCCAAGCCCGTGCAGAGGTGAGTATAACAATACTCAGTAGAGACCCTGAGACCCCTGAAGGTCTCACAGAATTCTACAAAGGCAAACCACAAAGCATGATCTCAATCAAAAATCACAAAGAAATAGACATAACTCAAATATAGTCTCAGATCAAACCAAGTATTAGTAAATCATAGAAGTACATATGATTAGTCGAGAAGATAAATCATCTTATTCTGTCAGGAGGCACTACTGCTGACCATACAGAGTCTGACCTACACAGGATCGATAGGTACTAACCCCCACAATGACCCACACAGGATCTGACCCACAAATGATCGGTATGCGCTAACCCACATAGGATCGTTGAGCGCTGACCCACACAGGATCTGACCCACACAGGATTGGTATGTCACTGATCCACGACATGCCTCTCTAAGGATGATCCTCTTCGGGTCACGAGGTGCTGATCCACACAGGGTCTATAGGTTATGATCCACACAGGATCACTTGGTGCTAATCCAAATAATATCGCTTGGTGATGACCCACACAGGATCGCTTGGTACTAACCTCCGTATGATCTGTCTCCAACCTCCACCTTACTGTCAGCCATTGGATTCCTGCTCATAGTACGCTTGATTCTGGGAGAACCGATCCTCAAGCCATCAGTCATATTTCAACCAGCACAAAGTCCCACTAATAAGTAACCCGATTATCCATCATGTCATAAGGGTCCCAATGCAAAAGACGGTGCGTCAACTAGACGCTTGGACTGTAAGTTATTGATATTTTAGTGTCGAGGGCCCGATTGGATTTGGAGTCAATCCAACCTGGCCGTACTCTAACATTATCCAAAACTCCCATGGAGTATTTCAAAAGGACCACCTTGTCACTAGGGTCCTTATTCCATAGACGGTTCATCAATCATACACCCGCTATGTTAGTTACATCCCTTTCTGTGAAATGGGGGGTGATCGCATCTCGGTCTCGCCCAGCTCAGTCACCCCCCAGAATATGCTAAAGGGACTGCTTCCCTGAAGGGATCCCAACTCCACTGACGGCGTGTAAAACAAACACTTGGTTTGTCAGTTACATGCATTTATTTATCCGAGGACCTATTCGGTCTTGGCCCGGTCTGACTCGGTCTGGCCATCCTGACGCAATGGATCCCGGGGTCTACCTAACCCTACTCGGGTCCGACCTGTTAAGGTTCGGCCCGATTCACTAGGTCCAGCCCACTTGGGTCAGCCCAGTTTGGTTCTCGGGCCCGGGTCACGATTGGCCTGGCCCACTGGGTGGAGCCCGGCCCACCCGCACTGGCCCGCTGGGCCGCGGGTCCAGCCCGTTGGGCCAACTTGCACCCAGACCGGTCTACCAGAAGGTGGACCGCCTTCTATGCTGGACCCGCGGTTGCAAGACCGTTTCTCCCAGCCGGTGGGGTGCTGCCCCACCGCATTAAACAGTTGGCCGCTTGGCTGACCGGATTCCGCCAACGCGGCATGGCGTGGGGCTGTGCTGCTCCTTCCTACCACGGGCCACTGGCCGAGGCTGCTTTGGGCCGCCGCCGGCACCTGCGGGTATCTCCCTTGTCCCACGAGGCCGGCTCGGGACGGCTTCCTTCGGCCACCGTGGCGTGCCGTTGCATGCCGTCTTCCACCACCTGCGGCCAGTTGTCGCGGGTCTTCTCCGGCCGCCGCCGGCCGCCGCCGACATAGTGCACCAACGGTTTCTTCCGTGGGTCACCTGACGTGCTCCGATGTCCGTTCTTGGTGTCGTCTGCACCTACGGATCTCCTGCGTTGCCGCCGTCATAGCATGGCCCGCTATTTCGTGTTTCCATCAATCTAAGGAAACCATCCCCAAAGAACGGAGCATGAGCGAAGCGTCAGAGGGTCCGAGCCTTGTTCATTTAGACCATTCCCTCTGCATTAATGTGATAGCAAGCGAGAGAGGACTTAATTCATCAAAGACAACTTCAAAATAAACCCCCTACCTAAAAGAGACGTTCGCTGACGACGATTGATAGACCCCCCCCTTCGTCGTTGTCATCGGTTCATGATTCAGTGGTGCTCGTCACCAGTCACTGAAACTGGTCTCATCCTCCAAGTGGTTGGCATCGTGTTACTTTTCTATAGCTTTGTCGCTTGGTGAAGCCATGCCAACACTCCCCCTGAGCTCTATATAAATAGGAGAGTGGGAGAGTGAGTAACGCACATGGAATTAATGTGGTTCATTTAATTAAGGAACCTTCCTAATTCCAATGGTGTGGTTACAAGAATAAAGGGGAGTCAAGACATTTAATGGCTTGACGTGTCTTTGGTCCTGCCAATGCCGCTCATCCATTGGAGAAAAGAAAGATAAAATAACAATAAAATTGTTATTTTATTATTCTTTAAAAAGGTCCAAAAACTAACTTCTTCTCCTAAAAAAGTACGGTCGAAGTAAAGCCTCCCTTAATCAAATCCCGGAGCTGCAGATTCAACGGTGCTCTTAGATTTTCAATCCGAGCAACGAGTCAAAATATAGAAAACGCCACCCATGCGTTTACTGAACGTACCAGAAAAAAAAAGTTCAGAAAATTATTAACAGTCACCCTTTACCTACGCCGATCGAGGTTAGGCTTTTCCTAATGGAAACACGTCCTAAAAAACTCAACGATACTCTCGTATTTTCAATCTGAGTTACCGTTTAGAAGTTATGGATTTTAATAATAAAATAATTGTTACTTAATTATTTTATATACGGCCAAAAACTAACTTCCATAGTTGGCCCGCACTGACCAATGTTAGTATCTTCCTAAAGAAAGAATACCCTCATGAGCTCAGCGGTGGTCTTAGATTTTTAGTATGAGTCACCGTTCATGAGTTATAAGCATTTGAAAAATAAAATAACTTTATTTAATTATTTTATTTACAGTTATGCCATTTTTGGGTTTTCTCACCGGAGGCCTACGCCGACTAAACTTAAGTCATGCCTAGGGTAAACCTGCTATCATGAACACAACAGTGCCATCAGATTTATGATCTGGGCACCCGTTTAAGAGTTATTCCACTTTTTCAGGAAAACCATTCACGAGTGCTATTTTAAACTTAACATTTTTCGACGGATCATTCTGGGTACTCTGGGCCTCGGAATCATGCGCTGTCAGATTTCATAGTCTCAAAATAATTTCATATAATAAAAAAAATTATACAAAAATTCCGGGACATTACAGATATGATTGTAACACAGATGTACCTAGGGGTAAAAAATCTGAATGGGGTGGATTCATGATGAGTAGGCCTATGATTTCACACCTATATAGAAAATTCCAAGAAATATTATTGGGTTAATTCACATTTTCATTATGAACCATTATGATAAATGATAGGATGGAACTTGTGGAAACCTATGATAAGTTATAGTGATATGGGATAAAACTAGAGTGTCATGGGTTGATAATTATAAGGTTGGTCATAAGTTTATAGTCATATATACCCCTTTTGAGGTTTTATGTGATGATATTTTAAGATAATTAAGGACATTTAGGGTGATATTTATGGGAATACAACCCTTTTCCTTAGTATGTGTTTTAGTAAAAATATTATTTTAAGAATAATGATTTTATATTTTGTAGAAATAAATTTGAAAATATTGATAACCTTTAAGGTTAATATGATCTTTTAGGTTGAGGTAATTATGGTTAATTAGGATAAAATGCTTATCATATTTTGGGAACATTATAATGTTAAGGTAAATATAATTTTGAGGAATGAATATTGAGATAATTTATGGAAGCATATGTGATTTTATTGTGGTTTTATGGTGATTTAGGTTATTTTGGGAAATTATTATCATATTTTAAGATAATATATGATCATAGTATTCAAATTTTTGGTATGTAACATTAAGAGATACTTTATGTTGTTATGGTATTAAAGTTAAGTTGATTTTAGAAAGTTAGTGACTTTTTTTAAAAAAAATTGGGTCTTGAATTTGGACAGAAATATTTTGAAGGAGACTTAAGGTTAACTATTTATGGAATGGTTTAAGTTGAAATTTGGGTATTATTATTGAGTTTTTAGAGATTAATGTTCTATATTTATCCATATTGGATAACTTTTACTAACCATTTTGGTTTTTGAAAATATTTAGAGATAGTTGGAATGACTTTTCATTCTTTTATGAATTTTATGACCCGTTAAAAGATAATTTTAGTGCTTTAGGTATGAAAAATTCATCTATAAAATTCATTTATTTTAGTAAGAAATGATGTAGGATTTGAAATGGATCAAATCACAACCAAAGGATGAAATGGTTCGTATAAAATGGAAAGAAATAAATTAAGTATGTTATCTTGTATTTTCTACCATGATAATAAATGATTTCCTGAACTCAGGAAAGAGGAAGATAATCTACCAATTCTTATGTGGAAAGTATCACTCAGTTATCAAGGTATGTTTTTGAAAACCCATGATCTTTATAATTATTCATATTTAGGTTTATAAATACTCTAATAGGAAATAATATGTTTCCTAGTAGCAACATAGAAATTAGCTATCATAATAAAACCTACAACATATTTTATTATTAGGTCATGATACAATAAATATAGTAAGCGATAATTAAAATTTAAAGGTAAAAATATATTTAAGGGGGGTATAATGTAGAAACCCAACATTTTAGAATATGTTTCTTTTTAAATAAATTTCAAGTGTTCAATAACTTTCAAGACATGCAACATCAAGCTTAAAAAGAACTATGATATATTATAACTTGGCAGTTAATTTGACACATATGAATAGGATTAAACACATTATGAAATATATATATATATAAATGTTTTAATCAAATAAAAAATATTTATTAATTAATAATAAATAAAAAATCAATTTTTAGAAAAGTCATTTTATGCTTTAAAAATGTGTTTTCTTAAAAAAATGATTTTTATTGGATTTTGTGCATGGAAATTATAATTACTTTCTTCCAATTTTATAAATTATATTTTATAAAATGAATTTTTTTTAAATCATCATATCAAAATTACCATAGGGTGAAATTTTGGGATTTTTTTGAATTGATTGATTTTTCAGTGAATAGTAAAAAAATGTTTTTCAAATACAATCATTACTTTTCATTAAATAAAGTAATTTAAAATTAATATTATATTTTTTATTTAGTATTAAAGTGAAATATGATCCATTTTATTTATAAAAATATAATTAATTCCATTTTAATCAGAAAATTTCATGATTTTGATATAAGTTAATTTTTATGCTTAAAAATGCATTTTTCTAAAAACTTTTTTTCATTGTGTTTTACAAATTTATATTTAAATTAATATTTTAAAATTATAGTGATTTAATACTGAAAAATTTATACCATATTTGGAATAAATATTTTCAAATTTCATTAATAGGCCCCTTTTATTTTTAGTCATTATGAATAGTAACTATGATAAATATTTGTTACCTTAATAATGGTAAAATGTGTAAATAAGGTTAAAAATATGATGCAAGGTCTCAAAATCACCCCCAAAATTACCTATATTTTATTTTATGAGTATATTTCATCCATAATTTTATTGAAAATTTTACCTTTTGATTCCATTTTCAATTGATTATGACCTATATAATATTATTAGTGATGAAAAATACAAAATGTCACTCTCTTGCTTTAAAATATATCTTATATGTTGACATAGGAATAATAATAAGTTGTGAGTTAATATTAATGGTCATTTTGATAATAATAAAATTATTTTCATGATGGTAATTTATTTCTAATATTTAGTGATTATATAATTACCTTAAATACTTATACAATGACACAATGTTGTGGAAGTAGTGGAAAAATAAAAGTAAATAATTTAAAAAAAATTAAAAGTAATATAATTTGAGTGAATTATTGAGTTAATTTTTTTAGATAAATATTACATATTATTAATGTTTTAAAATTTTATATTCTAATTTCATAACTATCCTCATGTATTTAAAGTCAAATTAAATGAATAGTGTCAAAATGATAATAATGATATTTTATAGAAAAAAATATTTTATTAAATTATTTAAAAAACATAAAAATATTTAAATAAGACAAGGAAAATAATACATGGTCTAAAATTACATATCTTGACTATTTTTACCAAATTTTAACCTTATAAGTAAATTTATAACCCTTTATGATTGAAAAATTTGTTACCACGGTTAAGGTTAAAAATGGTTAACGAAGGGGTTAATCCAAAAATAAGGTTTAAAATGATATCTAAACCTATATAAATATGATTATATGATTATATTAATACCATATTATTAATATCTTTGAATAAATGTCATTTTTAACCATTTGGTCATGAATATGGCTTTATAATATTTTATGTTTTTTGAAAAAGTACAAGAGTGCCCCTTCCCATCCTTATAAAAGGACACATCACCTTTCTATTCCTTACAAAACTTTGATCCATATAACTAAACCAAACACTAAAAATTTATCTTCTATACTATCATAGAAACAAATTATAGGTTTTTTTCTTCTTAAAATACCATTCCAAGGGTCCTTAAGAAGGAATCTAAAGGAGGCCTACTGAAGACGAGGTAATAATCTTACTTGAACTCCTATAATTTATTTATTTTTATACCTACTATAAATTTGTGGTATTAATAATAACATAATTACATAATCATAATAAATATATTGAAATGTTATTATGATTATGGATCCACCATTATACACCCTATATTCCATCAAATGGGAAGTGAAGGTATCACTCACGTGTATGTGTGGACTACCACATCCACATAACGATACAATTCATTTTGCATCACCATATTTAATGGATGATTTTTATGGTAGGTTTAAAGGTTATATGTTTTATTTATGAAATAATTATTATTCTATAATTATAATATCACATCTAACTTCTTATCTTCCAATCTGTTAAAAAATAATAACGTCGCTCGTGCGTACATGTGGACTACCACCTCCATAAAGCGATGTGTTTTTTTTATTTATAATTTACTTGTATGGTAATAAGGATATATTCAATGTATATATATGTTATTAATAATTTAATTATGGGTTTTTAATGATAAAATAATACTTATCTTTTTATCCTTTTCATTAGAAAATGAAACAACATTCATGCTTACGTACGACCTACCGTCTCAAAGGATGGTGTAAATAATTTTTATATATCTTCATTTTATGGATGATTATAAATATGTATATAATGAATATATATGATATTTATATCATAAATAACATTATAAATATGATATAACCATGATCAAAGTATAAGGTCCATAACTGTAGAATTGAAATTTTCATGAAAAATGAAACAGTTAACACCTGAAAATGGAGTTTTTAATAAGGAATCATCAATAAAAGGGCATTGAAATGTTATAAGTGGATCATATATGATATTATAATAATTTACATGATGTTTTTATAGAATTATAATAAATTTAAATTTATTATACTGGAGGTTAGTGTGTTTTTGAAGCAATTTGTACTTATATAATCATTTCTTTATTTCAAAAATAGAGACAAGGACAAGGGAGGAGACAAACCCCAATGAAATTATAAGCAAAAAAGCCAATAGAGCCATCTGAGTCAAACAAAAAGTTCAAGGGGGCCTGAAGAAGTGACGCCCAAGAGAATCCTTAATAGAGACTTCCACACCAGCCAAGGGAAGAGACCCAAGGGAATTGAACACCAAAAGAGGGTGGTCGTGGTACGCCATAGCGGCCAAAGCGTTAGCCAAACAGTTACCCTTCCGCCACGTGTGAAGGACCTCAGTGTCACTAGAAAGCAATACTCTGCATTTGTGGATGATGTAGGTGATCTACCACGAGGGGGGGGGGGGGGGGGTTATCTCCCTTGAGGGAATCCCAAATGATTTTAGAGTTTGTTTTTGCTGAAGTCAAGGGAAGAGATTTTGAAAGACAAATTTCAAGTCCATTGTGAAACACCTTGGATTCTGCCACCAGAGAGTCTCCCTCTCCATAGAAAGCATTGAACGCTAGAATGACTGATTTTGAGGGGTCCTGAATAGCCCCGCCTCCCTTCACCCCCTAGCCAAAGGCCCCATCAGTGTTAAGTTTGAGCCTATAAGAGGGGGGGGGGGTGCCATATCACCCAGGATCCAAGATTCGGAGGAGATGAAGAGGCTGGAAGACACGTGCTGTTAATGTAGTGATGGAGGGAAGGAGAATCTTCATGGTGGTTATAAAGGGAGCGCAGTTCAGCGATGAGAAATCTGGTCTGGAGAAGCAAACTGTAGAGGGAGCGGCAAGACCCAAGGTGACGTGCCTGGTTGCACGCCTGCTAGAGACACCAAACACCCGTGACAAGGAGGATCTCCCTACCATCTTCCTCATGCTTGGTGGAAACCCCATGGAACCATCACTGAAAGAACTCATCCTATGAAGTGACCATCCCCGACGTATCCATAAACTCCCCCATCCCATTCCACTGATATCCTACCTAGTCACTTTGGAAGAAGAGGTGGAAGGAGGACTCCTATTTAGGGGCGGCGCAACACAAACATTTTGAGGCCAGGGGAATACCTTTGGATTTAATGGCCATATCCGTTGGAATGGTGTTGGAGTGAGATCTCCATATGAGGAAACTAAATTTGATAGGGATGTAATTGCACCAGAGGATGCTGCCCCAAGGGTCACTGCCCGGCTGCCCAGGCCTGGTTTTCCTGTAGTCCTTTGTCGAGAATATTCCTGAAGGGGAGGCACAAAATATACACCTATTCTTGGATCCATCCAAGCAGATGTCATGGAAAAAAGCCTCCTGGGATGGGTTGAGGATGACCTTGAGGAAGGAGGGGTGAAGCCAAGATTCTTTGATAGAGATATCCAGTGTCGGGAAGCCTGTGAATCCCATAATCCCACTACCCCAGTCGCATTACTAGAAGCTATCCTCCCCCTACCCAATGATCCAAAGAGAGTGCTGTTGAAGAGAGGAAACCTAGCTGAGAAGAGAGCTCCAAAGAGGGGAGGGATTCCTACCATTCTACCTTAAACCAAACCTATATTTAACTCTGATAAAATGGATCCACAAAGTCTGGCCCTCGATAACTTCCCAAGCCAACCTACCTTGCAAGAAAAACATGGACTCCCTCAGGCTTTGCAGGTTAATACCACCAAGCTCCAAAGGCCTCACCAGCTTTCCCCAAGAGGCCCATATGCACCTCCTATCACCATGGGAATCCCATAAGAAAATTTTCAAAACAGATTCCAGTAGGTCAATGAAAGACTTGGAAACCTTTAGGACAGAGAGAATATGTATAGTAATTGAAGACAACACACAATTAATGAGGGTGATCCTGCCTCTGAAAGATATGAAGAAGTTTTTCCAGTTATTAATACGGTTCATGAACCTATTGGATATATCCTCAAAATGTTGCACCCATATTCTCCTAGGAGAGATAGGAGCCCAAAGATAGGTCATAAGAAACTTCTTCTCATGAATACTGAGAATAGTTTCAACGGATTCTCTGCACCGTCTTGGACATCTCGAAGGAAAAAAGACCCCACTCTTCTCCTGGTTAATCACTTGACCAATCCATTTAGAATACTCATCCATTATCGAAACAAATCTTATAATGGAGGGGCTTCACCCATTGATGAAAAAACAATAAGTCATCCACAAACAGAATGTGGGAAACATTGGGGACTTGTGAGCCACAATGGAAGGGCTGAACTGTACCACATTGCATGGACAAAGAAAAGTATCTTCTAAGGGTGTCTTGGGCAGGATAAAAAGGTTTGGGGATAGGGGGTCCCTTTTCCGTAAGCCTCAGACAGACTTGATGAAACCACACTACTTTCCCACCAACATGATATTGAACCACGAAGAGCTGTAACAATGAAAGAAAATGTCAATGGTGGCCTCTGAGAAACCCATGCATCTCATAGTGAGGATGATGAAGTTCCATTCAAGGCAATCATAAGCCTTATCCAGGTCCATTTTGACCACCAAGTTCGAACCCACCACTTTCCTGTTGATATCCAATACCATCTCTTGGGCCACCCCAACAGCCCCTTGGATAGAGTGACCATGGATAAAGGCGTGCTACTCATCCGATATCCACTGGTGAGTGAATCCAGCGAGCCTACTATTGATGATGGTATCCAACACTTTGTATGTGAAATTACATAGTCTAATGGAACGATAGTGAGAGATCGCGGAGGGGGAACTGACTTTTCGAATCATGACCATGGTAGTTGCACTAGACATTCAAGGGAGGGAGCCGCCTTAGAAGAAATCTTGGATAGCTTCACATAGATCCGACTTGATAATATTCCAGGGGGCGATGAAGAAAGAGCCCGAGAACCCTTCTGGGTTAGGCGCACTGTCCGGGTTGAGATTATGCACTGCCTCCCAGATTTCCTTCTCATCAGGAACACAATATAGGAGCTCATTAAGATGGCTAGGAATGCTTCATGGGATCGAGTAAAAAAGATCTGCCTGTCCAGAGGGGTATCCATCCTGGAAGCATGGATTAGGGTCGCAAAGAAAATCTTTAAAGTGGGCGCTAACCATACTACCAATCGGCTCGAAATCAATAGAGAAAGATCCATCCTCAATCCTAATGTTGGGGACCTTAACCCGTTGTTTCTCCTTCAGGAAGGCGTGAAAAAAAGTAGTGTTACGGTCCCCCTCTCTTGGCCATGAAGTGTGGGCGCGTTCCCGGAGGTGCCACTCCTATTTAAGAAGGACCTCATTCAGCCGTTGCTTCTTCGTACACAAGGTGGTGAAAAGATCATCATCCCACCGCTCTTCCAAACTAACTTCAGTATGCTCAACCTCTTTCATAAGGTCATCCATGGCCTGGTTATCGAAAGGTTTAGAGCTGGACCAGACTTGAAGAGACAGTTTTAAGAACCTAAGCTTAGCATGGAGCCCAACCCAACTCCTCTGCTAACAAGACTGGATCCAGGAGCTTTCCACAGTCTCCAAAAACCCAATATCGTGCGCCCATATCTTGGAGAAGAAGAAACGACCCGAACTCAAGGAGCCAGAACTCAGATGAATTAAGAGAGGGGAGTGATTAGACAAATCCCGGAACAAATGAGATACCTCCAAATTCTGAAAGGACGTGATTGCATGGAGATTACCCAGGTAGCGATCGATCATACACCAGGTTCTCCTGTTTCCCTGCTGGTTTTTGCACCATGTGAATCTGTCACCTGTGAAGCCAAGATCAAGAAGCCATTCTTGTGCTGCGAAGGAATAAAAATCATTCCTATCATTTTGAGGAAGATAAATTCCACCTTTATTTTTAGAAGAGTGCATGATAGTGTTGAAATCACCACCCAAGATCTAGGGTTCCTCTCCGGGGTTGAAAGAACTTAGATCCGTCCAGAGGTGATCCTGCATGCTAGCATCACACTTAGCATAAACAAAAGAACAGAAGCAGTACTGGTTCCCGACTGTCACCTTGACCAAAATATGTTGGTCAAATGAATCCATCAAGTCTATATTCACACTAGAATGCCAAAAAATCCAGACATGGTGGTTGACAGGCTCTCCATGCATTAAGTAACGTAAGCCGATTATTTTGGAAAACACACCGATTTTGAAGGCACACTGCTTGGGCTCCAAGACCACAAAGATTGAAACTTTATGTTTATCCACATCTGAGGAGAGAAAATCCGTCTTGACCCTGGAACCTATCCCATGGGTGTTCCATATAATAAGCGAGATCATGAAAACAGAGAGCGCCTGGCACTGGCCCCAGGCGACGAAGGATTCTGGTTGAGCTCCAATGAAGAGGAAAGAAGGGTTCTAGCTTGTGATCTGGTAATCATATTTGTAGAAGAAGACCTGTGAGGAGATGAAGAACTGGGCATACCTTCTGAGGCCAGGAGGGCGGGGCGACCTCTCCTTCTGATCATTTGGCTAGGGGAAGCAAAATCCTCCACCAAAGACAGCGCCTCAAAAGAATTGGCTGTGGGGAGTGGGGACAGTGCCGGGGTAGGTTGGATCATCCTGGCCGAGGCAAGCAGAAGAATATCCAGGTAGGGGAGGGCAAGAAAAAGAACAACCAAATCCATGCAAGGAGGCAGTGGGAGATAAGAGGAGGGAAGGAGAAGCTGGATGGTCTGATCATCCGCGCATAGAAACTCCCCAAGAGCATTCCCAATCTCCTCTAGGAAAGCTAGGTTCTAAAAAGGCAAGGGGAGACTGGGGATATTAACCCACACCACCTCTTCCAGAGACTCCCGACCTTTGTGCACATCCATGGACCACTGGGATAGATGGAAACGCCACCGATGGAAAGATTTGGGACACCGGGCCCAAGAATGCACAAAGTCCCTATGAGATTCCAGGACAATAATAAAGGACTTCTTGTTGAGCTCTGAGATCCTACCCGGTAGATCCAGGCCCCAACCGTGCACAAAATTCTGGAAGATGCCTAAGGGGGGTTTTTCAATCCCAAACCAGGAAACCCGGGACCAGCGAAGCAGGGATGAGGCCTCAACAAACACCGTAGATGGAAAGGAAAGGACCGAGGTTTCATTCCTCATTTCTATGATGATAACTTCCATCCGGACCACCAGGAATTGGAACAAAGACTGAAGGGGAAGAGATTTGAGCAGTATCTCCTTAAGAGAGGGTTTCGCAGGTGCAAAAGCCGCGCCCGACCGCGGGGAGGGGGGCCGATCCGTCAGATCCAGTGGCTTTGACACTGTCACAATGGTCCAAAACACAGGGGGGAGAGGAGGCGTGTGCGGCGCATTCAGAAGAAAATTTGAATCCATTTATAACTATACTTGGTGGTATCCTCCAATTTGTAATTATGGTAATAGGTTTATGTTTCAATCTCATTTGAATTGAGATTATTTATGCTTGAATTTATATTGAAGGGAATTATATGATAATTTTCTAATAAACTAATTTAATTTTATTCTAAACTATTTTAACATGAAAATTTCAAATAATAGTACCATTTTCATTTCTTTGGTACTTAAAATGATCAGGAAAATGTTTTTAATAAAAATAGACTTCATTTCCTCTGGTTAGGAATATTTTTTACCATGTCTATATTTTATTTAAATTGTTTTCAAGAATGTTTTTTCTATTATCATATGATTTTTTAAAATCATTTTTAACCATGTTAGATTTTAAATAATTTTTTAAAGCAATATTCTTGTTGTTTTTCAAATGAGGTACTTTTAACTTTTTACCAAAAATGTGAAAGTAATATTTCTTTTAACGTACACATCATAAAAATAATTTACCACTATCATGAACACTCAATGATTTTAATATTAATTTAAAGGTTACCATGGTTATTTTCAAAGAAAATATTTTTATTAATATTTTGGAAATTTTTATATTATAAATAAGTGATTTCAAGATGAGAAGGGTATTTTCCTCAAGAAATGTTCCAGTGATCATTTAAACACAATGTTAATATATGGTAACATCCTTTGATATTAAATTTTATTTAATTTGCATATTATCCACTAATACCATCCTCATTTTTCTCTAGGTGTTTTATTATTATAATGATTATATTTTTACGAAACCCATTTACTTTCCACAGGTTAAGATACGATGATATGATGAATATTGTATGATCTTGTGACATATATATATTAATAGATTATTATTATGTGATGGGTGAGCCCAAAATTATATATCCATTCAATGAATTATGTAATGATTAATATTATATGATCTTAAATGGTATACAGAAGGTTATCTCAATCCCAAAAGAGGGCACATGAGAGGTTATCCCAAGCCTGAAAGAGGGTATATGGGAGGCTCTCCCTTGCTCGAAGCAGGTACATGGTCACTTAGCCTAAAACTAACATGTTATGACTGTATTTATGGGTAGCCTTGACATAATATTTCCATGATTATGATTATACCACACTTAATTCCTCTATTTTATGACATGATATTATACCAATGTTATTTTCTCATGGATAATGTTCTTTGATTCCTTTATGCTTAATTTCTTATAAACTGCCAAAATTTATGCCATGACTCATGTTTATGATCTAAGAATTATTGGATATGGTTTTTCAAAGGTTATTATCATGTTCTTATACCCTTATGCTCATGTTATATTTAAATGATCCTTGATAACTCCCTTATTTACCCTTACTGATCATTTTAGATCACCCTTTATTATGTTTTATTTTCCCCAGGATATAAACAAAAGCTTTAAGTATGATGTTTCTAATATTGGTGATAGTGGTGATATTCTAAGTTGGAGATGATGTGGATCATTTATGTACCATTTGTTTATATATCCAAATTTATAAATAGACTAAAAATTTACAGTTCTTCCATGGATTGTAATGTTATGTTATGAATATTCACCTAATAAGATATAATATTTATGTATAAAAAGTATGGGTTGCTATAAAATCCTTGCCTAAAAAACTGTGCGAGACACTCCAGTAGCCAACCACATAGTTTGTGAATGGCTTGAAAAACTATGAAACCAAGCTGTTCAAGTTTCTAAGGAGAGACAATATCCTCTCATTATTGGTACACGGTTCAGAAAACCATGTGACTAAACCATGCACACATGAAATCAATGCTCTCAATATCCATTAATTGGCCTTAAAACCCATGAATAAATTGATTCTTCTTTATATTATTCACATGTATCAAACCTATAGAGTCCAATTTATTACAAATTGAATTATTTACCCATCCTATTGTGTTATTTATGGATTTAGACAAGATCTGATAGAAAATCCAGGTAAAATCCTCTGTTCTTATTCGATCTTGGCCTCCTTCTTCCCCGTGTGGTGGAATATAATTATGCCGTTTGACATGGATGGTATTATTAGTAAGTTAATCTTGTAAAATCCTTTTATTTATAAATTATACTTAAATCCTCTTCCCCTAAATTATCTTGATTAATAATTGATTCTTGGAATTATCTTGATTAGATAATTGGATGATAATTCCATTAGTTCTTGATAGAATTTTCCAAGAACGATGGGGGGTTTTGATCAATATAAAGAGAGGGTATCCTATGATGATGAAAATATGATGTATATGGGTGTTTCATTAAAGTTAAATCCCTTATTAATTTCTTATATAAATTTTGGTCTAATTGAATTAGACCAATCACCATATAATGGAATTGATTTAGAGATTTTTCAATCCAATGTTTTGGAAGTGCGGTGAGAGTGAAAAAAATCTATTGGATGATGTTATGACTTCACCACATTGATCAATTAAATTATTATAAGTATTGTAATTTAATCATATTAAATTTACCCTTAAATTTTTTCCACATGATAGGGTTTTTTCCCAAAATTAATTAAAAATAATGTTAAGACCTTAGGTATTTGGTCGTGTTTTCAGCCAGGCAGTGATACCTGATAAGTCCTTCAATAAATATGCCTTTCGCCTTTGAAAATGATTTTCCATATAAATATTAATTAATTATAATTTAGTTATAATTAATTAATTTGGGATACTTGGACATGATAATAACTTCATGGAGATTGATGGAGGATGAATGGTCTTGGATGACTTAGATAAAGTTATTGGGATTTACTTGGCTTGTAGTTGACTCCGTTTGAGGTAGATGGTACCATGTTCTCTACCCTATGGTTTTATGTATGTTTATTGGCATGTGATATGTGGTTTGAAACCTTTTGAGAATGAACCTTAATTTCACATTGTGTTATGAATAACATGCCTAATGGTTAATTAATTAAGGATCCCTAAGTCTTAATTAATTAATGAACTTTGTGTAATATAATTGGGAAAAGTTCCAAGGGAAACATTGTATCCTTTTTCACTGGATTATTGTTGGTTGCTTATGTCCAAGGCCTGAACACCAATGTACGCCTTAGAATACATGGACCCTATTTGATTTTTTTGTGCTACGTGAGACCTAGAGCCTATGAGACCATGTTTGATGTTTTGATCACATGTGTGTGCATGTGTATCTTGTGATACCATGTATGTTGATTTATGACATGAGTATTCATAGGTATCCTAATATATCATGTTTGACCTTGATCAAATGTGTAGCTAATATGACTCATGATGACATACCATGCTCTGTTTATATATATACTCTAGTTTCCTTGTTGTGATTTATGTGTTTGAAAAACTTGATTGAACATTCTTGATAGTGACCCCATGTGGGTGTGTATGTAGCCCATGAGACTCATTTATAATGATAATGCTATGAGTATGATTTTATCTTATTGACCATGTTTTATATTGATTACACGTGTCGTATGTTTCTACTATATTTCTCATGATGATTTTCTATGTCTTTCTTGTATGTTTTACCCTGTTATGTGGGTACCATGCCTTTGGGGTTATTTTTATTGATGCTCGGAATAGGTAGACCATAATGATATGGTTATCCCTTAGATAGGTAGTGTGAAATTATTTCAATGATGATGATGATGGAACTATACATGGAGTAGGAGCATGATATATTTATGGGACGACTAGAACTCTATGCCTTGAGGATACTAAATACATTATGAAACTCAATGCCTTGTTGATACCGAGTGGAATGTTTGACTCAATGCCTTGAGGATACCAATTAAAATATCACCAAACTTTTCACTAGTTATTTATCACTTCTAATATCATTATGATTATCCTTCTAGCACATAGTTGAAGTTGGTGCGACTGGGGATTCACGGTGCCTTGGTAAGCACATGACTGCTCAGTACCTAGGTATTATTGCTTACTTGTGTTTGGTGATTATATGATATGCTTGTGTAGTTATGTTTTTCATATTTACTTTCTATTTATATTATCAAATTCATAGTCACTACATTTATTGGTTGGGTACTCTACCACATTGGTGGTTCCCTACTAAGTTGTAATCACACCCTGATCGGGCGTCCATGACACTTGGGTACCCAAGAAACCCTCACTTGTTGCAAGAATAGGTTAGTATGAGGCCTAAGTTTAATCATTGAGTGGGATAGATTCATATGAGTCTGGATACTAAGAAGAGGTGAGTCTTAGTGTTATATAGCCTCTTATACTTTTATTCATTTGTATCATGTATGTGATTGTCCCGGTGGGTTATTAGTGACTTGTTTCTAGTTGTGATTATTGAGTCTATTATTTCTACATTCATTCAATATTGATGATTTAATATTGGTATATGTGTACTCTGATTTTATATTTTTATACATTTATTTATTATTGTTCACTCTGATGGAGGGTATAGTCTCCCCATGATTCCACTTAATACCCTCACTGTTAGTCTACTGCCTATGACATACAAGGAGGCACACCTAAGGTCATGTGGAATTTTAGCTTGGACCCAATGATTTATGTCAGGATTTTATAAAATAGAATCAGAGGATAAGGGACTTCTTTTTTTTATTTGGGGGAGTGGGTTGATAGGAGATATATAAATGTGTTGAAGTTTATGATTAAACTCAGTCTGGTGCATCGTGAACACCTTTCTTAAGGAAATTCTGGGTTACTAGGGCATGGGATTGATGTTCTTGGTTTGTGATATTATGATCATATGTTTTTGCCTCATGTGAATTATATGGATTTTGAGGTTGTGATTTCATATGTATTTGACTCTTGGCTGTATCGGAAAGTGGCATCACATGCATCATGTTTGACTCATAGGTTTCACATGAAATATATGGAACTTGTGTATGATTGTGATAATAATGGGTATTTTGTTTCTTGGTGTAAAAAATTACACTATGTTTGAAAATATGAGTTTTTAATGAAATTCTTTTAGATAAACCCCTATGTGTGCCTACTTTTGATAGAAAGTCATGTGAGACTATGCTTTAGTACACCCAGGAAATGATAATGATGATAATGAAGATGAAAGTGGTGATGATGATGTAGTACCTTTATGAATAGATGTTTAGTGTGCCTTGATAGGTCATTGTTGGGTGTAAATTTCCTTAGGTAGAAAACTCATGTGAGTAGCCTTCAGATAGGTCTGATTAATTATGGTGACAACTATAGCCTATGTGGAGTTATTTGTATAGCACCCAATGACATTTCGTTAACCAAAACATGCATTCTTAACCCCAACATAGTTAGTCTAAGAGAGAATCTATCATGGAATGTATTTAAAGATGTGCCTAGATGATGTTCTAGGATTTGTGACCCCTAGTAATACCTTGTGGCCTTAGAAATGATACTTTGGTAACTAGAAGGCCAATACCTCGTATTTCTTTGAATTAACCTAAGTAATACTTTTATTGTGAAGGGATAGTAAAGGTTACTGCCTTGGGGGTATCTCTTGTTGATAAAAATTCTATGTACTTGAGAGTAACATTTGGAAGGCCCAGAGGAAGGCCTTTCAAGTTTTCTTGCAACCTGAGAGTATGAAGCATCTTGAGTGCTAGTACTTGAGATCAAGGCTATGGTTTAGAGCATGGTGTATGTAAATTATCCTGAGACGACACATGTGAAATGATTTGTTTTTAGTGAAACTTATAAGAAAGGAGTTTTTTTTAAGGAGGTATACTGTGAGTGCTCAGTTTGGTGGAGCTAAAACCTTGTGGTGTGTGGACAACTAATGGGTGAGTGAGTATGGCCTCAAAGGTCCACGTATCATAAGAAAATCACTCTATTAGAGTAATAAGTGATGTTTTATTATCTTTATGGTAAATCCTTAATGCGTGAACATTTATACTGTGGTTATGTGTGAGGTTGGTTGAACTGTTGGAAGCGGGATGGTGAACTAACCATTGAGAATGTTTTGGTTTTATGGATGAACTCAAAGTAGGGGATATACATAAGTCATTGATGTTTTTAGTTTTAGTCACCCTTACAGTTATAAACTAGTGCATTTGGAATTAAGATCATAGGGTTTTGTGTCCCAATGGTTAATGCTTACAGAGTTATCTCTATGGAGAAAGATGACATCAATGATAGATCAAGGTACTGTTGTGTAGTCAACTTGAGTTTGTCATTGATAGAAATATCTTGGTTTATATTAGTGGATTTTGTGAGGGAATTAGACCCATATGGATATAGGTTTTAACCTATTCCTAGGTTTCTAGATAACATTATAGAAATTAAGATGGATCACTGAATAAATTGGGCTGATTTCTATGAAACTAAGGTACACATAGTGTGTTGAGTTTTTCTTAGAAACCCATTGAATGGATGGTCACACTTCATCATAATGTTTAGTGATGAACTAGTAATGGAACTGGAAGACCAATGTGCATGTTTTAATGTGACTAAAAGGATACTCTTATTGTGGGGATCATCGAACTGGACACATGTGAAATGAATCTCTTATGGAAATGGTTGTGGTCTTGTGTAAGACTGACCATTAGACAGTCGTGGTGACTCTAGAAGACCGATGTGTAGTGCACCCAATATTATCTGGTTCCACATTAAATTATTTATTCATTATTCATATTTAGAACTAGATAAAGAATATATGTGGTCTTTATACTTTTGGATAAAATTAGTGCAAGTCACAAGGGAGTCATATTGTTGGTACGTTGGCGTACAGTTAAGAGTCTTATGGCTAGTGAAAGCAGTTGGTGAATCAACCAGGGAAACTCCTTCAAAGAAATTTCATAATTCAGTTAGTATGTTTTACTAATTTAATAATTCCTAATAGGTTTAAGGTATTATAGTCAATGGCTTCAGGGAGAGTCGGTTGTTTAGGTTAGTTACATTTGTAGGAAGATGGGTGGAAATGTACTGACTGGTGTTTCTATGTAAATAAGAATGTAGTGGGATAGAACCACATCGATCTTATCATATTGGGTATGAATTAGGTTCTTAAGAATCATCCAGGGCCTTTATAAAAAGGTTATATTATTCAGGTTATGTTGGTCAGTGAAGACTCATTGGTTTAGTTTGGATCCAGGAATGAGGTTTGGATATCGATCTTTAACCCGTGTCTTGCAATGATTGAGCATGATGGAATTGAACCACACTAGTAATTTCATTATACTTTTTGAATATTGATCCATATAAAAATTCCTATGGTGGGGAGCACCATGATACTTCAATATGAGATGGTTGAGGACACCATGGTGTGTCATATTGGAAGTGTGTAATGATATTGATATCGATGTTGGATGACAATGATATTTTGGATCATATTTTGGAGTTCATCCTTAGAGTCACACAACAGTAGCATGATGATTATTCAAGAGTGAGCACATCCTTGAGTAAACATTTGATATTCAAGTATGGAACCTGGGAAACTCTAAGTAGTTGTAAATCGAGGCATATTGGGAGACATGTTTCGCGTGTTTCCAAAACTTCTTGATGATGAGAAGTTCTATATTAGGGAGATTTTAAAAACCTACATTGTTACATATGGAAATTCTAGGGTATATATGAACTTTTTATCCTTTTTAGGAGTCTTGGTTGTTTAGAAATATTTTTTAGGGGTTTCTAGTTGGTTTCAGAGAGTTTTAGAGGTATTTTTAAAGGGTTAATGGTTTGAACATGGTTAAGGGAAACCATTAAATTCTTACCAAGAAACCATGTGGCTTGAGGTATAATCACTTGGGTGGAACATGGTTAAGATGCATGACTAATCAAATAGTGTTCCCTTGTCTGAAAAACCATACGAGACACTCTAGTTTCCAATAACACGATTGGTTCATAGTTTGGAAGACTATGTGACCAAACCATGTGGGTTGCCTAGGAGAGATAGTGGACTGATACTGTTGGAGAAAATTTTGATAAACTGTGTGACCAAACCATGTATGCATGAAATCAATGCTTAAAATCTACAATAATTGTCCTTCAATCCCCTAAATTAATAACTTCTTCCTCATATTCTTCATGCCTCTCAAACCTTATACTCCAAGGGCTTCCAAATTGAATTATTTCCCCATCCTAGCATGTTTTTTATAGATTTAAACAAGATTCGATAGTGAATCATGGTGAAATATTCTATTATTATTTCAACTTAGCCTCCTTCATCCTCATTCCATGATAGATCATTATGATATTAATCATGGATTATCCTCTTTGTAAGTTAATCCTTTTCGATCATTAGTGTCTTAATTATCTTTGAATCTTATTACCCTCAACCATATTGATCAATGACTGATTCTTACTATGATATAAATTAGAGAATTGGATAACAATTCTATCAGTTCTTGATGGAGCTATCCAAGAATGATGGGGTTTTTGATCAGTATAGCGAGAGGGTATATCGTGATAATGAATACATTCCCTTGATGAGAGTTTCATTGAAGGTATGTCCCTTGGTATTTATTTTATATATTTTTTTTTTCAAATTTAATTAGACCAACCATCGTATCATGGAATTAATTTTTTAATTTTGTACACCTAAGTTTTGGGAGTGTACCAGGAGTGGTTGAACTCTATTGGATGATGATGTGGCTAAGGTATGTCACTCAGTTGAATTCTTATAAGGGTTAAAATTTAATTATATTAAATTGACCAATGTCTTATTTCCATGTGATGTTGATTTTTCCCAAAATGAAGTTGGAAGAATATTACAGACCTTCCTTGGGTATTGGGTAATATTTCCAGATAGGTGGTGATACTTGATAAGTCCTTTGGTAAATATACCTTTCACCCTTGAAAGTAAGTTTCCATGTAAATAATAATAATAATTTAGTTATAAATAATTAATATGGGATTATTGGAAATGATAATAATATCATGGAAATTGAAAAAAGTTTGAATGATCTTGAATGACTTAGAAAAAGATGTTGGGATTTTCTTGGCTTGGAGTTGAAACCTTTTGAGGTATCTAGTCCTGTATACTCTACCCTATAGTTTTATGCATTTTTATTGGAATGTGATACGAGGTTCTCTACCTTGGGTGAATTACCCTTAATTTCATAATGTGTTTTGACTAACATGACAAATTTTTAATTAAATGATGATCCTTAAGTATTAATTAATTAAAGGAGCCTTGCCCAATATAATAGGAAAATGTTATAAGGGCCACATTGGACCCTTAAGCACTAGATTATTTCTATCCACTGATGGTCAAGGATTGATCAATAATGTATGAATTAGAATCACTAATTTATTACATAGAATACATGGAACCTCTTTAATTTGTGTTTGTGCTACATGATACCTAGAGCCTGTGATACCATGTTTGATGTTATGATGAAATGTGTGTGCGTGTGTAGCCTATAAGACCATGTATGTTGATTTATGCCATGAGTATTATTTGGTAGCCCAATCTACCATGTTTCACCCAAATCAAATGTGTAGTTACTATGAATCATGATGATATTCCATGATTTGTTTATTTTTATACTTTAGTTTCGTCGATGTGATACATGTATTGTTATAACTTGATTGACTATGCTTGATAGTGATCGCATATGGGTGTGTGTAGCCTGTAAGACCCATTTTTAATGTTGATTCCACAAGCATTATTATAGATTTTTGATCATGTTTGATGTTTATTACATGTGTTTTATATTGCTACTATATTTCTTGTGATGATTTACTATTCCTTACTTATATGAATTATCCCGTTATATATGTACCATTCCTTTAGAGGTATTATTATTGGTGCATAGAATAGGCGGACCATTGTGAAATGGTTATCCATTAGAGAGGGTGTGCACATGGCTTGTGGAAATAATGATAGTGTACCCATACATGGGGTAAGAGCATGATATACTTATGACCTGGATGAAAATTGATGCTTTGAGGATACTGAGTACATGCCAAAACTTGATGCCTTATGGATACTGAGTAGCATGTTCGACTCAATTCCTTAAGAAAACCGAGTAACATGTCTTCAAACTTTTGAATATTTCTTGATCACTTCTAAAATCATTATGATTATACTTTTGGCATAGATCCATAACAGTAATGGATAGGGGTTTGTGGTGTCTTGGTAAGTGCATGACTGCTCGATACTTGGGTGTTATTTCTTACTTATGCTTGGTGATTATATGATGTTCTTATGAAATTATGTTTTCCCTATTTACTTTTTTTTGATTTTATCACATGCATGTACACAAAATTTACCAGTTAGGTACTGAACTATATTGGTAGTGTCCTACTAAGTTTTACTCGCACCCTTATCAAGTGGCCATGGTACTTGGGTACCTGAGAAGCCCTCAATTGTTACAGGTATAGGTTGGGATGAGGCCCAGGTTTGATCATTGAGTGGGATAGATCACTAAAAGTCTATATAATGGGATGAGGCAAGGCTTAGTGTTCCATAGATTCTTATACTTTTATTCATTTCTATCATGTATGTGATTGGCTCAGTGGGTGATCAGTGACTTGTTTCTAGTTCTAACTATTGAGTCTATTTTTTCCACATTCATTTACTCCTGATGATATGATATTAGTATCTACATAACCTGATTGTATATTTTTATAATTTTTTTTATTTATTTGTTATTGTGCACTACGATGGAGGGTATAGTCTCTCCATGATTCCACTTGAGACCCTCAATTCTAGTTGACAACCTTTGGCATACGAGGAGGTGCGCTTGAGGTCATGAGGCATTCTATCTAGGACATAGTGTTTTGAGTCATGATGTTACATATTGGTCCCATTTTAGCCCCTAAATGCATCATTAGGTCTTATGAGACAAACTAGTTTGGGTATTTTGAACACACCCTACCTATTTATGTATGATGTCTTAGCATAAGGCCTTTATGGTAATATTATTATGTCCTGTATTATGAATTCCATTATTACAAGACTTTTTTTATTATCCATGTGATTATTTATATTTTTATTCCATTATTATATTTAGTTCACTTTTTATGATATTAGTTATATGTCACATTTGATTATTGTTTATATCTTCCATTTTATTCATGCTCTATTTATCATATTATATAATATGTTTTATGTCTTCCCTTACTGAGAATCTGAGCTCACCTCTTATTATGTTTTTATTTCACTAGGATTCCAAGAAGAGTTCTATGAATGATTTTAGGGATATAGTAGAATAAACAATAATGTTATCATTAGAATATTAATTTTTATTTCATTTTTTCAAATGTAATGTGAGAATCACATATGTATCTAGTATCTAAAGACTATTAAACTATTCAATCCTTTAGGATGGAATATCTTGTTTATTGTTCCAATGTATTAAAATAAAAATTGACTTTAGGTTATTGGATTTAGGGTATTACACTTTAAATTATTTTCCTTAATTTTAGAAACTAAATGGATTAAAGTGGTTTTTATTTCCTTTTATAAATGATATGGATTATGAAAGGTTGATGAAAAACCTATCTTAATAAAATTTTATATGTTTGAAATGGGAATAAAAAATGGGAACCCTAGGTACTTAGGTTGGATGACTAGGAAAAGTACTCTAGGAAGACCTACACTCCCTAGCCTGTGAACAATGATATAAAACCAACTAATAATTACTTGACATGGATTTTGTTACCAACAGGTTTTGGAATGGTCCCTACTAGAGACTCTTAGATATTAATGGTATTATATAGTTTTATCACTGAGATTATAAGGATCATGGGATGCCATACCCTAAAATTAGTTTCTATAGGGTTGGCCATGGTTTTTGGTTCTAACTTGCTTAATTTTGATCCTTTATATATATATATTTAAATTTTCAAAAGAACTTTTCCTTTAAAAATTGTTTTATATTAGCCTGTTAAAGTAAGTTTTTAGTCTTTTTATTTATTTAAAGGTTTAAAATATTTAAAATGGTTTATTTATAAGATGTTTTTGAATAACAACAACGTATATCAATTGAATGTTTTTATTAGTGATTGTTTTAATTTAAAAGAAAAATAAAAGTAATTTTATAAATTTTATGAGATACTGGATTTTCTTATAAAATGAAAAACCTATTTTTTATTTTTATTTTAAAACTAGCTTGAAAATTAATATTTAATTAATTAGTAAGCATGTGGCAAGGAAGGTAGTGGAATACTGAGTATTTATATGCTCACAACTATTTATATAATTTCAGTTTTAGGTTCTAGATCAGTTTTGATCACTCTTGGAGTGTTGTTTTTCTAGGTTTTAATGGAGTGTGACCATGATTCATAGAATATAGTTAACCGGGTATGTAAATTATTTCTTTTATTTTATCTTTCTTTATCATATCCAAATAGTCTTATTATTTCTTTATGTTATGGTTATTAGTATATCACATTATATATGTGGAGAATATAGGGATACCAGTGGCATCCTTTTATATAGGTGAGGGATTTGGGGGTGGAATAGGGATTGTTTGTTTAATTTATTTTACCGCTTAAATATTATATTGTTTATTTTTACTGGTGTATGGAACTCTGACGTATAGAGTGGTTATGGGAATTTTACCACTACTTTTTAAATTTATTTATCTGTGAAAAATCATTCCCATGATCTCTTATTTGATTCCCTTGGTGCTCATCGCTACCCCATAGTGATTAGGAATACGCTTCAGGGATGTTGTAGGCCATCTTAGGAATATGATGGATGAATGACTTGGGTTGGTTTGTGACAAATGGTATCTAGGAAAAGTTTCTTATCTAATACCATGTTTCATATAACCCTTTATTATTTAGGTAGTAAGGGTAGTTTGGAGTTATGATCATCGGGGCTTGGGAGGTAGGTCATGGGTTGGTGACTGATCACAATCGCTCAAGGAGAAACTAGAGCTGCCATGGGATGTTAGGATTTCAATTTTTATTTTATGTTTTATTGTGTTTCTTTATTAAGGATTAATATGTCTTAAGGGATAACAATGAGAATGAAGTAAATTTACCTAGTGAGCTCTAAGGGCCTAGAAAACCATGTGGAGCATGAGTGTCTGGTTTGTTACAACTTCCGATAATCGTTTCATGATCGGTACATGATCTAATAAACCATGTTTCCAAGACATTCAAAACCACTAGTCCCTCTTAAAAGGTTTTTGGTGTTGTGTGATGTTATTATATTTATTTTGATAATTGTTTTTTAATAATAATGGTGGTTTCAAAATAAAAATGATTTGAATTTAAAAAACTTGATAAAGATATTTTATGAAGAGAAATTGATTTTAAAATGGAACCTTGAGATTTGGTAAATAAGTTTTATAAAATTAATCATGATTGGTTTTATATTTAAAATTTTGGGAATGGTTTTATTAAAAGAAAATATAGAATTTAAAAGGGTATTTCAAGTAAGGTTTCAAGATTCTTAAATAGGGATTCTTGTTTTTGAATGCCTTTAAATAGTGAAAATAGATTATGAATTTATTTTAGAGATTTTGTAACCATTAATTTTTTTGTGAGTGTATTTTTTTGGTCTTTTGTTTTGAATGACCCGGTTTGAAAATAAGAAATTTATTTTGAAGATATTAAAGATGATTTCTCAATTAATTAAAATTGAATAGGTGTTTAGAAAGTTTTAATTATTTTCAATAAAGGGCATGCATACTTTAGAAATGGATTTTCAAGTGAAGTATTAAAATTTTAAAATTTAAGTTTCTTTCTTTTAAATGGTTAAAGAGGAGTTTTTTGATTTGATTAGTGTTTTATTTTTTGGAGGGGTGATTCTGTTTTATATATTTTGAGTTATTATTTTGTTTTGGTGAATTTTGGTTGAACGCAAGTTTTTCTTTGAATATGGTTGGTTATATCTTTTTTTCTTATGTTATTTAAAGTATTCCCCTAGAAAGGTCTTAAGAATGATAGTCCTATAAAGGTAATATATTATGTGTTTTTAGAAAATTTAGTTTTGGTGAGATTTTGTACGGGTTACTTCTTTAAGTGTCTTCCTGATTGCTTTTTTATAGTGAGATGATTTGAGATTTTGACCATGACTTTTTCATGTGAATGGTTTTTTTGAGGGTTAAGTGGCTATGGTGGTGGGGAGATTTATTTCAAGTTTTTTAAGAATGATACAACCTTGGGAGAGTTCATTGGGTAACTAGGACAGATGTTGGACTAGTCAATCTTTCACACTAACTGGGGTAGATTTGATTTGGTCAGTGGTATCCCAAATATGCACCCCTAGGATACCTTTTTTCTTTGAACCAAGGTTGTAACCCGTGTGGATTTATGGGATATGCTCATGATCATTACTTACTCCATTTTTTTCTAGATAAAAGGGAGTTGTTGAGTGTATTAGTGGTTCTTATCATGGACTTTTTGGGATCATTCCTAAGGAAATGTTCATTTGATATGCTTGATATCTTGCACTCATTTGGAGAGTAGGTGATTGTTTTTTAGAGATCTTGGATGTGTCCATTGTAGAAATTTTTAATGGTTGGTGACTATATTTAGGGATAATTGAATCACCAGTTCTATATTTAGTCTTTTAATTGGGTCATAAAATGTGGTTATTTTATATAGGGAGAAACTATTTTGGTAAAATTCTTAAATGGTGATGAGACACACTATGTTTCTTCATTCCTTAATCTTTTTCTAGAATCCATAGTTCACGTGTTTTTACTTGAGGATCGAAAGATGTTTGGGGTTTTTAATATGATTATAGTTTATTGGTTTAGTTTAGATTAGACCAACTTATATATTTTGGTTAAGAGTGTATCTTCCTCTTCGAGTAAATATTTTTTCTCATTTCCCCCCATTTTTGTTTGAGGTCTATTTGAGTCTTTCTTGAGTTTGATGGATTTATGGGGGAAGAAAGTTTCATGGTAGGGAGAATTTCCAAACCCAAACCCATGAAGTCATGATTTAATCAATTAATTATTATTTTTATTTATATATCTTTGAGGTATGAGTCTATAATTTTTATAAATTTATGATTTTTTAAGAGAATATTCCCATCACATGGTGAGTGCACGACTAATTATAACCATGCAACAACTGTAAATTTTGGGTCTATACTTTATAGAAACATTTTAAAGTTTTTCACCTAGTTTTACCAAGATTTATACTAACCCATTTGGGTGCCCTAAACACACAGCAAGGGGAACACAATCATCTCATGGTTTGGCCAACCATGTAACCAAACCATGCGATTTAAAAATTATATTTTTACATTTTAACCCTCCCCCCAAAAATTGTACCCCTCTCATTCCCCTCTATCTCTTGCATTTAACACATCTATAACCCCTCATTTTGTGCATGAGATCCTCCTCCTTCTCTCTATAGACTTTGTTTTATCCTTTTATTCTGGGTGTGATCTCCTGAGGTCAGGTCTTATCTTCCTCCTCCTCCAACTTTTTCTTCATTGTTTCAGTTTTTCTCCCTCACCCTCACTATGAATGACACTAGTTGGAACCATAGGTGGGTTATACTTTTAATTTATTATGGTTTTCATTCCTAGGGAGTGTATCTACTTATTTAGAAATTTATCTCTTTTTTAGGGTTTTCATCATCTGTTCTTATTCTGAGTAGGTTTTCCCCATGCTTAACTCTTTAGTTTTTGAACCTTTGATTACAAAACCTTTTAATCCATGTTTTTGAATTATAAAAACTATATTAATTATGTTGATAAAATTCCTCAGATGAAATAATGGTTTTCATTCAGTTTTTAATGAATGTGAAAAGGTTTTATATAATAAAATGTATGGTTTGGAAATGTTTTTAACTACCTTATGCATAAAAAATTTGAGAAATTTATAAAATGGTCTTTGTAAATGAATCATGTAATTTAAAAATGAATTTTTGTCTTTCTAAGTGAATTCTCAATTGGTCCTTAAGTTTTACTTATCATTTGAAGTAAAAATTTAAATGAAAAGTATTTATAAATATTTAAATATTTGGTTTTCAATAAAAATGTAAGGTTTGAAAAATTAATTTTGAAGTGTTTTGTGGTTATAAACATATACATGGGCATATATACATACTGATATATATTGTAAGAAACTGGTATTTATTTGAGGTATGGATCCTTTTAATTTTGGTCTAATTATTTATTATAGACCTAATATGGATTCCTTTTTAGTTTATAAAGGTTAAGGGGGGAGGCGTTTGGGGCTTGTTCAGAGCTTGGAACCCTAGACAGTGGAGAAAAGAATTAGGCTGCATGGTTATTAGAAACCATGCAACCCAGCCTACATTGTCTCTCATAACCGTGCCAGGCCAGACACCGGTCTTACATACATATAGATATATATTGTAAGAAACCGGTCTTTATTTGAGGTATGGATACTTTTAATTTCGGTATAATTATTTATTATAGACCTAATATGGATTCCTTTTTAGTTTATAAAGGTTAAGGGGGGGAGGGGGGGGGGGGGTGCCTGGGGATTGTTCGGAGCTTGGAACCCTAGACAGTGGAGAAAAGAATTAGGCTGCTTGGTTATTAGAAACCATGCAACCTAGCCCGCATGGTCTCTCATAACCGTGCTGGGCCAGACATAGGAGCAAGCAGGGTGAATGATTTTTCCTTAACCATGTTCTTGGGGCCACACACCTGTACAAAACCTCTTTAATTTTTATTAGAGTCATATCACATGGTTGGTACACAATTTGGCTAGCCGTGTAGGCAAACCGCACACCTCTTTTTTATAGGGTAAAAAGTCCAAAATTCACTTAAATGATTAATAATATCACCCCTCTTACTATTTTATAATTCTAGCGATAAAACACCCCTCTTCTTCACATTGAGCTCCCAAAATCCCTATTTAATAGATTTTGATCCTGACTCTTAATCCAGTGTCCAAACGAATCATTATTCATCTCTTTGGATTCCTCCAGGAAAGAGTTACATTCCTTTTTCATCATTTTATTTTTGTCTTCCTATCAAAGGATTTATCGAGGTGCAGGATCATATGCCCTATTTTTAGGGCATTCCTATATTCTTCAAATTTATTCCAATATAATCCAAACTAAAGGCCAATACTGGATGATGAGAGTTGTACAAGTATGAGGTAGTTGGTCTAATAACCATCCCTTCAAGTATCATTGTTTTATAATATGTGATATGTGACACAAATCGATTTCACCACAAACTGCCCCTAAATTATATCTGTCTTGAATTGGTTACCTTGATTAGATCCTAATGACTTGTTAGAACCTAAATTCATATTGATTTTTCAAACATAGAGAGAGACTTCCCTTTGAGTATTCCTTCTTACAGCCCTTTTTGGCTTCCATGAGTATATATCCAAATAACCTATTGGAGTTTTTGGTTTTAATTATAAATAGTTACACCATTTTGATATGGATTAGATGAAGTGTCATATCATGTCTAGTGCCCTTAACAATTTTAATTAATTTAATTAAAGTGAGTGGTGAGCCCATGTAACTTGATTAAACTGGATAATAGTTATTCCCTTGTCATGATTAAAAATAAATGAATTATGAATTATGCCTTGGCTCATATTAAATCCAATGGATATTACTACTAAGGATGTGTGAGCATGGAGATCCTATTTAATTATGGAAATTGGGAATGATGACCCTTATGCGTATTTTATATAATTGGGCATGGAATCCCTCCTATTATACTAAATGGGAATGATAACCCTTGAAAATTTTATACCAATATGGGCATGGAGAACCTCATATTAATGTGATACTATATAGGCACAACATCCCTTGGGACACTGTATAGGCATGATTCCCCTTGTGATACCATACAGTCATGACACCCCTTTTAATACTATATGAGCATGGAATCCCTTACCATGATACCGAGTATGGAACCCCTTATAAATGTGATACCAGGCATGGAGTCCCTTATAAATGTGATACTAGGCATGGTGTCCCTTATCAATGTGATATCAGGAATTGAGTCCCTTGATACTTGTTCAGAGTTATTATGACATGGTCTAAAAAAGGTAGTGTCAACCTAGTTTCCTTTAGTAACTAGAGCCAACCCATTTACAGTTATTATTACCACTTTTCATTATTATATCTACACACTGCCATGTAATACATATAGACTGGATATTTATAGACGCTGTTGGTGGTGGCGTATTGAGTTTATCTCACACCCTATCTAAGAAAACTATGGTACCCAAACATACTATTTTCTTTAAGGTTTGGATAAGGGGAAACATCCTCGTATGGATGTTTCACTTCTTACATGACTTAGGATAGAGATTTCTAGAAGATGATCAGGTAGGATCTCGAGATGCTTGGATAAAATTTTGGCTTCTTTTTGTATAGCATGTATAATACTACTACCTGATGTTTGTATCCATGTTTTCATATTTCATAGATACATGACAAACATTATCATCATTTTGAATATGATTTAGTTTCCAATTAATATTTGATCATTATTTCTTGGTTTTTTATATCAGCTTTTTCTACGATGGGTTACTAGTCCAGTTATTATAGTAGCTAAATTTGCTGTTCCATCTGTTTATATATGCTTCCACTATTTAACTATTAGTACTTATTTGATGTGTTACAATCTAGTAATGTGAGAATAGTCTCCCCAAATACACACTCTAGTCCCTCGCTGCTAGTTGGCAGCCTCTGGCACTCGGGGAGATGTGCTTGTATCCATGTGGCAAATTGAGCTTGGTGCACCTCTGAGTGGCACCTGAGTCTGGGACATCACAAAGTGGTATTAGAGAGATTTTTTTCTTTATTTATTTTCCATTCTGATACAATAGATAGAATATTTGGAATTATATGGGATTTGATAATGAGATATGCATGAGAGTAGCTAACCCATGTATAGATAAAATCCAAATTACCTTGAATGGAAATTTATATTTTCTATATTTTTCTTATTATAGTTGATTTAATTCCACTATTAGTTGAAACAATTTAATTGTGATATTAATATTGATATAATTGAGGTTTATATTTCATTCTTGGCACAATGAGATTAGGTAAGGGAATAATTGAGCATGCATCATATTAGGAACCTTGTAGAAAATTCACATGACATGCATATGACTTACCATATAAGAGCATTGTGTGGTTAACATTTACTATGATTTCCATGAATGCTTTGATAGTTATAAATAGAATTGTTATTCATTAAATATTATTACCAGGGGTTGGGAAAACATAGTTGGTACTTAGAGTTCCTTCCATAACCTAAACAATTTTTTTCTTATTAAGCTATAATAGACACCCTAAGAAGTCAACTATGGCACATTGATTCATGACCATTGGTCACATGGACTAGAATGTGTTATGGTATGAATTGAATATATTCCGCATTTCAATTCATATAGTGTATGTGACCTTATGGATCAAAAGTGGTGAACCATTTTGTCCAACCATTTAAATTGAAATGAAAATATGAATTTAAAATAAAATAAAATTACAAAACACAGAGCTTCACCCAGCCACGACCTTAGTAGTGGGAAGTAGGTAGTGTCTCTGTTGTTCTATATAAATGTTTCTATCACCCAGACTTGAATCTTTAAGATATAATAAGGGTGAGAATATTACATATAAAGTCTTTTCACATATTCTATTTAAACATCGATGAATTATTTCCATTATCAAACTTTATTTGAGGCATGTGTTTGGAAATTTTAGCGTAATTACACCATGAAGTCCTCCGATTATACATTAGGAGGGTTGTAATGACCATGCCCCAAAGGTGGTGGGTCCCGAGGCACCAGTTATACCTACAGTAGTGACTCCTTTTTCACCCATTACAATTCCCGATGTGGGTGATGATGCTCTATTTCTAGGAGATTTCCTATGGATTATAGAGACCTTATAAGGAGCTCCATGATCTTCCCTTTCCATGGGAGAGTTGACTCAGGAGTTCCAGAAGCAAAATCCACCCACGTTTTCAAGGGATGGTGGAATATAGGCTGTATAGTTATGGATAAAGGCTATTATGTCTATATTCAAGCATCTAGATACACCTTCTAATAGGAGAGTGAAAATCACTATTTATATGCTTCAAGGATCCATGAAACACTAGTGGGATATTCTAAATCAGGATGGTTAGTATCGGGAAGTGACATGAAGGGATTTATAGTCAAGATTATTTGATTATTTATTATTTATGACTCTAAGAACCAATATTTCTAGGGAGTTCATGAACCTGTAGTAGGGTTCAATGACATTCATGAACTATTCAACTCATTTTATAGAGCTTCAGTGCTTCACAACTATCTACACTGTTGATAATCCAGTGAAAGCGAGATAATTTTAGGATAGTATGAGGCATTCTATTTTTTCTTAGGTAAAAAATTACTGGTTGACTATTGTATCTGAAATAGTGAATCGGGCCCTTATCATTGAGTAGAACCTAATAGAAATAGACACTATATGCTGGGGTGATTTAGAACTTAGAGAGAGTAGTGGTTCTACAAACGGTCGAAAATGATGTTTTGAGACACCTTGTGTGAGCAAGGAAAACTAGATGATACCCAAAGATAGTTATTTGGTATGTAACCAATGTGGTAAGACTGTGCATAATAATCCCAAGTGTCCCAAATGCCCCATCGAGTGTTGAGGCTATGGAGGATTGAGTCATCTTCACTATTTTTACATGACCTTCCCATCTGTTTTGAGTGGAATAGGATCTGTGCTAGATCCACCTTCAAGAGTAGGTTCATTAGAAACTCTCCAGTTAGGTATTTAGGGGAATACTTTCCATACAAGTAAAGGAGGAGATAATGGTCATGGTAGATAGGCTTCAAATACATAGCGCCAGTAGAGAGGAACTGCTCTAGGTAGTCAAGTTGCATCACATGGCCATAGATACGACCACATATATTCAGTAAAAACTATACTAGAGGATCATGATGTTGTGGAATCTAATATTTTAGGTACTATTATAGTATCATCTACTATCATATTTACCTTATTTTCTATAGGTGCATCACATTCTTTTATATCTGTGTTTGTTATGGAGAGTCTCAGACTTCATGCTGAGTACTCTTGTGGTGTTATGAATCTAAATACACCTTTGGGTATATGATCAGAGAGAATATTCCAGTGCAAGGACTGTCCTCTTTAGGTAGAAAACCATTGTTTCTTATTAAACCTCATCATACTCAAGATGATCGGCTTTGATGTCATTCTTGAGATGGACTGGTTGGTTCCCTATCATGCCTGTGTGGATTGTTATCACCGAAGGGTGTTGTTTACATCACCAGAGGGAAACAATTATATTAACAAGGGTGAATGGGATGTACAGGCCAGTAGAGATGGACCATAGAATTTTGGGATAGGTAGAGTGACCACCCAGATTTCTAGTCAATACATGAATGATCATAGACTACATGAGATTTAGTTCCCTCCCACAATCAATTGATTTAGGGATGCCTTCTCTGATGAATTTTTATTACTACATCCTGAGAGAGGGGTATAATTTACTATAGAGCTAGTGCCTAGAGATTCAGTAGTTTTCATTCCTCTTTATAGGATATATACTATTGAGTTGAAGGATCTTAAGAGGTATCTAGAGGATTTAGAATTAAAGGGTTTTATATGGACCAATATTTCAACCTAGGATTTTCTGGTACTTTTCACTAAGAAGGTGGACTGAACCCTCAAGATTTTCATGGATTAATATAATTTGTATCAACTTATAGTGAAAAAATAGCATCCTTTATCCCATATAGATGATCCTTTTTTCCAGATCAGAGGAGAGAGGGTGTTATTGAAGATTAACCTGAGATCGGGCTATCATCAAGTTTGATCCAGAAATTTAGATATTCCATATATGACTTTATGAAGTCTGTACAAATTATATGAGTATATCATGATGCTATTTAGTCTTAATAATATGACTTCCGTATTCAGGGATTTGATGAAAAGGGTTTTTCATCCCTTTCTGGATTCATTTTTCATGGTATTCATATATAAAATCTTGGTGTATTATTATACTTAAAGAGACCATGCCACTCATCTTGAGATCATTTTGAATAAATTGAAGGATAACTGGATATATTCTAAGCTTAGAAAATGTCATTTATATATTGAAAAGGTATAATTCCTTGGTCATATCATCTTAAAGGTAGAAGTTTCATTTGACCCAAAGAAGGTGAGAGCAGTAGTTACCTAGGAGTAGACCAAGAACGTCTCTGACATACAAAGTTTCTTGGGGAAATCTAGTTACTACAGGGATTTTATACAGTACTTCTAACACTTATAAAAACCTCTTATAGGCTTTACTAAGAAGTATGTGAAGTTTATATGGACCGAATAATATGATACAACCTTTCAGAAGATGAAAGGGAGATTGAATTCAGAATCGATCCTAATTCTTTCAAAACTGGGCAAGAGTTATACAGTCTATTATGATGCATCATGTATCAGGCTAGGAGAAATTCTGATTCATGAAGATATAGTCATTGCGTATGGGTCATAGAAGTTGAGGCCTCATGAGATAATTTCCCAACACATGATCTCGAGTTAGCAGTTGTTGTATATGCCTTGTGTTGTTGGAGGCATTACCTACTGGGAGAGCATTTTGTGGTGTTTACGGACCAAAATATCCTCAGGTATATTTTCACACAGTGAGACTTAAATCTCAAGAAATGAAGATGGGTTGAATATCTACAGTCATTTGATGATATTTCCTATATTCCTAGGAAAGGAAATGCTATTGTTGATGCTTAGAGCAAGAGGACTTAGACATAGAAAGTCTAGGAATCTATTAATAAATTAAAGATTATGGATTTGTTTTCTGAGACACACATAGAGGTGTAGAACTATCATGGATAGTCTATACTTGAATCACTATTTATGAACTCTTCACTTTCAGATAAGGTAAAGATGTGGCCATTTTCTAATCTTTAAGGCTTAGTACCATGAGAGAGTATGGTTGGAGAGGATCCACCTCTGGATTGGTCTATTAATGATGATGACATCTTACATATACATGGTTATATCTGGGTTCCCATAGATATGAGAGTGTAGATTATGTTGGAGTGACATGCTTCTCAGTTGGCAGTTTTCTTGGGTATCTCCAAGATGTATTGTGACATGCATCGACAGTATTGTTGGACACATATAAAGTGTCATTTAATAGGTTTTATCACTAGGTGTTCCACATTTTAGCAAGTTAAGGTAGAACACCAATTACCTGCTAGCTTTCTACAGCCTTTACTGGTCCTATAATAGAAATGGTAGGATGTTGTAATGGATTTTTTCACCGGATTATTGAGGTCACCGCAGTTTGGGTAGTCATGGATCAACTAATGAAAGTAGGAAACATCTCTTATATCCAGGAGAATTTCTCAATTGATGAGGTAGAAATATTGTACATCCATGTGATTATTCTACTACATGGTGTCCCTTGTATTATCATTTCATATAGGTATGCCCATTTCACATAGAGGTTCTGGTAGGGGTTGTAGAAGGCTATGGGTACAAAGGTGCTTCTGAGCACAACCTTTCACCCTTAGACCAATAGTCAGTCAAATCAGACTATACAGGTGTTAGAGGACATGGTATGAGTATGCATACTTGATTTCGATGGTTATTGTAAGAATCATATAAATCTTGTCAATTTCATCTACAATAATAGTTTTTAGATGATTATTTAGATGGATCCCTATGAGTCCTTATATGGTAGGCTATTCTGTTCACCCTTGTGCTGGTTAAAAGAAAGAGAGGTAGCACTACTAGGTCCTCATCTCATTCAGGAGACTTTGGAGCTGATTCAGCTGATCAAGAATTGGATGTGTATAGCTTATTCTAAAAAAACACTTATGTCAATCTCCATCAATGAACTCTGGAATTTGAGGTTGGGGATCATGTCTTCTTATGGGTATCACCTAGACTTTGGAATAAATGGATATAGAGGTAAGGGAATTTTTCACTGTAATTTTTCGGGCCATTTAAATATTTTGGAGAGAGTTAGTTTGGTGTCCTATTAGTTTCTATTAACTTAGAGGTACCATTCCATGCATGACATCTTCAATGTTTCATATATTTTCTAATATCATTCTAAACCATCTCATACTTTTTATCCTAAGGATATTGAGATAGATGATGATGCTTTTTTTGAGGAGTATCCTATATGCATCATTGATTGGAGCACTAAGGATCTTCAAGGCTAGTATGTCCCTTCAGTATGGGTGATATAGAATCATAGCTAGGTACAAGATGAGACTTGGGAGTGGGAGGACAACATAAATACTCAACAGCCATAATTATTCTCAGATGAAGTTTTTCCACCCTTGGAAGGTGAAATTGGGGACAAGTCCCTTTAAGGGGGAATATTGTAAGAACCCGGTCTTTATTAAAGGTATAAATTCCTTTTAATTTAGTATAATTATTTATTATGGACCCAATATGGATTCCCTCTTAGTTTAGAAAGTTTATGAGGGTGTTCAAGTATTTTTCTGAGCTTGAAACCCGAGATGGTGTAGAAAATCATTGAGTAACATAGTTAGTAAAAACCATGTCACCCCACCCGCACGGTCTCTCCTAATCATGTAGGGATGGACATAAGAGAAATCAGGATGCACAATTTTTATCTAACCATGCACCAAGGGCTACACGCCCATTAAAAACCTTTGTAGTTTTTAGTAGAGGCATATCATATAGTTGGTGCACGATTTGGAAAACCGTGCGACCAAACCCTGTGCCTCTATTTTTATTGGGTAAAAAGTCCAGAATGACCTTAAATGATTAATAACCTCACCCTTATTCCTATTTTATAATTCTAATGAAAAACACCCCCTTCTTCACATTGATCTCCCAAAATACCTCTTTGATATATTTTGATCCTGACTCTTCATCCGGTGTCTGATAGAAGTGTCGCTCATCTCTTTAGATTCCTCTAGGTAATATATACATTCCTTTTTCTGTTTTCTATTTGTCTTCCTCTTGATAAAGTTATCAAGACGAAGGATTATATGTCATATTTTTAGGGAATTTGTTCATTCTTTAAATTTATTGCAATTCGGGACAATCTAAAGGCCAATACTAGACGAGGAGAGTTGTAAGAGAACAAGGTATGTGGTTTACTAATTATCCCTTTAAGTGTCATTGTTTTATAATATATTATATGTGCAACATGCTAGTTTCACTGTGCGTTTCCCCAAAATTATATCTGTCTTTAATTGGTTTCCTTTCTTGGAGCCTAATGACTTGTTAAAACCCAAATTCATATTTAGTTATCAACCTTAGAGTGAGACTTCCCTTTGGGTGTTCCATCTTACATTATTTTTAGATTCCATGAGTATCTAGCCAAATAACCTATTAGAGTGTTTGGTTTTAATTCTAAATGGTGATACCATTTTGATATGGATTAAATTAAGTGACATAGCCTAACTAGTGCCTTAGAAAATTTTAATGAATTGAATTAAAGCGAGTGGTGATCCCACGTCACTTGCTTAAACAGGAAAATAATTATTCCCTTTTCATGATTAAATGTAAATTAATTATGAATTATGCCTTGGATCATATTAAAGCCAATGGATATTACTACTGAGGATGTGTGGGAATGGCGACCCCCTTTAATTATGGAAATTAGGCATGAATACCCTTCTATATATTTTATATAAATGGGAATTAAATCCATCTAATTATACTAAATTTTCATGAAGACCCTTGAACATGTTATATCAATACAGGAATTGTAACCCTTATATAAATGTCATACTATACAGACACGACTTTCCTTGTGATACTATACGAGTATGCCATACCATGCGATACTATTTGGGAATGATATCCCTCATGATACTACACAGGCATGCGATACCTTAATGTGATACCAGGAATTAAATCCATTATAAATGTGATACTAGGCATGGATTCCCTTATAAATGTGATATTGGTCATGGAAGTCCTTATAAATGTGATACTAGGAATTGAGTCCCTTGATACTTGTTTAGAGTTATTCTGGTATAGGCTGAAGTAGGTAGTGTCAACCTAGTTTCCATCTAGAACCATAAATGACACATTTATAATTATTATTACTACTTTTATTATTATATCTACACATTTTCATGTTATACACAAAAACTGGATATTTATAGACACCGTTGGTGGTGGCCTACTAAGTTTATCTCACACTCTATCTGGACCGTCTAAGGTACCCAAACAAAATATATACTTGTAGGCATAGATAAGGGGAAGTATCCTCTTATGGATTCTTAAGATCTAGCATGAATTAGGATAGATCTTGGTAGTAGATGGTTGGTAAGGATCTTGGGATGCTTGGATAGACTTTTGGATTCTTTTTTTATAGCATGTATAGTACTGATGTTTTCTGTTTGTATCCATGTTTTCCTGATTTATAGATACATGACATACATTATCATATTTTTATATATGATTTAATTTCTAGTTAGCAGTTGATTATTATTTATTATTTTTTTAAATCTGCTTCTACTATGATAGTTTACTGGTCCAGTCATTATAGTGTATGTTTCTTATTTTCCATCTATTTATATATGATTATGCTATTTAACTGTTATTCCTTATCTGTTGCATTCCAATATGGTAATGAGGGTATAGTCTCCCCACAAACACACCCTAGGCCCTTGCTACTAGTCAAAAGCCTATAGTTTCCAGTGAGATGTGCTTGAGGCCATGTGACCAACTGGGTTTGAGGCACCTCTGAGTGTCACCCAGGTTCAGGACGTCACATATATGTATGTAAAAATTCACATGAGAATATGTGAATTTGTACAATGATAGGAATATATATATATGTGTAAGTGTATATGATCATAATGATGGAGGAGAACTTTGGGAATTTAAATTTGATACTCAAACTTGGTTCTTAAACATGTGTTTAAGTGGAATTCTAAAATGAATTTCAAAGGCCTAGTTGGTATGGTTCTCTTTTCCCTCATAAAAAGGTGTTTTAATTAATTAAATCCAAGGTGTGATAGTTTTGATGATTTTTTTTATGTATCTTGGTTAATATAAATGATTTTACTTGATTTGAGAAATAAAATAGTTTAAATAGGTATGCATTTCCTTTGATAAATGATATGGATTATGAATGATTGATAAAAACCCCCTATTAATAAAATGTAAGTTTTTGAAATGGGAATAACACATGGTAACCCTGAGTACTAAGATAAGATGACTAGGTTGATTATGATAGATAGTTCTGTACTCCCCATCCTATGAACAACTCTATAACACAAACCTAGAATTATGTGTTATGGATTTTATTATCACTAAATTTTTTCATGGTCCTCCCTAGAGGATCGTGCGCAAGAACAATATTATATGGTTTGATCACCAAGAATAAGAGTATCCTAGGATGTAAGGACCTATTACTAGTTTCACTTGGTTATTCATTGGTGTTTTGTTCTTACTTGATTACTTTTGATTCTTTCTTCATCTATTTAAATTATCAAAAGAAAGTTATCTTTAAAAACTGTTTTGTCTATCCTGTTAAAGTAAGTTTTTATCCTTGTTTATTATATAAAGGTTTAAAAGATTTAAAAAGGGTTGTTTTTAAAATGTTTTTTAAAAAGGTTTTCAAATGAGGTTTTTCTATAATAGTGACATAAGTCGATTAAATTTTTTTAATCAATCGTTTTTATTTAAAATAAAAAGAAAAGTAATTTTATAAATGTTATGTGATACTGGATTTTATTATAAAATAAAAAACCTATTTTCTATTTGTATTTTCAAAATAACATGAGAATAAATATTAAATTAATGGGTAAGAATGTGTAAAGGTGGGTGGCGGCCTACTAATATTTTTTAAACTCATGCCTATGTATATCATTTCAGTTTTAGGTTTGGGAATATCTGTGATTACCCTTGGAGTGTTGTTCTTAGTTTGGATGGAGTGTGACGATGGGTCATAAGGGATAGTTGACCAGGTTTTATAGTTGTTTGTTTTATTTTATATTTACTTATTACATCAACCAAATATATCTTTTCCCACTTTTAGTTATGGGTATTGGTTGATCACATTATATATGCGAAAATCAGGAATACTGGTGGAAACCATTTTTGTAGGCAAGGGAGTTGGGGGTGAGTAGAGGGATTTTTTGTTTAATTTATTTTACTGCTATTATATTATATTATTTGTTTTTTCTATATTATGGACCTCTCATGTATTAAGTGGTCATTACCATTATCTTATAATTTTTTTAATTTATTTATTAGGGTGAAATCATTCCCTCAAGCTCTAATTTGATACCCATGGCACTTGATGCCACCCCGGGGTGATTGGGAACACACCTCCATAATTTTATGGGTAAAATCAGACATATTATGGATGTATAGATCGATATAATATATAAAAACATGATTTTATAATGGATAAGAGAAATTTTTATCAGTTCGAATAAACAATCATGGAGTATATTTTCCATGAAGGGGTCGAACCTTGTAAAAATATATTATGACATAATTTAATTTATTTCTTTCTTTTCATGTGATTGATGATTTTTTAGTAAAACCTTAAATTATCCAACTAAATTAATCTATAATATAGTTTAATAACAAAAGGGGGTTAATTTTTTAAATAACATTTGGATTTTGGTTAAAATTAGACAGGACCTAATTCACCCCCCTCTAAGGTTTTGGCACCAATCCTAAGGGGAATTTTAATTAGTTAGAGTGATGATAGTTGTTTAATATATGAAGAGAACATATTTTTAAATTTCTTGAAGAGATATACTTTGAGGTTAAATAATACATGAAGAAAATCCTGGGTGAATTTGTTACTTGTTTTAATTTTTCCCAAATTTATATGGTGATAAATTACAACTAGAATATAATGCTAAATAAATGAAAAAACATTAGTATATCAATTGAAAAAAATATAAATCTCTTATCAAGGAGGTTAATTCCATAGATATATCTTTATATATTACTAGAGATAAATTTTAAATGTTTGAAAGTATACTTAAAATTATTCATTGATGATAAATCGATAGTTTGTAAGATCATTGATGATATGGTCCATTATCTGAAAGAGTAACAAAAAGTCTCTCTTGGTGTCATGGAATCTCAATTGTAGGTTAAAGAAAAAAGAATCAATGACCTTGATAATTATTTTAATGAACATTTTAGAGTGAAAAATTAAAAAATTCAGAAGATGAAGAACAATTGGGAAGATATATTGTGATAAATGAAAGATGAAAAAAATAATCTCAACTTGAAGTACCTTGAGCAGGATATAAAACTAAAAAATCTATAAGAAGTAAAATATGGAACTTCCCAAACCACTAAAAGAATAATTATTTCCACTCAATTTTATGAGATGTTTTTTCTATCAAAATGGACTCATGTTGGTGCTGAAGATAGCTTTATAACTTCTAAATAAGTATAAACATCATTCTTATAGAGAATGGTTTCCTAATTTCCTCATTAATCAATTTATAAAAAATGTTTTTTGAAAATTAGTATTGAATAAAACTCAAAAAATATAAAAATTATGCGAAAAAAAATAACGATAAACCCACCAATATATCAAGGGTGGATGTGATTACTTAAAAAAAGTTCCATCTCTCCAAAAGGTTTATAAAATAATAGTGAAGGTTCTTAAAAATAACAAGGTTCTAAATCTAGTCAGATTGCATGTTCAAGCAAGAGGAACAAATATATTGGTAGATTTTGTTGGTGTTGAGGGCTCAAACATTTGGATATAGGATTTTGGAATAACATATCTATTTATGTAAGTCATAGAAGACCTAAATATAAGGGGAGTAGAATTAAAAACAAAATCAAACCTGTTAGTCTGAAGTTGGATTTAGATAAGAAGAAATTTTTTTATTGTATGATTACATTTGATTATCTAAATAATTTTATAAAATATTGAAAGAGAAGTGTTCACTGCATTTAATGATATTGGTATATAATAATCTAGCATAATTATTATTCTATTAAGAAAATGAGGCCATAATAGAAACAAAGGCAGGTGAAGAAAAATGAAAAGTATGTATTGGGGAACAAACAAAAGAAGAAATCTAAACAAAGTTCACTTAAGAATAAAGCTAAAGTGGATATCAAACTAGAGAATATAATATGATTCTATTGTGGTATAAAATACCACATCACAGACCATTTTAAGATGACCATGAATCTCAAAGTTAAAGGTAAAATGATAGAACCAAAAATAAAATCAACCAATTAAAGAGATAGTATTATTGGATTGGTTATTGACATTCCCAATGAAGAATTTGATAGTCTACCTAATAAGGGAAACCCATAATCTATAAAGTTTGTGCAAGGTAAAATATGTAAAGAAACATAGATATCAAATATATTACATGGATTTATAGTCAAAATAAGTTTATAATTGATAAAAAGAAAGCACTATTGAATCCATTTACCAAAACCAATACTATAAAAAAGAAGTCCACACCCATAAAGAAAATATAGCATATCAACATATAAGTGTTTGATTATATGTTCTGATTAGTTAGAAGATGCTAAAATATTAGAGAAAGTATAAAGAAATAAAATAGATCTAATTACTAAAGTGAAGAGGCCAAATCAATCTTAGAAATAAGACGTGACAAGGAAGGAAAATATGTTACCTAAATATGTTCGAATATAGAAAGAAAAAGAAAAGACAAGTATAAAGAGATATATACATTTTAGAGCTGTAAAGAAAGGTGTTATTGGGTTGGGAAAGAATTCCCAGCTCTGTTACTATGACCAAGTAGATAAATTATACCTACCTTATTCTCACACTTTGTTATTATGTATCTTAAAAAATAGAATTAAAGGTAAAACACAAAAGTGGGAAGCTGTTGAATGCTATGATTCATATACAACCAAAGAATAATTGATTATGGTGTACTAAAATTTTAATTGGTATTCATTTTTAATTGGTACCAGACATCAAATGTTATCAATACTACTTAGAGAATGTTTTTGTAAGAAAATTTCCATTGTGAATAAGTATAGGAAACATCCTTTTAGTGTGATTTAATATAAATAAGTTCACAATGTTGAAGATTTTAATATTTCTATAAAATTTAGAAATATAGATAGAATTTAAGAAAGATGAAGCTTGAGGTAAGGGTTTTACTATCATAATCATTATTTGGTAAGTGTTTTTTCTATTTATAAGGGGGGTTATTATCTAATAAAATGAGGAGAAATATACTTTCACTTGATGATTTTTGATGTGTTTTTTAAAGTTGAGTGAAAATTTATTAACTTTCCTAAAAATCAATTTGTAAAACCTCTATAATGATAATTTTAGATTTTGTATCACATTGATTAATATAAATGGAAAACTTTGTTTCTTTATTAAAATCACTTTTCTTTCTATGCCAGGTTAACCCATGTAGACTTAGATTTGACTTACTTAAGGATAATTAATAAGAATAATGTGGTATATACCTTCTCTCATGTATTTTACTGAATATCTTAATAAAGGTGAGAATGAATAAAGTGGGAGATCAAAGGGGAGAAGTTACTATGATACAAAGGTGGATAAATATTTTACCTCTCATGTTCCCTTATAATAAGGTAGAGAAAAGTGTTCCCACTTTTCATTTATTTTAAATAAGGAAGAGTAACATGACATTGAATTTAGAAGTAATTTATATTGAAAACAAATCCAAAGGGGGAGATTAAAGTTCCCTAGTGTATTGGTGGTGGCGTTATTTTATTTATTGCCAATGTATTGTTGGCTAGTTTCCAATGTCATTATATTAGAGAATTTGGGCAATGGAGTGATTCTCCACCCACTAACTATGAAGGATTCCCATGTCTATGGTTCAAGTGGATTGATGTTATTTTCATTGAACATGCTATAAAAGAAATATTGTTATGTTGGAAATGATTTTTTGAAGAGTGGGATGTTATATAAGTAAGTCCTAACATGAGATGATTAGTTGATCTAGTCTTCGTAGAGATATAACAAGTGTTGAAGGTGTGGAAGTGTTGTCTTCAATAGTGTTAATGGTGTTGAAGTGCTAATCGGGTGAATACCATGAATAATATGTTTTGAATATAGTAAAAATCTAGCTTAAATAGAGGGATTGAAGTATTGAGATGGGGATCAACCATCACTATATTTATAATCTTGAAGTGTGATGTATTTAGTGTTAAAGAATACATGTATTAATGATAGATATGGATTGAAATGGTTGAAAGATGTTCTATACTTGTTTTAATTGAATTTTTAATTCTATAGTTTTAGTCTGTAGATTGTTGTAAGGATCATCTAGAGTCATAAGGAAAAACCCATAAGGATGAGTACCATAAAGATCTCCCGGATCCATAAGTATGACCCACTTCATAAGGGTGATATTGAATAGAGTAAGGGTAAAATTTATGATACCAATGTTAAGGTCATATCCATAGGCTATATAAAGGTAGATTCTATGAATAAACACTTGTGTAAAGGTCATGGCATGTTTTAACATACTTATTTAAAGGTCCACCCCTCAATGAGGTAGTTGTGTAAAGGTAATTCCCATGTAATGGTCATTTACACTATATAAATCTCATCTATATATCTATTTAAGGGTAGTTACAAGTGTTAATAGAGATATTTAAGGGTACACTATTCCTAAAAGACCCATGTAAGAGTAACCATAGTTTCAAGAAGCTGCATAAGGGTAAATTTGGGGTCCTTCAGAATTAATATTCTAAAGATGAAACTTATTTTTGATGATTCTTGAGCTATTATAACATGTTATAAATATCAAGATTCTTTGTTATTCATGTTTCAATATTGAGTTGAAGAAAATGAATGGAGATGAGAATGAGAAGATGAAGTGACTATTTCTATTATAATCTAGGATTTTAAAATGAATATATTTGAAAATATATTCTTTTGATCAAATTTAGTTTGAAGAAAATACCAGCTGAGATGAAATTTTGAAAATTATTGAATCCTAAAATGAGGATCTTTTAAATTTTCAAATATTAAAATGAAGAAAATCTTGGTGATGCTCAAGATGGGATGAATTTTATTAAATATCACAAATAATTTGTGATTATTTAAAATGAGGAAGTTGTTTTTCACTGTTAAATAAAAATGGAAGGTATATTCATATGTAGGAAAATGTAAAGTAAAATAGATAAGTGTACTCATGGAAATATACATAATAAAACCAAGTGAGACAAAAATAATAGTTGAAAAATTTAGGGACACATCCATGTTGAACCATGTAAAAAAAGTGAGGAAAATGTAAAAGGATACCATGATACCAAATTTTAGAGTGAATATTTTTCTATTTTCTAAATATATAAAATATTATTTCTGATGACCTATATATAAAATATAAAAGGATGAAAAACATCCTAAGTGATTAGAACTGGCTGAATCATGATCTTGATCCATTAGTGAAGAATTAAAGAACTATTAAAAAAGATGTTAAAGAAGATGATTTTTATCCCATGTTGAATAAGATTAATTATCTGGGCATTGAGCTAATTAAGAGATGAATATGGATTAGATTCTTCTATATAAATCTATTCAAATAAGTGATAAGAAGAAGTTCAATAAGAAGAGACTGAAGAAATACCAACTATGCTGACAATTTTTATATATGTCTTATCGATAATTTTAGTAATAGAGGATATATAAGTATTTTTTAGGATCATAGGATCTTTATTTGATTTTATAAATCTAGGGTGTTAGGTTTTTTAGAATATCTATGAATTTGAGAAAAAGTAGGGATTGACTTTCATGCATTTCTCTTGAAGAATTATTGGAATTCATTGAATCTATTATTATGAGGTAGGATATCTATTCTATGGATGTAGTGACATACCTATGATGATTAGATATTTAATTAAAAAGGGAATTAAAGTAACACTTGTATAAAAATAGTAGGAAGTTGTGGAATCGGTGTGACCATGAGTATTCAAGGAGATCCCAATGTGCTTCTGTAACACTAGTGGGATGCTGGTAATATTGAAATTACTTTGAGAATAAATGTTAGTGTTTAATTAACTATGGTTTTGATAAATAACTTTTTATTCACTTGATTTTATAGTGGATAATATAATACATGATTAGAGTTAATATCCAATCATGATAATGAGTAGGTTTTCTATGAATAGGCTAAACTTGGTAAAAATACCATATTCTATCCTTTACTTTCTTTCCTTCTTTTCATGTGGTTGATGATTTATTATTAAAATATAAAATTATCCTTATATATTAATATAAAATAAAGGTTCATAACCAAATGTTGTTAAAGTTTTAAAGAATATTTTAATTTTGGTAAAAAATAGACAATAACTGTTTCACTCCCCTCTTAAGTGTCTGCACCGATCCTATGGGGCATTTCATCTTCTTCTTATTCCATATTTTTTTTCTAATTCCAACTATTTTTTCCAAAACATAATACATTCATTTGGAACATTCTCATATTTATTTTAATTCTATCATGACTTATGGAAAACCCTTTTTATTCTATGTTATATTTAATAATATATTTCTCCCCTTCTGATGTTTTATCATATGCTTATTATCTAACTATATGATGACACTTTGATGAATTTTTACCTTAATGAGTGTTTGATATCACCAATTTATTACGTTTCCATTCCCCAAGTTATGATTATGAGCACAACATATGAAAAGTTGATAAGGGAGTCTAGTGTGACTCAATTATGGCATAATGTTCACAAGTATTGTAGATTAAGTTACTTATGTAGCTATTCCTCAAAGACACTAAATCTTTATTTCTTGGTATTGTGATATTATTATGTGGTTTAATGTTTAAACTATGAAAATAATGTTTCATATGTTAGGAACACTTTGGGATACAATCAACACTGGGGGGGGGGGTGAATCAGTGATGGAGAATTTTTAAACCAATTACTAATTCATATCCCTTTACCTCTTAGACCTTTTAGGATCTCGATTCTCTTGTTCTCTATTAATTTTCATATGAAAGTATATAAAATAAAGTAAATTATAGAACATTATTTTATTATAAGGTTAAATATTAAATAATATTAGCTAGTCCTTTATGTGTATGATGATGAAAAATGGACAGATTCTCCGCTGTAATGAGATACAAATTTATAGTGATTTGGACATAAAACAATCTTGAGACCAAGTGTAGTTACCTAAAATTTATAATGGGGATTAGAAAATATCTTAATTCTCTAGACTAGTGAAATATAATCCCAACTAAAACTCCTCATTGGATATTTATACTACTTATGTAAAAAGTATTCAACTTATTCAAGTTTATTTGCAACACCAAGAAAGTTCGCCACCAGATGTGATTTCTACTGAATATTATAGAACTAATTTATTCTTAACTTACTCTTATATTACTTGAAAAATAGTATACAAAAAAATCTATTTATTATTCTCCTGTATGTAGTGTGGTGTACAAAAATTTATTTCTCTTCCCAGTAGAAAACTAAAAATACACCTTTCTTTTATTTGTGTAAGAATTCTTCTACTACTTATTCACTTCTGTCTAGTACATGTTTATCTAAAAACTTATTCATCTGATTATATTCATCCAATTTTTCTCTGTATGGTATCTATCCATCCAAAAATTCTCTATCAGATACTTATCCACCCATTAATATTTCATCTAATCATTTCTACCTTTTTTCATTTGGTACTTCACTTATTCATCCAATGCTTAGTTTCTTTGTTCGGTGCTTTCAATTTGTACAGTACCCCCTACTCCATATAGTACCACTTCATCTGATACTTATACCCAAATGAGAATTTATATCAAGATTCATGTTCAACACCTCACTATGAAACTTTACTTCTTAAACAATAAGCACATCCAAAAAAATGTCATTAACCAATAACCTGTTCTCAATACATCTGCTTCCATTTATATAGGTAACATTTCTATGAAAACATAAGGAGTAGTGTGAACTTCAAATTTGAATTTTCCTCTTAAACCATTCTTTAAATTTGAATTACCCACTTGAATCTTTCTTCATTTGACCATCTTTAAACTTCCTAAAAAATAGGTTTCAATAATCCTCATAGGAACTATCCTTAAAACTTAGCATCAATAAACTCTTCAAAACCTTCCCGAAATATCTACAAGAATCACAATATATCCTTCATGATTATTGATACATTGAAAATAAATATCATAATCATCATAATTTAATTAATTTATAATTTTTTTTGTAAATATCTTTAAAAATTCTTCTGGTAAAGCTTCATAGGAACTCCTTTGTCAGGTAATTCTCCATATAGTAGTATTAATATTTTTCTATCCAATAAGATTTAGAGGATTCCTTTGTCCAGAGCTCTTTGAGGTACCCTACTTCCTCCTTATAAAAAATTCTATAAAGTCTATATGACATTTTATATCTGATGAACTCAATAGATCTCTCTATATGATGACTATGAGTTTCTCATAATTCATTAACATTCTCCATGTTCATAAGCTTACTCTATCTAGTTCTTATTCATAGGATTTATTTATTTGGAAATATTTTATCCAATATAAATATCCTCATCCCTCTTTATGATGTCTCTCTTTGGAATCATCTTTCCAATCATTCAGAAGTTGATGTCTGATGACTTCACTTGGAAACATTTTTCCGATGTATCTACTAGAAAACCTCCAAATGATGCATTCACTAAAAAACATCAGTTCACTATCTTTATAAACTATTCTCTGTCTAATAACTCAGAAAAATATGTACGATCATTCAAAAACCTAAATATAAAGGCTCAAAAAACTCTATTTGATCATTTAAAAACTTCCATTTGATTCATTCAGAAACTACTATCTGATGCCTTCAAAACCATTCTTCATTCTGTGGACTCTATCATGAAGATTTGTCTGGTGAACTCACAAAATTTCCTCTATTTGATGAATAAACAAATGTATATCCATATTTCTCTATCTAGTAATGTTTTTGTGGTACACACTATCAAAAAAAATTCTTTATTTGATAATATTACATATATTATTCTTCTAGTGGACTTATTAACTTACCATATTTGATAAGTTTGGTCAAGAAATATTTTTATAGAATACTTAAATCCACTTGGTATCACTAAATTTTTCCTTCAAATACTTATATTTCACAATGTATTTTATTCTTCCAAAATTTATCTTAAGTCATATCCATAGGGAATTGTAATGTTTATTCATTGAGGAATACATCACCATGCATTATCTAGAATATTTTTTTAAAACACGTAGTTATATGTTCTTTTGAAAACCTTCAAACAAACACTTAGTTACACCTTATGTATGATACAACTAAGAGTATAATTATACACACATTTTTGGATCCACCATATGTCCATTTTTCTCTATCTTTTCATCTCAACTGGCTTCATCCATTCAACCCAGTATGCTAGACCCAGTTTGATCACCTTGATCCAATAGACCTTTTGTTCTATATTTAGAACACTCCATCTAAAAAATTTAACTTCATTGTATTTTCAAAAAATGTGTTTCTCCAAAAATCATTCCACATATTAACTTCAACTTCATTATGTTGTTAAAAAATGTTTTTCTTTAAAATCATTACACAAGTTACAAACATTAATATCAGTTCATCAATCATCAAAATTAATATGAAAGTCTTCATATAATTTTTTCCCTTAATGTAATGAATATAATCCAAATATTATAAAGGTAATAACACTATGAATATTATTACAAGACAATAATACTTGAGAAATTCCTTTTATTCTTCATTCAATATGATTGAGTACTTCAAAAAACCTTCCAAGATAATTATTCTTTATAAACATTTCACCACATTTACATTAATGAACTCATTATAATTCATTGATAATATTTTACAACACAAATAACTCACTCAAAGTGGAATCTTCTTAATATATAGATTTTAACTTGGGAAATCTCACTTATTATCAAAACTAGTTGTAAATTATGTGTTTTTATCACCAAACCTAAGAGTGTGGGTTTGGGTAACCTTAGTTGGTATCAGAGAAAGGTTTAGTTATTTTTGAGGATTAGTTTAGTTATTTTTTAATTTTAGGTCCAGATGACTTTAATGAAAATCCTACGAATAAGACTAAATTATAGGATAACATCCTATACTTTTGGTAAAATTGTTGAGTATGCTGTTTTCTTAGAAATTACATCCCTATGTGGATATTTTAAAGTGGATATGGATGTTGAAAAAATTCACCAAGGTGTAAACACCTTGAAAAAGGATAGTTTAGTATCAAATTGATTTTATTTCAGTGCATGATGATTGGAACTAAGACTCTACACTTGGATAGACACTCCTAAGGGATATACTTTGGTTAATTCACATTCTCTTTATAAACCATTATATAGGATTTAAATGGAATTTGAGGATATAATATATACCTAGTAAGGTTAGAGAGACAAATCGGTCAATGAACATGGATAACCTAGGTTAAACATAGAGAGTTATAGGATGAACCAAGTGTGATATAGTTGAACCAAAAGTGTCATAGTTTGAAATGAAGGTTTAATAGGAGAATACATTTAGAATTGAACTTTCATATACACATGATCATTTATTATGATTTTATTAGATGTTATCATAATCATTTTGGTTTTAATATTTGGCTGAAAATAAGATCCAAAAAATGAATCTATAGAAGGTATGTATCTAGAAACTCCTAAGACTTAGCTAAAGAGGTAAATTTGGAATAAATAGTTTATAATATTAATATATGCCTATTATGAGGGAAAATATTTATTACATAGTCTTCTCTAAGATAACAAGGTTTGAATATATTTAAAATTTATATCTTGAGTCATGATTATCTTTTAGATACCCTTAGGTATTGTTATTATTATGAGATAATTAAAATTGTGAAGGAATAATTTGTTTAAGGGGGTAGGGCATAATTTAACACCTAGAGATTTTAGAATATATTTTTCTCTAAATTAATTCAATGTTTGATAGTTTGTTTCACATGAATCACTGAACTAAAATGAGTTATGGAATTTTTGATGAACATTATTAAAAAAATTATAAGAATAATAAAACCTATATAAAATAAAAAGATATTAAATAATCAAAAAATGGTTAAATTTAGATGATATATTATTAATATGATTTAATATTTAAAAATATTATTCGTTCTAAAATAACTATTTAAAGTATTAATAAATTAAATAGACTAATTTTAAATTATTAATATTACAATATATAATATTTAAATATACATTTACATTAATTAAATTATAAATTAGTATAAAATAATATTGAGAACCCATAATGTTTAATAAGGAATTTTTTAGTATTTTTTTTAAATTTTAAATTTTCATTTAAAAGATAAATTTATTAGTTTTAGAAATTAAATTTTATAAAATTAACTTAATTTTTTGATTAAAAATAACAATATTGTTTGAGGAATTTTTTTTTGAGTTTTTTCTAAAATAATTGATTTTTAGGCGGTGAGTAAAAAAATAAAGTTTTTACTAAAACAGTAGCATTTATGACTATATCAAGTAGTAATTATAAATTAAAATCCCATAAAAAAATTCACGTAAAAAAATTATTTATGATTTGAAATGATTCATTTATAAATACTCCATTGAATTTAGAAAACTCATGTTTACAATTTTCAAAATTAAGCAATATTTTCATAAAAAAACTATTTTTAGTCCTCTTTTAAATAAGTTTTCAATTGGTGAAATTATGTTTTGAATTTATTTTAATTTCATATAAATATATATTGGTTAATAATAAAATAATTAATTTCATTAAAATCAATAATATTGATAATTTTTTCTTAAAAAAACGTTTATTCTTCAAAAATACACTTTTGTCTAAAAACTTGTTTTTACTTGTTACATGTGATAATGTTAAAATTATTATTTTTATTTAAAATAAAATTTTTAATTTAAAAAATTTAATTTAATTATTTGGATTATTATTTCAAAATTATATATTAATTTACATTTTATTTTTAGTCAATAAAAGTAATTTTTTTAGTTAAAAATTTATTACCACGGTAAAAACTAAAAATGATAAAAGTGAAAAATATAAGAGTAAAAATTTTAAAAACATGTTTGAAATTTAATTTTTGAGGGATTATTGATCTTAAATCACAACCCACTCTATTATTTTCCACTTTGGATCAACATTCCATGTGAAATGTGTACTCTCTTTATATTAAAAAGTTTTATTTATAAAAATGTCATTCCCTTTACCTATAAAAGGATATCACATCCAACCCATTTCTAAACTCATTATACAGAATTATATCAGTTAAAAATATACCCTAATCCCTACTCAACTGTATACCCATGTCCTAGAATCCTTGGTCTTATCAAAATACCAAGCTAAGGATCCTTAAGTTGTTACATAAGGGAGAATATCGAAAGGGTGAGGTAATGTTATCAACTGAGATCTCTTAATTATTTTCTTCTTCTACCCCATAAAAATTAATATATCCATGAAAGTATGATAAAATAATTTTTCATAATATTATGAAATGTTATTATACTAATAAAATATCTATTTTATACCCTCCTAAAAAACTATTCAAAAAATGAAGATATCGTCATACGTATGTAAAGACTACCAACTCCATGAATGATGTATTTAATTTTTCATCACTCTCCTACATGAATGGTTTTAAAATTATATTTAAAGGATTAATATTATATATAAAATTATTAATATTCTTAAATTATGAACTATACCCTATCTTTATCTCATTCTATGTAAATGAATGTCTCTGTTGTGCATATGTGTGCACTACTGCCTCCACAAAAGTGATGTATTTGATTTTTCACTCTAGTATTTTATTACTTATAAAAATATATTATAACCTGATTTAACACATTAAAAATACCCAAATAATATCATTTTTCTTTTTTAATCATGATACTATGCTAAAGGAATCACTTTCCAAACGATACTCACTGATAGATTATAGCTTGTTCTTTTTTGGGTCGGTTTAACCACCTGTATGAACAATGCTATATGTTTATATCATGTATAAATAAGGTAACATAATTACTGGTGATATGAGACAATAATAAGTAAATAATTATTTTTTGGTTCTATAATAGTAATGATAATATCTAACCTTCTATCAATATATCACCTATGTTCTTTAAAATTACCAAAACGAGCTCATAACTGAATTCATCATCATGAATTGTAACTAAAATACTTATGAAATGAAATTACAACTTTATAAATCAATATAAAAAATCTATTTAAATAAATTTAATGATCTCATAATGATTAAATTTTAATATTAAAATAATAATCGTCACCACCATTATGAAACTAGCACAAAACAAAACAATCAGAACTAATAAACATCTAATGATAAAAATAAAATATAAATAACTAATATATTTGTAATAAATGGTTATAAATTAAGTTTATAAAAGGTTATAGATATGTAAAAGGTTATAAAATATGTTATTAATATAGTTATTATTTTTATAAAGTATTTTAAAGTGCTTTCATGAAATTCAGGAGTTAATGTGAGGTGTTTTGCATCTCATTTTTTGCTTCATTAAGATATAGTTTGTATTCACCACCTAATTCCTTTTTATAGTATATATATTGTACATGGATTTATTATATCATAATATTTAATTAAATATTATGTATTTAAAAATCTATATCATGTTCTACCTTTCATGGGTTTTCAATTTGAAATATGACAATGACGCAAGTGATTTTTTGTCTCAATTTTTAAATATATATTACACGTTTGATATTACACACCATGTTTTATTTTACATAGTATATAATCTTTCCTTTTGATATTTTATATCATGAATTATATTTTATTCATAATTTTATGATCAATTGAAATCTATTTATTTATAAATGTTTTAATTAAAATATACTCAAATTGTAAAGGTTTCATCGCTAATCTCATTTACAAATCAAGTTTTCTTTTGAATGATAATATACTTGGGGAATTTATAAACTTTTATATATAAAAACACCATCATTTTATTATAATCTAGATATTATTTGGGATTTACATATCTTATCACTATTTTATTTTCCCTTTTCCTCATAGTTTACTCATTGTAAGAGAAATAGACCCACCTCTTCTTTTCAATCACGTATCCTTCTCTTTCATTTACATATTCATTGGATGTTTTTCCATATGTATTTATTTATGAATAAATAATGTATTAAGTTCATTTTTTACTTTTTTTAATTTATTTATATAGGTTTTAAAAATATTTTTAACACCTTTCATATGGGTCATTTTTGACAAAGTGTTAAAGGAATCTCTTTTAAATGTTTCTTTGTGAACAAATATTTACAAAATTTTGTATTTTTCTATGAAAATACCTCTATATGTTTTAATGGTTTCTAATAGAGATACTTATTCTCCTGGATTTATAAAATATTTGAATTTTAATAAATATTTTCAAAAGTTAAAGGTTATTTTTTATCTCCAAATCAATTTTCCTAATGATTCTATTTTTTTCAACATATTTTATGCTGGATCAAGGACATTCTTCAAATAAAACCATCCACTTTTTTTCTTAGTTTGACATATGAAATGTTATTTTCTATAATAATAATGGTACATATCTATTTTTTTTCTTTCCTAATAATCCAAAATTTATAAACATTTCTTTATTCCAATTCCTTTACTCTTTAAATACCCTATATTAGATTTCTTTATTTTAAAGGTTTTTAATTAGATAACCATACATCGATTTATTGGATAAATTATTGAAAAATTCATATACCTTTTATTTATATATTTAATTAAAGGGTATTTTACTATAAATTCACTCAATAACTTTGTATAACCATTTATTTTCCTTGGTTTTATCAAGTTAAGATTATTGATATAATTATGAATGATTTATTTATACGATTCCAATTAAGAAGGATGTGATTTTTTTTTTCATTTCATGGTTTCTTTATGATATTATGAATGACTGATTTCAAGTGGAATTCATATGTATGTATTATTGGTGGGTGGGGTATTATATTTCCCTCAAATGTATTGATTAAAAGTTTAATTCTCACATGTTATGTATATGTGAGCACAATTAAGTTACCTTATAAGAATGGGTAAAAGTGTATGAACCATGAAGGTGATGTATACATGGGTACAACTAAGTTGTATCACAAGCATGGGTGCAAGTCTGGGAATCAAAAAATTTATATCTCCTATTCTTATGTTTGTTCTATAGTTCCTTGTTATGAAATGTTTCTATGAAATGGAACATTTTTATGTTTTTTACCTATGATTATACTCCATAGATCATGAATATTATCTTATACTCTTATTCCATGGTACATGTTTGTTCATTTGATATTAAATGTCCCTCTATCATGACTTATGAACAACCCTTATTATTTCATGTTCTTTTTAATAAAATATTTCTCCCATGCAGTCATGACTCAATTTCCCCAGGCTATTAACCTGGTCATCTGACCCCATGGGTCTCCTTTAGTTCCTTGGTTTTCTTTATAGCACACCACATGCTATTACCCACCAAGGTTAATTTTTAGATCAATGAATATCCCTACAAGCCAAAACATATTCTTTTAGTGTTCTTTATCCTTACTCACACACACCCTTAGAAACTTATCAGGAGGTCACACACCTTAACACTACTTCAGAAAAAGCATTATTAACTATAGAGTTCTAATTTAGGTAGGATCATAAAAATAAAGACCCACCATGTTGTCATAGGTAGTGAAATTTAGTCTTTTAAGTCTCACTTTTCCTGGGTGTTAAATTCTCTACCCCTTTAAAGCACACTGCCTATGTTGTGGTTCCCATGCTTCAAACGCAGGTAGTGCCACTATGATTCTAGCTGGTTATTTTCCCTGATACCATTTTCATGAACCGAACTCTATGGGATATTAAACTAGTCATCTACCCAATGGGTCTCCTATAATGACTTGGTTTCCTTCCCGACACACCATAGTCTATTACCCACTGATGTCACTTTTAAGAATAATGACTATCCCCAAAAGACAACACATGTTCTTTCAGTGTTCTTTATATTAACTCAAAAACACCATGAGAAAATTTTTAGAAGGTCACCAATCTTGATACTACTCCAAGACAAGCATACTTAACTGTGGAGTTTTGATTAGGTAGGATCCCTAAAATAACGGCGCACCTTATTGACATGGGTAGTGATATTTAGTCTTTAAGTTTCATTTTTTCAAGGTTGTTATACCTAGTAATGTTTTATAATGTGCTTATGATATAAAAATTTTATGAAACATTGATGAGTTTTTCCCTTATTAAGCATTTGATCTCACCCCTTTCTTATGTTTCCATTCCCCAGGTTATGAAGATGATTACAACATATGAAAATTATATAATGGATTCTTGTGCGGGTTAATTATGGAGGAATGATCATGAGTATTACAGAGTAAGTTTCTTATATAGATACTCCTTAAAGATTATAAACCTTGATTTCTTGGGACGATAAGATTATTATAAGAAAAAATATTTATCATATAAAAATAATGTGTAATATATGAATGTTTTTCTTGGGAAATCTAACTTGGTATCGAAGTTAGTTGTAAATTATATGTTTTTATCATAGGACTTGAGAGCGATGGTCTGGGGTGCCTAATATTGTATCAGAGTAATGTTTACTTATTTTTGAGTATTAGTTTTATTATTTTTTTAGTTTAATACTAGATAAATTTAGTGAAAATCCTCGGGATAAGACTAAATTATTGGATATTATCATGAAATTTTGGTAATGTTTTGAGTATATAGTTTTCATAGAAATTAAATACCCGTTCGGATACTGGAAAGTGGATACGATTATGGAATAGTGACACCTAGGAGAAATAACCTTAAAAAATTCTAGTTGAGTGTCAACTCGATCTTCGCTCAATGAATTATGTGTGGAACTATGAATACTCACCTGACTATACTAGACACTTCTAGTGGATATGCTTTAATTAATTCACATTATCTTTATGAACTATTATATAAGATTTAAATATAATTTAAGGATGTAATATAAACTAATAAAGCTAGATAACCAAATATTAAATGAGTATGTATAACCTATGTTAAATATTGAGAGTTATAGTATAATCCAAGTGTGACATAGTTGAAGTGAAGGTGTCATAGTTTTAAGTGAAGGTTTTGTAAGAGAGTACATTTAGGATTGAGCTTTTATATTCATATTATCATTTACTACAATTTTATTGGATGTGATCATAATCATATTGATTTTAATATTTAGTTAGAAATAAGATCTATTAAATGAATATTTATAATTTATGTCTCTATAAACTCCAAATAATTAGCTATAGAGGAAAATTTAGAATAAATGGTTGAGAATCTTAACATACGCCTATTATGAGGGATTAATTATATTGCCTAATATTACCTAATATAATATGGTATGTATCTATTTAGATTATATATCTTGAGTCATTATTATATTATAGATACCATTATGTATTTTTATTAGTTGGAGATAATTAAAATTGAAAGGATTCAATTTATTTAAGGGGGGATATTATAACAATATGATATTTTAGAATATATTTTTCTCTAAATTAATACTATGTTTGATAGATTTTTTCAAAAGTAAAACTCAACTAAAATGATACATGAAATATTTGATGAAAATTCTTAAAAAAATTATAAGAACAAAAAAACCTCTAAAAAAACAAATATATTAACCAATCAAAAATGTTAACATTTAGATGTTATATAATTAATATGAGTTAATATTTAAAAGGATTTTTTATTTTTAAATAGATATTTAAATTAATAATAAATTAAATCAACAAACTTTAAATAATTATTATGGAAATATATAATATTTTAATATATATTAAAATTATTTAAATTAAAAATTAGTATGAAATAACATTGAGAATAAATAATGTTTAAGAAGGCCATTTTTTAGTAAATATAGTTTTTATTTATATTTTAAATTTTCATTTAAAACCATAATTTATAAATTTATGATTTTGAATTATATAAAATGAACTTAATTTTTGGATTCATCTTAAAAATATTATATTTGGATATGTTTTTTGGATTTTTATAAAATAATTGATTTTTTGGGTGAATAGTGAAAAAACATAGTTTTTACTAAAACTGCAGTGTTTAAGACTATATCAAGAAGTAAGTATAACATAAAAAATAATAAAAATTGAATGATGAAAAACTTATTTATGAAGTGAAATTATGAATTTAAATATAAAATCTTGAAGTTAGAAAATCCATGATTAACATTTTGAAAATTAAGCAATATTTTTCTAATAAAAACTATTTTTAGTCATTCTCTTTTAATTAATTTTTCACTAGGTGAAATTTGATTTTTTAATTATTTTAAATTAAAATAAATATCATTTGGTTGATAATATACCAATTAATTTCATTAAAATCAATGAAATTTATAATTTTTACCCAAAGAAAACATTTATTCTTAAAAATACACTTTTTTTTTCTAAAAATGGGGTTTTACGCATTATATGCGCTAATATTAACATTAAATTTTATTAATAATATATATATATATATATATTGGATAGAATTTATTTAATATTTTTAATTATTAGGTCCAAATTATGTAATAAGACCCATTTTATTTTAAGGAATTAAAAGTAAATTACTTTGGTAAAAATTTATTTCCACGATAAAAACAAAAAATGGTAAAAGTGAAAAATCTAAGAGTAAAAGGATTAAAAACATGTTTAAAACATGTTTTAAAATTAATGTTTGAGGGATTCATGACCTTAACTCACTAAAAATCCATTATTTTCCATTTTGGATCTACTTTTTATGTGAAACATGTGATCTATTTATATAAAATGTTATATATATAAAAAATGTTCTTCCCTTCACCTATAAAAGGATTAGACCTCCACCCCATTTATCTTATCATTTTAAAAAATCTCCCAAAAAATTTTAATCCTTCTTCATTCCAAAATACCAAGATAAGAAACCTTAAGGTGTTACCAGAGGGAGAACATCCAAAGAGTTTAGTAATGTTCTCAATCAATATTTCTTAATTATTTTCTTATTTTAACCACTAAAACATAATATATACATGAAATTATAATAATATTAGTATAAATATTATTATGAAATATTATTATACTAATTTAATATCCATTTTATACCTTCTCAAACCATTTTAGTAATGAATACATCATCATGTGTACGTGCGGACAACCAATTCCATGAAAGACAGCTTGATTTTTCATCACTGCCTTACATAGATGGTTATAAATGTATATTTGAATGATTAATATGATTTTTATAAAAATATTTAGATTATTAAATTATAAACCATTCCTTATATTCGTCCATTTCTATGTAAATGAACATCACTCCCGCATGTACATGCAGACTACTTCCTCTACTAAAGTTACATATTTCATTTTTCACTATAGTATTTTCTTATTTATCCAACTCTTTTATAAACCGATTAACCACGTTAAAAAATCTAAATGTTATACTTATTACTATATAATAGTGATATTATTACAAACGTATCACTTTTTAACCATACTCATCCATAGATTATAGTATTTTCTTATTTAGGTCAGTTTAACCACCTACATAAACAATGCTATAAATTTCTATCATGGATAACTAAGGAAAACTAATTACTAGTGAAATTTTAAAATAATAAGTAAATAATTATTTTTTTTGGTTTTATAATGGTAATGGTAATTTCAAAACTATTATAAATATATCACACATCATTCATTAAAATTATTGGCCCGATAGGCATTGCAAAATGACTTAAGAGGGGGGGGGGGGCGTGAATTGAGTTCTTTAAATTTTTTACCTCAATATAGTATCTTTAAAAACATGAGATAATATATCCCACTATTATAAATAGTATATGTTATAGAAAATAAATAAAATATAAAATGTAAGTCATTGGTAAATTATAGCGGTTTGGGGCACACAGATCCCTTAGTCCACTATACTAATGCTCTCTCAGTGAGCATGGTGATTTTTTCTATGGAGGTATTTTCCTAAGTATGTTGATGGTCGAGTGAAAGAAACTGAACTTATTAAAAAAGGTTCCAAGAGGTTTCAACTAGATTGTCCCTTTTTATAATACTTCTCCTTAGCCTTTACACACTCATAACAATTTGTTTAAACTTTACAAAAGTATATGAGTATAAAGAATACAGGTTCAACACACAGTTGCAAGAAGAAATTGAAAATTGATGAAGAATTATTCCAAAGAATGAATCAATGAATTAGGGAAAATCTAAAAAATATTCATTTACTATTGGTGTTAGTAAAAATCACACAGTATCAACATATTTTTTTTCTTATATTCACATAAAGAATATATTTAAAAATATAGTATATGGGCATTGGTTATTTATTAATTATCCCCCTCACTTCAAAATATGAACAAAAATTATTATTTTTTGGAATCCAAACATATCTATCTAATTAAAATGGTCAGTAGTAAATAATATAATAATTATAAATTAATTATATGTTCATTTTTCATGTGACCTCCTCTAGAAATAGTAAAAACAAAGTATCATGCTAGTGAAACTTGCGTCTTCCTTGAAAAATTACTCTTCCTAAAAATAACTGCTTTAATTACTATGGTATTTCATTATTTAGACATAAATACTTTTGAGAAAACTTAAATTAGGAGTACAATTCTCACGATATATAATAAAAATAATAAAATTCCTTGGAATATTGATAAAATAACTTAAACTTAAATATATCTAGTTTCATAGGTATTCAACCTCATAAGACTTCTGATCATAAGGCTTCACTTGATCACATGACTTTACTAGACATTATAGGAATTTATTAAAATTCCATAACCTCATATGAGTGTAAATCTTCTCTCCAATTTTAATACTTTAGAGTATAATCATAAGTCTTATCTATATTCCATTTTAATCATATTACTTGCTTGATCATAAGGATTTCTTCTGATTATAAAGCTTCATCTTTGAACATAAGGCTTTCCTATGAACACATGACATTAGTGTAGAGCTTCATCATGGGAATTATTTGTGGCTATACGTCTTCATCAAGATACATCATGATATTCAGACTTTAGTATAAGTCTTTGTCTCAATGTAAGTATTGAATGCAAGATTTGGTCTAACCGTATGGATTCCAGACTTAGAAAAATTTTCAAAAACTAGAATATCTCTCAATTTTTTTTTCTGATCATAAATCATCAATTTATGGATTTAGAACATCATAATAATTGTTCATAAGTCTTCCATACTAATACTTGAAAAAATTATTCGACCTCAATATAGACAACTTATAAAAATATATTTAGTACTTTAAATATCAATTTTTATACTACAATAAAAACCATTAAAAAAAATTTAGGGGTTTTATGATCATTAAAAATCTAGATAAAATGGTATATGTAGGTACATCCTTATTTAATCCAATAATATCTCCTTTTTTATGATAAAAAACCCATAAAACTTTTAACATAACATTTTACAGGTTTGAAAAATAAAATTCATATTTGTCTTTATTCCATTTGATTATTCCCTTTTTTGTGATATAAAAATGAAGGGTAAAATAATGAATATAATATAGTTAATTTGGAACACTAAATTTTAGAAAATTAAGAATATATGTATAAAATTAATTAAAATTTGTCATTGAGTGGTAATACTATTGAAAAAAAGAATATAATAAAAAGACAAAGGCCATCTGTAAACTTCCATAGCTGAAATAAAAAGTGAAATCCATTGAAATTTATTAAAACAAAAACAAAATTATAAAGATAAAAAATATACAACAACCAAATAATAGAGACACATTGGTACTTTTGATTAGGATGGGTTGAGGATGAAGGTTTAGGAAGGGAAGAAGAAATAATCTAGGTCCTATGATCAAGTGGTTGTAACGACCCCGACCCTAGTAATCTAGAGAATTGTTGAATTTATTAAGTTAGTACAAGATAAAAGGGATCAAACCATGAAGTATTGATTAGTTTAGAAATATTGGAAAACTAGAAACAAATATGATTCCCATATTACATTGAAATATAAAAACATAGCATAAGAATTTTTTTTTATCCTTGAAATCATCCAAAGAATCCTTCTTCACATCCTCAGAAAAAAAAAACAAATGAAGCATGAGATCAAATTCTCAGTAAGGGTTATGTACAATAGAATCTATCATGATTAAATTAGGTATAATCAATATGGCTGATTGAATAATAAAAACATATTCCATTCAATCAACAATTTTAGTTCAAAGTAAATCTATGGATAATATCAAATTCAATCACATGGATAATAGAAATTGAATTCTCAATAAAGGAAATGAATAATTATGTAGATTAATGATATTACCATTAAGAGCTCAAATAATATAACATTAATCTTACCATTAATTCCTCAACAAATATATTCTTAATAAATGGGTAAGAGCAAACTAAATACACATCTAATATGGCATACCTGCTATTTTTACTTATGAGACCAATCGATGCATTGAGAGGATATATATATCTAGGACTCACTAGTCACTTTTAAATCTAATTAATTCCAAATACATTGAATTATCAATATAGTTCATTCTCAAAATGACTTATAAATCAATAATTATCCATATTGAATTAAGGATATGGGATATTTTCCCAATCAATGAAAAAAATTTATTAATAAGATTACTTCAATTGATACCATATACAAAAATGGTATAAAGTTAATACTATATAAAATTGATGGAAATGATACCATATAAATCCATGATACTTAAAATATGGATATACAGGATTAAATAATTTCTAATGAAATGATAAAGAGTAATAGAGAATGTGATAATGATAAAGTTAATGATAAAAAAACCATAAATTAGTAAAGAATGAAAGAAGACCATAAATTCATCAGAAATGAAGTTTTATAGAAAAAACAATCCTTTTGAAAATATAATATAAAATATAATCAAAAAATTAAAAATAAAAACCTTGTAACTTTGTGTAAGAAAAAAGTTATAAATCACTTTCAAAATTCTTTTAATCACTTTAAGAAAATGATACTCTTTTATTTTCAAATAAAAATTCATAGAAAAGGATTTTATTTATAGAATAATAAAATATTATAGAGTAATATAAATATAGAATAATATTCATCGAGGTGGGAAAATCCATTCATTCCATATACATCAAAAAATACATTCCTTTTAAACTTTTTTAAAGAAAGTCAAAAATACACTTATCAAAAAATAATTTGAATATTAATTATTAAAACTTTGTGAATTAAGTAAAATTTAGTTGATAATAAATTCAAATAATCATTTGAGTTTAAATAATAACATTCTTGAAACAATACTAAGAACATGGATATGGACAAAAAATATTCTTGATCGAAAATAAGAGATAAGGTTGGTACCCCTTACATGTAACTTACTTATTGATTCTTGATCCAATAAGAAAATAAATAGAAAATAATGATGTAAAATAAAAAATAAATATACTATAATAAAATAAATTTGGTTTATAATATTAGGATCATATAATTTTCCCAATTTAAATATGAGTATAATAAATCCCGAAATAAAATTAGATTGTAATAGAAATACCTTACCTTGGGTATCTATTCAGTCATAAATGTTTTATCTTTCTATATAATGATTTTATAATAATTATTAACACATAAAAAAACTAGATTCATATTTATAATACTATATATAATTAACTTATAACATCTCATCACCATTTATTTAACAATTCTTCATTAACATCATCATTATGACTGTTAAATATTTCATTTTTCATGTATGTTTTAGTTCAGAAGACCAATTTATTACATCATGGTCATGGTTTCATAATTTATAGAATATTAATAATGTTATAAATTTTATATTTATTCATTATATTTAGTTTAAAAACTATCAATTAAATACAATAATATAAAAATTAAATACGCTGTTCATGGAGACAGTAGTTCATACGTACACATAAACATTGTTTTCATTTTCTAATGAAAAGAAGAAAATAATTTTAAATAGTATTATATAATTATATTATAATATTTATATAAAAATTATAATATATAATTATTAAATACATCATTATATCCATCCATGAGAGATGGTGATGGAAAATAAACCGCATCGCTACGTGGAGATAGTATTCTGTACGTATACATGAGAACCACTTTCATTTTCCATTGGTTGGAAGAGTAAAAAGGTGTATTATATCTTATAATTATAGAATAATAATTATATAATAAATATAATAATTATATAAAATATAATAAAAAACCATGAAATTTGATGAATAAAAATAAAATACACCACTTGGTGGAGGTGGTAGTTTGCACGTATGCACATGCAATGATTTGATTTCCCATTTGAAAGAAAAGTGGTGGATAAAGGTTGTTACTTAATAATAATAACATTTAATTATTTTTATGATATTTAATTCATTGTTTTATTTTTGATACAATATATTTGAAATAGGTATAAGAAGATATAAACTTGGAAAGATTCAGTTAAGATGATCACCCCTTCTTTGTGATAACTCATTTGGATTACACCTTAAGCCTTATTAGGTTTATATTAGTGGAAGAAAAAAATATCTAGGAAATTTGGAAGGAATATATGAAGTTATTTTCGGAGTTATTTGATGATATAAGTGGCTCAAATTTTGTAAATAACAGTGGAGAAGGGGTTTTCTTTTATAAGTGGTTTAGGAGGAAATCTTGTAAATACTTGAAATATTATTATATATTTTATGTATTTGTCAATTAAATTGGATCAAAATTATAAAAATGTATAATATTTTAGGTATAAGGTTGATAAATGATCAACCAATATAATTTAGACAATGTTTTAGATGGTTTAACCCTTATCTTTCTAGTTTAACCTCTTTTTAACCCATTTTAACCTTTATCGTAGTAATAAAATTTTACCTTAGTCACTATTCATTAAGAAAAAAAATGAAATTGAATAATTTACCAAATTAGTAAATGATTATTTCAAATTTATGAACCATTTTATCGAATTCAATTCCTACAATTGGTATAAATTAAACTAAAAATAAACCCATAAAACACGATGAAAACAATTTTTAGGAAAATGCATTTTTCAAGCTTAAGATGAATTTATTCTAAATATTTTTATAGTAACCATAATTAAATGAATGTAATATTTTTAATTGAATATATAAATTAAAAATATCATTGAAATCATTTTTTGATATAGATTATTTTAATTTATAAACACATTGTGCACTTAAAAAACATTTTTCTACAAAAAAATAGCAAATTTTTTTACTTTCAAAAGATTTTATATTTATTTCTAACCAATTGTTAATCCATATATAATTAATTATATATATTATATCTATTATTATTATAAATAAAAGTAAATTATTTAGGTACTATATTTTCAATTATTCATAAAAATTCACATCTAAGGGAAAATTTTAAAAAACCATACTAGGTTTATTTCAACATAGTAAGTTTAAAAGCAATATTCATCCAATAAAATTAGAAATTTTGTGCAATGACATATTTAAATGTTAATTTTACTATATTTTAATTATAATTAAAAGTTCACTTACAAAAATAAATGATTAGGTATCAAATATTTTCCTTTAAAAATTATATCCTTGAGATTTTCATAGATATCACTTCTTGAGAAAATATGGGTAGTTATTCATCATTAAATGTTTAGGTTACCACATTTACTCTTATATATTATGATTTATATAAGTGACCATAACTAATTGAGTCATCTTATTATACTCCACCTTTTCTCTAGTGTCAAGAATCTGTATAGTCTCTTTACAGTAAGATAAATTAGGTTCCAATTCTATTTCCTTAGTATTGAGCACATGCATTGGGTCTGGAATATAATTTCTCAATAATGAGATATGGAATACATTATGAAAATTTTATAGGATAATTTTCATTAAAAAAAATTAATCAAAAAATAAAAATTCTTTATAGGATTTCAAAATTCCTGATGTACCTGATACTCAATTTACATCTCTTACCGAACCTTATTACACCATTTCATAAAGATACCTCCAAGAAAACATAACCTCCCACTTGAAATTCTAAATCATTATTTTGATTATCAGCATAGATATTTTGTATACTCTGAGATACCTTGATATAATTCAAAATTTTCTTCACTTTATCCTTTGTCACTTCTACTAGATCTATGCCTATAAGTTTCCTTACACCAACTTTATCCCAAAAAGTTTGAGTATGAAACCTCTTAATGTACAGTGATTCATATGGTTCTATTTGAGTGCTTTAATAGAAGCTATTATTATATAAGAATTAAAATAAAGGTAACTAATTATCCTAGAAACCTTGAAAGTAAAGTTATCATAAACACAACATATCTTTTAATTTTTGAATAGTCTTTTTAGACTACCCATCTGTTTGAGGATGATAGGCGGTGCTTAAATGTAACTCAGTGTCGAGAGACTTATGAAGACTCTTCCAGAATTTCAATGTAAATTGTGGATCATAATAAAATACAATTAAAATATGTACAACATGAAGTATCACAACTTCATTAATATATAGCCTCACGAGGTGATCAAGCGACATATATTCCCTTACAGTAAGGAAATGTGAAGACTTGGTAAGGCAATCTATAATAAACCACATAGAATCACTCTTTCTAGATGTCTTTGAAAATCCATTGATGTTGTACTTAGAAATATCATACCATATTCACAAATAAATAGGTATAGATTTCATGAATCCTTTATTATTTTTTTTCTCAACCTTTACCTATTGAAAAACCAAGAATCTTGATACATAGTTTTCAATTTCCCATTTCATATTATCCCACCAAAAATGTTGCTTCAAATCCTAATACATTTTGGTGATACTAGGGTATATAAAATAGTTTGAGCTATGAGATTTATATAATAATTCTATTTTTATAATAAGTATTGATGAAACACAAATTAACTTTTTAAATTTCAATATACCATCTTCATAAATGAAGTCTTCCAACATACCATCATTCATGACTTTAATTTTCTTTAAACTATTCTTATCATCAATCTAGGAACTTTTTATTTTATTCAATAAGGATATTTTGGAAATAATTTGGAATATATGTGATGTTTCTACTTTATTAATGATTCTTATATCCAAATTTACTATATACATGAATATTGGATCTTTTTCAGTCCCTATTTTAGTTAAAACTCCATTATCTTTTATAATCAATGAATTATTCACCTTATTTCCTGTCCTAAGGTGGCAGTGTATTGGGAAATCATAATACTTGAGTATTTATTACCATAGGATTTTACTTATGTTGATATCTTTATATAATAATATTTATTTCAAAACTTTTGTGATCTGTATATATTTCACATATTTCACTATAAAGGTAATGCCTCTATATATTCAATGAAAATATTACTACCACAAACTTTTTTTTTAAAGTTGGGGATGAAGAATTTTTTTATTAAAAAATAAAAGAACTATTTCAATCTAGTTATAGAGAGACCCATTACATAGCATGTAGACCCAAGGCTAAGTGGCCCTTGAACATGGACCAAAGGCCTAGTGCAACATCATACTTGCATCTTCCTGCTTGCATCACCAGGCATACGTCATGCCTACATCATCACCTACCCAAATCATGCCAACATCACCACCTCCATTTATGTTTCCAACTTAATATTATGGGTTAGATATTTTTTTGATAAATATTAAACATCCTTGATTCATTGGGTAAAAATATATCATTCTTTATAAGGACACATCCAAGTTCTTTATTTAATATATAAATAAATATCATGAATCCATCACTTCCCAATGGTAAATTGAAAATCGATGCATTAAAAAATACACTCTTAAATTATTAAAAACATTCTTTACATTATTATAACCATATGAAGTTAAACCCTTCATGTATCAACTTGGTTATCAGGTTAGCTAATCGAGGTTTTTTTTTGAAAAAATACTTGATAGTAACCAACAAATCAAAGGAAAATATGTACCTCGGTTATATTTATCAATATTTTCCATTACCTAACTACCTTTAAATTTTAAGGATGAACTAATATTCTATCCTTAAAAACAATATATCCAACAAAAGAAACTTCCTTAAGAGAAAATCCACATTTTATAAATTTTACATATAAATTATTTTCATAAGAGTCTTAAGAAATATTTATAAATAAATATTATTCTCATCATAAATTTTATAGTACACCAAAATATCAGCAATAAATAAAACAATGAAATTATTGAGATAATCCTTGAATACCATGTTCATTAGATTCACAAAAAATATCATATGGACTAGTCAATTCCAAGGTAGTTTCTATAAATTTTTAATGCCCATACCTCATACAAAATTATATATTTAGAATATATTACTTCTTTACTTGTAGTTGATGATTCCTAGAACAAAGATAAGTCATTAAAAAATATTTATCTCCTTGAAGTTTATCAAACAATTCATTGATACAAGGTAGGGGATACTTGTAATTTATATTTATATCATTTATTTTCATGTAATCAATGAGTAAACTCATAGACCCATATTTATTATTAACAAAAATTTAAAGGGGATCCCCATGGTGAAAGACCAGAGAATATAAATACCTTATCACATAACTCATGTAGTTATTTCTTCAGTTCCTCAAATTCCATTATGGCTATCATGTAAGGAGTCTTATATAGAAGTTTTTAATTAGGGATGATATAAATAGAAACCCCAATTTTAAAATGAGTTGGATGTCTAAGTAGTTATTCAATAATCACAATAATTCATAATATATACACCCTCTATTCCAAGGATAAATTTCCCATTCATAGGTTTCACTTTCTCTTATCCTACAAGAATTCCATTAAGGAGAGATACAAGTGTAGGATGTAGTCACAAATCAAATGATGAAGTTTTCCCTCTAAAGATAAGGCATTCCACATCTCCTTCATGAATCAAAATCTTATTCTCTTTGAAATAATTTTTTAATTATAATTTGAAATCCAATATATACCAAGGATTATATGAAATTCAACTATAGATATAACATAAGTTTGAAAATAAGGCATGTTTATGAATTATAATGGGAATAATTATTGAAATAAGATTCCCACCTGGTATTTTTATAGATAATTATCTTTTTAAAGTGATAGAGGATGATATAATATTATTGGAAAACATAGAAGATATAAAGGTGTATGATGACATAAAATAAAATAAAACATTATCTAAATTTCATTTTATGATCAAAGTATCTACTACCACATCATTATGAACCTCATCTTTAGTTATATCAAATAACATAAGCTTAGCCTTATCCCCTTGGACTCTTATATTAGAGGTTCCCTTCAAACTTTGTAATTTGGTTTTAATAATTCCCTATCTATTTACAGCTAAATAACTGGATATTGGTGATTTATTTATTTTCCTTGAATTTATGAGTTTTATAAAAAATTTATCTTTATTTGAAACATACTTCTTTTCTTATTATGCAAGTACATGGGTGTTTCCTTCCACAATCATCACATTTTGGAAATACAATCTTTACTTTATTATTATTTGATGCATTTATTATTACATTGTGCTCGACTGCTCACTTATTTTCTTGATTTCCATTGAATATATAATATCTTTAGAATTATTTCTTCATTTTGATTAAAAATGATACTATATCATCAAATGTTTTATTTTTTTTGAGAAACTAGTTCCCTTTGGAGACATAGCTTAAGCCCATAAAAAAGTCAATATTTATTTCTAGATTACATATATATTTCAAAAAATTCCTAGATAATATTTTAAATTTTGAATTATACTATATAAAACATTCTCCTTCATTTTACTTTAAAGTGAGGAGCTTCCTCTCTATTTCATCACATTACTCTCAAGAATTTTTTTTAATAATATAAATTTAAAAGTTATACATTCTATACTCCCTATTTCATATCCATATATATTATTTTGGAATAATGACCACAATTTATCAATATCTCATTTTAAAAAATACAATACTAGAATAATCCTTTTCACTTTAATTACTTCCCAAGTCCATAAATATTTTTTCAAGTGACTTAATCCTTTATCCAACTAAAAATAGATTAGTGGTTCTATGAAAATATAGAGGCTTATATCACATAAAGTAATATAAAATTAGTGAATCTTATTTTATAACAATATCTTTCTATATAAGGGAAATTTTATTTGTCTTAATCTGGGTAAACTTCCCTAATATGGCCATGATATTCTTATCTCCAACACTAGCTATATTGGCTTTCTTAGTAAGGAAATCTATATATTGACTATGGGAACTAATTCCCTTATTTACACTAGGTGATATCACTAAACAATATAAAACACTAAGTTATCTCATAATCATCATGGATATTGATCCATAAATTAAAAATATCTATGATTGTAAAATTTCTCAAATACCCCAATGAATTATTATATTTCTCATATTAATTATTTTAAATTAAAATATAGTTCCCAAGGTTCCTATTAAAATTTCTTTGATAAAAAATATAATGGCACTGACTCTAGTAACCTAGAGTTGAGGTTTAACTTATTAAATTGGTACAAGATATAAAGGATCACACCATGAATGACTGATCAGTTTAATAGTCTTGGAAAACTAGATATATACATTATTCCTATATTATATTGGAAATATAAAAACATAGCATAAGAAAAATTATTTCATCCTTGAAATCATTCAAAGAATCATTCTTCATATACTAGGGAAAGGGAAAAAATAATGGGTGATATTATATTCTTATTAAGGGTTATGTATAGTGGAATCTATTATAAGTAAATAAGACATAATCAATATGGTGAATTTAATAATCAAAAAACATTCCATTCAATCAACAAATTGAGTTCAAAGTACCTCCATGGATAAAATAACATAAAAATCACATGGATAATGGAAAGTGAATTCACAATAAAGGAAATGTATATTTCTATACATTCATGATCTTACCATAAATTCATTGGCTAATATATCATTAATCTTACCATTAAGGACTTGACCAAGGCATTTTTAATGAATTAGAAGGTGTAAATAAGATACCCATTTGATATGGAATGATTGCTATTTTATCTCATGATACCTTTCAATGCATCGAGGGGATATCAATATACATGACCCGAAAAAAACATTTATATCTAATGCATTCTTTATATATTGAATAATAAATACAATTAATTATAAAAATTCCATATAAATCAATAGTTATCCATATTGAATCAAGAATATGGAATATTTATCTAGTTTACAAAATAACTTTCCTAATAATCCTACTTTAACTGATACCATATATAGAAATGGTATATGATTAAGACAACATTAAAGTGTTCAAAATGATAGAATATTAATCCATGATTATTTAAATATGGACACGGAGGATAAAATATTGTCTAATGAAATGATGTATAGTGATAGAGAATGTGATCATGAGAAAGCAAGTAACCAAAAAACCATAAATTAGTAAAAGATAAAATAAGAACATTAATTCATTATAAATTAAGTTCCTGTAGTAAAAAAAATTCTTTCATAAATATAAGATAAAATAGAATCAAAACATTAAAAATAATTACCTTATAACTTTTTGTAAGAATGAATTTATAAATCATTTTCAAAATTATTTCCATTCCTTTAAGATAATAATACTCTTTTATTTTTAATTAAAAATTCATAGAAAATGATTTTATTTTGAGAAAAATATAAAATTTTATAGGAATATAAATAGATAATAATGGTCATAGAAGTGGGAAAATCTATTCATGCTGTATACATTAAAAAACATTCATTTCACACTTTTTAAAGAAAGTCAAAAAACTTTTTAAAAAAATCACGAGAATATTTATTATGAATAAATTTTAAATAAATTAAAATTTATTTTAAAATGTATTTAAATAATAATTTGATTTTAAATAATAACATTATTAAATGAATTTCAATAACATGGATATGGAAGAAAAATATTCCTAACCAAAAATAAGAGATAAAATGAACATCATTTATATGAAACCTACTTATTGATTCTTGATCCATCTAGATAAGGAATAAAAAATTAAAATTTAAACACCAAATATAACTTTAGGTGATTAAAATATATTGGGTTTAATATATTAGTATTATAAATTTTTTCCAAAATAAATATGTATACATACAATCCTAAAATATAATGAGATTGTAATAGAAGTCCCACACCTCAGGTATGTACTTAGTCTTATGTGTTTTATCCTAATATATAATGATTTTATTATTGTTATTAATTCATAAAAAATCATATTTTTAATTATCATACCATATATTATTAACTTATAACATTTCATAGCCCATTAATTAACAATTCTTCATTAACATCATCATCTAGGGTGTTAACTATTCTGTTTTCAAGTAAGTTTCAGTTTGACAATCTCAGTTCTTACATTATAGTTATGGTTTCAACTTTTAAAAATATTAATCATGATACAAATATCATATTTATTCATTATATATATATATGTATTTATAATATTATATTAAATTTAGTAATAGAAAAAAATGAAATACACCATTCATAGAGACGGTAGTCCATACGTTCTCTAGAACATTATTTTATTTTCTAATGAAAAGAATAAAAGAAGGTTAAATAATATTTTATTATTAAATAACCATATTTATATAATAATTATCATATATAATCATTAAATCTATTATTATATCTATCTATGAGAAGTGGTGATGGAAAATGAACCACATCGCTATGTGGAGATTTTAGTTCATACCCACACACAAGTGACACTTTAATTTTCCATTAGTTAGTAGAGTAAGAAGAAAAATTACATATTATAATTATAGAATCATAATTATATCATAAATATCAAATAAAATCATTATATACATCAAATAACCATCCATTCAATGTGGTGAATAAAAATGAAATACATCAACTCATGGAGGCAGTAGTCCACACGTACACACGGGTGACACTTTCATTTACCATTTGATAGAACATAGGTGGATTCAAGTTATTAAATATGAATAATAACATTTCAGTATATTTATTATGTATAATTAATTATTTTATTATGGATACAAAAATTTTTAATGTGGTATAAGAATAAATAAACTTGGAAAGAGTCTGTTAAGTATATTACCTCTTCTTTGGGATTCCTCCTTTGGCTTACAACTTAAGCCTTATTAGGATTGTATTTCAGGAAGAAAATAATATATAGGAAATGGTTAAGTAATATTGGAAGGTATTTTTTTAGGTATTGACCAGTATAGATAGATCATAGTGTCTTAATAGGATTATAGAGGGGGTTCCCATTTATAAGTGAGGTGGTAGAAATCTTGTAAATACTTGAAATATTATTATATAATATATATCATTCTCAAGTAAAGTGGCTTAAAATTTTCAAAATTTAAAATATTAGAGGTATAAGGTTGAAATATGATCAAAAAATATAATTTAGATAATTTTTAGTTCATTTTAATCCTTATATTTTTAGTTTGACCCCCCTTTTATCCCATCTTAACCATTATCGTAATAATGAATTTTTACTTCATTCATTATGATAGAAAATAAAATTTTCTTATTTACCAAATTTGGAAATTATAAATTTAAATTTTGGAACTATTTTTTTTTAAATTAAATTCCTATAAGTGGAATAAATTAATTTAAAAATAAACCTATAAAACACGACGAAAATAATTTTTAGGAAAATGCATTTTCCAAGCATAAAATGAATTTATTCTATCCTTTTTCCTAGTAACCAAAATTATATGAATGTATATTTATTTCATAGAATATATAATCAAAAAATTTCATTTAAATCATTTATCAATAGATATTATTTTAATTTAGAAATGTTTTGTGCACTTAAAAATAGTTTTATGAAAAAATAACTCCTTTTTACCTCCAAATGATTTTATATTTATCTTCAACAAATTGATAATAAATGTGTAATTAATTATAAATTTTATGAAACATTATTATGAATAAAAATAAATTAGTTAAATATTACACTATCAATTATTCATAGAAATTAATTTCTAAGGGAAAATTTAAAAAATTCATTATAGGACTATTTCGACATTATAAGTTCAAAAGTGATATTCATCCTATAAAATAAAAAATTTAATTATATAAAATATTAAAATGTAAATTGTAATATATTTTATTTATAATAAAAATTCAATTACTAAAATTTAAGGTTGTGTGTTACAAATTTCCTTTCTTGAATACCTCAGGACTAGGAGTGACAAAGCTCCTTTATGATCCAGTAGCTCAAAGGATAGTATTATCTCTATGTCGCAAGGTCTTGACTGATAAAATATAATCTATAAATATTTTTAGTTTCTATTAATAAATAAAATAAACTTTAAGTTACATAAGCTTAGTATGAGGAGGTTCTAAGCTAGATATTGTAACGAGTTAGCACAAGGTAAATTTTTTAGGCTGGGATTCAGGATTAGGGTAAAAATAGAGAAGGACCAAAGCATTATTCTAATATTTTTCTAGAGTAAATATATATTTTGGGTGAAACATCACCCATAGACTGAACAATTATCATTTAAAAAATGGATTTTAGAACGATATCCAAATATCTCATAAGATAATTTTTGAAGTAATCAAGCAACAATGTATACCCCTTCTTTATTCCAGTGATATAATTTTTTTCATGTCCATAAGATCAGTTCTATGGGTTATACAACAAATATGGATAGATTTATCCAGGGAAGTGATATTTTCACTAATTTAAACAAGTAAAAAAATCAATATATTAAAAAATCTAAGATATTATTACGAAATAATATTGTGAGAAACATGAGAGTTATGTTATTAGAGAAAATGGAAAACCTTTAAAGAGTTCCTAGAGTGGATTCCACCCATATTATAGAAAACAATTATATCAAAATCTCTTTAACACCTATTATATTTTAGGTTTTTTTGTTTAAGGGGTCTTCTATCCTTGATCTCAAAAAAATCTTTGGAATAATCCTCTAGTCTCTTCAATATCTCATAGTCACAAAAGTAGAGGATTATTAGGAATCCCTCTCTTATAGAAACATAAGTCACCATGTTTTATGGAGACAAACAATAAAATATATACTTATTTAAAAATTCCATGTATAAGTCTGAAAGAACATGTAGAGAGTTGGAGGTTTCTACTTATAAACAAAAAACTATTTCCCCTTAGAAGAATCTATTTTCACATCTGATATCTCAGGAAGGGTTTCATCAAAAAGATTTCCAACTGTAGGAAAAACTAGAGTGTCAAGAGTCTCCTTGAACTCTGTTATATTTGAGCCAAACAATTTGAATTTATCATTCAAAGTCACTCCAAATCCTTTCAACAACTTGAATAGATTTATATTCTCATCAGCCTATTATTTTATCTTAAGAATGATATCTTATGAAAACTTTTTCTAGAAATATAAAAATATTTCATCATATTATAGATATTTAACCCTTTCATTTACCAAACTGACATAATATGATGCTATGTTTGACTCATCCCTTTAGTTTATAGTTTTTTTAAGACTAAATACCTAATTGGATACATGGAACTGATATGGGAAGTATAGACTGATCTCTCACCTATCATTTTAACTCATAAAAATAATATTTAGATGTAAAATTTTCTAGATAAGAGGAAATAATTTTGAGAAATTTAAATTGATATATCAAAATGCTCTTTAGTGTATAAAAATATGTTTTGGAAACTATAAGCACCCACATAACACTATTATATTCTTTCAATTCATCAAATATTATCTTAGGGATATAATTTTATTATAACTCTAACAACTAATTCTTTAAATGAATTACTTCTTTTTAAACATTAGATGAGTCTCTTGTCTTAACAGGTTGAAAATTATTAATTAAACCAGATTTAGATTTAACATTTCCTACAGCTTGTCCAATTTATACCTAGAAACTGATCTATATTTGAACTCCTTCAACTAAATTTTCAAAGATTCAATTTACTCTATTGATATAAAAGAACTAAATATGTGACCAAGTTTAATATTCCTTAATAAATTAGTTTAGGAAACCAAAATCTCTGTTATGTTAGAGAAATTAGTTTTGGAAAATGAGTTCTCCCTTGAGTTCTACATCGCACCTTTTGAATATTTAAGATCATCCTTGAACTAATTTATTTCCACCTTAGAACTCTAAAAATCATTAAAAACTTTGGCATCAAATATTTTTGACATGGTATTAAAAATTATAATCATCTTCAATCTAATTTACTTATAGTATTTCTTTTTATTTCTTAGAACCAAAGGATGGTGACCTCTCAATGTTACTAGAGGAAAGAAACTCATCACCCATTTTTTATCAGTAGGTGAAGGAAATTTCTTATATAGAAATCAATTTTTATTATAATAGGGTAGAATTCAATATTTAAACTCACTAAAGACTCCAAATAGTCTCTATTCATCTCAACATCTTCATGGTAAACTCTAACAATAGGTACTTGGATCTTTATACTAGCAGCTAGGTCATCTGAAGGAACAACCTCATCCACTAGCCTCTCTTCCCCAAATTTTGTTATCTATTTTGATCTTTAGTAACTTACTGGTGACCAATACCTTCAATAGATTAAATCTAAATATCAGAATTAGGTATGAATACAAATTCCCTAAAAAAATACCCCTCAAAAGGAGTTGCGTCCTGATGATTCTCTTGGACAACTTTCTCTCCCTAGGCTGTAGTAAGGTTATCTTATTCATTATCACCTGAAAATTACTTATAACCATTATTATTACCAATTAATTCATTATTAGTAGAATCCTATAAAAACTATATGTTCTTTATAAATCCCTCAGACAACGTGTGATGCCTTTAACATTTAGTCACTTCAGTATCACCCAACTTAACTTCTTTCCACTTGAACATCAACCCAAAAAATATTCCATAAGAGTAAAAATTGAGCCTCTAATTAAGGATGAAAAAATGATGAATTTAATGAATCCTATACATATAGAGGATTACTTTTACATCAATGATAAATAAATATATCAAATAAATTTCATGAAAAAGAACATTTTCCAATTCCTTATTGCTTTGATCTATACTAGTCTGAATAAATTTCAAGAGGACCCTATGGTCAAGATCTAATCCCTTTTGATATTTATTACCAATAAAAAGACATATAAAAAAATATTCCATCATAACATAAGGTCCGAGTTCACCATAAGATAAAAAATAACGGCTATAGATATACTTACTTTTTAAAGAAAATAAAAAACCTTGATCATCTCCTCAGATGAAATAGTGAATTATTTTCCATTTAATTTCAACTCTAAAACATGTTTTATTTGATAAAAATTACTTCTTTTAATGATCACAGATCATGATTAAATTATTACTAATAATTTATGTGTTTTATGACATAAAAATATATTTTTGGCATTTTCATTAAATTCTGTTAAGTATGGTTTGCGACCGTAAGAAAGAATGTGCTATCCTGTGAAGAAATGATCATATCTAGGAATAATTCTCTGAAACTCTTCCTATTAATTTGAGAATACTTTTATTACCATAAGAATAATTTTGTGTCTGTGAGAAGAATTCTATGATCGTAAGAAGAATTCTACAAACATGAGAAGAATTATGGGATGCAAATCATAACAATTTTTTTTCTTCAAAAAATTCATTTTCAAGAATAAAATGAATTTATTTCAACTCTTTTCTTAGTAAAAAAACTTATATTAATTCAAATTTATCACAATAAATATATTATCTATACATTTTATTAAAATCATTCATCAATAGATATTATTTTAATTTATAAATATATTATGCACTTAAAATAGTTTTATAAAAAATAACTCTTTTCTTACTTTCAAACGATTTTATTTTATTTATAAAAAATTTATAAAAAATTTATTATTAATTATATCTGTTTTAATAAATTATTATAAATAATTTTAAATACTATATTATCAATTATTCATAAAAATTCATTTCAGAGGGAAAATTTTAAAAAATTATTTTATGCTTATTTCAACATAGTAAGTTCAAAAGAAATATTCACCCTATCAATTTAGAATTTTTTTGTTATGAAATATTAAATGTTAATTATAGTATATTTTCTTTATAATGAAAAGTTCTCTTACCATAATTAAGGCTCAAGTGTAATATTCTACACACCTTTAAAAATTTCATCCTTGAAATTTTAATGGATATCACTTCTTATAAAAATGTGGGTAGTTCGTCATAATTAATTAATTAGGTTACCATGATTCATATTATATTTTATGATTTATAACACCCTAATATTTTAAAATAACACTATGTTCGATAGCGTATACAATATGAAACACTGAGATTTAAGCGAATTGCTATATAGTATAAAAATATTTTTTTAAATATGAATTTGATGTCCTAACTGTTGGATTAAAGGGTATGAATAAGGATGACTGAATTAAGAAATATATTTATAAAAGATTTATTTAATACAAAACTATTAATTAATTCATAATAAATAAGTACTCAAAATTTAGTAAATACATTTATGTCATAAAAATACATTTTCATTAAACATAGTTTTTATTTTGATGGTGGAAATTATTATTATTTTTGGAAACTTAAACATTTAATTAGATAAAATAAACTTAATTTTTGGATTCAACTTATGAAAATTTACTTAGTATTTATTTTATTTTTCTAAAAAGATTGATTTTTCGGCAAATATTAAAAAATACCGATATTTGTTAAACTGAAATTTCTTTTCTTTAAATCAATTAATTTAAGAGCATCATTATATTTTAGATTTAGAATTATATTAAAATATTATCAAATTTATTTAAAATTAATCTAATTAATTCATTTGGAATTAGTATTATACAAATTTTTTTTATAAGTTAATTTTTTGGCTAAAAAACTTCTTTTCTAAGAACTGTTTTCATTTTCTTTTGCACATTTATATTAAAATTTATATTTTCCACTTCTAGAAATTTAATATAAAAAAATATAACTCATATTTTGAATTAGGAGGTTCAATTTTTTTAAATATTTATCTTTTACTTTTGGTTATTATGAATAGTAAACTTAGTAAAATGTTGTCACTACAGTAAGGATAAAACAGGTAAAACCATATACCCAAAAACATTAAATAATTATATTTTATGAGTGTATTTAATAAATATTAATATATTTCTAAAAATATGGCAAATTTATGCCATTTTTATTTAATAATGAGATAAATATTATTTAGGTATAAAAAATGCCACTCTCTTTGTTTTAATAAACTTTACAACTTTATCACATGGATTAAAATACACAACGAATGATAAAAAATGGTTACATAGATTACGAACATATCATATTTATGATATTAATTTATTTTAAATTTTTCATAAATGATATAATCACCTAGAACTCATACATATCGTTGATGCAACGATCAAACAAGATGGTAAAAAATCAAAGTAAATTGATTTAAAAGTATTAAATTTGATACTTTTGGGATAATTTAGGGCCTTGAATGATTTTTTTGAATCTAAATTAAAGTTAATTAATTTTTTAAAAATTTATATTCTAATTCCATTATTTTCTAGGAGTGTTTAAAGTCAAATTTTGATGAATAGTAAAAAATTCAATTTTTATGAGATACAATATATTTTATGATGTTATCATAACATAAATATGATATCTAAATTTATGAAACTTTCTGAAATAATCATGTATGATAATATAATACAAATATCATAAAAAATAATTCAAAACATATAAATTATAATTTATTTCATGACATATATGAAACTCATTTTCCGTGCCAATACAGTGCTTGCACAACACTGGAAAAGTGAAATCAATGTCCCAATCATAATAATTGATTGGGCAATGCTTACAATAGATGTGAAAAGTCAAAATAATATATTAAATATGTTATCATTATGTGAATGAGAATAGATATACCATATAAATGATTATAATTTATTAAAGCGATTTATAATAATTTTTTATGTTATTTTTTTTAATTTTTAAAATTATTATAATTTTATAAAACACTTACGCTAAGATGTCTTGAAGTATATGAAAACAGTAAAATAGTTAAAAAATAATTTTAAAAATATTAAAAATGATAATATTTAGATTATTTTGAGTATCCCATTAATATTTGTACATATTCAGGAAGAATAAATGATAATATAATATATTATATTTTAAAATGGTAGTTTCCATGATGTTTTTAAAGTCATGTTTTTTATTAGTGATGAAAAAGAACTTAAATAGTATTTAATGTTTAATTTTTTTAAATCATTAAAAAATTATAATTTTTTTTTATCATTACTCATATATATATGAGATTATTGAAAATATCATTTCTATTCCTTTTGTGTGCCTCTTTACATTTTTAGAATTTCCTTTATGACTCTTAAAGATTGAAAATTTATGAAAGGTCCTGTGTTTTTTGCCTATAAAAAGGGACCCAATTTAATATTTTTCACATAACTCAAATTCAGTTTTTCTCTCAAACATCTACCCCAATACCTCTATAAAAATATAATACCACATTACACACCCACTGGGGTGGTTATAAAACTCTTCTTCAAAGGACTTAATATCAATCAAAGGGAGGCGATACATTGAAAGATGTAGGGGATTTATTAACTCAATTTCCATTTATTGAGTTATATCACTTATTCATTGATTATGTTATGCCATAATTATGTGAGAAGTAACGTTTAATTAATTAATGTTTTATGACCACTAGTATTATGTTTATTTAAAATTTTCCCACATAATAACGTCGTTGATTAATTATCAATTCAACGGTATGATCATTGTAAGTGAATTTCATCTCTATTTCAATCAATTGGGAGACAATTTATATTATAGACCAATTTTCATTTATATGGTGTATATACTAACCATTTTTCATTTAATATCATGAATTACTATTATTTAATAGAATATACAGTTTCATTTCAAGTTAATTACTTTAAGGTGTTTAGATTCAAGAGCTACCCAAGCGATGTAAACTTATGTTAAAATCTCACTTTTTACTGGGATTACTTATTCATAAATTTATGATAAGGAAATTATTTGATAGCTCTACCGAATCCCATATATTTTATTCTAATTTTTTTATTTATGGGTTTTCGATTTATTAGTTCCATTTTTACATTTTTTGGTACTGAAAATGATCAAGAAAAATATTTTTAAGAAAGGTTGACTTTATTTCATTTTTGGTCAAAGAACATTTTATTCCATTTTTATATTATCTTAAATATTTTAAATAATTATTTTACCATTCTAAAATTATTTTTTAAAAGTCATTTTCAACTATATTTTAAGTTATTTACAAATGTATTAAATGAGTGTTCTTTTCATTTTAAAAAAGCTAATTTTGACTTTTTATCAAAAATATAAAATGAATATTTGTTTTAAAATTTACTAAATGATTTTTTTTCAAAATTTATCACCATAAATTTCCTTAAATATTACTTTATAATATTTAATAGTTATTTTCAAATAAAATCTTTTTCCCTTTATTTTATGAATTTTTAGAAAAATTTATTACTTTTTAAAAGTTTGAAAACTATTTTTGGAAGTAATTTATAACTTTGTCTTTATAAAAGTTACAAATTATTTAAGGAAATTTATTCTAAATATCTTACTTCCTTTATATTTCATGTTTTAATAAAGACATTACTTCACTAAAAAATCTAGATTTATAAGGAATTTATGGTCTTTTTTCATCCCTTATCGGTTCAAGATTTTGTGGTCATTGACTTTCTCATGATCATTCTCTTTCTTATGATCAGGTTCTCTAACCCTATCCATCATTATTTAGATATTATATTTTTCCTTTAAATCCAAATTATTTTTTATATTGGATATGTTTATTTTCTATATTTTATATCACTTCTATATACAGTGTAAGTTGAAGAAACTTATTATGAAAGTTATTATATTTAATGGGGAATTATTATTATTTTGTATTATTGATTCAATATAGAAATGTTTTGATTGATAAGGAATATTGATTAGGAATTGTATTTCTCATTAAATATACGAGGAATTCATTAGAAACATGTAAGTGATAGGTGGGGTCTGATTATAGATAGGCCCTTGGTTCATAGATAGTCTCATGAGATGAAAATAGATGACATGATGTATGTGTCAAAGTTGTAAGATCATGTCATAAAAGTTGGGTATCTTATGTATACCTACCCATTAATGAAAGTAAATTAGCATGAGTTTTTGATGATTAAATTTTTAGTAACATGACATGAGGCCTTGATGATTAAATTTTTAATAACATGGCATGAGGCCTTGATGATAAGATCATGAATGTATGAAATTATGAATTTATTATATTGATAGTTCAGTTTTTAGTTTCCATGCGATTACTTTCATCCATGGTTATACTTAATACACAAGTTATTGATTAAATGGAACATGTATTAATTATTTACTTAGACATATTATTATGTATTATTTAATCATGATAAATCCCACTTTATGTAATCCTTACTGGTCATCTAAGCTCACCATTTATTTTGTTACCTATTTTCCCAGGTTATAAAGAATGATTTTAAATTTATTATGTCAAGAAAGGCTTTATGTGTGAATAATTTTATATGAGATGTTGTAGACTTAATGCGAAATAAAAAAATCTGGGTGTAGTGTAAAGAATTATAACTTAAAGACATGGGTTTTTTCATGTAAGTGTTGTATAATTCTCTAAAACAATAAACCTAAAAGGTTCATGGGTATGTAAGTCATATATATTTCTATTTGATGTTGTAATTTTTGGATTTTTGAAATTGGTTCACATTTATTAGTATTAATTTCAGAAATGTAAAGATTATATTTTGAGCACCATATTTCTAGAGTGCCGGTTTGAGGTTATCACCATTGGTATCAGATTAGAGTTTAGATAAATTTATTGATTTGGATGTTTTCATGTGAAGTAACTTAGGAGTTATTAACACTATCATGGTTTAATAACTTTCTGGTTGATCACACACTCAATGGATGAAATTATTTTTTAAGGTCATAAGGGATTATACATTGAGGTGACTTGAAACTTTTATTAGATTTTTGTAATAATAGTCCATTTATGTTTAAATAACCTTTTGGGATAGTATATGATTGGATGTTAAGGTAATTATGGTATATTGGATAGTGCGATATAGATAATATTGATGGTTTAAAATTTATTCATTGACAAGACAATATTTTTCGAAATAGTTATGGTCAAGTTAAGTATTACCATTAATCTTAGTATCTAAATTTTATTTTTGATAATTTGGTGAAGTTCACTAAATTATAATATTTTATAGTGATTTATCATGGTTATTAATGATATTTTGGGAGATGTTTATTTGGGTTGAAGTATATATAACACTTAGGTTTTACATGTGATTTAAGATGAGTAATTATTTGGTAAGAATGCTATTTTTTTGTGGATGTTAGTTTAAAGGAATGAGATCACCTTTGAGGTTAAAAAATTATTCAATGTTGAGGTTACTGAGGTTAACTGGGGTATAGGTTTAGTTATTTATGGAATAATTTAAGTTTAACCTTGTGTGTTATTTTAGAAATTTTTTAGATAAATATAATATTTCATCATATGAAATTTTACACATTTTGGGTATTATAATAAAATGTGTAAACCATTTTTGGTTTTAGTAAATGACTAGATACAAGTTTATTAACTTGTCACCTAATTTATTTCAATCTAATTAGAATATTATTTTAGTGATATAAGAATGGAAAATTCACATTGTTCAATCATTATTTGAGTATGTGATGGAAAGAGGTAAAAGATAATTGAAACACAAAACCAAAAGATGAGATTAAATTTATGGATATGAAGAAATAAATAAATTATATTTTCTTAGTAAAATAATCCCTCAACTATAGGTAATTATCTTTAAAATTAAAATATTTTACTTTTTATAATCATTTCTCATGAATTGATAGCCATTTTCTCCCATTAGTTACCTATAGTTTCTTGGTCATTATCTGTCTCATGATTATGTTCTTTATCACTCAACATCTTAATGTGGGAATTAATTTACTCCATTTTCACTTCCCACTAATGTTCTATTTATTATAAAACTTAGTTATGTGTTATTTTAGGTAACCTTTTTTTCCCCACATCCTCTTTTCAAAATGATGTTTTATTATTGTTCTTTATGATGTGGGTTTTTAACAAAGGTATTTTCAAATGTGGAACATTTGATGACCAAGATAAAATTGTGAAGGTAAAATTTATTTAATAGGGGAGGGGTGGGGGGAATGTAAAACATTGATATTTTAAAATAAAACTATGTTTTATAGTGTATACAACACACAACACCAAGATTTAAGTGAACTATGATATACTATAAAAATATTATTCTTTAAATATGACTTTTATGACCTAGATATTGAATTAAAGGGTATGAATAGGGATAACAGAATTATAAATATATTTTTAAATTATTTATTTAATACAAAACTATTTATTAATTTATAAGAAATAAATTCTCAATATTTAGTTGAGATTTACACATTAATAATACATTTTCATCCAAAATAGTTTTTATTTTGTATGGGGTCATTATAATTAATTTTCAAAACTTTTATAAATTTTATTAGATAAAATTAACTCAATTTTGGATTAAATATACCAAAATTTACTTTGGATTATTTGTTTTTATATTTCTTTGAAAAGATTGATTTTTTAGTGAATAGTGAAAAATACCGTTCTTTATTATTCCACAATTTAGTTTCTTTAAAATAAATCAATATAAAAGTATCATTATATTTTTAATTTGGTATTAAATATATAAATGATAAATTTAACTTAGAATAATATAATTAATTAAATTGGAATTAAGGTTATAAAATATGTTTTTATAAGTTAATTTTTAGGCTAAAAACGTTTTTTATAAAAAATGTTTTCGTCTTGTTTTGCACATTTATATTAAAATTCATTTTTGAAACTTATAGAAATATAATATTGAAAAATAAATCCCATATTTGAAATTATGATGTTTAAATTTGGTAAATGATCCCATTTTATTTTTTGTCGTTATAAATAGTAACCTTGGTAAAATATTGTCACCACGGTAAGGGTAAAATAGGTAAAATTGGATTAAAACTATGTGGTATAACCTCAAAATTACCCAAAAACTTTAAATAATCCTATTTTATGAGTATAGTTCATAAATAATCATATAATTCTAAAAAATATGTAAATTATATGCCATTTTTCTTTGATAATGACATAAATATTATTTAAGTAATGTATAAAAACAAAATGTCACCCACTTTGTTTTAATAAACATTAATATTATATTATAGGGATTAAAATAAGTTATGAATGATATAAATTTCTAAATTTAGTATGAACATATTACATTTATGAAGGTAATTTATTTTTAATTTTTATAAATGATATAATTACCCAAAACGCTTACACATCACTGATGCAACGCTTGTATGAGTTGGTAAAAAATAAAAGTAAATAGATTTAAAAGCATTTAATTTGACGTGTTTTGGATTTAGGGACTTGAATGATTTTTTTGAATATAAATGAAATTTAATTAATGATTTAAAAATTTATAGTCAAATTTAATAATTTTCTTGGAGTGTTTAAAGTTAAATTTTGGTGAATAGAAAAAAATTCAGTTTTTACAAGTTGCAGTATATTTTATGATATTATCATAACATAAATATGATATATAAATTTATAAAACTTATGTAATGAATAAAAAATTATAATATAATAAAAATAACCTAAAAAAATAATTCAAAATTTATAAATTATAATCTATACAATGATAATTATGAAAATCATTTTCAGTGCCATTGAAATGCTTGTACAACATTGGAAAAGTAAAATTTGGCATCTTAAAGATAATAACTGAGAAGGAAAAAGTTTTTCCACAAATTTTTTATTCAATATTATGTATAAATGATTATTTGTATTTATATTTTATTACATTGGATTTATATAATAAGAATCTTATCCAAATTCTTGTGTAATGCTTGCATAATGTGTGAAAGGTCAAAATACTATATTAAATATGATTTAATGATATGAATGAGAATAGATATAACTTAAAAATTAATATAAATGATAAAAATAATTAATAAAAAATTATTTTTATGTTAATAATTAATTTTTATTTGTTAAAATTAATATAATTATCTAAAACACTTACACCATGATGACACGACATATATGAAATAGTAAAATAATTAAATAAATAATTTTAAAAATTTTACAAATGATAATATTTAAATTATTTCATGTATAAAAATAATTTTTTATATAATAACATAGGATAAGTGATGATATAAGATATTATAATAGAAATTGGTAGGTTTTATGATGTTTTTAAAGTCAAGTTTTTTTGTGAATAGTGATGAAAAAGACCTTAAATAGTATTCAATGTTTAAAAATTATTTTTAAATAATTTGAAGATTATAAAAAAATATATCATGAATCATATAAACATTAATATTTTTATAATATCATTCCTGGTCCTTATGTGTTCCATTTCTATTTCTGTAATTACCTTTATGACCCTTAAAGACTGTAAAATTTCAAAAACGCTAATGATTTTGACCTATAAAAAGGGTCTCACTTCAACATTTTTCACACAACTCAAATTCATATTTTCCCTAAAAAACATACACAAATAACTCTATATAAATTCATTCCCACATCCCCCATCTATTGGGGTGATCATAAACCTCTACTTTAAAGTCTATAAAATCAGTCGAAGGGAGATGACAGAGAGAACAATGTAAAGGATTTCTTAACTCAATTTTCACTCATTGGGTTATATTACTTCTTCATTGATTATATTATGACAAGATTATATGATAAGTAACATTTAATTACTATATATTTTATTTACACTTTTATTTTTTGGATTTAAATATTTTACACATAATTACTTCATCGATTAATTCTCACTTCAATAGTATGATCTTTGTAAGGGAATTTCATCTCAATTTCAATCTACTGGGACACAATTTATATAATACACCTATTTTTATTTATATAGTGAATATATTTCCCATTTTTCATTTAATATCATGAATTCATATTTTTAATGGTATATAATGTTTTATTTTAAGTTAATTCATTTAAGGGGTTCAAATTCAAGAGTTACCCAATCAGTAAAAGTTTATTTTACAACCTCAAATTTTTTACTATATATTGTTTATGCATAAATTTATGAGAAAGAAATTATATTATATATATCTAAAATACCTTATATTTTATTATTCTATGGTTATTTATGGTTTTTTCATGTATTATTTCCATTCTTACCTTCTTTGGGACTTAATACGATCGAGAAAAATGTAATAAGAGAGGTCGACATTATTTCATTTTTGGTCGATGAATTTTTTTTCCATATTCATATTTTATAATATTTTTTCAATAATTCTATTACCATTATAAAATATTTTTTTGAAGTCATTTTAATTTATATTTTATGTTATTTAAATTTTTTTACAGGAATATTCATGCTATTTTCCAAAAAAGGTACTTCTAACTTTTTACAGAAAATGTAAATGGAATATTTGTTTTAACATTTGCTGAATGAATGAATTTTTCCACCATCATGACCATAATTGTTTTTGAATATTTATTTATATTCTTCCATAGTCATTTTTAGAGAAAATACTTTTAAAATTATATTAGGAATTTTTTTAAAAAGGTTTTACTTTATAAAATTTGGAAAACTATTATTTGAAGTAATTTAAAACTTCATATTTATACAAAGTTATAAACGTTTTAAGGAAATTTATTTCAATGTTTTACTTCCATTCAATTCTATTTTTTCCAAAAGACATTAATTTACTACAAAAACTATATTTATAATGAATTTATGGTCTTATTTCATCCCTTAATGATTCAAGGTTTTGTGGTCATTAAATTTCTTATGATCATTCACTTTCTTATGGTGAGTCTCTCTAACACTGTCCACCATTATTTGGATATTATCTTTTTGTCTCCATATCCATATTATTTTGTATCTTGGATGTGTTTATTGTATAAAATGTATATCATTTCTATATAAGGTGTAATTTGAAGTAACTTAATATAAATTTTATTTGATTAAATAGAGAATTATTATTATTTCATATTCTTGATTCAATACGGACATGTTTTGATTGATAAGTGAAGGAAAGGATTTTGTGTATGTTATTATAAACCTTGCTTTAAGTTTTTAATTTTATGACTAATGAAATTTAGCAACACCTAGGGTTGTCTCCCAATTAAGTTTCCACTATGGAGTTTCTCTATTATGTTTTTATTTTTTATGTTTTTAATATTTTTGAGGAGGATTTCTACGAATGAAAAGTAACTATTTTCAAATTTACAAACCTATTAGAAATGAAAAAAATAGAAAAAAATAGATGTGTTTGTGAAGTGGAAAAAGATCGAAAATGAAATAATAACCTTTCCTAGTGATTCTTTTGGTTCATATTATCTTCATCACTTTAGCATAATTTCACTCTATAAATTCCTTAAACACATAGTTTAAAATATATAACTGTGAATCTCCTTAAGTTTGAAAAGTCATGGTTAATAGCTAATATCTCAATTATCAAAATCATTTTGTTAAGATCTGATCGAAGAACTTAATGATCATTGGGTACTAATACACAATCGATACCCTATTGTGCTCACAATTATTAGTCAATAATTGATAAGTTTAAACAACAAAAGTTAACCTTAAGCTCCTAACCATACCAAGTAAATAATATGAACTATAAAAATATCACACTATGATTTGTATTGTGATGATCATAAAATGTAAGAGACAAGAAAAAAATGACAGAATATGCAATCATAAAACATCAATCAATTATTTAACGATCATAAATCTAGATAGAAATAACATCTTGAAAAAAGAAAAATAATCTTGGAAAATATTCACTAGTAAAAATCACAAGTTTGATCCACTAAAATACTTATCCAGACATGATCAAAGTTAAGGAACAAACTCCAAACTATTTCTTTATTGAGAAGACTAAAAACAGATCCTCTTCAAGCCTTCTAGAAGATCTTCTAGTTCCACTCTCCATGCTCTATTCCCAATGTTTGATTTTCTATCTGCTTATTTTCTATCTAACCCTTTCATGAATCTCCATATATCCATTAAAAATAATTTTATAGACTTAAATATTTAATTTATAAAATAAAAGTTTATTTTCTTTTTTTTAATGTATGATTAGCTTCCTAAAATTTAATATAAAGTTTTCTTCTAATAAATCATAATTGATCCTTAATTTGATGTGATCATATTTAAAATATAAACCTAGTCCCATTATTACTTAATATTGACAAGTTCAAATCATAAAAGACTAGGTATTGTGACTTCATCACTGATTTATTCTTTAGCAAAATTGGACTAGCTCCAAGTACACCGACAAGGATCAGGAAAAGATCTTGGAATCAGTTTGATATCATCTCCCTCAAGATTCCAATAGTTCATCAATTTGACTAGTCCATCACCTGAGAATAATTATAAAGAAACATGAAGCTTCCATAAATGACTTCATCCTTTCTTTATTGAAACATCATTGGGTCATTTGATCAAATATATAATAAGAACAAACATGAAAACTCTATGTCACAAAAATGGAGAACCTCACAAACCTATCTTGATCTCATCCCTATATAAGAATCACATGTAGATAAACCAGGTTCAAAAAATATTCACTTGACTTAGAAATTAAAAACTCAAACTCAATTCAAGATTCCTGGGATGAATATTTCTCATTCTCCTCTGGATGTATCTTTAGGTTCATTGGCCTTGGACAACCAAGGAATGTTGAGTTCTTCAACCAAACTTCAAATTGAAAAATCTCATACAGTTTAGAAATCAGATCTCAACTCATCTTAAATATTTGAAATCTTAGAAAATATTAAGATTAGAATCAAATGAGTCCCTAGTTTGTCTAATTCATAGAGATTAAGTGGGTTTATGGTGGAAGTTTTAGTCAAATTTTTTATCATAATATCTTTGTATTCAAGATTCCACCAAAATCTTTAGTTAACCTCACTTAAATCGTTCTCATACAAGTTTTTTTAGTTCTTGGGTTCATTTAATTTAAATGGTTGGTTAGGATCTTCATCCAAATTGACAGCGGTCTCGAGTGTGAGTTTATCTTCAGTTGAACTCGGTAGAGTCCATGGTGTCAGTGCCTATCATCTTCATCATTCTTGACTTCCACCAGATCTCTAAAGATTTTTTGTCAAGAATCAATCATCCCAACTCATCTATAGGTTCGACCAAAACTTCTTTAGTAATGTAAGTTAACTTTGAAATCTCTCAAAAGTTTTATAGAGAATCAGGTATGTGAATATCCACATACCCAAATAATTGGATACATGGATAAACCACAAAAAAATGGTCATGTGATTGCTACCCAAAAATGTTTATGTTGGTGATTCCAAGATTTTTCTACATAATTTCCAATTAAAAATTGTATACGTGAAAATTCTTATACATGAATACACTAAAAAATAGCCGCATGATTCACCATTATAAAATCACATATGTGATTTCCATTTGTAAATTTGCCCATGTGGGATTTCCACATCATAAAAATTAAATAACAAAAAATTCAAAATAAAAATTAAAATTAGGTTTAAAAAACACAAAAACTAGTAATTAAAATAAAATAAAAACAAATATAAATTAATTATTTTCAAAAAATAAAATTAAATAAAGAATAAATTAATTAAAAAAATAATAAATTGAAATACTTAAATTTATTATTTTAAAAATAATAATAGAAAAATGAAATAAATAAAGAAAAACAAAGAATAATATTGTATAATTCAAGTATAAAAACATTATTAAAATAATTTAATCATTAAATTTATTAATTAAATAATTAATTTAAAACATTTAGAATTATTATTTTGAGAAATAATAAAAATTGAAATCAATATATAAAAACAAAGAATGATAGATTAAATAAAAATAAGAAAATAAATGATGATTTATAATATTTACTCATTAAAATATAGATTAACCTGAAAACAAAAATTAACCAATTAAATATATATTTTAACATAAAATTAAAAGTTTTATTAATTTGATAAAAAATACTAAATGGTTCAATAATTTTTTACCAATTAAAACAAAATTAAATTAAATAAATGATATAAAAAAATATTGTCAAAACATAACCATATCAAATTTCCACATGCAAATATTTTTCTTATCCTTATGAAAAAAATTATTAAAATTCAATAAAATAAATTAAATCTTAAGAATGAAATACTAGATGGACACCATAAGTTGGTTTTAAAAATTATTTTCACCCATGGATTTTCATCAAATAGTTAATGAATTTACCCTTAAGAAATTGAATTTTTTTAGTGAAAAATATGATTCTTGTTTTACAAAAATGATGGACCGCAAATATTTGAAAACATATTATACCCACAACAATTTTCATTAATCTAAAATTCCAAAATTCTATTTACCTGTTGTAGAATAGGCTCATGTAATTATCAACCAAACTAATTAGACACTTAATTTGGATGAATAAACTTAATAATAAAATCAAATAAAAAATTACTCATCCAAAATCTTAAAGAATAAAATAATGAGTTTAACATGGATTAGGATTTTCATTTTGCAATTCATTTTAAAAAATATTTTATGATATTAAATCTAAATGAAATTATTCAAGGGAAATGATAATTGTATAAAATTCATACAATATTTTATCAAGGTTAACTTTTTTTTAAGAGGGAAATGAAAAATTATTTACCCAACTAAATCCAAGGGGTAAAAGAGAGTTAACCTCCTTAAAGTGACAAATCAGCAATCAAACTTTATAAAAATATATAACCACTGAAAATTATTAATTAAAACTTTAAAAACAATCAAATTTGATAAATTTTAGATGTTTTTTGATATAAAATTAATTTTGGTATAATTTATCACGTTAAAAGACCCTTTCTACCACACTAAAACTCAATATTGTCCCCAATGTTGAATCCAAAGAAGAGAAACATGTAAATTCAATCTAAATCTTGATTTTTTTAATAAATTTAGTAGACTATAATCATGTAAAAAGGGTAATAGGAAGGCTTATAGTATTTTTCCCTAAAAAAATTATCAACTCAAAACATGGGAAAATATTTTCTACTAGTAACCACTTCAAAAATTAAGCTCAAAAGTAAAATTTGTATACTAGTGAATGTTTAAGGAAGTATATAAAATGATTTTTAAAAAATAAAATAATATTCAGAATGATATGACACTAATACACAATAAAAAACAACCAATTTAATATAAGTAACTATTTTTTTTACTGTAAATGTCAACCTGAAAAAACTTTTCCATTTTTATTTTTTTTAAATAATTAAAGTCCAAAGAAAGAGCATCAATATTTAAAATCATGAAAAAAGAAGAATAAAAAAAATACTTACTTGAATTAGAATCCCTATTTTAATTTAAAATCTATTAAAATAAACCCCTTCTATCCTCAAAAGTAATACCCTATAATTATTTAGACTCAAAATTCTAAAGATGAAAATAGCTAAGCATTATATTCAATAAATTTAAACTCAAGTAAAAAGTAACCAAATTTTAAAAATTAAGGGTTTTGATCCAAGTTTCTTCAGTATTTAGCTTCTTTGTATATTTTTAAATTTTAAATTATATAATTCATAAAATAGAGGGTGTCCCCAATAAAATTTCTCATAGTAAAAAACAAACTCAGAAGCTTGTGGGCAACCATGGGAAGGTTTTATTACCACTTTTATTGTCTCTAAATAACCTATAGGGAGGTTTAATAGTTTTTACACTTTATTTCCTATAATAAAACAATTATATTTTAAAATTTTATTTAAATTAAAAAATAAAAATAAAAATAAATGGAAAGGGAATAAAATAGAAGAGAAATATTGGGTCAATCCCCCAATAGGTCCTGCATTTTATACTATCTATAGCTGAAAAAATTGTTATTTATCCCAAATTCATTGGTGGATGAAGCTTATTTGGTAATAACCATCACATATTCTCTTTCCTATAACTAGTTAGCTTTACTCTTATGTTGATATCCCCTTGTAAATAATATGTTTTTTATCCCCCTTTTGTTGCAGTACAAATTTTCAATTAGGGATGGAAGAATAATATATGGGGCCCCTTTTTTACTACTCTAAGAGGATAAAATCCCATTATTCCCTCCATTTCTTATAGGGACACCCTCAGTAAGTCAAATAAATTCTACTCATCTTTAAAAAGGATAATCTCCTCTTCTATTTATAGTTCTAAGTTATTTTTTATAGAGACTATCTCTAATTCTATATCCATCACCTCTTTGTATTCTATAAAAAAGAACCTTACTCAATAAAAACTTCAAAATCTTCTACATCATATGAATAGGATGATGTTTCAGTAGTGAAATAATAATGGGATGTAGTTATTAATTTATATTGAGAAAGTTTAAAACAAAATGGATCAAAAATATTAGAGTCCCCATGAAGTAAATCAGTTGGTAGACCTTGGTCTTCTTCATTGGCCATGAAAAAATAAATCATTTTGGGAAGTGAATGTTAATAATGTTCTGTTTAAACCTCTTGTATTTCCTCTTTAAAATTTGGAAAGATAATATTTCCTACATTTTACTCAGAGAATATTGTGAAAGTCTTATAGTTCTTTAGCTAATGCCTCTAAGTCATTTTGATTTAAATCTTATTTAAGGTATCCCATGAACTATTTTAATTTTTTCACATAAAAGCTATAAAAATTTCCTTAGTTTTATAGGAAAAGTATATAACTATATCTTTAAATGGTGGGATTTATTCCATTTGTTCTTACTGATTTTTTTTATTTTTTTATATTATATATTTTTAATGTATTTTTTAAAACTCTTTGGAAGCTTCCCTGGAAATGGATACAATTTAAGAAAATGGTTTTGTGTGCATCATTATATACCATTGTTCAAGTTTTTTATCTCATAAATACTATAGTAAAGCATCTCATTGGGCTTTCTCCAAATAAAGTTTTCACTATGGAGTTTCTATATCATGTTTTTTTTTATGTTTTTAATATTTTTGAGGGGTAATTATGCAACTAAAAATAAACTATTCTAACTTTTTTAAACTACTAAAAATTAAAAAAAACAATAGTGTGTGAACCGAAAAAATATTAGTTATGAAACAATGTCCATTCCTAGTGATTCTTTTAGTTCATCTTTTCTTCATCACTTTAAAAAACTTTTACTCCATAAATTACTTCAACACACAGTTTAAAATATCTAATTGTGCATCTCATTAAGTTTGAAAATTCAATGATAAAATATAAGATCTCAATTATTAAACTCCTTTTGTTAAGATTCGGCCAAAGAAATCAATGATATCCATGAGCTATGAAATAATCAAGATCCTGTTGTGCTCACAATTCTTAATTGATAATTGAGATGTTTAAACAATGAAAGTCAACCTTAACTCCACACTATATTGAGTAAACAATATACACTAGATAAAAAACACAATATAATTGGTAATTTTCCGATCATAGAATAAAAGAAATAATAAAATAAAATGATAGAATATTCAATCATTAAACATCAATAAATTATTAAATGATATTAAATTTAAAGAGAAATTATAGTTTTAAAGAAGAAAAACAGGCTTCGAGAATATTCACTAGTCAGAATAAAAATATTCAACCATGAAAAATACTTATCTATACATGATTGATGTAAAGGAGAAAAATAAAATATTTATCTTCATCAAGATGATCAAAAATATATTCTCTTCAAGCCTTCCAGAAGATCTTCTAGTTCTTCTCTCCATGCTCTATTCACAGTGTCTGATTTTTTTGGTTTTGTTATGTATCCCATTTTCTTGAATCTCGAGATACACATTTAAAAGAATTTTACCAACTTAAATATTCAATTTCCAAAAATACCCTTTTTTTCTATATTTATTATATTCTTGAAATTTAATATACATTTTTATTATTTAACATGTGTTCAACACTCAATTTTATGTTATCATATTTAAACAGCTAAACCAAGTCCCTTAATTCATCAAACTTGATGGGTTTGAATCAGAAAAAACTGAGAATCATGTATTCATCACTGATTTATTCTTTAGAAAAATTGGAACATCTCAAAATAAACCCACAAGCCTTTGTAATGGTTCTTGGATTTAGTTTGATCTTAGTTTCATCAAGCTTCTAATAGTTCATCAATGTTATTAGTGAATCATATATAAAGCACAATCCAAAAACACAAAGCTCCCACACATGACTTCATCCTTTCCTAATTGAAACTTCATTGGGTTATTTGATAAAACATATGAGATGCACTAAAATTAACACTCTATACTATAACACCGGAGAACCTTGTAGACCTGTTTTCATGTTATCGCTGTAATAAAAACACATGCAGAGAAAATAGGTTTGAAAAATATTAAATCAACTTATACTTCTCAATCTCAAACTTGATTCAAGATTCCTGGGATGATTTTTTATCATTCTCCTTTAGATGAAACTTTGGGTTTATTGAGCTTGAAAAATTAAGGTTCACCGAGTTATCCATCCAAACATAGAATCAAAATATCTCATGCATTTTAGTAATTAGATATTGGAACATCTTAAATCTTGGAAAGATTGAACCATATTCAAATTAGACTTAAAGGAGTCCCCGGTTTTTATTCTTCATTGAGATAGAGTGGCTTTACAGTGGTATTTTCAGTCAGATTCTTCAATTAAATAGTTTCATATTCAAGATTCTACCAAAATCATTGCTCATCCTCCCTCAAACACCCTCATCTAGGTCTTCATCCGTTCTTATGTTTGTCAGCTTTAAACAACTAGTCCATATCTTCCTCTAATTCTAGGGTGGTGTCAGGTGTGAGTTCATATTCAACAAAACTTCAGAGAGTCCATGGTGGCAACAACTTTCATCTTCATCATTATAAACTTCCACCAGATATCCAAAGCTTCACCGACAAGCATCGGTCATCCCAACTCATCTACAAGCTTATATGCAACTTCTTAAGTAATCTTGGTTGACTTTAAAATCTCCTAATGGTTTTAAGGAGAATCAAGTACATGAATATTCACAAATCTAAATAAATTGATATGTGTATAGACTTTAGAAAAAACTGTAATGTGGTTTTTTCTAGAAAAAGGTTATGCGGGTGATTCCAAGATTTGGATATATAACTTCTAACTAGAAATTGGATATATGAAAATAATTATACATGAATCCACTACAAAATGACTATATGATTCTCTATTATAAAATTTCCCACATGATTTCCATTTTTAAATTTGGCTATGTGGGTATGTTGCATCCTAAAAATTAAATAACAACAAATTCAAATTGTAAATAAAAACCAGAAATCAAAAACAAAAAAAAGAGTAATTAAATTAAAATAAAAACAAAGATAAATTATTATTTTTTCAAATAAAAATAAAAGAAATAATAAATTAATTTAATTAAAAGAATCAATTTAAAGACTTAAAATTATTATTTTAAAATAAATAATATAAAAAAGAAAGAAATAAATAAAAAAGTATAATATTCTATAATTCAATCATAATAATATAGTCAAAATAATCTATTCATTATATTTTTTAATTATAGAATTAAATTAAAACATTTAAAATTATTATTTTGAGAAATAGTAAAAATTAAAATAAGTAAATAAAAACAAAGAATGATAGATTAAATAAAAATAAGAAAATAAGTGATGGTTTTTAATATTTACTCATTAAGCTATTCATTTACTGGAAAACTAAAATTAACCAATTAAATATATATTTTAACATAAAATTATGAGTTTTATTAATTTTAAAACAATTCCTAAATTGTTTAATAAAAACATATTTTTATTAATTAAAACACAATTAAATTAAACAAATGATGTGTTAAAATAGTGTCAAAACATATCCATATCAATAAGATATATTTATTATGAATTATATTGATCATTCAATATATGAATAATGCATTAGAAACAAGTAATTTATGAGTGGGGTGTGGTTATAGATACCCCCTCGATGAATCAATAGTATCATGAGAAAAAATAGGATGACGTGATATATAGGCCAAAGATGTAAGATCATGGAATACAAGTTTGGTATATTATGTATATCTACCCATTCATGAAAGTAAATTGACATGAGGCCTTTATGATTAAATTCACTATGTCTTGGCATGAGGCCTTGATATTACGATCACGAATGTCCGAAATTATCCATTTCCTCCATTGAGAGTTAATCTATTACTTTCCATGTGATTACTTTCATCCATGGTTATAATTAATTCTCAAGTTGATGATTAAATGGATGATGTATTGATTATTCAATCTACCATATTGTTATACCTTATTTACTCATGATATCATCAACTGTACGCAATCCTTACTGAGTATTTGAGCTCACCACTTTTTTTTCCTTTTCCACAAGTTATGAAGAATGATGTTAAATTAATTATGTCTATAAATGTTTTATATATGAATAATTTTATGGGATATTTTTAAGAAATAATGCGAAATAAGAAAATCTGGGTATAGTGGAAATTGTTTTCACTTAAATACATGGGTATTATTACATCATAGTTGTTATAATTCTTTAAAACTCTAAACCTAAAAGGCCATTTGGTATATAAGTGATCCATATTTCCATTTAATGTTGTTAGTTTTGGATTATTAAAATTGGGTCACATTTATTGGTATTAATGTCAGAAATGTTAAGATGATGTTTTAAGAACTATATTCTGGGAGTATGGGTTTGGGGCTATTATATGATTCCACCAAAGTACCTTCACCAATTAAGTTGTTCGATTCCACAAGACTTGTTCTTTAATTTTAAGAATCAAGATAGGATCTTCATAGTAAGTTAAATCTGGTGTCAATTCTATTACCTCATAGGCAAGCATATGTATTAGGCCTGACATGTACTTTCTTAATAAAGAGATATGGAACATGTCAAAGACTTTGGAGAGGCTAGGTGGAATTTACAAAGGGAAATCCATTGCTCCAATTATTTATATAATTTTTAAAGTCTATGTATACCTATGATGTAGTCTCAATTTCTTACTGAACCATACAAAAACCTTCCATGGATATACCTTTAAGAAAACATGATCTTACACTTGAAATTATAAATCCTTCCTTCAATTATCAACATAGATATTTTATTTATTTTGAGCTTCATTAATATGACTATGAATAATTATAACGTTTTCTACCATCTCCATAACAAGTTATGGTCATAAAATTTTCCTTTCACTAGCTTTATCCCAATAGGTTGGTGTAAAACATATTTTCTTGTACAATGCTTCATATGGTTCTATTTGAATGTTTGAATCAAAGATATTATTATATGTGAATTCCAAAAAATGTAAATACTAATCTCACATAACTTGAAATTTAATTGAGAATGATATAAATATATCTTATAATGTTGAAATAGTCTTTTTGTACTATCCATCTATTTAAGGATGATAAGTACTTCTCAAATGTAACTCAATGTCAACAGACTTATAAAGAGTCTTCCATAATTTTGATTCAAACCATAGATCATTTTCCAATACAATAAAAATAGGTGCACTATAAAGTCTCAAAACATCATTAATATATAGCTGTGTGAGGTGATCAAGAGGTATATCTTCCCTTATAGTGAGGAAATATGAATAATTAGTAAGGTGATTAATAATAACACATATGAAATCATTCTTTCTCAGATTCTTTGACAATCTAGTGACAAATTCTATAGTAATATCACCCAATTTATACACAGAAATAAGTACAGGTTGCATGACCCCTTTAAGATGTTTTCTCTCAACCTTTACCTATTGAAAAACCAAGAATCTTTATAAATAGTCTTTAATTTCAAGTTTCATATTATCCCAAAAACAATTCCTTTAAATCCCAATAAATATTGATCTACCAGTGTGTATAAAGAAATATAATCTATAAGATTCATCTAACAATTCTCTTTTTTATCTCATGCATGGATAAAACACATAAATTCTTTCCAAATTTCAATTTACTATCTTTATAAACCAAGTATACCAACTTCCCATCACTCACAGCTTTGATTTTATTTTGAATATTGTTATTATAAAATTGGGAAATTTCTATTTTATCCAGTAAGGATGGTTTAGAAATCATTTAGAATAGATGTGATATTTCCATTTCCTTAATGATTCCCATAACAAAATTTACCGAATCCATGAATATATGATATTTTTCAATCCTCATTTTAGTAAAAAACACATGATCTTTTCTACTAAATGCATCAACCACCTTATTTTTGATCCCAAGATGGTAGTTTATTGAGGAATCATAATCCTTAAATAGTTCTAGCAAGTGTATTTTCCTTATGTTGAGATATTTTTGTGAGAATATGTGTTTCATTTTTTTTATATGTATATATTTCGAATCTTTCACCATAATGATAATATCTCCATATGTTCAATAAAAATTACAACTGCCAACTGAAGATCATGGGTAAGATAATTCCTTTCATTAATTTTTAACTACCATGATGCATATGAAACAAGTCTAACATTTTTCATAAGGACACATCCAAGTACCTTCTTTGATGCATCACTATATATCACAAATCTATCCCTTCCCAAGGGTAAATTCAATATCAATGCATTAACTAATATACTCTATAACCAGGACCCACCTGTCACTTACACATCCTATGTAATCATCTTATATTGAATGATAAATCAAATTAATTCTAAAAATTCCCTATAAATAAATATTTATCCGTATTGAATCAAGAATACAGAATATTTTCCCAGTCAATGAAATAACTTTCTTTATAATATTTATTCAACTATTTCCATATATTGAAATGGTATATGGTTAATAAAATATCATAGTAGTGGAAATAATACTGTATAAATCCACGATACTTAAAATATGGTCAGGGAGAAGAAAATATTGTTCAATGGAATGATAGAGAGCGACATAGAATGTGATCTTTAGAAAATTGATGATTATAAAAACATTAATTAGTAAATAATTAAATAAAACCACCAATTAATCAATAATAAAGTTTTTTTTATTAAAAATAAACCTTTTATAAATAAAAATAAAATATAATAAAAACATTTAAAATAAATTCCTTGTAACCTTGTGTAAGTATGAAGTGATAAATTAGTTTCAATAGTCCCTTTTATTCCTTTAAGAAATTAAGAACCTTTTATTTTCAAGTAAATTTTTATAGAAAAGTATTTTATTTCAAGAACCATATAAAATTATAGAGGAATATTAATATATAATAATTCCTATGGAGGTAGGAGAATCTGCTTATGCTATATTCATTGAAAAAACATTTCTTTGACACTTTTATTAAAAAGTAAAAAATACCCATTTTCAAAAATCATTAGAATATTCCTTATTAATTTTTTTTGAAAAAATTCAAAGTTAGTTGAAAATAAATTCAAATAATTATTATTTTGTACATAAGAATATTCTTAAAACATTTAAAAGAACCTCAATATGGGAAAAAAGAGTTGGAAGGAAATATTTAAAACATTATTTTTAAAAGAAAGTTCCTTTCATGTAACTTACTTATTGATTCATGATATGTAATGACCCAAGATTTTGAATAAATTTTGTTTCCTAACTTTGTGTGTTATTTTGTTTTATACTCAACAAAACTATTTCATTTAATAAAATGAGTATAATTAAAATGAGACTGTTGGGTTTCGACTATTATATGACCATTGGTTAATAAGATCATTGGAAACTAAATGTTACATTTATTATCTATAAATATAGGTGATCTTGATTAATTAATATAGAAAGAAGATTCGATGGCCCCATCTAGTAGTCTCGGGCTGATCGAAGCCCATTTGAAGGAACTCGGGAAGGAGGTAGCACCTTTGAGATTTTCTCTGGACCAAACCCAAGCCGAACTTCATCATGTGAAGCTGGAATGGAATCTCCTTCGCGAGAAGTTCAAGCTGATAGAAATCACTACTCGGGCAATCTTGGCCAAGCTTCCCCAAGATTCTATCACCCTAGCACACCTTACTCTTAGGTCCTATGCTGGTGTTATAAGGGGTTATGTAATGAGACTATAACTGGCTTGTGTAATCCTTCCATTTAAATAAAAATTATGATTTCTTCTTATGGTGAAGTTTGTGAATTTTCAAATATCCGGATAAATATAGTATTCATATTATTGATGAATTTTAGAAGGATATTTTTTAAAAATATTTATTCAAACCTTAAATAATTAATAATGTGTAATGATTTTTAAAAAATGGTCTTCTACAGTTTTGTTCAGTAAGAAATTTAGAGTCTAATAAGATCAACTTAATTTTTGATGAATAGTAATTTATGAATAGTGATTTTACGCTTAGGATTAGTAATGTGACCAAATGGATTAGTAATCTCACTTAGAGAAAGTATTAATATAATTTAGGTACCTTAATTAAGTAATGTTATTCAATAAAATAGGTAAATAACTATTTCAGAAATTATTAGTCAATTATTAGTTTTTTCCGGTGAATAGTGTTTTTTAATTAAATATTAAATTAAAATATTTATAAAATTATTTTTATAAAATGGAGTTCATTTTTGAATTCAGAGAATTGATATTAGGCTATGGTGATTTTTGGGGATTTTTCTGAAAAAAATGAATTTTCAGTGAATAGTGTTTTTTATAAAAATTAAATTAAAAATATTTAGAAAATTATTTTCATTAAATGGAGTTCATTTTTGAAATTAGAGCATCGATATTTGGTTAAGGTGAAATTTTGGGTTTTTTCTGAAAAAGTTGAATTTTCAGTGAATAATGAATTTTTAGTTTAGAGTTTCGGGTGTTTAATGACATCATTAAGGATGCAATAATTATGTAATATTTCTGGTTGACATATGAATAGTAATATAAGGTATTATTTGTCCCAATTGGCCAATACCATGGGAAAATAGCATGGGAAAGCCCATGGTTTTGCTAATACCACCAATGAGGTGTCCCTTGGCCATTAATGCCTTATCCCCTCAATTCCCCTATAAATACCAAGACATTCTCTCATCCTTTCCATTCCAAAATCCTCCTCAACAAATTTATGGTCTCCTTAACTCAGAAGGAGTCCTCCCAAGGTTCCCTCAAGCCTCCCAAGGTCCCAAACTTCAATATTTCAAAGTTACTCTTCCAGGTAAGGGATTCTACACCTCTCTCTTTCTTTTCAAGTACTCTCGTTTATGTCATTTCTTTTAAGCCCTATGTTCTTATGTTGGGGGTGTTATTTTATATTCATATTAATGTCATTTTTATGTTCATATGATGAGATACCCCCTATTGCTCTCATCATTTCATTTTATGAATGTTTAAGTGGTGCCGTTAGGCTGCCGAATTTTTGTAAGGGATCCTACCTCTCTCTTTATTTTCATGTATTCTCCTTTATGTCATTTATTTTAAGCTCTATGTTCTTATGTTGCGGATGTTATTTTATATTTATCTTACTACCCTTTTCATGTTCATATGATGAGATACCCCTTCTTTCTCTCATCAATTCATTTTAATAATGTTTAAGTGATGCCGTTAGGCTGCCATTTTTTTGTAATGGATTCTTTCGCTCTTCTCATTTTCAAAGTTCTACTTTCATTTCAAGTCTTTAAAGTTCCTTTTTTCCATGTTGGGGTATGATATCTATATTCATCATACTTTACTTTTATGTTCACATGATTAGAGTCCCTATTTAATATGATCAATTCATTTTTTTGAAGTTTTAAGTGACGCCGTTAGGCTGCCGAATTCTTCATAAGAGAAATCTTATTTTTGTCTTCCTTTAAAGTTTTTCATTTCATATGGTATGTACTTAAAATTTCATTACCATGTTCTTATATCCTTCATATTATTTCCCTCTACTATTTTATGGATCATTTATTAGTGGGTTACCCATGTCCCCTCTCTTTTCAATGTTTTCTAAAACCCTGCAACATAGCCGTTATGCTGCCGAATTTTTGTCTCAAAATGTCTCTCTCTTTTTCTCAAATTCTTTTAATTTATTAAGTGAATACTCAAAAATCTTTATTCAACAGGGGTATCCACACACACATATATATATTAAAATATTCTATTTTAAATTCTGGGGTTTACATACATGAGACCCACTTTCCTTTTCTGTGGGTTTAAAGTGACATAAAAATAATGTCTTTAAAGCAGTTTTTAAAATGTTATGATTATGAAATGAAAAACATTTTTTATGCTATATGGGTTATTTATGAAATGTTTGATGATGATATATGTGGATCACAAGATAATAAATACAAATTTAAGGGTTCTCCCTGATAGCGCTCCAATGTATTGGGTAATGATGTAATCTCTAGAGATTATAATTTTTACGACACCTTGGTGAATAACCTTGGTAATTTTTTTTAATGACACCTTGGGGATGGACCTTGGTGATATGTTCATGATTGTATAAGTTAAATGTTGTATCCACATCTTCAAGTTATGAATCATGTTCTTTTCATTATGATATGCCTAATTATCTCTTTCTCATTCCTTAAAGTTATTTATCATGACTTTGTTGATGTATCTCAAGTGCACATGTAAAATGTTTCTCTTGTTTCCCTTACTGGGCCTTCTGCTCACCCTTTCCTTTGATGTATGCTCCCAGGTTATGAGATGATTTAATGAACTTATAATGAACAAAGAAGGTGCCTTTCAAGTGTTTAAGAAGAATGTTTTATGCCATCATGTATTAAGTTCATGGTTTCCAAGACACTAAACCTTAAAGATCCTGGGTTTTGTAAAATGTAATAAAATTCTATGTTATAAAAAGGAGGGACGATATAGTTGTTATCAAAGGATGTTTTAGTTATTCATGGAAATTAGGATATGAAAACTTTAGTAAGAACCCTATAGAAAAGTTTAAATATAGGAAATCTTCCTGGTATTTTGGTGAGTATTGAACAAGTGGTTTATCAAGAAAATATATCCCCGTCTGGATATGAGCAGGTAGAGGTGGATCTGGCACAGATGTACATAGGGGTAAAAGCTGAAAACACCACTTTGAGCTAGACTCGAATGGGAACTGGTACACAACAATGGGCTTTGCTGCACTCTTTTTTATGACACTCCCAGGGGATATGTTTGGTTAATCTCAAGCTTTTTATGAATCATTATGAAGGAATTATAGAAAAATATAATTGTCTAAGCATGAAGTTTTAAGACATAAAATCCTTTTAGTTAAAAGATTCGTAAATGAAATAAGTTTATCACGAAGGATTTATTCTTTTAGAAAATGCTCCCATCTTCTAAGAATACATTGACGTATTTTCTGAGGAGTTACCCGGACCTCCCCCATAAAGAGAGGTAGAGTTCTCCATTGAACTCATACCTGGATCTCATCCGATGTCAAAGACCCCCTATAGGATGGAAAATTTGGATCTAGAGGAATTAATGAAACAACTCCAAGATCTTTTGGAGAATGGGTTTATCCAACCAAGTGTGTCTCCTTGGGGAGTACCGGTTCTCTTTGTGAATAATAAGGATGGATCGATGCATCTATGCATTGATTATAGAGAACTGAATGGGATCACAGTGAAGAACAAATACTCTCTTCCAAGAATTGATGACTTATTTGACCAACTTTGTGGGAGTCAATTCTTCTCTAAGATTGATCTTCATTCTGGTTATCATCAATTGAGGGTGATGAATGATGATATTCCAAAAACTGCCTTCCAATCAAGATATGGGCATTATGAGTTTGTTGTTATGACCTTCGGACTGACTAATACACCTGCTATTTTTATGGATCAAGAATAAGTTGATTTTGGAAACTTGTGTTTTATCAAATTGATATCCTTTGTATAGGAAAATGATTTGGTGATTAAGTGATAAAGGTTATTTTGGAAGATTTTTTCTCTTTTGGAGTACTATATGCCTAAGGAAAATAAAAATACTACAGGATTTTATTTGTGGAGGAATGGTTAATTTTTTTTATTTTGTAAGAATCAATGTAATTATTGTAGAAATATGGTGATTTGGGCTATTTCTGGAAAATGATTAACCTAGCATAGAGAATATGTGATTAGGTTAACTTCACATTAGTATGAGACTTTAAGAGTAGTCGATGTTATTTCGAGATAAATGTTAAGATTTATTATGGAAGACTATGTGATTAAATCCTTTTGAGTTTTGGGTTTCAATCTTAGTTTGGATTATTTTGATGAATTTTAAGGACAATTGTGTATTGAATGGTCTTTCTTGAACTTTGGGTACTATTTGTTGAATTTTAGAGATTAATAGTAGTTTTTTATAAAGGATTACCCTTTTTGGGGATTATATGATATCGTACTAACCATTTTGGTTTTAGTTGATGTCTAAATTCAAGGGAAATATATAGTTCTCCTTTTGTGGATTATGTGATTCTCTAGGAGATGATTCTTGTGCTTTTGATGTGACCAAGTCTTTTTGAATGCTCATCGTTTGGAGAAAAGATTAGTTTTGGTAGAAACTTATTAAAGGATTAAACTCTACTTGAAGGTAAGTATATTTCCTTATGTTTTTATTCTATATAGTAAATGAATTCCTCAAAATTATGAAAAGGAACGTAAAACAAACACGTTGTTGGTTTATGTTTCCTACTGGGTAATCAAAGACCGTTTACACACATCATAATTTTGTGATTTTCTTGTGGTTAACTTTCTCCTAATCATGTTTTCTATCACTCTCCATCAGAACATGAGCCTTTTTTTTTCTTCCATATCTAAGTTTCCCTACATGGAATCCTAGTATGGGTTAACTCGGGTGACCTTTGTACTTCCCTTTCTTTCTTTTAAAGTAATAGTTTTACTGAATCTTTTTCCGATGTGGGACTTTCAACAAAATTTCCTAGCCCAATTTTTTTTAAATTGTGAGGACGCAATTTTTTAAGGGGGGAAGAGTGTAACGACCCAAGATTTTGAATAAATTTGGTTTCCTAACTTTGTGTGTTATTTTATTTTATACTCAACAAAACTACTTCATTTAATAAAATGTGTATAATTAAAATGATACCGTTGGGTTTTGACTGTTATATGACCATTGGTCAATAAGGCTGTTGGAAACTAAATGTTACATTTATTGTATATAAATACAAGTGATCTTGATTAATTAATATAGAAAGAAGATTTGATGGCCCCATCCAGTAGTCTCGGGCCGATCGAAGCCCATCTGATAGAACTCGGGAAGGAGGTAGCACCTTTGGGCTTTGCTCTGGACCAAACCCAAGCCAAACTTCATCATGTGAAGCTGGAACAAAATCACCTTTGCAAGAAGTTCAAGCTGATAGAAATCGCTACTCGGGAAATGTTGGTCGAGCCGCCCCAAGATTCTATCACCCTAGCACACCTTAATCTTAATTACTATGCTGGTGTTATAAGGGGTTATGTAACGAGACCGTAACTACCTTGTGTAATCCTTCCATTTAAATAAAAATTCTGATTTCTTCTTATGGTGAAGTTTGTAAATTTTCAAATGTCCGGATAAATATAGTATGCATATTATTGATGAATTTTAGAAGGATATTTTTAAAAAATATTTATGTAAACATTAAATAATTATTAATGTGTAATTATTTTCAAAAAATAGTCTTCTACAGTTATGAACAGTAAGAAATTTAGAGTGTAATAAGATCAACTTAATTTTTGATGAATAGTAATTTATGAATATTGATTTTATGCTTAGGACTAGTAATGTGACCAAATGAATTATTAATCTCACTTATATAAAGTATTAATATAATTTAGGCACCTTGATTAAGTAATGTTATTCAATAAAATAGGTAAATAACTGTTTTAGAAATTATTAGTCAAGTATTAGTTTTTTCGGGTGAATAGTGTTTTTTAATTAAAAATTAAATTAAAAATATTTAGAAAATTGTTTTTATAAAATGGAGTTCATTTTTGAATTCAGAGCATCGATATTAGGTTATGGTGATTTTTCTGAAAAAATTGAATTTTCAGTGAATAGTGTTTTTATATAAAAATTAAATTAAAAATATTTAGAAAATTATTTTCATTAAATTTAGTTTATTTTTGAAATCAGAGCATTGATATTTTGTTAAGGTGAAATTTTGGGTTTTTTCTGAAAAAGTTGATTTTTCAGTGAATAGTGAATTTTCAGTTTAGAGTTTCGGGTGTTTAATGACATCATTAAGGATGCAATAATTATGTAATAATTCTGGTCGACTTATGAATAGTAATATAAGGTATGAGGTGTCCCAAGTGGCCAATAACATGTGAAAATACCATGGGAAAGCCCATGGTTTTTCCAATACCACCAATGAGGTGTCCCTTGGCCATTAATGCCTTGTCCCCTCACTTCCCCTATAAATACCAAGCCATTCTCTCAGCCTTTCCATTTCAAAATCCTACTCAACGAAGTTCTGGTCTCCTTACCTCCTAAGGAGTCCTCCCAAGGAGTCCTACCAAGGTTCCCTCAAGCCTCCCAAGGTCCCAAACTTCAAGATTTCGAAGTTACTCTTCAAGGTAAGGGATTCTACCTCTCTCTTTCTTTTCAAGTACTCTCGTTTATGTCATTTATTTTAAGCCCCCATGTTCTTATGTTGGGGGTGTTATTTTATATTCATATTACTTTAATTTTCATTTTCATATTATGAGAGACCCCCTCTTTCTCTCATCATTTCATTTTATGAATGTTTAAGTGGCGCCGTTAGGCTGCCGAATTTTTGTAAGGGATCCCACTCTCTCTTTCTTTTCATGTATTCTCCTTTATGTAATTTATTTTAAGCTCCATGTTCTTATGTTGGGGATGTTATTTTATATTCATCTTAATTCCCTTTTCATGTTTATATGATGATATACCCCTTCTTTCTCTCATCAATTCATTTTAAGAATGTTTAAGTGGCGCTGTTAGACTACCGATTTTTTGTAAGGGATTCTTTCACTCTTCTCATTTTCAAAGTTCTACTTTCATGTCAAGTATTTAAAGTTACTTTTTTCCATTTTGGGGTATTATCTCTATATTTATCATACATTAATTTTATGTTCACATGATGAGATACCCTATTTAATCTCATCAATTCATTTTCTTTGAAGTTTTAAGTGATGCCGTTAGGCTGCCGAATTCTTCATAAGAGAATTCTTATTTTTGTCTTCCTTTCAAGTTTTTCATTTCATATGGTATGTCCTTAAAATTTCATTACCATGTTCTTATATCCTTTATATTCTATCCCTTTACTATTTTATGGATCATTTATGAGTGGGTGACCCATGTCCCCTCTCTTTTCAATGTTTTCTAAAACCCTACAACATAGCCGTTATGCTGCCGAATTTTCGTCTCAAAATGTCTCTCTCTTTTTCGAAAATTCTTTTATTTTATTAAGTGAATACTGAAAAATCTTTATTCAACAAGGTTATCCACATATATATCAAAATGTTCTATTTTAAATTCTGGGATTTACATACATGATACCCACTTTCCTTTTCCGTGGGTTTAAAGTGACATAAAGATCATGTCTTTAAAGCCGTTTTTAAAATGTTATGATTATGAAATAAAAACCATTTATTTTATGATATATGAGTTATTTATGAAATTTTTGATGATGATATATGTGTATCACATGATAATAAAGACAAATTTAAGGGTGCGCCCTGATAGCGCTCCAATTCATTGGGTAATGATGTAATCTCTAGGGATTACAATTTTAACGATACCTTGGTGAATAACCTTGGTAAATTTTTTTAATGAAACCTTGGGGATGAAACTTAGTGATATGTTCACGATTGTCTATGTTAAATGTTGTAGCCACATATTCGAGTTATTAATCATGCTCTTTTCATTATGATATTCCTCATGATCTCTTTCTCATGCCTTAAAGTTTTTTATCATGACTTTGTTGATGCATCTCAAGTTCACATGTAAAATGTTTCTCTTATTTCCCTTACTGGGACTTATGCTCACCCTTTACTTTGATGTATGCTCCCAGGTTATGAGATGTTGAAATGAACTTAGGATTAACAAAGAATATTCCTTTCAAGTGTTTAAGAAGAATGTTTTATGTCGTCATGTATTAAGTTCCTTGTTTCCAAGGCACTAAACCTTAAAGATCATCAGTTTTGTAAAATGTAATGAAAATCTATGTTATAAAAAGGCGGGATTATTTATGATATAATAGGAGAAAATATGGAATAAAAAAAATAAAAAATACAAAAATAAACATAGGATAAGAAATGATATGTGGTTTAAGATATTACGATCATAAATTTTTTTCAAAGGAAATTTGAACATAAACAATCCTGAAATAAAATTCAATTATAACTTAAATAACTTAATTTGGGTCACAATGTCATGACCCTCTCCCTAAAAAATTACCCCTCCTAGCATGAAAATATTTAAAGGGAGATAAAAACACTGGAAGACCACCTCTAATAGGCCTTGAAAGGTTACTAAAACTGAGGGAATATAATCACACACATGGGAGGCATTACCCTCATAAAGATTTTAGAAGTAAGAGATAAGATGAGGGAAACCACAAAAAACTCCTACTCATAATAAAATATGAAACAATCCAAATATAGTATGTTATTTCAAACATAACTGGATACATATGAAATTAAAACACAAGAGGTAAATCCTCAGCAGTGACCATAAAGCTCAAGTAGCTCTGAAAAAAATCCTCAAACTAGTAATGTCCAGGTCAACCACCAACCAGTTCTTGTTGACCATAAAAATGGTTTATATACATACAAAGGGTGAGGATAACATGTATACTCCATATGATTCTCCCTAAAACCTCTCATGAAAAATGTTAAAAAAGCATAAGAAATCCTAGTGTGTAAAAAAATAAAACCTAATCACCACTTAAACATGTATACTATTATTTTCCCATCCTCACTATAGATCACACATTAAATAACATATAGAATCATAACTACAATATTGAGAACATATATATATATATATATTAATGGGTAACCCAATACCACTTCCCAATTTTTTTTCTGGTCTTAATCTCCAATATCACACGTCATAATCTCACATCCCTTATGTAATAATCATATCATCCCTGATGTGAGTCCAGGATCATAATTACAAACCTCAGTCCCATGAAGGGCCCAACATCTCATGTTGGAATCTATTCACATATCCACCTCATCACCAACACCACCAAATATATAACCAAGCGTGTTTATGGAAGCCACTAAATCCCATATAAATGCATTATACCTCAATCAATCACATCCCATTCATATAAACCCATGGGAAGCCAAATCTATCAAGACCAAATACAAGTATATGATATAACCTCATTCCATCATATGCTGCATCACATATGTATAGGAAATCACCATGTGTGTAACCATATGTAATAATACAGCTAAAGATATAATGGGGGAGAGGTGGAAGTTCTCCATCCAAATCTTTTCCAACCTGGATGTTATAGAAACACCTCCAGAACTTCTTGTTTTTAGTTTCCCTTCAGACATGGGTAAGGTGTGTATAAAATAACAAAAACATACTGAGTAGATATATCTCATAACTATACTAAGGGAATCTACCTAGAATTATACTCATCTACCTCTATCATCACATATGACACCTATCTTCCACCATTAAGGTCTAGATATCAAATAATCATACAAGCATAAAGTTCAATATTAATTAATTCATTATCTATTATTAAATAATATTCCAATTAAATGATTACAATTCTAATTTTATAATCCAAGTATCGATGAAACTATTAATTCCTTTCTTGTATTCCCAAGTATATCAATATCATAAGTAAGAATCAAGAACCAAACTTGTTCCTTAATCAATTAAATTATCAATTCATAAACATCCAATTACTCTAGGACACATCCCAATATATCACTTAATAGATTAACTCATAGTGAATAGAATCACACTACATCCCGTAGTTAGAAACTGATCATATAAATAAAAATCATTTATTGACCATAAATTAAGCATAAAGATAAAAGTAATCATTAATGATAAAACTCCTCTCTAAAATCATCTTGACCATCCCAGTATCCCACACCATTGTGTATAATATCACATCTAACATCCCATGAAAACATCATCACCAAAACCAGAACCCTATACCTACACCATCATCATAACTAACACCCCATTCCACCACCCTCATTATAAATGACACCTCATTCCACTATCATAGACTCAATCATCCATACCCATTACTCATAAAATATTCCAACCACATAGGGTTATCAATCAATCATACAAATTCTTTAAATCCATAAATAATAAAAACATAATAAATGTATTTTTATGGACATGATTTCAAGGATACTATGTACAAATCAAATAATGAATTATATATTTTATCAAATAATAATGGGATCACTCATCCCAAAATAAATGATTCAATAAATCATTAAATTTTAATTATCATATTTGATTAACTAACTAATAATGAATAAAACCCAGAAAAACTATCCATAAAAGTTTCCTATGATAAATATTATTCATTTAATATGTCATCCCACATTAAGATGCTCTTTTAATTATTAAAAAAATTCAATGATAATTATTTCACCATACCTATTTTATATAAACAAATCATTTCCAACATAAATTTGTTATTTAATTTCCATATAAACCATTCTTAACTACTATAGAAATAAAAAAAACACTATCTAGTAAATATCAAGAGGCAATAACAAACACATTGGATTAGAAAATCCCAAAGAATAATTTAATATCCACATCATGAAATATTAAGTAATCTAAACATGTGACAATTCTTATTTCAATTATTCAAAATTAAGAATTTTAAAATAATTCTAATTAATTTATTAAGAATTTTAACACCACACCATGATATCATTTTAGTATTATCAAATAATATTTACACCATGACATATGATTATCTATTTCTAGATTTTGGATAATTTCAAGAGTAATTATCATTATTCTACAACATGTAATTATTTATTTTCCCTTTCTACTGATAATTTTAAAAATTATCAAATTAATCCATAACTTCTGCTTAGAATTATTTTTTTGAAGAAAATCTATAATTTCAATATGAAATGATAATTTTCATGAGAGTAAAAATTCACAACATATGATATAACTTCATCTATCTAGAGTAATCCAAGAATGAGACAATTATTTCAAAGAAATAAAGTTATCTGCACATAATTAAAAACATCTATTTTTAAATTCATCATCTTTATATCCTGAAAATATAAATTATTTAATAAGAGTTAAGACTCATTAAAGTAAAATAATTTTTTTTTATAATTCTATAAAAATTTTACTTCTATCCTTTAATTTTTAGATCATCATATTATAACATGATAAGTAAATTTTCATTCCAAAATATGAACAACATTAATTATCTTCATGTAATAATAACTTTTAATTTCAAATTTCATTTTGAGAAAATACATAAAATACACATGTAATAATTCTACAACAATAAATAATCCTCTTTTTAAATTATTGAAATTTCAAGGGAATATATTATGAACAATACATAAAATAAAATTATCCTTAATATGAAATATTAATATGAAACATGTGAAATTATATTTATTTAATAGAAGAAAATTATCTTACTGCATACATTACATTTTTTTGGGTAAATTATTTTATTCTATTTATGTAATAATAATAATAATTATATGGGATTACATTTTTCTTTTCCTTATTAAATTCTAGAATTATGTAATATCATTTATGCATTGTATGAGATTATTAATCCACCGTTTAAAATTATGTAATTTTCAAACAATGAACAATAAGAAGATAATTCAACATGTAATTATTTTGAGAAATATTAAATTTAAATAGTTTCATCCAATAATAACTCATTTTATCCCTTTTTTATATTTTTCTATATTATTACATAATCATTATTCATATTTAAGGAACATGAAAGAGTTTCCTAGATTTATCAAGGTATTGTTCTTCATGTGATTATTTTATAGATTATTTTCTTATTATGGTTAATCACACCCATTTAAAAAAAGGAAACTTAGGTATGATATGATAACAATTTCACTTTAAAATATAGAGATGTAATAGATCCCCTACCTGGAGAAGAAATAGATTTCACACTACCCCCAAAATAGAGGAGAGAGAGATATAGGGTATGTGAGATGTAATAGATGTTCTTGTTTTTTGGTTTCACTATTGATTGATTTTCCACCTTGAGTGGAGAACTTAGGTGTGATGTTGTTGATTTATGAGGTTATGAATTTTGGATTGGTATAGTAAGGGAGGAGTATTCATGCATCATAATAGGAAATTAGGTTTACAAGGAATATGTATATTCTTGTGATTATCACTTGGAACATGGAATATGGGAAAAGGGGTTGGGCTGTTTAATGTGTTTGCAATAAGCTAAACAATGTTTTCTTTCTTAGTTTCTTGGTGTAATTCTACTTATCCATCCCATGTATGTGGTTACTAATGAGATTTATGAGTGATAATATCTATAAATGGTATATATGGTTCTGACTCTAATAAGGGTAGACATGAATAAAGGAATGAGGTGAGCTATTTAAAGTGACAACAACAAGCTAAATAATGTTTTCCTATATTACTACTTAGCGGAATTCTACTCATCTTACCCAGGTTGGTGATTTATAGTATGCTTGGAATGTGATAACTAAATGTGATATAGGTAGGAAAGGGGACCTGAGACTGACTGATATGTGATATGGGTATGGTAGGTAAGTGTAAGGGTGGTGAGATATGCTACCTATTACAACTTTCTCTATTTGCGATATATATATACTGTTATTATTGTTAATGACTAGGTATTTTGGAATTTAGCATGATTACACCTAGATAAGATCCTATGGAGTTCTAGGAGGAATTATATGTGGTGTTTCTAGAGTATACATGAGATGAGTCTCATAAGGGTCAGGATAAGAATGAGCCATGGGTAGAGGTTCCGAGGTTGGTGGGGCAATAACAACATATAGAAGATATTGGGCCATGGATAGATGAGAAGCTTAGGGAAATCATAATTTGTTTTATACAAAGTGTTGATTAGGGAGATTAAGAATCTAATACATCCATGTATTATATGAAATGTTATTTTCAAACACACATCCCTTCTCGATTTCAAGGTGAGGGTGGACCACAGGTAGTAGAAAGCTGGATTGAGTTCATGTGGAACATATTCAATCAGATCAAGTCACCCCCAGGAAAAAGGGTGAAGTTGAATATAAATATTATTAGGGGACCAAAAAATCTTTTGTGGGATATATAGGTACATGTAGGAAGGAATTAGGGGATAATGTGCAAGGACATTGAGTCTAGGTTCTTTGATAATTTCTTTTCAAATAATTTTAGGGAAGATTGATATCGTGAGTTCATAAAGCCACAATAGGGGGATACATCCATCATGGATTATTCTTGGAGGTTCATATACCTATATGGTTTTTCTCCCTCTATAGATGGTGATGAAATTGACAGTGTGAAGAGATTTTAAGATGTATTGAGGTATCACATTATTGTATAGGTAAATATCTTTAGTTTGACCTCATTCTCAAGGGTAGTAAACCAGGAATTGATAGATGAGGTGAACCTGATAGACAAGACTTATTCAAATTGAGTGATGGAATCAGGTGAGGTAGATAATGTTGTTTCAGGTATCTAGAAGTGAGTTTGTGAGGAGTCTTAACTGGGCAGTCTGGTCAAGGACTCAAGTAGACCCCCGAGGGGTGGGTCTTTGATGGTGTGATTCCAATGTGGGCAGTCGGGTCATGTTTAGACCTAACATGAATGGAATCCAAAGAATTTTTGGGCATGTAGATAGATGGGACATCTGGAAAGGTTTTTCCAGAAGACATCTTAGGTAACCAAGAGTTAGAAATTAGGTCAGACTTAGGGATCTGAGGTAGGACCAATAGCAGTACCAAGATATGGTAGCTGAGATACTACTAAAAAAAGGCTGTGGAAGGGAGATAGAGACCCAAAAGTGGGTTGATTGACTTTTATAATGTAAAAATCTATAGGTAGGATAAGATTTAGGTAATCAGACTTCAAGAATGGTGCATGCAGTTGATCTAAAAGGCTCAGAGTAGGCCGAAGAGCTAATGATGGTTAGAGGTATGTCATGATCGTGGGCATATTACCTTTGTTTTTGGTGTGAATGATATTAGTGTATGATTCACACATGTATTAGTTGAATTAAACATGCACTAGTTAATATGAGGGCATTGGGAATGGTGTGTGTTTTGTATGATGTGTGTATTCATTAGTATATTTTATCGGCATGCATACATATATGATACATGAACTTTTGGGAATCAGTTGTGATGCATGACCGTGTGGGAATAATATGCGACGTGAGTATGAATTGAGCATATAATGAGGTGAGAGAATGATGGTATTACATGTGGGGACATGCATGTCTGAAGGATGGTCAGTGGAATCATCTAAATTCTTGGAGTTTTGGTCAGGAAATGACTGGGTAGTTAGTTTTTAAGTTTGGGAGTGCCACAATAGGAATTGAATATGAGTGGTGATCGAGGTAGTTATGGGAGATGTTTATGATATAGTTATGTTCAGTACCATCTAAGTGTGTGAATACATATCTTATAGATGAGATATCATAAGGTGGGGAGGTTGTAACATCCTAGGTTTTGAGCGGGTTGGATATTCTGAGGGAATATGAATTTTTAGTTGGTGGGCATGCTAACTAAGATTTTAATATTTAGAGGACAATTCTAAGAGTTATAATGTTTTTATGCTATTTTTGGATGTGTTTAATGTTTGATAAGTTTATCAAGAGTTAATCTTGGTTTAAGGTGTGTCAAGCCTCAAGAACATGTTTTTTGTAAGAAAATGTGAGACCTATAGTTAGCACAATGTTAGTGATTACCACACATGTTAACTGTATGGCTATGTATAGTGTGTTACAAAGTTTGAGGAATTGTGCACCAGGGGGTTCAAAATCATGTGAGGAACCTATAGTAAATTTCTAAGGTGATCCACATTGGATACACATGATTTTTCAAACCATTCCCCTAGCCCACACACTTAGTGCCTTTTAGATAGTGAGTGCACATGGTTGGCACAAAATTATCTAAACTGTGTGGCATAACTATGCGTGCCTTTAAAAAGTGTGAAATTATGATTCATCCCATCTCTTATTTTAACCCTTTGAGACCTTTTTCTTCTTAATTATCACAAAAAATGGGGGGATGGGAGATCCTCCATTATTCAATCAATATAGGATTTAAGGATTCTTATCGATTTGGGCTCTAATTCGAGTGCCATCAGTTGTGTTGGATAACTAGCAGTAAGGATTATATACTTCTTTATTAATTTATTATTTTATCTTTACATTTGGAATTATATTTACATCAGAACTCAAATGACCTATTTCTAGTTTGTTTGTCAGAATATTTATTTTTTACCGATATGGATCGAATTAGAGGCTGGTCTTGAGTAATTGAGTGCCTAAGAATATAAGGTAGGTGGTTCCAATATTTATCCTATTTTTATATGGGTGTTATGTGGTGTGATAAATACATGTGAGGTGGTGGTTGTGGTATGACCATTTTATTATTTCTTTAATTTTATTATTATAATTGTTATATCTTGTTGGATTTTCTTATAACTATTAAGGCATGATTAAGCCAGTTGTGGCATGCCATGCGAGAAATAGGTTTCTTTGTTGGTTTGGTAGGATGTTCTAGATGCTTAATTTAATTTTATATTGAGTTATTGTTATTTGAGTTTCATGGGAATGTGATGGGAGTATTCCATGTGACGAGGGTTGATGTTGATCACTGAAATTAAGGAAAAGAGGTTCTTCATATTGATGTGGATGGTGATAACCCATACTGAGGGTTATATGACGAGGTTCACAAGTGGTGAAAGAGTTACATTAGATGGTGTGTCTTAGGATTGGTTGGTGATTTCCACTCACCGTTGTTGTCCAATAGCACCATTGAAGTCATGTGAACAAAAGATAAGGACTCAGTGAGGTGGTTTTGACAACTCAAAGTGGGTGGGGGACTCCATAATATTAGTGTCTTAGGGGATGGTGGTGACTATCATTTATGTAGGAGGTTATAAAAATGGAAATCCACTATTGATGGTGTGAGACCATTAGATGGGGGATGAGGATCTCTATGATGTTGAGGTGAAGGGACAGGATTATGGAAGGAAAAATATTTCCATGTCTTAGGATGTCAAGATATTAAGATGAATAAAGTTGTTCAAGTTGATGTCTAAGGGACTTACAATATGATTATTGTGAATACTGATGAGATGTTGGTTTTAATTGATAAGTGGTATAAGTGGTTTCTGTTGGCATGAGGTTCTAGGTGACTTGTATATGGATGGGTGACTGAGGGTTCTCTTAGTATGACTTACCATGGATACATCATACTATTCCAGAATTAGCTGAAGTAGGTAAACACTCCCTTGCAGTTATTTAACATAGGTGAACCAGGTTATTTATTTTTATGTGTGAGTTAATGATATCTATTTACATGTGAATACAATGGTATAAATATGAATGTATGACATACACACATTGGTGGAGGCCTAAAAAGTTCATACTCACACCCTACATAGGCCCCTATGGCCATATTATGACATAATGGGTTTGATATTAGGTCAGGAGTTAGACTCATGGAGTAGAACTTAGCGAGCAGGGATGCACTATGAGTGCATGTGATGAATGGAAGATGAATTATGGGTTATTTTTCATCAAGATAGAGTTTTTTTGGGATTTTTTACGTACTTATATGATAGAAAATAGGTGATCTTGAATATATCTTTTATATGACTAACATGAATTGTGGATATTATTTGATATGTATAGTTGGTTTATTTTGTCTTGTTATTACCATTGTTTATATTATCATGCTTCCATTGAGTTTTGTTGAACACTTCCATATATTGTTTATTTTTTATCATGATTATTAATATTATCACTTGAGGGTATAATATCCCCACTATAACCCAATAAATCCTTACTACTATTTGGAATCATTTGGAATATAGGGATGTGTGCCTAAGGCCCGGTGGCTCTCCGACCCAGAGCATAAGTCAAGTGTCTCCTAGGTTAGGGTGTTACAGTATTCACCACTTTTTTCCTTTAAATGGTGTATATATTGGCCATGTATTTATATTATCATAATTTTTCATGAAATCTAATGGATTCAAAAATCCATATTGTGTTCTATATTTCACGGGTTTCCAATTCTAAAGACAAGAACAATGTAAGGTTTCTTTCTTAATTTTCAAATCCATGAGACATGTTTTGTATTACACACCATGTTTTCTTTTATATGGTGTAAACATTGCCCATTTTATATTTTATATCATGAATTATATTTCATTAATGTTTTTTAATATCTATTTAATGCTCAATATTTATAGGAGTTCTAATTAAAATATACTCAATCCATAAATGTTTTATCACTAATCTCATCTATAAATCAAGATTTATTTTGAAGGGAAATACATTTGGAGAATTTTAACACTTTTATCTCTAAAAACCTGATCTTTTTTTATCCTATATTCATTACTGTGGTTTTACATGTCTTCTCATGATTTCATTTTACCCTAATATCATTGTTTACCTTTTGTATGAGAAACTAACCCCACATCTTTTTTTGGGTAGGGTATCTTTCTCTACCATGTTAATATTCATTGTATTCCTTTCCATATGTCCTTATTTATGCCTCAATAATGTATTAAGGTCACTTTATACTATTTATAATTTATTTACAAAGGTTTTAAAGAAAGTATTTATTCTTTTTGTATAGACCATTTTGAAAAAAGTGTGACAAAAATATTTTTTAAATGTGTTTGTGTGAACACATATTTAATTTATTTTTTTCTTTTCTATGAAACTTCCTCTTTATGTTTTCATGGTTTCTAAAAGAGAACCTCATTCTCATGAATTTATGAAAAATTTATATTTTAATAAATTTTTTCAAATGTTATAGGTTATTTCTTATTTCCAAATCAATTTTCCTATTTCTCCTAAAATGTGTTTTTAATCTATGTATACACCTTTTGAAATATTTTATGCTTTACCAAATATATTATTCAAATGATACCATACACCTTATTTCTCAGGATATCTTATGAAATGTTCTTTTCTATTAAAAGAGTGACCCATCACTAAATGTTTCTTGCCTAATCATCCAGCATTTATAAATATTTTTTCTTCCAATAAATTTCCATTATGAATACCCTATATTAAATTTACTTTTTTGAAGGGTGTTCACTTAGATACCGATACATTGATTGATTGGGGAAAATATTGACTAAACAGAATACATTTTATCTATATGGTGTAAATACTATATACCTCATTATCTTAATTTAAGGGTATTTACCTATAAATTTACTGAATATCTTTGGGTACCCGTTTATTTTCCATGGGTTTATCATGTTATGATTATTGTTGGAATTTTGAATGATCTTTTATGTGATTCCATTTGAAAGGGTATAAAACCCATTTTATTTACTCTTGTTATTATGATATGATGAATTATTTATTTCAAGTGGAACACATATGTATGGATTATTGATGATTGGGGTATAATACCTCCCTCCAATACATTGGTTAAAAGGTTAAATCTCATGAGATATGTATACGTGAGTGCAATTAAGTTGTCTTTCCAGAATGGGTGCAAGTGTGTGACTTGCAATGATGATGTATATGTGGATGAAATTAAGTTTCCTTTATAGTATAGTTGTAAGTGTGTGAATAATAAAGGTGATATTCCCTATACTTATATTTATGCCACAATTACTTGTTAGGCTATGTTTATATGAAAAGACACAATTTTAGGTCTCATACCTATGATTATACTCCATGTAAAATTTATATTATTTCCACACTCTTATGAAATGGTACATGTTTGTTTATTTGAGATTATATATCCTTCTATGATAACTTAAGGAAAACCCATATTTTTCTATACTCTTTTTAATATTATATTTCTCTTCCACTCATCTTTTCTTATATGCTTATGATATAACCCTTTGAGGAAATTTTGATGAGTTTTTACCTTACTGGGAATTTGAGATCATCCATTTATTATGATTCCATTATCTAGGTTATGATTATGAGTATAACATATTATAATTATAAAAGGGAGTTTAATGTGTCTTAATTGTATATGAATGTTTACAAGTTTTATAGATTAAGTTTCTTAGGTAGCTACTCCTCGAAGAAACTAAACCTTCATTTCCTGGTATTATAATATTATTGTGAGATATAATGTTTTAACTCTAAAAATAATGAGTAATATATGAATTTTTAGATTGGGATATCTCACTTGGAATTAAATCTAGTTTTAAATTATGTGTTTTTTATCACCAAACCTGGGAGTGTGGGTCTCGGACACCTCATTTTTCCCCCTAAATGTCCATTTTATTTTTCTTATAATTATTGAAAAATAAAGGAAAAAATAAATGTATTTAAATATAAACCTTCCATAACACCAAAAATGACTAATTAATCTTGTTTTCATGATTTTCATTGAAATTTGGCCATGAACACCTTATTGTTTTTGTTATAAAACACATTTATTTTGAACACATTTTGAGGAAAAAACTCTCCTACTATTTTTCACATATATCCTTGATATTTTGGTGGGTTTATCATAAAGTTTCACAATTATATTTGTCTAGAACACATTTTAAAACCCAAATGATCCATTAAAACAACACTAATATAAAGTTTTCTGAAGAAAGGGTTACCTTTTTCTTTGATCTTAGAATGGATATATAACTAAATTATTTTAAGATCTTATTTCCACTAGAATGAGTTTTTTAGAGATGATACTATTATCAAAAATTTGTATGGATTGACATATTTTATCACTATCTCGAGATGTTCATATTTTTTCACTTATAGATTTATTATTTTAACATCAAGACCAAGACACTTCATGTTGAAGGAATTTTTCCCATATTTAAATAATTTCACTCATTATTAATCTTCTCAATGTGATCTTCATACATATTTCTATTTTATTTAAATTAATTTTAAACATCCTTTACCCTTTTACCTTTGATCACATAATGAATATTCTTGACATGCATGACTTACTCTGATGAATGTGTATTTTCTTCAAATATTTTATTAATATCATCTTTATGATCAATTTATTTTTTTTGTAAATTTTTTATCTAGACATAATTTGTCTTTATTTAAAAATGAAGACTATTATTTATATTTAAAAAATTTAATGAGAGTGTTTCAATTTTTAAACTTTCCTTTAAATGATTTTCCATTGCATTGGATTCCAATTCTATCTATGTTTTTTCATCCTATAGATGATTGATAAATTTGAATATATATGTAACAACTTCAACAGGTTTTTTTTCAAATGATCCTTTATTTTGTAAAAATAATAAAGTGATTCAATAGGTACATACATATCATAGTTTGATCTTGATTCTTCATGGGGATGATTTTCAAAAGATATGATTGATAAAATAACACTCTGATTAACTTTAATTTTTCATTTAATCTATTTATCCTTTGATATATTTCTCAAATTATTAGCCTCTATTTTTTACCTATTATTACAGGTTTTGGAAGAAACTCCCATAGCGGTGTTGATAGGGATAAAAAATGTATTCTCTATATTTAAAAAATTAAAAACTTCTTCAAAACCACATTTCATGTATGACAGATAAAAAACAACTAAAAAGAGAGCCCAGAATACAATATTTTATCAAGTTTAGACCCTAATGTGGGTATTTAATCCATATTATGTTTGGGTCATGTTTGATACATATATGGTTTACTAATAATAAAAAATGAATACACAACTATGTCATAATAGTTTACAATATCCTAATAGTTTATAGTTTCTTGATATGTTATTTATATTATCTATCGCTATTTTATAATGATGTTCAAATTTATTCTTCTTAAAAAATATCCTCTTATACTCTGTGATGACACTAAATATTAATAATATATATTCTTCTTCAAAATGAGGTCTTTGATATCCAATGGATTTTTAGAAACAACAACATGAAAGTAGGACTCTTACTCTCAATTTTAGAATAATCAACATATGCATGGGAATATGAAAACATAGATTTTCTTCTTCCTCCCAAATATTCTTTGAGACTTATAATGACCTTTAATAAAAACAAAAACTCCTCATTATTTAGTGACCAATGGATATACCAATATTAGTAGTATATTAGTCTCACTCACTATATCTTATTCTCATTATTTCTTCTTTTCATATTCTTTAACACTTATGATATACAATCAAAGTAGGTTATTATCTCTCCTATTTATCTCTTCCTCTAATGCATATGACATCACATGAATTACAATGTTTTGATTTATTCTGTCAAAATTAACCTTATCTTATTTATCTTATTTTTATAAGCCCATAATTATCCCATTGATTATTTAACACATATTAAAAATATGAAAATCTAATAGATATTTCACCATTACGATTATATTATTTATCACTAGTTAAATAATAGTCATGAATAGATTTACTATAGATATTTAATACTTATCTTCAAATATTTATATTTGAAAATTTCATAATTATCCCTCAATAGATCTTCTCAATATTTATCTTTAATTATTAAAAAACATATATCATTTAATTTGGTTAAATATTCTTCAGAAAAAGTATCTATATTTGTATTCATAAATGAATTTCAAAAATTCATATTTGAAATTATATATTTATCAAGTGAATATCTTATTAAATCATTAGAATTTATTCTCCTTCTGAATTATTTTATTATTCTATTTAAGATTATATAAAATAGGCACATATTTAATTCATATATGTATGAACACATTTAAAAAACCCAAGAGAGTTAAGATTCTTCTCATAGATCATTTCTGTACTCTATATTCCAATGCATAAATCATAAATAAGCACAGAAAACATCATGATATTGATTTATTTTAGAATGTCTCAACATCGTCTCATTTTATCTCTAAAACCCTCACATTGATCCAAAAATTTAATCTCTTGTAAGAAATAATTGATCTTAAATATCACAACAATGATCTAAATTATCTTACACATCCTTAAAAATATTTTCCGTATGCTCATAATGATCTTACATATTCAAATTAAAATATTATAAACCACATGTGACATGTTATGTATCAACTTGTGTGATCTGAATTATCTTATATATCATTTGTAAAATATTATATAACATCAAATATATTCTACTTATCATAGTTAACACTTTTTATTTATTACATTTTGGTATAAACTTCAACGTATATCTTTGGCATGAACTAAGAAGTATTACGTATCAGCAAGAAAAAATTATATTCCATCTAAAAGATGTTATATATCATAATGTAACTCCCAGTTTTTCTTATGTATCATCTATATAATTTTACATATATTAGTGATCTATAGTAGTTTTCAAATATTATTTTCTAATGAATCTATGCCTTTTTTAATTCTACACTCCAACTCAAAATTCCATAAATTCTATAACCTAGCTAAAAAAATTATTCAAACATTCTTTAGGATTCTTTATCCACTTTATCTTTTCAAAAAACAACTCAAATGGCAAGTAATTTATCAGATTTCATAAGTATCTTCACATAATAAATTTTAAATAATTACACACTAAATTTATTATAAAACAATACATCAAAAATACACAACAGTTTATGAGTCTAAGAGTACTAGCGCCTCAGAAAGGCTCTTGGTGTCTGGTTAGTGAGTGAAGGTATGGGACAATTCCCCCATGGGGTCGAGGGGTAGGGGACCTATAATTTTTTATTTATAAAAAATTCATCTTGATGGTATTTTTATGAATTAATTTATCACTAAATTATTAAAATTAATATATTAAAAATTCAATATACCTTTATATGATTTTAATAAATCCCCAGTAGTTAAGAATAGTTTTAGAAAATTTTCAATAATTTTATTAGTTTATATGAAAATAAAACAGAGCTCGAGAGATATTTTTGTGTTTGTATTGGTTAAGTATATATGGGTCGATCATTGAAGGTTTGACTTGGCTTGGGTCATGGAAAACCACCACATAGGGTATTCAAATCTTTTATTTTTTATTTGTTTAACACATGCTGTGTACACGTCCCTTATTGCAGCGACACTTCCCCCATTCAATGGGGGTGATGATAGGTGAACATGAAGGTGGTGAATTTGAATGATTAACATTTTTTTTTAAATTTTAGATGTCTATGTGGCTTAGGTATCCCCATTCATGATGGCCACATGTGGGCTACCCTCCCTTTTGAAAGTAAAAAATATTAAATCTCGAAAGGCCATAAAATGGACATTTGAGCTACAATTCACTAACTGTCTACACCATTGGACTCACATCAAACCCCAATATATTAATTTATGAAAATTAAATTGAAATTATCAACTTATATTTTCTATGAATGTTCTGATACAAAATGAAGGAACCCAATCATTTTGGAAGTGTTTGATGGCCAATATTTAACTTTTTTTGATTCAATCATAGATATAACCTAAGATCCAGAATACTAACACAACATTTATCTCATATTTTTCATACAATAAATATTTTATCATTAATAATAAAATATAACAAATAAATTGATACCTTGGTGGTAAAATGCTATCCTGGCATTCTTTGCTCGTCTCCAGATAACCATAGCTCAAAGTATCCAGGCGATAACCCTTCAATTTTTGGAAAACATTCTTTATAAACCCTATTATATCATTTTTGATCATATTGTGCTATAATTAGTGAATTAAGAGCTTTAATATTCATTTACTATCAACAAAATTTCATATGATCAATATAATAACTTGGATCAATTCTTTCTTGATCTATCATTTATTTTCTCTCTCTAAAACTTGATAGAATGAGAGGGATAATAGATAATCCATGTAAGGGATTACATATTTTTTTAAGTCTAAAATAAATCATATACTTGAGTTAAACTTTCATGAAGTGCATTTTTATCCCAACAAAAGTTAACTTATAAATAATACCAAAAAACACCATCAATATACTATTTAACTTTCTATAAATGTCACGAATATTTTAAAATTATCTTATCACACTCTCATAAGTTTCATAATGGTATAAGATAAATTAACATGAAATATTCCTCCTGTATAAGTTTGAAAAACTTGGATATTAAATATTCAACCAAAATACATTTTTTCTCATATTCAATTTTTATACTTAAATAACCCGGGGACCACTTTTTTTAAAAATAAAATTCATCTGAATGAATGGAACTTATAGATACAATTTTTTTGTGACCCTATAGGAGATTATATTGATGGAAGTGATTTATATTGATAAACCAAGAGTGGTATATAGAAACACATCATGAAACCAAATGAGATAAGGATATTTCATAGCTAAGGAAAACTCCTAAAAACATTTACTATGTAATATAATATTTTTTGTATTTTGATATTTTAAAAATATTGACAAAAAATTTGTGTATTCACACTTCAATTATTTATTTAACTTTATTTGACTATATTGGATGGACTTTCCTCATATACAATGGCCTTGGATTTAGTTAAGATGCTAATATATCAGTCAAATAAACACTGATATCTTTTTCCTATATTCATAAGTGAAAAATCCTATCATGATCAATCAATAAATTCCATATATAAACACTATACCTTCTTATAGTTCAAATATATTTTGAAATTTTCCACACCTTGTGTTTTATATAAATTTATTTATGGCGAAATGCATGGTTTTCCCATCCTCTTAAAAAGTGTATTTTTACCAAACTAAACTTAATGATTTAAAAACCCCTAAACCCTAATTTAACATACCTTACTCAAATTTTACCCCCTAAAATCATATTCCTCTATTATTTTGAGGGGTTATTCTTAGATGCTTGATGAAATTGATCATCTTTCATCCAAAAGTAGTGCTAGAGGTAAGGCTAACACTCCATCTCTATAATTTTTTAGTTTATCTCACTAGAAAATGGTCTTGAAATATATTTGAATATTTATAAAAAAATTTATTTTATGAAATAGGTTTTTTAAAAATAAATTTAATTTCTTCAATATCTTATGTTACACACAACATTGAGTTTTAAAAAATCACGATATACAATTAATATTATTATTTAAATATGACTGATATAACCTATCTATTAAACTTAGTGGTATGAATAAGAATAAATAAAATTTTAAAATTAAGTAAATTTTTTTTATATAAATAAAATATATTGATAAAAAACACTTAATTTTTATTATATTATTTATATTCTTCCGAAATACCTTTTTCTTGAAAAATGTTTTTATTGTTTTTTGTGAAGAAGTAGTAAAAGTAATTTTTTTCTAATTTTATAAAATTTATATGAAAAAATAAACTTAGTTTTTTAAATACACATGTAAAAAATATATTTGAGTTATTTTTTGAGAATTTTATAAAAAGATTAATTTTTCAATGAATAATAAAAAATATAGTTTTTTATTAAAACTTGCCTTTTCCATTAAACCATTTAAAAATCCACATCATGTTTAAAAAAATTTTAAAATGAAAATTACTTAAATTATATTATATTTAATCCTATTTATGTCATTATAATCAATTTCATGCTGAATTTTTATATGAAAATGTTTTATACTTTTGAAAGTTTTTTCCTTGGAAAACTGTTTTATGTCGCGTCTCCAGGTTTAATTTTAAATTAAATTATAAAAATTATATGAATTGAATATATAAAAGTGGAATAAATATCTATAATAATAATAATTAATATTATATAATAAGTTCAACTTAATTTTTGGTCATAATGAATAGTAAAAATAGTAAAAATTAATTACCCCTGTTAAGGTTAAAATTGGTTTACCATTGGTTAAACCAAACGATATGTTTATGTTTTCCAATAAAAATTGTATACATAATATTTTAAAGAAATATTAAAACCTTATCCTGTACCAAGTTAAAATATGTGGTCATTTGAATTCATTTTTCTTTGGAATGAATTTATCATTTTAGATTCTTTTGGGAAATTTTCAAGTAGTTTCCAAGTAGGTTTCTTTCCCCACTTATAAAAGGGCATCTCATATCCTCTTCAATTCACACTACCAAATTATTTTGTTTCAAACAATAACTATGAAAATAATTTACTTAATTCCTTCACCACATCCTAGATTCCTTAGTTTGATTATGAAACCCTCTTATTAAGGCTTTAGGTATAAACCTAACGAGGCTCTATGAAGAAGTGGTATATCTCCTAACCATGCCTTATCATTTTTGTATTCTTCCACCTCCATCAAATATTTTTAAAATATAATTATATAATAATATAATTATCTCATATACACTGATATGTTATTATTTTAGTGTAATAACCCACATGAATCTCCTCTCCCATTAAATGAGAAAAAAAAACCGTCAATTGTTTGTATGATGGATTACTGCCCCACGAACTGATGTAATTCATTTTACATCAACGCCTAAAAAAATGTATATAATTATGTATTTAACATATTTATATGACATTTATTACATAATTATACTTATATAATAATAATATCACATTTAGAATCTTACCTTCTAATCTGTTGGAAAATGATAATGCCACTCATGTGTACGTGTGAACTACCACCTCCACGAAGTGATGTGATATGTTTTTCATTTTATTCTAACATGGATTATAATAAGGATATATTTAGTTAATATATATGATATATATTAAATAAAAATTATTCTTTTAATGTGATATATTATTTACCTTTCTTTTTTTCCCATACGTCGAGAAAATGGAAACAATGTTCATGCATATGTAGGGCCAACCTTGACCATGAACAATGTAATTAATTTTTTATCTCAAAATTGTATGGATTAATATAAATAAATATATAATAAATAAATATGATATTTATACCATGGTTAAATTTTTTGATATTATGGAACCATGATAAAATAAAAATGACTGAAAATACCACACCAAAACATACATGAATAATGAAGTTGTTATTACCTAAAACATGATTTTAAAAAGGATTTTTTAACAAAAGAGTAATAAAAGGTCATAATTAAATCATATATGTTTTCATATATATTAATACGGTTAGGTATTAGATATATAATAAATTTATATTTATTATACATGAGGTTTGAATATATATGAATAAAGTCAAGACTTGAGGTAAGGGAATTCCGCCTCACTTTTATTTCTGTGGGATACATGCCTTATACACCACTTGTTTCTTTTGTGTGGTATATATATACTACACATGAATGTATTTTATGATCATTATCATGAAAATTATGGTATATAAATATCAATATAATGTTATTTATTTAATGGGGCTTATGATTCATAAGATACCAAAGTGGTAAGGGTTTAATGTTACAATCCTATGGTTTATTAGAACTTTTTTATGATTAAGTTTACAATGATAAAATATTATTATCTATCTCTCAATAAAATAATGAATTTCATTCTCCTTTGGTTATTTATAGGGCATAATTTTTTTCATTTCATTTTTCTCTCTTAATGGATTAAAGAGACCATAATAATTTTTTTAATAAAAATCAACTCTATTTCTCTCTTTAATTGAAAATCATTCTTCTTCCATGTCCATGTTTTCTAAAACCATTTTAAAGAAATTTTTTACTATTATCCAATATTTTTTAAATAAATTTTTATTAATGTTTTAATTTTAAAAAATAGTTTACAAGGAATATTCTTATCATTTTCTGAACAAGGTAATTTTGACTTTTTATAAAAAAAATTAAAGGAATATTTGTTTTACCACACACGACATGAATAGAATTTTACACCTTTATGAAAACTCAATGAATTAAATTTCCCCTTTCAGGTTTCCATGGTTATTTTAAAATAAATTTTTTTCTTTACTATTTGGTATTTTTTATTATTTTAAATAAGTTCTTTCAAATTGGAAAAGATATTTTAATTAAGAATATTTTATTGATATTTTTATAGAATTTATATTCATAAATGAAAAAATACATTGGAGTTTCTTATGTTTTACTAAGGATATGATCCAATGGTAACATCAATATTATTTACATGGAAATTTTGTGATTATTATGGGAATATTTTTATGAAATACATTTCTTTCCCATGGGTTATACTATGATGAAATGTTTATAAAACTCATTTACTTTTTATGGGTTATGATATGTTGAATATTTTATGATCTTATGGAACAAAAATGTATAGATTATGTGATAGGTGGGACCTATATCTCCATAAAATTAATTTTTTTAAGATTAATGTTCTAGGAGCTCAATGGTTATATGAGATGTTATCCCAAGACCGAAAAAGAGGGTGCACTGAAAGAGATACCAAGACCAGAAAAAGGTAACATTGGATGTTATCCCAATCCCAAAAAGGAGGGTACATGGGTGGCTATCCAAATCCTAAAAAAAGAGGGTACATGAAAGGTTCTCCTAAACCCAAAATAGGGTACATTAGAGGTTATCCCAAACCCAAATATAGTACATGGGTAGTAAAACCAAGAGTAACATGTTTTTAATGTCTTGGTGGGTGGCCTTTATATAAGGTTTTCTATTCTTATGTGTATGACACAAATCTATGTCTTATGACAATGTTATACTTTCATAGATTATGCTACTTGATTAACTTATGATTTATGTCTTATGAGCTACTAAGATTTATTCCATGACTCGTGTTTAAAATCTATGATATAAGGGGTATGGTTTTCAAATGTTACTCTCTTGTTCACAAGCCCTTATGCTCATGTTATGTTGATATCTCCCTTGTTTATCCTTATTAAGCACTTGATCTCACCCTTTATTATGTTTCCTTTACCTAGGTCATGAAAAAAGGTATTATGTATGATATGTCAAATAAGGATTCTATTTATGAAGAATATAGTGGGAGATTATGTAGTTCACTTATGAACCATTTTTTTATATATCTCAGTTTCCAAAGACACTAAACCATTACAATCCTCAGATGTGTTTTTTTATAATGAAATAGATATTTATATTTTACGATGTAATATTTTTTATATGTAATCCTGTGTTATTATAGTTGGTATCAGAGGAAATGTTTTTTTATACTTTGGAAAATGGTATGAGAAAAATTTAGTGAGATCCCCCAGTTTATGTCTTTGGATAAGTCTAATGATAAGTCTAAGTATTGGAAAATATCCTATAATTTTGGTGAAGGATAGAGTGAGTGGATTCTGAGAAATTACATCCCTATATATATATTAAATGTGGATGTGGCTCTAGAATAGTTGTTATTAGGGGTAATAACTCTGAAAAGGGCACATTTATCTGGACTCAATTGTCATCTAGTGTATGAAAGCGGGCCTTAATTCACACAAAGTTTGACACTCCTAGGGGATATGCTTAGGAAATTCAAAAAAACATTATAAAATATCATGAAGTATTTGAATATATAAAGAACATGAATAACCTAGGTCAAACATAAGGTGTTATATATTGAAAAAAAGGTGTCATGATTTAGACACACTTTTAATAATTAATCACTCTAATCAAAGATGCCCAATGGTCAAGCTAACCTTTTTTATTTTACTAAGGGATTGTAGATAGAACAACGATGTGGGGTGGTAATAGGTATGCTCAAATATTGAAGTATATTATTTGAGATTATTTATTTAATTTCCATTTCATCATGAAAATTATTTAGGAATGTTAATTCCTATCCTAAATGATTAGATGTTGAATTAGTATTGAAAATCCCTAATGGTATAATAATCTCATATAAAGTCTATGATTTTTCTCTAGTTTAAGTTTATGTGAATGTGCTTCCTAAAGATCATGTTATTCTACCTTTGGTTTAATTTGATTTTATATTAGGAATGTATTGAATTTATCTATATAAATCCCACATTAATTTTCAGATAATAGAAGTCATGTCTGATATTCTGAACCAACCTATGATCTTATATCAGTGTAAAAATAGATATTAAATTATGATGTAAATCACATCCATTGTATGAATCATGATACCTTTTCAAATGGGGTATTTATCTCAGATGGTTGGGGAGGAACTCAACATCAATGATAAGACTATTATGTAGGAGTTTGTTGATGTATTTTTGGAAGTGTTTGATAATATTCTACCTAAATGAGAGATAAAGTTCTCAATAGAACTCATACATGGTGCTAGACCTATTTAAAAGATTCCCTGTAGAATGGACCTGATTGAGTTGTATGAATTGAAGAATCAACTTTAATAAAATATTGATAAGGGATTAATTTCACCAAGTTTTTCACCATGGGGTTTTCCTATACTTTTTATTAAGAATAAATATAGATCAATGATACTTTTCATTGATTATCGGGAACTGAACACAATCACAATCAAGAACAAGTATCCACTACCACATATTGATGACTTGTTTGATCAATTAAACATATCTCTATAATATTACAAGATTTACCTTTATTTTGGATATCACTAATTGAGGTTTAAGAAGTAGGATATAACCAAGAAAACATTTCATACAAGGTATGGATACTATGAGTATATAGTGATTCCATTTGTTCTTACTAATTACCTTGCTATCTTCACAGATTTAATGAATAGATTCTTTAGAGAGTACCTTGATTAGTTTGTGGTAGTATTTATAGATGATATTATTATCTATTAAAAGAATAAAAAATATCATAAATATCACCTAAGTATTATACTGAAGAACCTAATAAAGTAGTATCTATATGAAAAAATTAACAAGTGTGATTTTTTTTCTAAGTAAAGTTTAAATTTTTATGTCATATAATCTCAAGAGAGGGTATATCAGTGGATACATAATATATAGAGTCTATTGAATGTTTGACCAAACCAAACATTGTGTCTGAGACTTGTATTTTTCTTAGTTTGGAGGGATATTATTGATAATTTTTAGAGATTTTCTCATGAATATCTAATCCACTCACCAAGTTAACTCATAAGTGAGTCAAGTTCCTTTGGATAAATGAATGTGAGGGAAATTTCAAGGAACTGAAGAGAATATTAGATATCACACTTGTACTTACATTACCCTATAATGGATAAGGGTTTGTGATCTAAAGTGATGCATCGAATAAGGTGCTAGGATGCTTACTCATGTAGAATTACATGGTGATAACATATACCTCATGAAAATTGATTTTTTTGAGGAAAATTAACCAAATCATGATTTGGAGTTAGATATGTTAATTTTTTCATTAAATATATGGAGGAATTATCTTTATGGAGAATGGTGTGATATATATACTAATTATAAGAGTTTAATGTATATATTTACATAGAATTAGTTTAACATACTATAGAAAAGATATTTGTAGGCATTTAATTATTATAACCGGTCAACACATTACCACCCTAGAAAAATGAACAAGGTGGAAAATTCTTTGAGTATAAAGTATCATGCTAGATTATCCATGATGAGGATAAAAAAAGATCCATTTTTTATAGATTTAAAATGGATGGATCTATGAATCTTGAATAAAGGGGAGAAATATTATCTTTCTTAAATGATTGTTTAACTATATATCCAATAGAATATTAAAGATGTGTAGAAGGATGATGTAGATTTGTAGATTAAGTTTAGTAATGTTCCTAATTTTAACCTAAATTATGATAGAATGATAAGGTTTTGGACCCGTATAGGTGTTCCATCCATACCAAATTTGAAGAAGAAGCTTTTATAAGAAGCACATATTTCATTATTATATATTCATCTTAAAAGTACAAAGATGTTTAGATATTTGAAAGAGAATTTTTGGTGGGATGGAATAAAGAGAGTTATATCAAATTTTGTATCTTGATTCTTGGTGTGTTAGAAAGTTAAGGCCGAGGGAAAAAATTCTAAGGGGATGTTACAACCATTACCCATGCCAAAATAGAAATGGGAGAATATCACCATGGATTTTATCAACAAACTCCCCAAAAATTATAAAGGGAAAATGCTATATAGGTTGTATTCAACCACATTACATTGTAAAAACACTTCATCACTATCAGAGAATATTTATTTTTGGTATAGATTTCTAGGATATACATTAATAAAGTGGTAAGGTTGCATGAATTACCACATTATATTGTATTTTGACCAAGATATGAGGTCAAACTTGATGTTCTAGAAAAGTATTTATCGAGATCTGGATACAGTGCTATGTTTTAGCACTACATATCATCCTTAGATAGATGGTCAATTTGAGAGAACAATTCAAACCCTAGAGGATATTCTTAGATATTGTTCTATGGATTTCAAAGGTGTTTGGGATCAGATCCTTCCTCTAGTTGAGTTTTCATACAATAATTGTTTTCACTCAAGTATTTAGATGGATCCTTATGAACACCTCTATGGAAATAAGTTATGTAAATAATTCTATCAAGACCTGAGCTAACTGAGTAAATGGTAAAGAAATTTAGATCCATTCAACATCACATCAAGTCACCAAAAAGTTAATATAAAAGTTATGCCGACAATAATCAACTTGAAGTGGAGTTTGAAGTTGGTGAGAAGGTTTTATATGAATTTATACATGGTAGAAGGTTATGAGATTCAAGAATAAAGGAAATATAAGCCCTAGGTATATTGGCCCTTTCGAGATTATTGATTGATTAAGGACAATTTCTTATATCCTAGCACTACCACTAAACCTCTATTAAGGTCGTGATGTTTTCTTTGTATCTCTCATTATAAAGTACATACTTGACCCTTGAAATGTAATTAAATAAGAGGTTATACCAATCGATCACATTATTTCCCACTAAGAACAATCTATAGAGATTTTTGATCATAGAGAGAAAGTGTTACGAAACAAGACCACTCACCCGGTGAATGTTTTGTGGCCAAGCCACCAACTTGAAGAAGATACATGGTAACCTGAGGATATGATGAGGTAAAAGTATCATCAATTGTTTGTATCAAAGTGATGGAATTTAAAGGGTGAAATTAATTTTAATGGGGGTATAATATAACACCATGAGTTTTTATGGAATATATTTTTTCAAATAAATTTAATTTCTTTGATAGCTTGTGTTACACACAACACTAAGTTTTAACAAAACATAATATACTATTAATATTATCATTTAAACATGAATATTATAACCTATAAATTAAATTTGGTGGTATGAATAATAATAACCAAAATTTTAAAATTAATCATAATGGTTTTATACAATTAAAACATATTGATAAAAAAGTACATAATTTTTAGTAAAGTCTTTATATTTTTCAAGAATACATTTTTTCTCAAAATATGTTTTTATTTATTTTTGTGAAAAAATTGAAAATGTAATTTTTTACAATTTTGAGAATTTTATTTGAAAAAATTAACTTTATATTCTAAATATACACATAAAAATTATATTTGTGTAAAATTTTGATAATTTTCTGAAAAGGTTAATTTTTTGATGAATTGTAAAAAATACTGATTTTTATTAAAAAACTTTTAGTTTAAATAATTTAAATATATAAATATTGTTTTTAAATGTTTTAAACGTATAATTTGTTAATTATATTACAATTAATATAATTTATGTCATTTTAATCAATTTTATGTTTATTTTGATATAAAAACGTTTTATACTTCTGAAATATTTTTCCTTAGAAAACCATTTTTCATCACATAAGCGTGTTTAATTTTAAATTAAATCCTATAACTTATATATATTGAGCTTTTAAAAATGGATTAAATATTTTTAATCCTCACAATTAATATTATATAATAATTTAAACTTAATTTTTGGTGACAATTAATAGTAGAAATAGTAAAAACTAATTACTATAGTTAAGGTTAAAACATGATTACCAGGGAGTTAAACCAAAAGATAAGGGTAAGGTTCCTAATAAAACATGCATAAATCTTATTTTATAGTAATATTAAAACTTTATCTCTTCCAAATTTAGAATATATGGTCATTTGGTAGCATTTTTTTTTAAGAATGACTTTATCATTCTGGATTCTTTTGGGAAATTTCTATGTAGATTCCAAGTGGGTTCTCTCCCAACTTATAAAAGGAAATTCTATATCCTCTCTTATTTACACTAATTAAGGATTTTTTAGGCCAATACATGCCCAAATACTTTCTTCACTTCCATCCCCACATCCTAAATACCTTAGTTTGATTAAGAAACCCTTATAAGAAGGAATTAGGTATAAACCTAAAGTGGCTCTCTAAAGAAGAAGTAAAATCCAAACCATGCACTATCATTTTATTTCTAATTCAACATAATTAAAATATTAGTAAAATATGATGATATAATAATATCACTATATCCAATATAATAATATGTTATTTTGTTAGTGGAATAACCTACAACTATCTCCTCTCCCATTAAATGGGAAACTAAACCATCAATTGTGTGTATGACAAACTACCACCTCACGAATCGATGTAATTCATTTCCGATCACCGCCTATAACTTATGGATATAATGATGGATTTAAGATATATATATATATATATATGACATTTATGACATAAATATATTTATATAATTATAATATTATATATATCTTTGTATGTTATAATCCTTTGGAAAATAAAAACGTTGCTCGTGCGTACGTGTGGACTATCGCCTCCATGAAGAGATTGATACGTTTTTCATTTTATTTTTACATGAAAGGTAATTAGGATATATTTATGGAATATATATAATATATATGAAATAAAAATTATTATAAAAATTTTATATATTAATTACCTCCATTTCATTCCATACTTTGAAAAAATGGAAACATCGTTCATGTGTACGTACGACCTACCATCTCCATGAATAATGTAATTATTTTTCCATATCTAAATTTTAGGGATTACTATAAAAAAATATAATGAATATATATGATATTAATATAATGGTTAAAATTATGGAGATTATGTAGTCATGATCAATATAAAATAACCAAAAATACCCAACCAAATCATACATGAGAAACATAGCAGTTATTACCCAAAATGTGATTTTAACAAGGAATTTTTAATAAATGGGTAATAAAAGGTCATAAGTAAATATAATATGGTATGATATATATGAATATGGTTTTTTATTATATTTATAATAAATATATATTTATTATACATTTGGTTCAACATGTAGGAATAAAGTCAAGACTCGAGGTAAGGGAATTCCATCTCACATTTATTTCCATGAGACAGATGCCTTATACACCCCTTATTTCTTTTGAATGGCATACATATACTTCCCATGAATGTATTTTATGATTATTTTCATGAAAAAAATGGTATATACATATCCATAAACTACTATTTCTTTCACTAGTCTTATGATTCATAAGATACAAAAGTTGTAAGCATTTTATGTTACAATCCCCTAGTTTATAAGGATTGTTTTTCATTAAGTTTGCGATGATGAAGTATTATGATAAATATCTCAAGAATATAATGAATTTTATTATAATATATTTATTTATATAGAATAAATTCTTTCCTTTCATATTATTCTCTTAATGTATTAATGATACTTAAAGAATGTTTTTTAAGAAAAATCAATTATATTTCTGTCTTCGGTCAAAAATCCTTTTTCTTTTATGTCTATGTTTTATAAAAATGTTAGAAATAAAGTATTTAATTTTCTAAAATTAATATTTAAATAAATTTTAACCATGTTTTAATTTTTATAAAATCATTTACAAGGAATCCTCTTGTCATTTTCTGAACAATGAACTTTTTAATTTTTACTGAAATGTGAAAGAAATATTTGTTTTACTATACACGACATGAAAAAAAATTTCCACTACAATGAACACTAAACGATTTAAAGATTCCCTTAAACTTTCCTAGGGTTCCTTTCAAAGGAATTTTTTTTAAATATTTGGGAAATCTTTATGTGTTAAATAAGTGATTTTAAAATGGAAATGATATATTTCTCAAGAATGTTTTAATGATATTTTATAGAAATTATATTGATAAATGAAACAACTAGTGGTGTTTATTATGTTTTAATAGTTATATTATCCAATTTTACCATCTTTATTCATTACCTAGATGTTTTATGGTTATTATGAAAAGATTTCTATGAAACTTGTTTCTTTCTCGCCAGTTATCTTATGATGAAATATTTATAAAACCAATTCCATTTTTATGAGTTATTATATGAGGAATGTTGTATGATCTTATGGAATAAAATGTACGGATTATGTGATGGGTGATACCTATATATCTCTACAATTAATTGGGTAAATACTAATGTTCTATGAGTATGAAGGGTACACATGAGGTTATTACAAGCCCAAAAAATAGTGTATATGGTAGGTTTTCCCATACCCAAAAAAGAGGGTACATGGGAGGTTATCTGAAGCCCAAAAAGGGGGGTACATGGGAGGTTAACCCAAGAACAAAATAGGGTATAATAGAGGTTATACAGAGCTTGAAGTAAGTACATGGGTGGTTAGTCCAAGCCTAACATGTTATTAATGTCTTGGTGGATAACCTTGATATAAGGTTTTCTATTCTTATGTGTATGCAAAAAATCTATGTCTTATTTTAATGTTATGATCTCATGGATTATGTTCTTTTATTACTTTATGATTCATGTCTTATAAATTACCATTATTTATTTTCTGAATCATGTTTAAAATCTATGATATGAAAGGTATGGTTTTCAAATGTCACTCTCATGTTCTCATACCCATATTCTCATTTTATGTTGATATCTAACTTATTTACCTTTACTAAGAATCTAACATTAGAATTTATTATGTTTAATATACCCAGGTTATTAAAAAAGGTATTATGTATGATATTTATAATAAGGGTTCTATTTATGAAGAACATAGTGGGAGACGGTGTAGTTCACTTATGAACTTGTTGTTTATTTATCATAGTTTCCAAATACACTAAAACATTACGGTCCTTAGGTGTGTTTTCGTATAATGAATTTAATATTTATCTTTTAAGATGTAATATATATGTCTATAAATCCTAGTTTGTTATACTATTTGTGACCTATTTTAGGGTTTTCATCTATTTCCTCAACTCCTTCCATTTGATCTCGAAGCAGTGGTCATTACTTGATGAATAGAATTTTATAATCCTAAGTTAGGTGGTCCCTAAGATATCCATTAAGATATTACTATTTTTACATGTATATATTATGTGTGGTCATGATGACCTAATCCTTTCTTGATATAGAATATAAATAAATAAATTTCTTCATTATTTCTCATGATTAACTATTCCCATGGGCCATGATTAACCTATTGGAGAATGTGAACCAATACTTTTGAAAAAATAGTGAGGTAGGCCTAATTTTGAATAAAAATGATAATTGTAAGAAGTTATAAAAGTTGTTACCTAAACTAATTGGTGACTTAGTAAATGAATGTATATTCCTAGGATGTTTCATAGGATTTGATAGTTATACTAGTCATGTAGTATAAATAAAATAAATGATGATAAATGATATACCAAGGATTATTCCTAGGATATGAAGATAATGAATGATGATAAATGGGATGCCAATATTACTTCCTAATATCCGATGATTAGGCATAGTGTTAAATGGGATTACTATGATTCTTTTGAGGATCTATCAATTAATATTTATGTTATATGAGATACATGACATAATTCATAGGATTCATTGATTATTATTGAAGATATATAATATTTAAATAATGATTCAAGAGATCTTGAAATCACTTTTGAAAATTAATGAACATAATAAATGAGTATTTTGGGTAGGCCAAAGTTTCTCTAAGCATATTTCTATTATGACTTATCATGTCTAGTAACATCTAGCACTGGATGAAGTAGGTATGGTCGATCTAGGGTGCCTCCTTAGAAAATGTGAATCAATAGTAGTGTATTTATTATTCCATATTTTATTTACTATGAAACTCATATATAAAAAATAGGTCCCACAAATAGCACAAACAACTTTAATTTTTCAATATCTTCATTAAGCTTGGGCCCGCCAAACACCACTAGTTGCCTCGTAGACATGTGATCCCCTAACTTGGTCCTGCCCACATTCTTTAATGTATCCTTGGACTAATGATTTTACCCATAGGCTAAAACATGTTATTTTAGTGTTCTTTTCCTCACTCATAGGGGTGCTCAAACAGGATCCTCATTACACATAATAGTATCAAGAAGAGTCTATTGATTAGATATATCAATAAAATATTAATTAGGATAATTTAATTCCTTAACCAAAGTGGTATTCTCATTAAAAATACTTATTTGATTGTATAAAAGTGATTTATCAATTTAGACATTATTAAATGAATTAGTTTGACTATAAGTATTATATGTAGCATGTTATCTTAAAAAGTAAAGTCTATATAATTCTTCCGAATAATATCATCCCATTATTTTTGGGATAAAAAAATTAAAAGTTAACAAGACCAATGTTATTTTGAATAAAAATAACCATATGATCCCTAAATTCGATAGAATTAGATTTGGTAGAGTAACATGAAGTGTGATTTTTAAAATAAATAGGCTTACAAAATTGTGATGATTTTTTATAATCCAAATAGAACTAGGTAAAGGACTAGAAACATCCAACTCTATTTCAACTTGAGACAAAAAATGAAAAATCTATAAAGGGGTATTTGAGTAAATGAAGTTCCCCCAGGACCACATTTTAGGATCTGGTTCTACCTCAAATTCTAATTTTATATTTATTAAAATCTACTTTAAGCTGAGAGGGAACCTAAAAAATCAAGGTACAAAAAACCAAGTTCAAATAAAAATCACATTTTAAGGCTTGGATCTATATTAAATACCACAAATTCAAATTTCAAATCAAATGTACACATCAACACCTTGTTCCATGAACCACCTTGATCCACCCACCATTATGAAAAATCTCATCCCCATTGTCACCCAATTCACCGATAAGAACAAACCCCCAAAAACTAGAACAACGTCGTTACTATTGGAATTCCCTAAATCATCATCCTTACTATTTAGTAAAACACCAAAATATACCCAACCATATCTCCATCTTCATTATTTCCAAGAATCATACCAACTTAGAAAAACATGATACTAATGGAACTCTACATTATAATCCATAAGAATCACTAACATCATAAGAAACAATAACAAAAAATAGATGAAACCAAACTAAAATTATTCATATGAACAACACACCTAAATCCATTAAAATTTCAATGATACCCACTACACCACCATTAAGTAATTTCATCTACCCTTAAAATGGTATACATCACATTAGATGTATATATTTCACCAATAGACATTGTCACATGATCCTAATGAGTATATACCCTAATATTAGATAATAATGAAAAAGGGAATAAAAATCTAGGGATATGAGTGTGTTGGTTCCATAGAAGCATCACGAGCCCAATAAATTGAAGTAGAGAAGTAAGCTACCTAACTAACACAACTAAAAGAAACCAAGATCCAAAGAAGACACAAAAATAAAGTAAGAAGTTCCCGTAGTAATACCAATGAAGGTATAACCATTGAATCCCAAAACTCCCCTAAAAATCAAAACAACAGACCAAAATTTGGTCTAATTTGAGAAAACTTGAAGAAAGAGTAGTGATAAAATGAGACATAGGCCTTGATAGGGAGAATTACTATAGAAAGAAAACATGATGGAAACAATACCCAAAAATTAAAAAACCAGAGCCTTCAAACTGCTACCCATAATAATATCAATCCTTCCTTTAATCCATCATTACAAACCAAGATGAGTTATAGTGCGATGGGAAAGACAAATGAGAGTATAAGGGAAGAGGAATAGAATTCATTTTTTGTGGATAAAAAAAGGGAGAATACCTAAATAAATCCAATGCCATGACGAGTATGAATGTTAAGGAAGGGAGGGAGAGAAGGATGAAGAAAAAAGGAAGGTGGGAATTAAACCACATGATATGAAGTATGAAACACTAAAATAGAAGGCCAGTAAACACTATATGTTGAGAGGGAATTGTTAGGAGAGAAGAGAGATTCCAGATGATAATGGATCCATTAGATTTGTTTCTAAAAATATATATTTTCACTATTTTTTGATACAAACATAGATAATTCAAAAATCATATAAATTATTTTATGTTATTATATATACCATATCAATATTAAAACAAACTCTTATGACCCAAAAGTTTTTTTTCTTTAGAGGTCAGATTCTTATTCATTTTATTTTAAAATAAAATATCCATTAATTCTATAAAAGTTCACCACACATGAATCTATTCAAGACATATCCTTGCATATAAATCTTGAGGAAATGAGGAAACATAAGAATAAATATTGACATGAAATTCTTAGCAAGGTGTAAAAAATATCAATGTGGAATATATAATTTATTACCAGATCATAAACAAGAAAGAAACATGAACATGTGATAAATAACACAATTAATGGAATAATATCATATAATCAAAAGAAGAAATCATGATCCATAAAAACAAAATCATGTATTATAGAATTAAAATGTAGATATATAAAAGTATGATCATTAAATTATAACATATACCATGGTATAAGAATGTGGAATCCAAAGAATAAAATAAATAAAAACCATGAAACATAATGATATAAAAGAGGAATGTGGATTGACCTGAAAATGTGACATATACATAGTCATAGGATATCATAAGAATTTGTTAAGGAAAAATACCAAGACAATTATAAAATTGTGAAAAAATATAAACACATTATGTCCAAATATATCATAGTGAATAAAGTTAGCCACATCATATCCATGCATAACATAATGATCTTGTGATATATAAATATTATCGAATGCATTTGAGTTATATATAATTTCCATCCCACACATAACATAAATATATCTTTAAATATGCGTGACACATGAATATGAGAAAAATCATAAATCCATCAAAGTCATAGAATAAATAATCCATGAAAATAAAATGGTTTATATAAAAATGTGCATGTGGTATAAAATCACACTAGCAGGTCCCTACATGTCATAACTTTTGTTACATACCCAAAAAAATAGAATTTAGTTTAGGTATCAAATGAATATAAAACTAATCATTGGGTATTACATGAATATGAAAGAAATAATTAGATTCATCTTGATATGTATGAATATAAATGGATTTTATTTTTGGTATGAAACACAAGATATGTTTTTCATCACCAAGTGTGATACACTTGGTGGTGTTGAGGATGGAACTGGGGTTGATGGAGCTAGCTGAATCTGAGATTTCCCATTGTTTTATATATTAAAATCTGGGCTACTTTATTGTTAATGAATTTAACTTAAAGGATGGATAGATTATTTTTATATTTTCTTCATTATTTTCCACACTTCCTAACACAACTATATATTCTTGGAATTTTCATGTTTTATAGTAGCTTAAGATGAGTCTTAAAGCATGTGGAATTTTAGAGTGAAAATAAGGTTAAATTATTTATCCCATGGGGTTGGGGTCTAATGGTTGACTTGGGATAATTGGTTGGTAATTAATGAAAAGATAAATTTTTAAGAAAGTCTTCTGATTTTTTATGTGTTTATTAGTTACTCAGTAGTGGCAGTAAAGTGTCCAAGAGGAAATAAATGAAGTAGAGGTTAATGCTAGGTAGTTTCCCATTTAGTAGTTGTGATATATATATATTCTTCATGTTATGTGATTTTATATTCTACCCCACCCATTTAAATATGGTGACCAACACCTAGTGGACTCTAGGGGGGTGTTTTCCCCAACATCTAGATTAGTGAGGAGGGATGGCCGACTACCCCTTTTCCCTTTGTATCTTATCTTAGGAGTATTACATGATGGTATGCATGAAGGTTACCTTTTTATATATGTGTTTAGAAGGATATAATGTCTTGTGGTTATTTTACACATATATATCTATAAATACGGTACCCTAAGAATTATTATAGGTATACTGTGTATGAGATATAATGGCTTGAGGTGTGGTACATGATGTATGGGTTGTGGTGGATCCCAGAAAACTACTTGGTTAGTATATGGAGTTTAGGATATTAATTATGATATTATGTGACACACTACATATGGGTTGTTTTATATATTCCTTTAATTAATGTGGTTTATTGGAGAGAGATGTCTTAAGATTTGTGATGTTGGGGAAGAGTAGAAAACTAGTGGGGAAGTGGTAGTAGGGTACCTTTACTTTTATATTATGTTGGATATTATATTATTACTTGTATTTGATACCTGATGAGAGATCCATGGTGATTATAGGAACTTAGTATACATGATTAGGTGATGATTTAGTTTTATTATTTATTCACTAATCTTTAGTATGATTTCTTTACATTTTTTTGAGATGATCCTGGGAGGATCTTACTGAGTATTCTTTTTATACACACTCCAATATTCATATATTTCTTTTTAAGTCCATAGGAGCTGGTTGTTAATCTAGTAAGGTATTATTAACTTTTGGAGATATTTAAGTGCTATTTGGGCATCAAGGTAACTACTGACGTTTTCTTTTGGTACTTGTAGTTTTCATTAGAATTATTTATTTTATATAACATTACATGTTTGTGTTTGGATATTTTATTTTTTATAAGCATGGGTTTTTTGATGTATTCATATTATTTATCATTCCTCAAGTTCTTCATAGAGGTAAATGCCTATCATTTTTGTGTATGATATACTCTCGGTTCCATTCTCTAACCTATGGCCTAATAGAGTGGGGATTAGGGCATCATTATCTCTCTTCCCTTAATTCAGCCTAGGGGGTACCTTTAGGGGAGGTGTTTGTGACAGCTCTAACCTAATATATAAAAAATAACTATCTTAATCACACATTTTAGAACCTTTTTCATATTTATAATCTTTTTTAAAATTAATTTATAATTATTCTCCACATGTATATTTGTTAGTTATTATCTATTTTTGGTATCAGATGTGAGTAATCTTGTTCATTTTGAACTAGTTTCATAATAGTAGTGTTGTTATTCATTATTATCCCAAAGTTTATTATTCATAGATCATAAAAAGGTATATGATTTTATGTTTTATAATTATTTATAAATTTATAATTTAATTCTATAGAATTTTTGGTTATGATCCTTAAAGATGAAATCAAAGATGAGCATGTTTAGGTGATTTTTCATTAAGGGACATTTTTATATTAAATAATGAGTTTAATATTAATTTTCCCATTCTAGAACTAAAATAAAATAATTATTTACTTATTTTTATAATATATTAATAGAAATTAAATCTCTATAGTCAACCATAATATATATTTGTAGAACCGTTCAAGTATGTGGTTAAACCAAACCAAACAAGAATACACCATAATTAATGGATGGTTATGAAGTGATTTTATAAGGGCCTAGATCCATGTAGTTTGACCCTTTGTGTGTTTCCAAAGCCTGTAGTGCTTAGAGGAGGCATAGAGAGGGTCTAAATGTGTTTGGATACTAAATGATAGAATCAGGGAAAATTCACAATGTTTAATGGTTTTATGTCATTAATGTGTGGTTCATGGCTTGTGTGAGGCTGATTCATGGGGTTATTCATTATGTGAATAAAATCAGGGTTAAATGTTATGAGGCTATGTGTTTTTCAGTGAAACATAAAACTTGATACTTTAATGATGTGAAAGGGTTTCATGTTGTGAAAATCCACCATGTAGTGAACCTTTATAAGCTATGACACTTCAGGTTTTCACAAACCCTGTGGGTTTTTTTTCACAAACTCTAGGTTTCTATTAGCTCTATCTTATGGAATTTTGGAATCCCTCTGATAGGGATCAATTCTCATCCTTCCGTCTATGATATTTAGTGTTCTGTGGTATGCTCTACCTCTTTTCTCATGGTTTTTTAATATAGATCCTCCCACTTATACTTGAAATGCAATGGAGGTTTCTCTCCAGCATTATAACAAAGTTTTCTTGGTTTTTTGATGGTATGGTTATGCCAAAGTATCATTGGAGGGATGAAACTCTTGCAGTATGGGTGATCATGATCTACAATGTTGGTCTATTCTTTTGTAAAGAACATTGATGCCTTTAAGGTAGGGTATTTGGTTCTTCTCTTATTTATTTACATGCAATTTTAAAATTGACATGGTTTATCCCTTTGTATGGAAATATAATAACTAATAATTATTGAACTAGATTAATAAATAATTGGTTATAGTGATCTCTTGTAGTCTCTTTCTACCATGATAATGGGTTGCATCTTGATTTACTAGTCAATGTGGTATCTATTTTACTCTTGTTATCATATAGTTTTATGATTTTTATTATCATTTTGTTCTTGATGGGAATTGATAAAGAACATAAATATGAAATTAATTGATTAATTGGATTAAGAATTAAATACAAGGCATACTTTAATGAATCCAAGGTTTCTTGTAAATTGATGATAATAAAATTGATGCAATGAATATTCTTAATTAAATGTGTTTCTCCATGAAAATGGAATTGATAAAGGATGTGAAGCATGAAAATGCTTATTGAGATTGTTGAAATGAAAAGGCATGTTAATGAGAATGGTACTTCTCTAAGTTTTTTGAGACTATTTTTGATGCTAAGAGCATGTTTAACTTTTGATAGCTTATTATATATTGATGCCTTAGGTTTCCCATAGTTGGAACCTTTGAATAATTAATAGTTCAATTCAATATGGAATAAGAACCGATTGTTTGATAAAGATAATTGCTAGGACTAGAGTTTCCCATATTCTTGATAAGTCTGAGTGCCTTGAGTTTCGAGCCGTGAGAACTTGTTTATGTGTGAAGGATAGATGAATTGTTTTAGGGCTGATATTTCCTTATTGGTTATTCTTGTTTCTTCCCTATTTTTTTTAAATTTTATCCAGATATGATCTTTGTTATGTGATGTGATATGAAGTGGGGAGTCTTGGATGTGATATTAGACTGAGATGGCTGAGCCTGGGATGACTGATGTGATGTGGGCCGGTAGACCTGAATGCCATGGAATAAGTTGATGTCTATGATGGAAAAATATATCGATATATGCATGTGGTTCATTGATAGAACTAGATATGATAGAATAGGTTGAATATGGGATTACCCATTGATTTGATAATATTGGATGCTTTCTTGAAATGAATCTATTTAATGAACAGTGGTCAAGTTGTTTGTTTTATCTTTATTCTTTTCCTCACTAGTTGAGATAATTGTATGTTCTTAATTGCATATTTCCTCTTGGTGGTAGCTTGGGATAGTTTTTCTAGTGCACCTAGATTATAGAAAGATAATAATAATGAATAAATAATTATGAACCAATAGGGTTGGTTTCGATGGAATACAAATTCTAAAAAGATTTTAATCTTGATAAACCATGAACTTGGTTTGGATTATGCTTGGAGGGCATGGAATTTACTACGATGATTAATTTAATGTAATTTTGAATAATGGTAATGGTTAATTTAATGTATAAAAAATTAACTAATGAAAGGAAATGATAAAAATAAAATAATTAATTAATTTAACTCTTTTAAATGCTTGTGTGCTTCTAGGATATATAGTCTTAGTAGTAGATATCAGGAGTCTGAGTGATGTTAGCTATAGTTGAGTTTAATACTATGTTATGACATAGTGTGGTTGAGATCTATATTATATCATGTATATTATATAATTTTATATGATACCCCACCCATTTCATTTTGGGAGACTGACACACAATGGACTATATGAGGGTGTTTTCCCCAACATCTTGGTGGGAGGATGGATGGACGACTACCCCTTCCAACCCACTATCTTCTATTGGTATTTACATATTTTAGTATGCATGATGGTTAGTTTCCCTATATATGTGTGTAGAGGGATATGATGAATTGTGGTTATTAACATACATGTATCCCTATATATAGTATCCAAAGGATGATTATATGTATGAAATGTATAGGTTGTGATGGCTTGAGGTTATTTACTTGTTGTATGGGTTATTATGTATTGAGGTACAATACCTGATGTGTGATACACGTTATATGAGGTGTGATGGATCCTAAAAATTACTTGGTTACTATATATGGTGATGTGATATGGGATGATGTGATGATGTGATGCATGAGTTTCATGTTGTGATTCCTTTCCTAGATGTCTTTTCAATGGATTATTTTTGAGAGAGATGGATCAAGACATGCAACATTGGGGAAAATCAAAAAACTAGTGGGGAAGCAGGAGAGGGGTACCCTTGATGTTTCATTACTATATTATATGATCTCTTGTTTGTGATACTTGGTGACTATTGTCCATTATTAGGCTGGGAACTTAGTATACCTGTTTAGGTGATGAGTTAGTTTCATTATTGTTCATTGTGCTTTAACATGGTTTCTTTATCTTTTGTAGGAGAGGCTCTAGGGTGGATACTACTAAGTATACTTTTACGATTACCATATGTATATATAAACTATTATTTAGGATATATGGATCATGTTGGAGATTAGGATGGATATTACTAGACCGAGGTTTTTCAGGATCTGTTTGGGCTCTATTGTCGCTACCATATTTAACTTTTGATACTCATAGTTTTCCTTTCAGTTATTATAGTACTGTATGTCATTGCATGTTTTCACCTGTGATTTATTTATTTTTATATCTGAATAGGTGTTGATTTGTGTATCCATATTATCTCTCTATTCTACATATTCTCATAGAGTTTAATACCTTCTATATGTATGTTCATTATACCATCGGTGCTAGTCTCCAACCTGGGGCCTACTGGAGATAGGACTCGGGCAATCACCATATCCCTTCTCTCATTTCTTGACAAAGAGTGGAAAAATGGGGGGGGGGTTAGGGGGTCCTGATAGAATGGTATTAGAGGTTTAGGTTTAAAAATAGGATAGAGTTTGGAGTTAGGTACAAGCGAGATTACATGGGATGGTAGGGCAAAAGTGTTAGTTAAGCTTAGCGAGAGATATAACCACATGAGACTAGATGAGACACATGTATTTAGGGAAACCTATGATCTGATGTATGGACCTTTAAGTTTAATGATCCTAATAAATAAAGTGATATTCATTTTAGGGTAGATAACTAGGAAAGGATCATACATCATTCTTATTTGAGCCTTTCTTTGAAATGGGTAGACCTTAGGATGTGTTAAAACTATAAGAACCCATTTTTCACTAGGTATAAATCCTTTTAAATTTGGTCTAATTATTTATTATGGACCTAATATGGATGCCTAATGATTTCATTGGTGTACCAGGGGTGTTGAAGGATTGTTCGAAGCTCAAAACCCAGATTTTTGGAAGAAATAGGCTGGTCGCACGATTAGTAGAAACCATGTGGGGAAGGCCACATAGTTACTTCTAACCATGCAGGGCCGGACAATGAAAAGGTGTAGGGTGAACGGTTTTCCCTAACCATGTTCCAGGGGACACATGCCTATGAAAAAAACTACAGACTTGTTTCAGAGAATTTTTTCATGGTTATTGCATGATTTATTTAACCATGCAGCCTAACCGTGTAAAATGTATCTCCATACAATAGAAGGTGCACGATTGGTGCATATTTGGGCCAACAATTTGTCCAAACTGTGTGATGTCTGTTTTGGGTAATTTTAAGAAAACACCCTTAATTAAATGTTTATTTCTTTCTCCTTTATCCCTTTCTCTTTCTAGTAGTAAACCACCCCTTCCTTCTCCCTTTGGAGCTCCCAAGGCCTCTTTTTTATCCTTTGATCCCATTTATCCATCCAATGTTTGATCGAAGCACCATTCATCTTGTTAGATCAGCTCCAGTAAGATCTTAATAATTTTTTAGCAATTTTTCATTCTTCATTCTATTGATATATATATATTTAGATGCAGGATAATATTCCCTATTTTTAGGGCATGGGTCTGTTCTTCAAATATTTTCCAATTCTGGACAAACTAGATGTTGATACTAGATGAGGAGAGTCGTATGAGTATGAGGTAGGTAGTTTATAACTCATTCCTCAAGTTTAGTCATTTTATAAATTGCTCTGTGGGCACACTGATTTCATTAGACCTGATTTATTAAATTCATATTCCTTTATTATAGTCATTAAAACCATGTTATAAGACCTTATTCATAAATGTTATCCAAAGTTGGAGGTTCCATCCTCAATTCTGACTGCCCCAAGTTGGGTGATTTCATAATTAAACTTTTAGTAGCTTGTTGAGCCTATTTACGCCACCATTCGGGTGAGCTATGACTTGACCTTGTTAAAGGTATGTTCTTCAATTAAGAGAATGAATCATAAAAGGTTGTTATATTTAAACATCACTTGACCCTTCTAACGAAAGTGATCTAATTAATTAATGAATAATTAAATGGTTTAATTTTCAAGTATACTATATATATGACTTGGACTAATTGAAGTAATTGAATGGTTAGATTACATATCTATAGAACCCCTTTCCATGTCTAATGGAAGGTAGAATAGTTAAAATTATAAATTTAACATGATTTATATGAATTAATAAATGGTTTAATGCCTATTTAAGCCTAGTCAAACTAATGAAATGCAATGGCTTGAACCAAATGATTTATTAAATGGAATGATAATTACATGGATTGTTTTATTAAATGAATTGATTATATGGTGCCTAATGTATATGGACCTATTAATTATTATAGGTCTGGTTAGACTCAATATTGCCTTATATTCTAGAGGTAATTCCTTGATCACTCATGGAAACCATTTTAGATTATGAGATTCCGATTTCCTAGGATGAGACCCACATTGGATACTGATATTTTTCTATCAGTGGATGCTCGTTATAACACTATAGGATCCCTCCATTATTATTACAGGATACCTTGGATACACTCCTTGGATCAAGTGTGTCTTTAATAAGATTAGGTGCCTTGGATACACCCTTGGGCCTAGTCACTGCTTATCCTATTTTAACTTGGATGAATTCCTTGGACTTGGTTAGATTCACATTAATATGGAATTCCTTGGGAGATTACCCTTGGATTACACCCTTAACCATTAGCTAGTCTAAAATTACTAATTAATTTGGCTCGAAACCTAAGGTCAAGATTGCCTTTGTTATCACCTTGGAACCTTTTCATTATTAATATCATTATAGGATGCCTTGTCATATCTTGGATCATTCATTATTACTATCATGTCAAGATGTCAGTGCTAGATATACCTCACGTGACTTACATATATAAACTAGAACATAATTAATAAATGAAATGAATACATGTTCAGACACCAACTGAGGATGAAGCAAATACTTGGGTATTTACATTACTGTACAATTTTAATTTTCTATATGCACGCTTTAACACTGTTTCAATTTATCTCACATGGACTAGATTTTATAGACGTTGTTGGTGGTGGCCTGTTGAGATTTATCTCAAACTTTTTATGGGTCTCCATTGTTTCCCAGTAAGATTACATGTATACAGGTATTGAAAAAGGGAAGTATACTACTTTAAACACTTGATTTATTTCTTACATTAGGATGGATCTCGTTAGCAGATGACTGAGTTGGATTTTGAGATACTTAGATAGTTTTTGGATTTCTTTTTTCTAATTTTGTACAGTATATATTTTCTACTAATTTTCATCCACATTTTCTAGTTTTATAGATACATGAAATGTATCATCATATTTTTGTATATGATTATCAGTTGCTTCCATTGTTTATTACTCTTGTATACTTATATTGTGACATCTATTCATATTATAATTACAATATTTACCTATTATCATGTTTATCCACTAAATTAAACTATGTTAATAAGGGAATAGTCTCCCCACATACACACCTAAGGCCCTAACTGCTAGTCGGCAGCCTCTGGCATCGAGGGAGATACACTTTTGGCCATGTGGCCAACTGGGCTCGGGGTACCTCTGAGTGGAATTCGTGTTCGGGATTTCAAAAAGTGGTATCAGAGGTTTTTTTATTGATTTAGCATTTAGAGACAATATAAGTGAGATTAATAATGCTTTGGGACTTGGTTATAAGTTGTGCTTAGGTGTAGCTAACCCATGTTCGGGGTAAATTATGAGTTTCGTGAATTATAATTGTTGATATGCTTTTTCCTATTATAGTTGATATATTTTCATTTTTGGGTGATACACATGATATTTTTTGGTTATTATTATTATTATAACTGAGGATTTCATTTTATCCTTGCCCTGATGATATAAGGGAAAGGATCATTATCACATTTATCATTTTAGGTAACTATAATTCACATGACATGCATGTTTCTGTACTATATAGTTGAATTTCACTTCTTTCATTATTTGTTTTCCCTGTGTTTTCTGAGTGATGCTATGATAGTTATATTATGCCTACGCTACTCAATGGTTGTGATTATATGATTTATAGTTTCAAATCATGAGGTGTATGGGCCCTCATTAGTTTAAATGAGTAATTTACTCAGTTAATCCATTAGAATGAAATTGTAAAGTGTGTTGATTTCAGAGATAAGGTGTATGGGTATTGATTAATTGGAAATGATGATCTATTTTAAATGAACCTTGATATATGAAAATAAGAAAAATTCAACATAAAAAATGTGAAATCTAATTTATGAATTAAATTGTTTCTAGTAAATGATGAGGCAAGGTGATATTGACCCTTGATATACTAGAACCCTTGTAATTCAATCTTGAGTACCTACCAAAATATGACATTATAAGCAGGTTGTTGGGGATAATATACCATGGGAAGTGAGTTGTTTCCTTATGTTTAGATCATGATATTGCTATATATCTACTTAAATCTTGTTATGAGGCATGTTCTTGACATTTGTTGACTAATGTCACCATAACGTCATTGTGTCGTGTTCTAGGAGGGTGGTGACGACCATGCTCTAGAAATGGTGTGCCCTGATCCACCATTCTTACCAGAAAGAGTGCTACTTGAGGAACCAACTACTATACATGATGTGGGCACTAACACTCAGCTTTATGATAGTTTTATATGTCTGATTAAATCCATGAAAGGTTCTCAATGACCTGCTCCTATAATGGATGATCTGACCCATGAGTTCCAATAGAAACAACCTCCAACCTTCTCAGGGAGGGGTGGTACATAAGATGTTGAGCCATGGATGGAGGCCACCATGTATATCTTTGAGCATCTATAAAAGCCTCCAGAGATGAGGATCAAACTTTCTACATACATGTTGTGTGATTAGGAAAAGCACTAGTGGGATAGAATTACCTAGGATGGTCTCTATCAGGGAATGGTATGGGCTTATTTACAGACTACTTTCTATGACTACTTCTTTCCTCAAACACTGATAGCTGACTGAGCCAGAGATTTCATGCATCTCGAGTTGGGTTCTATGTGAGTTATGGAGTATTTAACATGTTTCATTGAGTTGCAGTGCTTTTCACCACTTCTAGATGGTGATGAGATTTCGTGTGTTAGAATCTTTAAGGATGGGATACTGTATGCCATCCATATTTAGGTGGATGTATTTCACCTACCTAATTTCTTTGAGGTTGTTAATCAGACTTTTATCATTGAGAAAAACCTAAGGTAAGGTAATATTACCAAGCATAGAGAACCAGTTCCACGATAGGCCAGTAGTTCTTCTAGTAGCAAGAAACATTCCCTTGAGGTTTTTTGTCAGGGTAGTGGTATCCAGAGTACCCGTACTTTTAGCTCTATGGTATGCTATAAGTACATATGATAAGATAATATAAGGCCTTAGTGTGATAGAGACCCTCTGGAGTTTCGGGATTATGGCCGTATGGGGAATCTTTAGAGATTCTGTCGGACATCTCAATTAGCTTCTAGTCGAAGAGGTTCCACAACATCTCCAACATTAGGAGAAGGTTCTTTTATGCCATGTCAGGTAGGGAGTTATAGTATCATCGATAGGACTATCTAAGGATGAGGTCGCGACCGTATTATCCAGACTTCAGATTATTAGCAGCACTAGTAGAGTAGTCATTATTAGGGGAGTCTAGATATAGCACAAGGCCATGGATCGGTCTAGTTACATGCATTACAGATGATACCCGAGGATCAGTGTATAGGGACATTTACACTATAAGGTACTATTCTAGTAGCCTCCACTATAGTATCTGCTTTGTTTGATATAAGTATTTCACACTCCTTCATCTCTTTATCTATCATGGAAAGTCTATGGCTGGAAATATAGTATTAGTATGGTGTAATGACTCTAGATATACTATTGGGAGTATGATCAAAGGGCATACACCAATGAAGGGAATACCTCCTTGAGGTCAGAAGTTACCCATTATAATGGGACCTCTTTGTTCTCAATATGAAAGGCTTAGATTTCAATTTCGGGATGGGTTAGTTGGTCCTGTATCACATCTTTATAGAATAATATATCCACAGGGTATCATTTACATCACCATAGGGTACTGGTTATCTACATAAGGGTGAGTGGGATGTCTAAGAAAGTAAATATGGACTGAAACATAATGGGCTAAGTGGAGTGAACACCCGGATTTCTAATATCTTCATGGAGGACCAGGTTTTCCATCAGGTTGAATTCCCTCCTATAGAATATCTTTTTAGGGATGTCTTTCCCAATGATTTTTTATCTTAACTTCTATGAGAGAGGTATATTTTACGATTTATACCATTCCAGGAGTAACTTTAGTGTCTATTCCTACATATAGGATGACACCTACCAAGATCCAGGAGCTCAACCGGTAGTTGGAGGACTTAGAGGGCAAAGGTTTTATATAGACCAATACTTCCTCTTGGGGTTATCACATGGTTTTCTCCAAGAATGTGGATGGTAACCTTCATATATGCATTTATTATAGATGGTTGAACCATATTACGGTCAAGAACTGATATCCACTACCTCTTATAAATGATCTCTTTGACCAGTTCTTTGGAGCTAAGATATTCTATATGATCAACCTGAGATCAAGCTATCATCAGGTGAAAGTTAGGACATCCGACATATCCTGTAAAGATTTCCATAGAAGTCATGGTCTATATGAGTACCTTGTTATGCTCCCAAGTCTTAATAATGCACCCACATTTTTCATGGATGCGATGAATAGACTTTTCCACCCCTATCTAGATTATATTTTCATAGTCTTTGTGCACAACATATTGGTGTATTCTCACACTTAGAGACCATGCTAAGCACCTTGAGATCATTTTGAGTGCACTAATATAACATCAAATTTATGAAAATATTACTAAGTTCTACTTATATATTGACTAATCTCACTTCTTGGGTCATGTTATCTCATAATAATGAGTATATATTGACATAGATAAGGTTAGTGATGTAGTTTCTTAGGATTATCCCATGAACGTGTTTGATATATGGAGTTTATTAGGGATGAGTAAATATTATAGGAATTTCATATAGGACTTACTACACCATTCTTCCCCTATCAATGGTCTTATAAAGAAGGGTATTAAGTTCTTGTTATCATAAGGGTGAGAGAAAGCCTTTCATGACCTGAAATAGAGGCTTGTCTCGACACCTATTCTAATTCTTCCAGATCCTATCAGAGGTTATACTATATTCTATGATGCATCATGAACCATACTAGGAGAAGTGATGATTTAGGAGGATAGAGTCATTGTGTTCATATCTCAGTAGTTGAGGCCTCATGAGAGAAATTACTTGGTACATGACCTTGATCTAGTAGCAGTTTTACATGCCTTAAATTTCCAGAGACACTATCCATTGGACGAGTGCTTTGTGGTGTATAAAAAAAAGTTCCTTAAATATATCTTTACACTGTGTGACTTGAATACCACATAGTGGAGATGGGTTGAATATCTTTAGTCCTTTGATTTTGATCTTGCCTATATGTCTGGAAAAGGAAATGTTATAGTTGATGTTTTGAGTCTAAAAACTCAATCATAGGCTGTATGGGAAGCTAATGATGAATTTAAATTGATGGTTCTCTTTTTTGAGATGCATCTAGAGTTTCATGAAATTCATGAGAAGTCCTATATCTTAGCCTTGACAATTACCTCTTCCCTCCTTGAGAAGGTAAGGAGTAGTCAATTTTTAGACCTTGAAGGATTGGTTCTTCATGAGAGTATTTTAGGTGATGACACACCTCTTGATTTTTATATGGATAGAGATGACATACTTCATATACATAGATGTGTCTGGGATCCTATAGATGTTATATGGGAACTGATGCCCAATTCCCACGCTTCTCATTGGTATGTTCTTCTAAGAATCTCTAATATTTATCGAGATATGGAACTATAGTATTGGTGGTCTAATATGAAACATCAGATAATGAGCTTTATCACTAAGTGTTCCACCTGTCAGCAGGTGAAGGCGGAGCACCTGAGTCCTGAAGGATTGTTTCATCTATTTCCTATTCTAAAATTTAAATTAGAGGATGTTTCCATGGACTTCTTAGTTTTCTTACCAAGGTCACCTAGGGTTAGTGACGATGTATGGGTAGTCATTGACTGACTGAAAAGGTATCCAAATTAATTCATATCTAGGAGACTTTGTCAGTTGATGAGATGGGAATATTTTATGTCCATGAGATCATCTGAATACATAGGGTCCCTCTTACTATCATTTTAGATAGGGATGCTCGTTTCATGTCATAGTTCTGTTAGGGGTTACCAAAATCTAGGGGTACATAGATGATTATAAGAACAACCTTTCACCCTCAGACTGATGGTCAGTTGAAATGGACGATACAAATGTTAAAGGAAATTATTTGAGCATGCATCCTTGAATTTAACAGTTCTTTATAGAATAATATCCTTCTCATTGAGTTCGCCTAAAATAATAGCTTTCAAGCATTGATTCAGATAGTTATTTTTAGGCCTATTACGGTAGGACGTTCCATTAATGACTATGTTGGTTATAGGTAAGATAGGTAGCCCTAATAGGTCCTCGTCTAATGTAGGAGACTTCAGAGCAGGTTTAGCTGACTAGGAAGCATATGTATACTACTCAGTCTAGGTAGAAATCTTATGCCGATCACCATTGATTACATATAGAGTTTAAGGTTAGCGATCATTTTTTCCTATAGGTATCACCTAGTATAGGTCATTGATGGATACAAATGAAAGGGAAAGTTTCACATCATTATTTAGTGCCATTTTAGATTCTAGAGAGATTTAGGCCGGTAGTTTATCGATTTCTACTACCTCAGAGGTACCATTACATGCATGAAATCTTCCACGTTTCACAACTTCACCGTTATCAGGATGAAACATCTCATACATTTGATCCTGAGGAAGTTGAGCTAGATTTAGATGCTTCATTTTAGGGGTATCCTATAAAAATCATTGATCTAAAAACAATGTATCTACAAGGCTGATCTATCCCTTTAGTATGGGTTCTATGGTAGCATGACCATGTATATGATGAGACTTGGGAGCGGGAGGCAAACGTATGTGCCTAGTGACCCAAGTTTTTCTCAGACAGCGTTTCACCACCCTTTGAAGGTGAGCTCAAGGATGAGTTCCTTTAAGGGAAAGACTATAAGAACCTAGTTTTTCACTCAGGTATGGATCCTTTTAAATTTGATACTATTATTTTTTTAACCTAATATCTATGCCTAATGAGTTCATGGGTGTATTGGGGGTGTTCGAGGCTTGTTCAGAGCCCGAAACCCAGCTTTTTGGCAGAAATAGGTTGGCCGCACGATTAGTAGAAACTGTGAGGGGAATTTCGCACAATTACTTCTAACCGTGTGGGGATGGACATTGGGGTGGTAGGGTGCACAGTTTTACCTAACAGTGTGCCAATTTCCGCACACCCATTCAAAAAACTGTAGACATATTGTAGATGTATCTGGCATGGTTGGCACACTATTTCTTTAACTGTGTGGCCTGACAATGTGAAATGCCCCTCCTTATAGTAGAAAGTTCACGTTTGGCACATGGTTTGGCCAACCATGTGACCAAACCATGCAATTCTCATTTTTTGTGATTTTATGAAAGCACCCTTAATGAAATGTTTATTTATTTCACCTTTATACCTTGATATTTTTAGTAGTCAACCACCCATTCCTTCTCCACTTTGGAGCTCTTAAGGCCTCTTTTTCATCTTTTGATCTAATTCATTCATCCCGAGTCTGATCGAAGCACCATTCATCTCGCTAAATCCACACCATTAAGATATTAATTACATTATAGCCATTTTCAATCTTATTTTTATCGAAAATTATATTTATATGAAGGATAATATTACCTATTTTTATGGAATTGAGTCATTATTTAGATCTCTTAGAATCCAGGCCAAACTAGAGGTTGATACTGGAAAAGGATACTCGTACGAGTACAAGGTAGGTGGTCTATAACTCATCCCTCAAGTTTCACCATTTTATAAATTGTCATGTGGTTGCACTGATTTCATTAGGTGTGATTTATTAAATTTATATTCCTTGATTAAAGTCTTTATAACCATTTTTAATAAATTTTTCATAAATTTTATCCAATGGTGGAGGTTTCATCCTCAACAGTAACCACCCCATGTAGGGCGATTTGATAATTTTTTCTTTTAGTAGCTTCTTGAGCCTATTTGCACCACCGTTTAGGTGATCTGTGACTTGAACTTGTTAAAGGTAAGTGTTTTAATTAAATGAATGAATCATAAATTTTTGTTACATGTAAACATAACTTGAACCATCTAAGGTAAGTTCCCTACTTAATTAATGAATGTCTAAATGGTTTAATTAGAAAGTATACTATGTATATGACCTGGACTTATTAAAGTAATTGAATAGTTAGGTTGCACATTCATAGCACCCCTTGACATGTCTAATTGAATTTAGAATATTGCACCTTATAAAATTAATATGACTTATATGAATTAATAAATGGTTTCATGCCTAGTTAAGCCTTTTCACACTAATAAAAGACAACAGATTGAACCAAATGACGTATTAAATGGATTGATTATTGCATGGACTATTTTATTAAATGAATTGATTATATGGTGGCTAATGCATACAGACCTATTCATTATTATATGAGTGGTTAGAATAGATCTAACCTTGGATTCCTGATGAAATTCCTTGAGCACTCTTGGAAGCCATTCCGATTCAGAGATGTTAGTTTCCAAGAGTGAGACCCACCCGGGAATCTAATATTTGTCTATTAGTGGATGCCTTGTATGATACCATAAGATCCATAAATTATTATTATAGGATTCCTTGGATATACTCCTTGGATTCAACATGAATTATATGAACATGAGGTGCCTTGGATACACTCATGGGCTTAGTCACTTCTTACTTCGTTTTACCATGGATGAATTCCTTGGACTTATTTAGATTTAAATTATTGTGGAATTCCTTGGGAGATTCCCATTAGATTACACTATTACCCCTTATCTAGGCTACAATTACTACCCAAGTTTGATTGACCCCTATGGTCAAGGTTTCCTTGGTTATCACCTTGGAACCTCTTCATTTTTAATATCATTACAGGATTCCTTATTATATCCTGGATCCTTCATTATTACTATCATGTCAGGATGTCAGTGCTGGATATACCTCATGTGACTTACATATATAAATTAGAACATAATAAATAAATGAAATGAATACATGTTCAAACACCAATTGAGGCTAAAGCAGGTACTTGGGTATTTACAAAAATATACTAATTTACTTTTCTATATGCATGCTTTAACACTATTTCAGTTTATATTACATGGAATGGATGCTATAGATGCCATTGGTGGTGGCCTAATAAGATTTATCTCACACCCTATCCACTACGCCATTGGTACCTAGGAAGATTACATGTACGTAGGTGTTGATAAAGGGAATTATTCCACTTTAGACACTTTATTTCTTGCTTACAATAGGATATATCTTGGTAGTAGATGACCAAGCTAGAGTTTAGGATACTTATATAGTTTTTAGATTCCTTTTTGCTAATTTTCTATAGAATATAATTACTACAGCTTTGCATCCATGTTTTAAAATTTTATAGTGACATAACATGTATTCTAATCTATTGTATATGATTATCAATTTCTTCTATTGTTTATTACTCTTGTATACTTCTATTGTTCCATTTGTTCATATTATGGTTCCACTATTTACATGTTATCATGTTTATGCACTATGTTCCACTCTGGTAATGAGGGTATAATCTTCCTATGAATACACCCTTGTCCCTTGCTGCTAGTTAGTATCCTCTGGAATTTGGAGAGATGCGCTTGAGTCTATGTGGATAACCAGGCTTGGGGAACCTCTGAGTGGCATTAGAGTTTGGGATATCACAAAAACCTTAACAAGATAATAAAATAATTAATTAGATAATGTTAAGTATTACATATACCAGGTTTATGAGCTATAATAGTTTGTTATTTTTTTTAGGCATGGTTCCTGGTCGACGTCCTAATCTGGTTCATCCCGAAGATGTTTAGTAGGATGTTCCAATAGACCACCATAGAGTGGAGGTTAGCGACGATGAAACTTGGAGGAGGACACTCAGAGAGTTTTAGAACTAGAGAATATACAAGTATGATGTATCTATTTTGTATTTAGTCATATTATCCTAGTTAAAGGAGGTTGAGATAACTTTTAGTTCGATCCGTTAATGGAAGGACTACTAGGTTTCATTGGCTATGATGATGCTGTGTGGAGTAGTGATGAAATAGTGTGTCTTGTTCCCCAGGGATCACACTGATTCAACAATCTCATGGGATAAATTCTAAAAAATGTATTGAATAAAGTTACTTTCTTCAACCATGAAGGTAGCTAGTTTCCGATCACTACTTACCCTTCAATAAGGGATTTCCAGCATTCGAGAGTTTGAGATATATTTTAGGACCCATTTATTTTATTCTTTATATCTATTTCTAGATGATGAGTTTAGGGAAAATCATTTTGATGAGTCTTTGCATCCGAAGATAAATCTATAGGTTATCCCATTTATAATGAAGATGTATCTTGATATGCTGGTAAGAGTAGATATTATTAAGAGGAATATATCCAGAACTAGATCATCATGAGAGGGGCGTCACCAGGATTCCTTATAAAATATATATATGGTCCAAGGTTCCCTGTTTTCTAGACAAAATAGCTTTTGATCAGTCTAGGGAAGGTTCTATTCCTCATCATCTTGTTTTTATGAGGGTGTATTCTCTTAGACCTATTCTAAGGGATCATATGTGTGTTTTTATTATGTAAGAAAAGGTTATTGGTAGTGAGAGTTCTCAAATTTTTTTAGTAGGTAGCATGTGCTAGGCGTTTCGCTTCAGGTTCCTCTATTAAGGTAGTTTCAATCGAGGAAGTAGAATAGGGTGTTCCAGTTTGGGATCAGTAGAGAGGAGATGGGGTAGGTAGAGTGCATCCCTAAGACACTCCTCATCCTCATAGGTAAGAGAATGACCATGGAGGTGGTCATATGAAAAGTCAGAGATGTCGTGGAGCAGATCATAGTCAACCTTATGCTTTGGCGTTACCGGCACCAGAAAAGACCGTGGTCGTTCGAGGTACCCTTTAATTATTTTCTACATGGGTGCATGATTTTTTTTTTGATTTAGGAGAAATAAAATAATTTATATGACCTACCCTTATCCTTGATTTAGGACTTGAGGCATAGAGGATTCAAATACCCTTTGCATTGACTACGCTAGTTGGAGGTCAAACTGACTTGTATGAAGTATGTAGAGACTATGAACTGGTGATGGGGAAACATCACTATTGGGAAGATTTACTATTTGAAAATATTAAACCATATTAAACCATACTTGACATGGATTGGTTGTATTTGGTGCAAGCTATGTTGGATTTATTCCAGAGGTCGGTTGTTTTCTATGATGATGATGGAGATCTAGTAGTGTTTTTTGGTTAGGGAGACCCTCATATGGGTCAGAGGCATGTTCTGTACTAGTCTTCCTTGATTCCTGAGATGATGTTAAGTTTTATAGATGTTCAACAATCAATTTTTCCTAGGGTTTTAGAAAAATATCCTAATTTATTTCCATAGGAGGTTGTAGTGTTACACCCTCTATGGGAGATCAAGTTTGGGATCAAACTATATCCAGACAAGTATTATACCTTGATGTATCTATATAGGATGGTGCCTTATGAGTTATGAGATCTAAGAGTAGAAATTTATGATCTGTTGTAGAGAGTTTTTTTTGGTTGATTATGTCACCTTGGGGTGCACCAGTTTTTTTCAAGAATAAGGATGATTGAAGTTTGTATCTTTATATCGATTATCGTCACTTGAACCAAGTGACAGTGAAGAACCACAATCCTCTTCCATGAATTGATGAATTATTTGATTATATTAAGGGGGAATATTGGTTCTTGAAGATATATTTGTGTTCAGGATATCATTATATATAGGTGAAGGATGAGGATATCTAGAATACTACTTTCCATTTTTTTCATGTGCAATACAAGTTAGTTGTGATTCCATTTAGTGTGATTAATGCTCCAAAAATGTTCATGATGTTGATGAATGTCACACCCCAAAATTTAAAATTATTTTATTTTATTATTTCTTGGATTTTTATTGTCTCATTGAGGTTCGGGTTGAATGATGGTTTAAATTTTTTAAGTTTGATAATTTTGGTGGGGTTTGGGTTGGTGGACAGACACCACATGGTTATTAGTAACTATACAGTTTCCCAATATTTAAAATAAATAAAATTTTATGAAAATAAAATTTGAAGACCGTTTTAACAACAACAACAACAACAAAACCAATATTATTATTATCATTAAGTTGTTATTATTATTACTAATATTAATTTTTTATTATTATTATTATTCTAATCATTAAGCAATTATTATTATTATTATTATTTTTATTATCAAAATATTTTGTGATATTATTACAAATATTATTATTATAATGTTATTATTATTATTATTATTATTATTATGTTTACTATTATTATTATTAGTAATTTTTTTTTCATCTTCTTTTTTTAAGAAACCCTAATTTCCCCCAACCCTCTCCCCTTTCTCTCCCAAGACATAGCCCCCCATTCTTCTCCTCTTATATGCATCTCTCCACCCCCTTCACGCATCACCCTTCCACCTGCCTCTCTCACCGTGGGCTCCACTGCGGTGAGCCCTCTCCGTCACCATCACTCCCTCTCCTCCAGCGGCCTGCAACACGACATCACCTTGCTCATCCCCCTTGTGCCACATCTTCCCCTGACTTTGGCCATGCCTCTTCTCATCAGAGACTCTGCTCTGTTCGTGGCTCCCTCATCGACGCCATATCTGGTTGTGCCTCCCTCACCAACTTCATCCTCCTTTGGTTCATTTTCTTACAATTCTTTAGGTTTCTTATCTAGGAAAAACCCTAGATGTTAGGGTTGGATCGTGACTCATTTTTCTTGGGGTTTTAGGGATTTTAGATAGTTCATGGGGTGTTGTTCTCTCTCCCTTCAAGGTTTCTTTTCATCTGCACCCCACCTAGGTAGGGGTATCCATACTTTTCCTTTACGAAGCATGTCATCTAATTCTTGGCGATTTTAATAAATTTATAAACTTTCTTCGCACCTCTATGATACCTCTATTTCACTTGTTTTTATTGTCTTAAGTTGTTATATTTTATTAAATATAGGTTTTGAGATAAATCTTGGTTTATGCTTATGTGTAATTGTTCCAAAGGTATTGTTTGAAATGCCTTATATTCTTTTTCAATAAATTGGGAGTTTTATGAAATGTTTGGCCCCATTGTGATATGATAAAATTGTTGGTTCTTATTTTGGATTTATATTGGTGTGATGTGGTAACTCCTTAGTGTTAAAATTCATTATTTATGCTTTTGAAATTAAATGTGATGGTTTTGTTGATCTAAAAAGCATGAAGTGTTTTAGAAACTGATTTCAAAAAGAGTTTTCATGGTCATGAGGTGGATTCCATTAACTATTGGCACATCCATGGGTCCACGAGGTGCACACATGGATGTGAATTCAAATGAATATGGAACCCAAATGCATCTTTCCTTTAAAATATTCCCTCCTCTACTCTTTCCTTCATCCCTGTAAAATAGTTTCATGGGTTTTCAAATAAGGTAAAGTGGTTTCAAGGTTGTGTTGTAAACTATGTCCCATTTGGTACTTTGTAAATGAGAGTTGGTTTTAAAGTGGTGTTTTCAAAAGTTATTTCTAAAGGTTTCATTTATGTTAAGTGTGCGATTGGATGTCAACACATCCATGGGTACACTAGGTGAACACATAGATGTTCCCTCAAATAAAGATGACACTTTAAAATAGTGTTTTCTTAAAAACTTTTTCCCTAAATGGATATTTGGTCCTTAAATGATGTTGGTTCCCTTATGTGACTTCTAAAAATGGTTTGAAATGAATCTCAAAGGGTATTCCTATTTATCTCTTGGCGTGTGTTTTGGTGAACATTTGGATTAAGGTTCTATTTGGAATGCTTTAAGATTAGCATGTTTTTTCCCTAAAATGGGGATTTGGAAATGTTCTTTTTTAATTTTATTTAGGGTGAGTAAATAAAAGGAATATTCGTTGTTGTGTACTTAGAAATGATGTTTTGGGTTGATTTTAGTAAATGAAATGGTTTGAAAAATGTAAAAGTATAGTTGGAATCTTTGAACATTTTGAGGTATGATTTAGAAGCAATGTGACGTGATGGATTGGTTGACACCTTTTATGATTTGATATATATATATATATATGTATTTATGTATGTATGTGTGTGTGCATGTTTATGTGTATATAGTGGGCATCCCTATCTAGGATTTCCCATCATGGGTTATCGTATTGGTGATGTCTATGTTTGGGGTAGGCAGGTGCGGTGGAGGCTAGTAAGGTAAGTCATGCGTGTGTGGGCCTCCCACTTACATAGTTAACTATTACCATGGGTTACTAGAAATATTTTAGGGGATCTATTGATAATTTCTAACCAAACCTAATTAGATGGGTTGGTACCCCTTGGATCGTAGATAGGCCGGGTGGTATGTGCCACTGGATTGGTTAGTTTAGGGCGACCAATGGTTATTAACTTAGGGGATTCACTGTATTCTGGCAGGTAGTTCCAAACCGAATATGTCCAGGGGTCTTATTGGGACGTTTAGGATCACTCATGGTTACTTTTATATCTATTTGTTTACTTTCCATTGTTTTTAGTTTTCAACATGAACTGTTTATTTATTTATTTATTTTCAGCACAACCTTATATTATTTTGATTAGGTATTTGGTTTAGTTTTTGGTATTAAAAGTGTTAGGATGGTATGTCTGATTTTGATATACTCTATAATACCAAATTTAGGATCAAAATAATAATGAGATTCTCAGATACAAGAGGGGGGGGGGTGAATTGTACCTTTTAAAAAAACACTTAAGGAAATTTTGTATAACTAAAATTCACAACACCTCTAAGTTCTAATATCTTGCTTCATTCCAGAAAAGTGATTCCAGAAATGAAACTTAACAAAAGTTTACAAAAACTATGATTCTACCTTAAAGCGTATAGGATCCTATATAATTAGAGTACAAGTAAGGAAGTATAAGAAAGTTATACTTTCCTTAACAATAAAAAATGCACAGCAGAAAACAAAGTAGTAAAACTACAAGTAACAAACAATAACTCTTTTAACCCAAAGAGAAGGGTATCCAACAACCCTGGATAAGAGGTCCCTTGATTTATACTTTCAAGAAAGTCTGTCTTACCCACACTAGGGTAAGCCCTTGATACGAAGATTAGAGTCTGTCCTGCTATCCCCGCAAGCCCTCAACTATCAGGTAGTCGACACCTCTGTCTTCCTATCCCCAGAAGCCCTCGATTGTATACAACAACAATCAGAGTCGCACAAAGCAAGTCTGCACGAAGAAAATTTTGAAAAATTTGTTCAAACTTTTTGCACGAAGCGTGAGAGTTTATAAGATCCTCTCTATCTAGAAATCACTTCAACAACATGTAAGCACAAATGTCAAATATAGATATCAAAGTTGTCTCTTCTTTTCAAATGAAATCCTATTTATTGGTGAAGCTCCAATGGTCGGCTCCCCTCCTCCAACAGTTATATTATTCCTTGAATTTTGGAGGGACTTGTACACGTGTCACTCAAACAATGGTTAGTTGATAACTGAAGGCACGAAGTTGTTTTATAATAGAACAAGTGAAAGCATAACCAAAACTAATATTCAGAATGGAGAAAATGAAAGTTCAGAGTGATGAAAGTTAAAGTTTGTAGTCTAACCAGAAAATGAATTCAGAGTCTATAATACAAGGATATTCAGATTCTATTTTTCTAAGGAATTCGTAATGAGAATTAATAATTAGAATTCTTCATTAGAATTTGTAATGATAATTCGTAATGGGAATTCATCATCAGAATCATAATGAGAATTCGTAATCAGAATTCATCATTAGAATTCATAATAAGAATTCATAAACATAATTCATCATCAGAATTCATAATGAGAATTCATAATCAGAATTCATCATCAGTATTCATAATGAGAATTCATAATCAAAATTCATCATCAGAATTCGTAATGAGAATTCATAATAAGAATTCATTATTAGAATTCGTAATGAGAATTCGTAATCAGAATTCATCATCAGAATTCATAATGAGAATTCGTAATCAAAATTCATCATCAGAATTCGTAATGAGAATTCGTAATCAGAATTCATCATCAAAATTAATAGTTATAACTTTATATAAGTTCGTAATCAGAATTCAGAGTTGAACTTCATAAAAGTTTGTAATAGGGAATTCTGAGTAGAACTTCATAAAAGTTCATAACAGGAATTCAGATCCTAAAACAGAATTCTTCATATCTAAGTATTATACAATTCTGAGGTTTTAGATATGAATCTGATTTCTATACTTAAGAAAAATATTGATATGAACAATAAAAACAAGGTAGGGGTAAATTTCCTTGGGAAGGATATTTTCCTTATGGAAGTAAAACAGGGGTAAAATGAGTTTTTCCTTGAAATAAGGTGTTTGTGATTTTCAAAACAAGAGGAATGGTCAAGTCATATGAAAAACTAGATGACTTAACAATCTCTCCCTTATATTAAGGAATGGAAAAGTCATAAGGAAAACCTTATTGACTCAACAATCTCTCCCTTTTTGGAAAGCACAAACATCCTTATGAAAAATAATATAAGAACTTAGAATAAATTTATAGACTTTGAAATTAAAGCTTATCTCCCTTTTTTATGAACAATGGTGAATATGACTAACTCCCCCATTAGGCTTTGAAACTCTAAGGATCGTATTCTAGATTTCTGGAATGGGAAAATCTTCATAATGATCACTCCCCCTTACTTAGTAATGATCTTATTATACTTAGAAGTCTTCTCATTTAGATTTTTCATCTCTCTTTTATAATTATTTTTCCTTTCTCCCCCTTCGTGATTTTCAAAAAGAGTTTGAGGGAATGGAAAACAATATGATACCTGAAATATTAGTAAAGACATACAATCAAGACAAGCATCAACAAATTCATTATGATTGAAAATATTAGTACAAGAAAAAATACAACAAAATATCGGAGTGGTCTATTTTGTTTCTTTTTCCTTGGGCATTAGCATTTTGACAATGGTCTTAAACTTCTTCAACTCTTTATGATCTTCCTCAGATTTCTTTTCTAATGCCTTGATCCTGTCTTCTTTAGCCTTTAGGTCCTCTTCCTGAGCCTTCATGGCCTCTTCCTGAGACTTTAGAAATTCATCTTACTTAAAAATATTTTCTTGCATCTCACTCCAGAGATCCTTATCTTTTTTCAAGCTTTGAACAATATAGCTCAACTTCCCATTTAGATATTTTACATCCTGAATCCAAGTATTTTGTTCAAGGGTTAGCTTTTCTGGAAAGCTGTTTGTAAGATCCTTGATCTTGGAATCTTTGGTATCAAAAGCCTCTTTTACTTCCTCTTGAAATTCATCAAGCTCTACCATATTTTGGACAATCTTCTTTGACCAAGTGGTCATTTTCTTGAAATAATTTCTGTGAGATTCGTATCTTATAAGAAAAGTTTGGAAATCTGATTCTATCTTTACACACTTTTCCATCACCATGGACACCGAATCCGACTTCTGATTAAGAGTGTGTTGGAGCATCCGGCATCTAGAATCTATGTTTGTAAAAGTCGGAATGGAACCAACTAGCTTCTTCAAAGACGTCTCCACAAAATTGTGACCAAGTGAAGATGACTCTGAATCCAAGACATTACTTGGTGAGAGTGGGTTTTCAAGCTCAACAACCTTCCTTTTTGAAGTTCCTACAACTTCCTTCCTCTTCACTATAGATTTTCTTTGAGAATCAACAACCAATTTCTTACCCTTATCAATATTCGGTATGACTTGATCATCAGGAGATTCATGCTCACTTCTGGAAAGTTGTATAATTTTTTCTTCATCCACTTTATGTTTTTCAGCTATGGATTCAATTTCCTTAGGATGGATAAAGTCATGATTATGACTCTCTTCTTCAGATAGCTTGTTTACCTATTCTTCATCTCCTTTCTCATCATCTGAGGGTGTGGCCAATTTTGAGGATCCAACTTGAGAAGTCCAGAGTGAGAATTTCTCGGAAGCACTATCCTTGTCATGATAGTCTTTAACTTACTTGATTACATCATCAGATCCACCATTGATTTCATCTTTTTGGACTTCTTCTTCGGCTTTCTTCTATTCCACAGCCTTCTCTTGTGGTTTTTACGGAGTGAATAAATTCTTCCTCAGAGTCTCGGGTAATGAATCCACCAAAAAGGTTTTTGGTACAGGAATTTGTTCGGATGTAGCCTCAGTATCCTTCAAAAAAGATTCAACAATCTCTGCCTCAGACATTTTCTTCTTGAGCTTCTTCTCCTTGGCCTGCTTCTCTAATTCATCAGTAGCTTTTTCTTTTAAGGCCTTAGCCTTAGCAGGATCCAAACCGAACCATGGTTCCCCTACTTTTCTAGTCTTTTTATCTTCCCTCTACTTTGCAAATACTTCATCAGGGTAGGATTTTTTCTTTTTGGGTTTAGGAGGTGCGGATTGAGGTTCTTTAGACTTAGGGGTTTTTTCTTCAACTTTCACTTCTTTCAACTTCCTTTTATTTCTGGAATTCTTGGATGGTTCATCTTTTTCAATGATTTCCAGATTATCTTCTACCTCTTCCTCAGTTAGATCATAGAACTAACCTGAATGATTTGAGAAAACAACCTTCATCCTCTTAAGAGTGTCATAACTGATCAGCATCACCTTACAATTCCTCGGCTTGGAACTGCATGGGATCTTGAAGGACTCTAGGCACCAAACTATTAACATAGAAAGCAAATCTGGATACATAATGATCTGATCTCTTAGATTGCCATTCTTGATGTTCTGAATCATAATGAGGATATGTGTCATGAGATTCACCTTCCATAGATTTACCAAAAAATCTAGAATATACATGTCACTATTATTAAGGTTATCCTTATCACCCTTCCCCGGTACGATAAACCCTTGCACCCAAAGCTATAGAATCTGATAATTGGTTGATAGATGGGCAATCTTCTTTGCAGTGTTGATATGAGAAATACCAAGGAATTTCATAGCCTTCTCCTTGATGAAACTTCCTTCTACATCTGGCAACTTGTGAGAGAAAAATTCTACCTCCCCTTCATATGATAACCCCACCATGCTTGCAGCCTTGGTGTAAGATAAAACATACGTCATCCCATAGATTTTGAAGGAGAACTTCTTCCTTCCATATTCCTTGAAGAAACTGGCAGACTCATAAAACTCTATGAGAAAATCCAGATAGACCACATCCTGAGCTCCTGTCTTAAAGATGGCTACATCTTCCCATCTATTGAGCTTGATGTTCTTGGAAATTAGAGAGTAATACTTATTGTAGATGTTTGGGTGTACCAAACTCTCCCTATATATCTGCCACTCTGAGATCGGCTTGATTGAAGACATATCTTGAGAAGGGGCTTCTGCAGACATTTGGACTGGGAACTTCTAAAGAATTCGGAACGGGCTTTTATAGAGGGTCAGAGCTTCGAGACACGAGATCTTGGAAACCGATTGTAGAGACCCGAAGCTAGACGTACATAGAAATTACATTACTTTTTCGGAATACTTAGTACATAACAAAAACACACACACAAGGATCGTAATAGTTTAGTGTCTTTGGAAACTCGGAACGTAATCTTCTAATCGTGGTGAAATATCTTCAATATCTCCCATAAAGATCATCCCTTTTTTTACCTAAAACCTTTATTTATATCCCGGGGAAAAGAAAACATAAAAGGGTGAGCTCAAATGCTCAGTAAGGGTAAACAAAAGAAAAATCAATCACATCATATTCATAAGAACATAACTTTTGGAAATCTTAACCGGCAAAAGAGAGCATAATTTCATAACATGGGATAACTCATAGTAGTGAAATGAAATCCCAATAATCATAACTTAAAACATGAAACTTTGTGGCATACACACATAATCATAGAGAATCATTTCTTGTTAGTCACGACTCATTGCCAAGACTATCTTAGTGGACAAAGTCCCTTTCTGAACCGAGTCACCCTCGTTTCAGTCCTGTTTCACTGAACCGGTATAACCTACCATTCCAGCCATGTCTATCTCATGAGATATAAAATCTTTACCCAATGCATTGGAGGGAGATATAGGTCCCACCCATCTCATAATGATACCATTCTTATGTGTGCCACAAAATCAGAAAATCGTACATCATAACATAACCCATGTAATAAAAATGGGAATCTTAAACATCGTGACATCATAAAACAATTCATATAAGATAAAGGAATTCATAAAAAAAAATATTTCCATCACAACATAATCAATGTAATAATAGGGATAAAAACAGAATCCTTTATTATCTTAGATGGAAAATAATTTTGATAAAACACTTGAACTCCATTCTTGAGGAAAATATCCTTTCTTCTTCAAAAACATTTTTACTTTCTTAACATGTCATACAATTTTAAACTAAAATAAGTTGATTAAAAATAAACTTGAAAACTTGTGAAGGAAGCTTCTTGGAAATAATTTTTTAAAAATCCATTCACGCCGTATAAGTTAAAAAAAACATTCTTCTCGTACTTTTGTCGGAAAAGTCAAAAAGTACCTCGTACAAAAAACGACAAAAGATTCTTTTCATATCTTTTACTAAAAACTCACCGAAGGGTAAAATTGGATTTAAAAAATTGTAGGTGGATGGGAATAATATTACATATTGAGGAAACATGGATGTGGATGATAAAATACACACCAGTAAATACCAAAGTATAAACAATCTCGGATAAAAATGAGATTGTGATATTTCCCCTTACCTTAGGTCTGACTTGCTTTGTAAGTGTCCGAAACTCCTGTATAATGATTTAAATCACGTTATTGACTTATTCCAGAATCATATTCATTGTTATTATATCTTATATGGTCCACTTATGACTTTATATTACCCGTTCTTTTGTAAATTCATGTTAAAGTAGCGTTTTGGGTAAAATCGTCTCATTTGTCGTTCATGTTTTTAACTTGTAATTATTCATATGATTACTTAGATCATGATTACTTAATTCCAGAATATAAAACATGATTTATATATATATATTCAGAATATACATATATAATAAATTAGTAAATGGAAATAAATACACCGTTCATGGAGACGGTAGTCCGTACGTACGCATGAATGCTGTTTTCGTTTCCTTATTGAATTGAATGGAATTAAGTAGATGAAATATATATAAATATAAATAATTACAGTATCATTATTAGGTCATATATTTCATTAGTACTTATTATATATACTTTATAATCATTCATGAATGGTTAATCATTGAGAATGAATCTCATCGCGTCGTGGAGACGGTAGTCCGTACGTACGCACGGGCGATGATATCGTTCCCATGGTCGTGGAATTGTGTTGAAGTGTATGTATACTATTTCAGTATCAATATCACTTTATAATAATCATATATAGTTACTCATTACACCTTTATACCCATCCAATTAAGGTGGTGGCGGAAAATAGATTACACCACGGCGTGGAGACGGTATTCCGTACGTACGCACGCGCGGTGATTTCCTTTTTCCGTAGGATGGATAGAAGGTTAATTAGAGTTGTTTCATATTTATAATAACATATAAGTATATAATAAATACTGATGTTATTACTTTATCATGAAACAACTAAATAAGGAGAAGTTGAAGAAGAAAGAAATTGAAAAAGATCGGTAATGGATATTACCTCTTTTTGACGCGCCTTTTCTTAGCCTCCACTTAAAGAACTAAGGATGGTATTTGAAGAAGACCAGGACCTCTAGGATGATACTAGGGAAGTGGAGAAGGGATTTTGCCAGGGGTTGGACGAGCTTGAAGGCTCAAAGTTGTGTGAGGAATAGAGGGAGGAGGTGCCCTTTTATAAGGGAGGAGAGGGGCACCTTAGGAATATCTCAAAATATTATTTTATATTAAAGTCAAAATCGGTTTATAATGGTTCCAAAGGGTCTTATTTCGAAGATAAAGTGGGTATGGGTCGAAATAATATCAACCAATAGGATTTAGACAAGTTTAGGTTATTATTTTAACCTTATCAATTAGATTTAACTTTAAGTTAAATAATTTAACTTTTACCGTGTCTTTTTGTTTTCTTACACTATATGGTTAATACACTTACTATAACATGACAAACGAACCCCAAATTGTTTATTATTAATATATATATCCTTATCTAAGTCATTTGGCCTAACCTTAGATTTTTTAGGAATAAAATAACAATTAATAATATAATATTTGATTTAAAAACTATTTTGTGTCAATTTTGACACTATTTGATATATGATTTTTGTGAAAGTCATAACAGAATTATATGTTCGAAAAACGTTGATTACATCAACACTAATATATCATAGTAACCTATAAAATTAGTTTAATTCATAAAAAGTCTTAAATTACATTTATTTTGGTATTTATAATATCAATTATGTCAATATTTCATTAATAAGATAATTACTGCATCATCTTTGTGTCATAAATAAATTAACTTATTTGATGTCTAAAAATTACAAATAAAATACCATTATGTAGGAAATATTTTTATATTTCTAATTAATATTTAAAATCGAATTTATATTATGTATAACCCTATATTAAAAATGTTTTAGTAAATAAACTTTGATTTTAACTCTTTTAACTCTTCTTTGAATTAAATAATACTAAATGTCCTAATCTAATCCAAGTGGGCCTAAATGATAATATTTTACACTTAAGGTTGTTTTTGGTCGAGATAAACTTGTCCAATAGGATTAGGACATGTGTTAGGGTAATATTAATATCATTTTTACCCTTAATTACCCTATTTACTTTTAACAGTGGTAAATAAAAGTAAAAAGTTACTATTCACCAGAAATTATTTTCATCTCATTGAACCACATTTTACTTACTGACATCAACCATGTCTCTCGGAGTTTTGAAATTCCATTCACAGAAGCGGTAAAATTAAGTTTTATGAAAAATTCAGTTTTTTTTATCTACCACTTAGTAGTTTCACTATTCATCAAAAATTGATGTTTTTCAGAACAATTTCAAAATTTCATCCTAAGCTATATTTCATATTCCGAATTCAAAAATGAAGTCTATTTTACCAAATTCATAACATAGAAGTTGCATTAATTAATTTTATAATTAAATCCCGCTGTTAAAACAAATAGCATGTTTTTAAGAAACAATATCTATCAAAAGATTGACACTTGTTTATGTCTGGTTTAAATGTGAAATTACATCCAATGACCAACATAGTATTAAATTGTAAAAATATATTCTAAATATACTTTTAAACCACTAAAATTAATAATTTATCACTATTAATTATTTTGATTAAAAAAGTTGTTTTTTAATTATAATTTAGTAATTTTCACTATTCATCAGAATACGAAAGTTATCCGAAAAGTACCAAAATTTCACCTTAGGCTAAATTCGATATTCCGAATCCAAAAAATGAAGTCCATTTTGAGAGGTAAAATTTCTAAAATTTTAAAAGGTGGTTATTACTATTCATAACGGCTAGTGATAATAATATTTTAATAGCATATCGTTGTTTAGTGAAACTCGGTATTGCGTACTACACACGCTATCGAGGAAGGTCGCGATTGCGTGTAATGCAAGGCAAGTCAAGGATGTGTGTTGTGCAAGATCCTTTTGGTGTAGTGTAAAACACAGGACATTAATAAAATTAAAAATAATATTTTTCATAAAATCTCGGGCTGTTACATTCTACCCCCCTTAAAATGAATTTCGCCCTTGAAATTCGTCGGGGTTATAAATGGTTTACTACTCGAAAGTTTCTTTAATAGAAACCCACATCGTAAAAATAAATACCAAAACCAATCTTTAAAACAAAAGTATGAAACGTAACGGTTAACCAAATAAACTAATCACTGGGTTTCCACATCGGAGAAAATATGGATATGGAAGAAAAATCTAACCATCATGTTCTGATGGAGAGTTGTAGAGAACATGGCTATGGAAAAGCCAACAATCACAAATCCATAGATTTGTGATGATATAAGGTACCATCTGATTCATCAGGTATAATATCACTAGGACAACATTTTTGGTTTTCAAGATCATTTCCCTAAAGTTGAAAATTTGCATTAGAATAAATACTTACTTTATTTTGGTACAATCTCACTGTTGTTCGTGCCTTGAACAATTTCCACTTCATCTCTTAAATAAATGAAGTTGAATTTGTTATTCGTGAAGTGTTAGCAGATCATGTGATAGAATGACGGGTCATTCCATCTGTCTCAAACAAAAGGTTAGCAAAAATTATATACATAAGTCGATCTATAGTGAGATTAATCATATATGGTTCCTAAAATGGAATTATACTTCATATATCATACTGGTTAATATAATAAAACTAGTTTCTACTAAATAGGGAATTCCTGTAGGCTAGTGGTAGGCAATAAAGGCCAGTCGCACTTCGGTTGTGGGTTCGATTCCCACAGCCTTGTCCGACGCGATGGGTTGTCGCCCGTCCTGCAGGTTGTCCTTTTTCTAAAACTACATTACTATAACATCCCATCAATAATATAAAAAAAAGTTCTATCCTTAAACAATACTAACTTATGTCCAACATAATCCATTCCAATCTTTAGGCTTATCTAAAATACTTCGGTCCACTCTCATAACATAGTGAAAACGATTACCAGAGATTTAATACCATCGTTGACCCCCATATATCATAATACTGCATTCCTATATTGTTGGTCACATTCCAATCATTCGAAGGCCTTAATAATGTATTCCATTGAACCACAGTGAAAACATGAATGCAGTTAAAAGTTAACACTTTCCACAAACCTAAATCCTCAAAATTCTTTATAATCAAACCATGATATCACTTAGTCCTTATATCAATCATGAGCTCATGAATACTGTCAAACATTTCATTTTCTCTTTATCACTTCATTATGCGCATATCTTCCACTTTCCAAAAAATATCTGAATAACCTTTCATTGTTACTCATACCATTCATCATAAACTTTCAAAACTTAAGGAAAGACAACAGTGTAACAATCCTTAGATGTCTTTTTATTCTATAGTACAACATTACACTTGATAAACATGTAATCATTCCACTACCTTCTTAAACCATTGACTGATCTTCAACAATTCTTTCATCTCACATATCATTTGTAGTCTCTTCATCATCATCAACAAAAATACTACCCACACGACCATACCGATTCTCTTCATGAGACATTCCCTTAGGGCATTGGTTTGCATAATGCCCGTACATTCCACATTTAAAACATTTAACCATTGTTGATGTCGTAGCAATACCATTAACCTCATCCATGGTCTTAACTGAAACTTTTCCATTGCACTTACTGGCTTTGTGTCCTTCTTTTCCACACCCAAAGCATCTTCCAGTTCCTTTGAAACATTCTCCTTGATGCCTCTTCCCACATGATTTACATAGGGGAAATTGAACTTTCTTTCCTCTATGATCATCATGAAACTCCATCTTTCTCTTATTAGCCGAGTCAGGAAACTTACCAAATTTTACTTTATTGATCATATTATGAGATTGCTGATTCGACATAATAATGATGTTTGGACTTCAAAATCCCATTTCATTTGATTGCTTATGAAGAATATCATTCCATTGTCCATCATATCCTCCATTATCGTGAATCATCTTGTTTGCAGCCATTTTCTAAAACCCAAAAAGAATAGCGTGAGATGAAAAAATCATAATAATGGGGGAGTAAATTCAATATCTAACATCTTAGGTTAAATTCTAAGATCGTTACCGTAGTGCTAGGATTATATCCTATATGTATACTTATCCTTAGGGACATCCCTAGACATACCTTAGAAATATCTCTAGGGATCTCACTAATGTTTTCGCGTCCTAGTTTCCAAAGGTTGACTAAACCTTTCCTCTGATACCAACTGTAGAGACCCAAAGCTAGACGTACATGGACATTACATTACTTTTGCGGAATACTTAGTACATAACAAAAACACACACACAAGGATCGTAATAGTTTAGTGTCTTTGGAAACTTGGAACATAATCTTCTAATCGTGGTGAAAGATCTTCAATATCTCCCATAAAGATATTCCTTTTTTTAATACCTAAAACCTTTATTTATATCCTGGGGAAAAGAAAACATAAAAGGGTGAGATAAAATGCTCAGTAATGGTAAACAAAAGAAAAATCAATCACATCATATTCATAAGAACATAACTTTTGGAAATCTTAACCTGCAAAAGAGAGCATAATTTCATAACATGGGACAAATCATAGTAGTGAAATGAAATCCCAATAATCATAACTTAAAACATGAAACTTTGTGGAATACACACATAATCATAGAGAATCATTTCTTGTTAGTCATGACTCATTGCCAAGACTATCTTAGTGGACAAAGTCCCTTTCTGAACCGAGTCACCCTCGTTTCAGTCTTGTTTCATTGAACCGGTATAACCTACCATTCCAGCCATGTCAATCTCATGAGATATAAAATCTTTAACCAATGCATTGGAGGGAGATATAGGTTCCACCCATCTCATAATGATACAATTCTTATGTGTGCCACAAAATCAGAAAACCGTACATCATAACATAACCCATGTAATAAAAATGGGAATCTTAAACATCGTGACATCATAAAACAATTCATATAAGATAAAGGAATTCATAAAAAAAAATATTTCCATCACAACATAATCAATGTAATAATAGGGATAAAAACATAATCCTTTATTATCTTATATGGAAAATAATTTTGATAAAACACTTGAACTCCATTCTTGAGGAAAATATCCTTTCTTCTTCAAAAACATTTTTCCTTTCTTAACATGTCATACAATTTTAAACTAAAAGAAGTTGATTAAAAATAAACTTGAAAACTTGTAAAGGAAGCTTCTTGGAAATAATGTTTTAAAAATCCATTCATGCCGTATAAGTTAAAAAAAACATTCTTCTCGTACTTTTGTCGGAAAAGTCAAAAAGTACCTCGTACGAAAAACGACAAAAGATTCTTTTCATATCTTTTACTAAAAACTCACCGAAGGGTAAAATTGGATTTAAAAAATTATAGGTGGATGGAAATAATATTACATATTGAGGAAACATGGATGTGGATGATAAAATACACCCCAGTAAATACCAAAGTATAAACAATCTCGGATAAAAATGAGATTGTGATATTTCCCCTTACCTTAGGTCCGACTTGCTTTGTAAGTGTCCGAACCTCCTGTATAATGATTTAAATCACGTTATTGACTTATTCCAGAATCATATTCATTGTTATTATATCTTATATGGTCCACTTATGACTTTATATTACCCGTTCTTTTGTAAATTCGTGTTAAAGTAGCGTTTTGGGTAAAATCGTCTCATTTGTCGTTCGTGTTTTTAACTTGTAATTATTCATATGATTACTTAGATCATGATTACTTAATTCCAGAATATAAAACATGATTTATATATATATATTCAGAATATACATATATAATAAATCAGTAAATGGAAATAAATACACCGTTCATGGAGACGGTAGTCCGTACGTACGCATGAACGCTGTTTTCGTTTCCTTATTGAATTGAATGGAATTAAGTAGATGACATACATATAAATATAAATAATTCCAGTATCATTATTAGGTCATATATTTCATTAGTACTTATTATATATACTTTATAATCATTCATGAATGGTTAATCATTGAGAATGAATCTCATCGCGTCGTGGAGACGGTAGTCCGTACGTACGCACGGGTGATGATATCGTTCCCATGGTCGTGGAATTGTGTTGAAGTGTATGTATACTATTTAAGTATCAATATAACTTTATAATAATCATATATAGTTACTCATTACACCTTTATACCCATCCAATTAAGGTGGTGGCGGAAAATAGATTACACCACGGCGTGGAGACGGTATTCCGTACGTACGCACGCGCGGTGATTTCCTTTTTCCGTAGGATGGATAGAAGTTTAATTAGAGTTGTTTCATATTTATAATAACATATCAGTATATAATAAATACTGATGTTATTACTTTATCATGAAACAACTAAATAGGAGAAGTTGAAGACGAAAGAAATTGAAAAAGATCGGTAATGGATATTACCTCTTTTTGACGCGCCTTTTCTTAGCCTCCACTTAAAGAACTAAGGATGGTCTTTGAAAAAGACCAGAACCTCTAGGATGATACTAGGGAAGTGGAGAAGGGATTTTGTCAGGGGTTGGCCGAGCTTGAAGGCTCAAAGTTGTGTGAGGAAGAGAGGGAGGAGGTGCCCTTTTATAAGGGAGGAGAGGGGCACCTTAGGAATATCTCAAAATATTATTTTATATTAAAGTCAAAATCGGTTTATAATGGTTCCAAAGGGTCTTATTTCGAATCTAAAGTGGGTATGGGTCTAAATACTATCAACCAATAGGATTTAGACAATTTTAGGTTATTATTTTAACCTTATCAATTAGATTTAACTTTAAGTTAAATAATTTAACTTTTACCGTGTCTTTTTGTTTTCTTACACTATATGGTTAATACACTTACTATAACATGCCAAAAGAACCCCAAATTATTTATTATTAATATATATATCCTTATCTAAGTCATTTGGCCGAACCTTATATTTTTTATGAATAAAATAACAATTAATAATATAATATTTGATTTAAAAACTATTTTGTGTCAATTTTGACACTATTTGATATATGATTTTTGTGAAAGTCATAACAGAATTATATATTCGAACCAAGTTGCTTAAATCAAAAATAATATATCATAGTAACCCAGAAAATTAGTGGAATTCATAAATAGTCTTAAATTACATTTATTTTGGTATTTATAATATCAATTATTTCAATATTTCATTAATAAGATAATTACTGCATCATCTTTGTGTCATAAATAAATTAACTTATTTGATGTCTAAAAATTACAAATAAAATACCATTATGTAGGACATATTTTTAGCTTTCTAATGAATATTTACAATCTAATTTATATTATGTATAACCCTATATTAAAAATGTTTTAGTAAATAAACTTTGATTTTAACTCTTTTAACTCTTCTTTGAATTAAATAATAATAAATGTCCTAATCTAATCCAAGTGGGCATAAATGATAATATTTTACACTTAAGGTTGTTTTTGGTCGAGATACACTTGTCCAATAGGATTAGGACATGTGTTAGGGTAATATTAATATCATTTTTACCCTTAATTACCCTATTTACTTTTAACCGTGGTAAATAAAAGTAAAAAGTTACTATTCACCAGAAATTATTTTCATCTCATTGAACCACATTTTACTTAATGACATCAACCGTGTCTCTCGGATTTTTGAAATTCCATTCAAAAAAGCGGTAAAATTAAGTTTTATGAAAAATTCAGTTTTTTTATCTACCACTTAGTAGTTTCACTATTCATCAAAAATTGATGTTTTTCAGAACAATGCCAAAATTTCATCCTAAGCTATATTTCATATTCTGAATTCAAAAATGAAGTCTATTTTACCAAATTCATAACATAGAAGTTGCATTAATTAATTTTATAATTAAATCCCACTGTTAAAACAAATAGCGTGTTTTTAAGAAACAATATCTATCAAAAGATTGACACTTGTTTATGTCTGGTTTAAATGTGAAATTACATCCAATGACCAACATAGTATTAAATTGTAAAAATATATTCTAAATATACTTTTAAACCACTAAAATTAATAATTTATCACTATTAATTATTTTGATTAAAAAAGTTGTTTTTTAATTATAATTTAGTAATTTTCACTATTCATCAGAATATGAAAGTTATCTGAAAAGTACCAAAATTTCACCTTAGGCTAAATTCGATATTCCGAATCCAAAAATGAAGTCCATTTTGAGAGCTAAAATTTCTAAAATTTTAAAAGGTGGTTATTACTATTCATAACAGCTAGTGATAATAATATTTTAATAGCATATCGTTGTTTAGTGAAACTCGGTATTGCGTACTACACACGCTATCGAGGAAGGTCGCGATTGCGTGTAATGCAAGGAAAGTCAAGGATGTGTGTTATGCAAGCTAATTTTGGTGTAGCATAAAACACAATACATTAATAAAATTAAAAAGAATATTTTTCATAAAATCTCGGGCTGTTACACCGATGTGGGAAAACCATCAGGGGTACCCTTTATATAGACGATGGAGGTGACCTTTCAACTTCCAATTCCAATCTAATGGTTGAAAGTCTCTACGATATGATCTGAAGATTGAAAACATACCCGCAAGGAAATCTTGAATCCGATCTTTTGATGTTTTAAAAAAAAATAGTCGGATTTAAGGAAACTTGAATTCGAGAAATTTTAAAAACAAAGGAAACTATCTATAAGTAAAAGTGACTACAAAAACTTAAGTAAGGAAATCATACCTTGGGGATTGTCTAGGAAGATTATTTGTAATAGGTAATATTCTTTTTGAAGAAAATTTGACAAAAAAAACACACTACGAAAAACTTATTACGAAAAACTCACTATGAAAAAGTTACGATCAAAGAGTTTTATCGCAAAAACTTTGAGTACCAAAACTTGATTACGAAAATAATGAATAAAAAAATTACCATTACGAAAACTTCCATTACGAAAATTTCCATTACAAAAATTTCTCTTACAAAAATTTCCTTTAAGAAAATTTTCCTTTACGAAAATTCCCATTATGAAAATTTCCGTTACGAAAATTTCCCTTACGAAAATTTTGAAAAACTAGGTACAAAAAAAATTTTATTTCGAAAATTTGAAAAACTAACTACAAAAACTTTCATTACGAAAATTTGAAAAACTAGCTACAAAAACTTTCATTACAAAAATTTTGAAAAACTAGCTACAAAAACTTTCATTAGAAAAATTTGAAAAACTTTAATGATAGATGTAATCCCCATATGAAAAGGAGTTTATTACTATAAGGAGAATGGTTCAACAAGAATTTAATGAAGGAAGATTACCTTACGATTATCATTCATAAATTTTGTTTAATGTATTCAAATCTATCGGAGGGTAAAGATTTTGTAAAAATATCAGCAAGTTGATCTTGTGTTTTGATGAATTGAAGAATGATATCTCCTTTTAGTGTGTGATCCCTAAGAAAGTGATGCCTAATATCTACGTGTTTTGCACGAGAGTGATGTGCATGGTTTTTACTAAGGTAAATGGAACTTGTGTTATCACACAAAATTTGAGTCTTAGTAAAACTCAAGCCATAGTCTATGAGTGTGTGTTGCATCCACAAAACTTGAGCACAACAACTTCCAGCTGCTACATATTCAGCTTCAGCTGTGGAGAGTGATACAGAATGTTGCTTCTTGAAAGACCAAGAAACTAATGAATCTCCTAGAAAATGACAAGTCCCAGATGTACTCATTCTATCCATTCTACATGCACCAAAGTTAGCATCCGAAAAACTCTTTAAAACAAAATCATTTCCAGAAGTATAAAATAGTCCTAAATCCATGGTTCCTTTTAAGTAGCGAAAAATTCTTTTCACTGCCTTTAAATGAGATTCCTTAGGATTGGATTGATATCTTGTACATAAGCATACTGAAAACATTAAGTCTATATGACTAGCTGTTAAGTAAAGTAGACTTCCTATCATACATCTAAAAGTTGTTTGATCTACTGGTTTCCTAGCTTCATCAAGATCAAGTGTGTTTGAGGTACCAATGGGAGTACTTATACTCTTAGTGTTTTCATATCCATACTTTTTAAGAAGATATTTAATATACTTATGTTGGGATATATAGATTCCTTCTGGTTTTTGAGAAATTTTAAAACCAAGGAAAAATGTTAACTCACCCATCATACTCATTTCAAACTCAGATTTCATTAGATTCGCAAAGGAATCAGTTAAGGATTGTTGAGTTGAACCAAATATAATGTCATCAATATAAATTTGAACAATCAATTTTTTTCTTATCTTTATTTATAAAAAGGGTTGGATCTGCATTTCCCATAACATAGTTATTTTTAAGCAAAAATCCTGTAAGTCTATAATACCAATCTCATGGGGCTTGTTTAAGGCCATAAAAAGCTTTGGTAAGTCTAAAAACATGATCAGGATGTTTTGTATCTTCAAATACAGGAGGTTGTTCAACAAAAACTTCCTCTTGAACATAACCATTAAGGAAATCACATTTCACATCCATTTTAAAAAGTTTGAAATTAAAAAATGCTGCAAAGGCAAGTAAAATATGAATAGATTCAAGTCTAGCTACTGGAGCATAGATTTCTTCATATTTTATTCCTTCTTGTTGATTATATCCTTTAGAAACTAATCTAGATTTATTTTTAACAATGATTCCATTTTCATCACACTTATTTCTGAATACCCATTTTACTCCAATAATAGAAGTTTTCTTAGGTCTTTCAACCAAGGTCCAGACTTTATTCCTTTCAAATTCATTTAGTTCATCTTGCATGGATTTAATCCAATCATCATCACCTAAAGCTTCATCAGTGATTTTTGGTTCTAATTGGTAAAGGAATGCTAGATGCTCTATTTAATTTCTTAAGGAACTTCTAGTCCTTACAGGTTGATTGACATCACCAATGATGATATCACTGGGATGATTCTTTAGAAACAACTGATTTGGGTTTTGTAAAACATGTTCATCAACATAGGGTAGGAAATATTCTGGGGTAAATGTTTCAAAAGCATCTTCTTGAAAATTTTCCTTATCAGAAGTATTTTCTATCAAAGGTTGATAATTAGTTTTTGAAAACATATCCATGGATGTAGGTTGGGGCTGTTTAAAAATAAAAGGATCAGTTTCATAAAATTTAACATGTACTGTCTCTTCAACAGTACAAGTGTTTTTATTAAAAACTATATATGCCTTAGAAGATGTGGAGAAGCCTAAGAAATTTCCTTCATCAGATTTTGGTGTGAATTTGTGTAAATTATCTTTAGTATTCAGAATAAATACCTTACAACCAAAAATCTTAATGTAGGAAATCCTAGGTTATCTACCATTCTATAACTCATAAGGAGTTTTATTAAGAAAAGGTCTAATCAAAACACGATTTATAGTATAACAAGCAGTACTTACAGCTTCAGCCCAAAAAATTTTGGCTACAGAATACTCACTCAACATGGTTCTAGTTATCTCTTGAAGAATTATATTTCTTCTTTCAACAACACCATTCTGTTGAGGTGTTCTAGGTGCTGAGAAGTTGTGAGTAATACCTTTTCTCCTACAAAAGGTTTCAAAATCAGAATTTTGAAATTATCCTCCATGATCACTATGGATAGTTTTCAATGGAAGGATTTTCTAATTTTTGGTTTGGGATCTAAAACTTTTGAAATAAGAAAAAGCTTCAGACTTCTTTTCTAGAAAATAGACCCATGTAAATCTAGTGTAATCATCAACCAAGACAAAAACATAATACTTTCCCCCAATGCTTCCAGTTTGTGTTGGACCAAAAATATCCATATGCACTAGCTTTAATGCATCAGTAGTTGAGACTTCACCAACTGATTTAAAACTTGATTTATATTGCTTTCCATATTGACAAGGGTCATAAACTTTTGAAGAATCAAATCTAAGCTCCGGTAGATCCTTAACTAGTCTTTTCTTAGAATTTTTTCATAAGTTCCTAAGGTTACAGTGACCTAACCTTCTATGCCATAACCAATAATGATATTCCATTGCACTAAGGCAAGGTAAGTCTTGGATCCTAATGTCTTCTAAGTTTAGTTTGTAAACATTCTCTTTCCTATTGGCTGAAAGAATAAAATCTTCCTTGGAATTGTGTACTAAGCACTTATCATTACTAAAATTCACAAGGTATCATTCATCACATAATTGAATTATGCTTATGAGGTTGTGCTTAAGACCTTTAACAAATAAAACATTTGAAATCAAGGTTTTTCCAAGAAGAACTATGTTACCTATACCAATAATTTCTCCCTGAGCATTATCTCCGAAATTTACTTTTCCTCCTTTCGTATTGATATTCTTTTCAAAATAGTTTTTATTACCAGTCATATGCCGGGAACATCTACTATCCATGTACCATGCATTGCTATTGGTACTTTCCCTATTTTACTGAAAATAAGAAAAAAGTTAGGTTTCCAGAATCCAGACTTTCTTGGATCCGGAAGTCTCAGAAATCAAAATTTTGGGAACCCACATCTTCTTTGAAAAATAAGCTTTATGGAATCCTAAAGATTGGGTTTTGTTTAAAGAAAAATCATTTGCCTAATAACCAGCACATTGACACTTATTGAAGAATGAGGCACTTTGAGGAACAAAGTAATTGTTGCTAAAAATTGGTTTATAACTTGTGTAACCAAAACCAGAAGTATTCCTTCGAGGTCGGATTTGTGAATACATTTTATCAAAATTTTATTTACCTAGGGTAAATTTTGACAAACACTTCCTTAAGGATAATATTTCAGATTTGAGTTTTATAACTATGTTCTTGTCTTAAAAAAAATTTAAACTAGATCTAGGCTCGAAAACATTTTTCTTAGAAATTACGTTTTCTAGATCTTTAGAAAGTTTATTCTTATCAGAACTTACTTCCTCAAGATTTTTTGAAATACTTTTAAAATCAGCATTTTTCTTATCAAGATCTTTAGAAAGATATAATATTTCCTTAGTAAGAATAATATTCCTAGAATTTTCCTTATCAAGTTTTTTCATGAGTTTTGAATTCTCATTCTCAAGGAGTTTGGCAAATCTAGAAACTTCTTCATAGGTGGGTAAAGTATTATCTTCATCAGAAGAATATTATTCATCCGAAGAGTTATAATATTTACTATCATTAGCATTTAAGGAAACATTGGTCATTGATTCAGCATTGTGTACCTTATCCATCAAGCAATGATTATAAATAGGTAGCTTGACTAAAAGACAAATATTATTCTGTCCAGAAGATTCATAATATGAAGATTCATCTTAAGAATCTCCACCACTGGCACTCCATGTGTCATTGGATTTCAATACTTTCTTAGATTTGTACTTGTAATACCTATTTCTGTTTTTCTCAGAATTCCTTTACTTTATTTATTTTCTCTTGAGCATAGGGAAATCAGGTCTTATGTGTCCAACTCTCTTGCATTCATATCATGTAAATTCAGAATCTTTCTTGTATTTACTTTCCTTCTTCTTATATTTGGATTGAAAGTTCCTCTGTCCAACTATCTTGTTCATCCTTCGAGCAAGATTTTCTAATTCATTTTATGAGGATTCAATTCCACTAGATTCGTAATGGATAACAACTTTCTTAGATCTAGATATAGTAACTCTCTCAGGAGTCTTGGCTTTCGTATGATTGGAAGTAGTAGTAAAATCTACACTGCCATTTCCATTATTCTTCTTCACTATATCTGCATCTCTCTTCATTCTAGTCTCATGATGAAGAAGAGTTCCAAAAATCTCATCTAGGGTAATCTGAGTGACCTTTCTATTCTCATCAATTGCAGTCCTTTTAGATTCCCACTCATTTGGCATGATGTCGATGATCTTGTCAATAAGGGATTTATCATCCAATCCTTTTTCACCCATTGATTGTAAACAATTCACAATAGTCATGAATATCTATTGCACCTTGCATATGGGTTCACCATAAGGGAAACTAAAACCATGATATTCATCTCTAATCATGTCTCTTCTAGTCTCGATTACTTTAGAAGTTCCAAAGTGAGTAACTTCTAGTTTCTTCCATATAAATTTACTGCTTCACAAGATGAAATTTGGATATATATATTTCTAGTCATTGAACAAAGTAAAGTATTTCGTACCATATAATTGAGTTGATATTCATGCTTTTAATGATTTGTAAAGGCACTTACTTCTTTATCAAGAATTTTGTATCCACCAGTAAGCATAACAAAATTTTCAACCCCATTGTTGATAATGAATGTCTTCATACGATCTCTCCAATATTCGTAATCATTACCATCAAAGATAGGTGGTATGGTTGGATTGAGATTATCTATGGAACCAATATTGATTCCTTTTATCCTTAAGATAATCTTTGGGACACAAACTTTTTAGTAGAAAAAGTTTGTAAACAATGAAAATATTCTAAGCAATAAAATATAGAGAAAAAGTATCTCTACAAAAAAGTGAATCCGAACTATGAGCCCGAAAAACAGATTCCTAAAAATATGAATCCAGAAGTGTGAATCTGAAAATTCAATTCTGAGAGTTCAATTTTGAGAATTCTCTTTTGAATCTCATCGTGAGATTAATTCAGATTAAACCAAATCCTATGATACCAATTGTTAGGATGGTATGTCTGAGTATGATATACTCTATAATACCAAATGTAGGATTGGAATAAGAATGAGATTCTCAGATACAAGAGGGAGAGGGGGTGAATTGTAACTTTTAAAAAAACACTTAAGGAAATTTTGTATAACTAAAATTCACAACACCTATAAGTTCTAATATCTTGCTTGATTCTGGAAAAGTGATTCCAGAAATGAAACTTAACAAAAGTTTACAACAACTAAGATTCTACCTTAAAGCGTATAGAATCCTATATAATCAGAGTATAAGTAAGGAAGTATAATAAAGTTATACTTTCCTTAACAATAAAAAATGCACAGTGGAAAACAAAGTAGTAAAACTACAAGTAACAAACAATAACTCTTTTAACCAAAAGAGAAGGGTATCCAACAACCCTGGATAAAAGGTCCCTTGATTTATACTTTCAAGAAAGTCTGTCTTACCCACACCAGGGTAAGCCCTCGATACGAAGATCAGAGTCTGTCTTGCTATCCCTGCAAGCCCTCAACTATCAGGTAGTCGACACCTCTGTCTTACTATCCCCAGAAACCCTCGATTTTATACAACAACAATCAGAGTCGCACGAAGCAAGTCTGCACGAAGAAAAGTTTGAAAAAGTTGTTCAAAGTTTCGGAACGAAGCACGAGATTTTATAAGAGACTCTCTCTCTCTAGAAATCACTTCAACAACATGTAATCACATATGTCAAAGATATATGTCAAAGTTGTCTCTTATTTTCAAATGATCTCCTATTTATAGGTGAAACTCCAACGGTCGGCTCCCCTCCTCCAATGGTCATATTCTTCCTTGAATTTCGGAGGGACCTGTACATGTGTCACTCAAATAATGGTTATTTGGTAACTGAAGGCATGAAATCATTTTATAATAGAACAAGTGAAAGCATAACCAAAACTGATATTCGAAATGGACAAAATGAATGTTTGGAGTGATGAAAGTTAAAGTTTGAAGTCTAACCAGAAAATGAATTCAGAGTCTATAATACAAGGATATTCAGATTCTGTTTTTCTAAGGAATTTGTAATGAGAATTCGTAATCAGAATTCTTCATCTGAATTCGTAATGAGAATTCTTAATGTGAATTCATCATCAGAATTCGTAATGAGAATTAGTAATCAGAATTCATCATTATAATTCGTAATGAGAATTCATAATCAGAATTCATCATAAGAATTTGTAATGAGAATTCATAATGACAATTCTTAATGAGAATTCGTAATCAGAATTCATCATTAGAATTCGTAATGAGAATTCATAATCAGAATTCATCATCAGAATTCATAATGAGAATTCATAATTAGAATTCATCATCAGTATTCATAATGAGAATTCATAATCAGAATTCATCATCAGTATTCATAATGAGAATTAGTAATCAGAATTCATCATCATAATTTGTAATGAGAATTCGTAATCAGAATTCATTATCAGAATTCATAATGAGAATTCATAATTAGAATTCATCATCAGAATTCGTAATGAGAATTCTTAATCAGAATTCATCATCAGAATTCATAATGCGAATTCGTAATCAGAATTCATCATCAGAATTTGTAGTTAGAACTTTATATAAGTTCGTAATCAGAATTTAGAGTTGAACTTCATAAAAGTTCTTAAGAGGGAATTCTGAGTAGAACTTCATAAAAGTTCATAACAGGAATTAAGATCCTAAAATAGAATGCTTCATGTCTAAGTATTATACGATTACGAGGTTTTAGATATGAATCCGATTTCTATACTTAAGAGAAATATTGATATGAACAATGAAAACATGGTAGGGGTAAATTTCCTTGGGAAGGAAATTTTCCTTATGGAAGTAAAACAGGGGTAAAATGAGTTTTTCATTGAAATAAGGTGTTTGTGATTTTCAAAACAAGAGGAATGGTCAATTCATAGGAAAACCTAGATGACTTAACAATCTCCCTCTTATATGAAGGAATGGAAAATTCATAAGGAAAACCTTATTGACTGAACAAAAAGAACAATCTATTTTGAAAATGAAATGTGGTATGTGTTGATTTTTATAACGAGAAAGATATTTTTGTTTAATAAAATGTAAAAAATAATTTTTATAATTGTATTTTTAAACTAGCACCAATGGAATGTTTTTGAGAAAAGAAAAATACATGGATTCCATGGTTTATATTTGGAATTCCTTTTAAGCATTTCGGTGCTCACGCCTACTTCATCTTTTCAGTTGTAGGTTCCTTTTTTCTGAAGTTCTCCTTGTTTTGTTGCTCATTATTGGAGTAGAGTTGGTCATGTTGTTGGAGGTGACTAAGAGGTCACATGGAAATTGCGATAGCATGGTCCAGTTTAGTTTTTGTTCTCAGTTTTGTCTTTAGTTTCAGTTTTTTTAGTTTTATTTTTTAATTGAATCACTTTGTTTATTTATTTAATATTCAGTTGTGGGTTATATATTCTTGTTTAGTTTTTATTTTTTTGATCGTGATTATTTATTGTGGGATTAAATTTTTCCCACTTGTATGTTTTGATTCCTAACACTAGTTTCCATCCCATGGATATCGAGAATGACCTTTGGGACATGCCATGGACCATATCGAGTGACCGGAGCAGGTTCGAACCATGTTGGTTTGTGAAAAAATAGAATCATATCTTTGTTCTTATTATTTGGGGTGTTTGGTAGTTAGAGATTAGGACTTTCGGGAATCATGAGGTAGGTATGGGAAGGGAGTCATGAGCCCTTGATCATTTTAAACCTCAAGTTTCTAGGGGTAGTCCAGGAATTGAGTCTTTTGTCTTTTTTTTGGGTTGATGGATGACAATGGAGGTGAGATGATGTCACATTGTGATCCCACATGGATTAGTAACCCATGTGGAGCCTGAGTACATGGTTTAAGCTCATCCTAGTTGTTGATTCTTACTTAGGACATGACTCACTACCATGTCATTAGTTTAAGCATAAATAATAATTCCTCATTTTGTAATTTTGGTGCAATTTTTGGTTCACTTTAGTTATGGTTGGTGTAAGTGTGTTTTTGAAAATGAAAAGGATTTTTTAAATGAAGATGATTTATTTTAAATGGATTTACATTGGTAAAATTGGTTCAAAAACTGAAATTGTTTTGGTTTTAGAATTTAGTAAATGTTGGGATTTTCTAAGAAAATAGATTGGGTGTGGATCTTGTTACTCTTTATAGTTGTTGGAACATGTGAGGGTATGTGTGTGGAAAGTGCGTGTTGGTACGTATAGATGGAAATGGAGGAAAACATGTGCAATAGTTCATAGGGTTCCAAGGGAGGGTGTTTGAAATTGAAGGCTTGACCTTGCTTTTCCAAAATGAATTTTAAGAAGGAAATGATTTTTTTAAATTGAATTTAGTTTTAAAAGAGGGTTCTTGGTATTTAGAAAATGGACCTAGAAGAAGGAAATTTTGAAGTTTAAATGAAAAGGTTTTCTTTTGAAAGAAATTTTTTTGGTTGTGTTTGTATTTATTTGATTTTTGATCTAGTCGTTTTGGCTTAGGATGTTGATTTTGATTGTAATTATATTTGATTTCAGTTTTGGCTCTATGTTTATCATGTTGTTCAGAAAATTCTACCCAGAAAGGTTTCCAATATTTCTAAGGAGTCACACCTAGTTTCTAATTCTTTTGAAATGATACCAGTTTATTATAGTGATCGAGGTCCGTTAGAGTAGTGGAGTGGCTTGAAGAGGTCGACCGTGTCTTCAGGGTATTGGGAACTCCTGAAAATGTAAATATGTGTGCCATTTTGGGTCTGTTCAAAGGTTCATCTCTATATGAATGTGATTTGTTTTCCCCACCATTAATGTAATTTGGGATAGCATGGTAAGTTTTGTAAGACTTTCTTAATTCTATGGTTCATACGTGAGGATTTAAAGATGAAGAAAATGGCATAACTCTTGTGTATTCAACAAGGTTAACAGATGGTGAAGGCATATGTTGACCATTTCAAGGATATGGTTTCCTTTTATTCAGATATAGTATCAAATGATTTTATGAATACTTCTCTATTTATTGGGGGTCTTCACTCAGATATTAAGGAGAGGGTCCTCTATTCTAAGGACCATTATTTTGAGAAGCTGGTAGATGATGTGTTTTTAGCTGAGTTGGTCTACAAATCATAGATAGTTGGAAATATGGCATCTCTTGATACTCATGATTGTTCCTCATTTGGAGAGAATTATATGCTGAAGGAACCTGCTTTTAAGGAGTATCCTTCAATGGTTCTAGTTTCTGGTTCGTTAGACAACTTTATGGCATGCCATCAGTGTGGCTGGTTCGTTCACTTGAAGCTGTTATGTTATATCCCTCTGAAGACATGTCTTCGTTGCGGCTATCTGGGTCATCTGGAGAAGTTTAAAAAAAAACCATCACCTAAAGAATACATTGTGACTAGAGGATTCTAGTGTCTAAATGTGAGGCAGGAGATACTTCAGCCATCAGATCCCCGACCATAGGTTTTAGGGTGAAACTCGTGCACTGTCAGGAGTTGTCGAGGGTGTGAAGCCTTAGTCTGAGTTTTGTGTTCCATGTTGGGATTGGAATATTTAAATTCTTTTCATTCTTGTTTTTCTTCTATTGAAGTTTTTACATCATTATAAGTTCATCTTTTCATTGTGAACTTATAATGGACATGTTCTATTATAATCCAAGTAGTTATGTCCATTTGAGTGTGTATTTTTGAATCGTTCTTTCTTCTTTGGGTGTGTTTGAACTATATGTGGATTGGTTTTAGGTTGGGAGTTCTCACGTTGGCCCCTTCCCCAGGACGGTATGTTTGGATTTTAATTTCCATGCTAGTAGATTCCTTATAGTGGGGAGAACCCTCTTGTGTTATCCCCTTGTTTTTGGTTTTGGTTTCATCTAGATCGGTCGAGTGTGACTTGGGGAATAAATAGTCACCCCATAATTCCTTGTTTATTTTGGTTGTGTTCAGGAATGGAATCAAATTTTGATTAACTTTTAGTTTGGTGAATTTCTAGGGGCATAATGTTTTTGTGGTGGGGAGGATTTTCACCCACCAACCTTAAAAATTATTTTATTTTATTATTTCTTGGCTTTGAATATTCTCATTGAGGTGCAGGTTGAGTGATAGTTTAATTTTTTTGATGTATGATAATTTTTTTGGATTTCGAGCCGGTGCATAGGCACCACACAGTTAGCGGTAACCGTGCAATCGGCCTAGATGACTGTGCGGTTGCCTAATATTTAAAATAAATTAAATTTTATGAAAATAAAATTTAAAAAATGTTTTAATAATAAAAATAATAATATTATTATCATCATTAAGTTATTATTATTATTAATATTAAAATTTTGTTATTATTATTATTATTATTAAGTTAATAATAATAATAATAATAATAAAATTTTGTTGTTATTATTATTATTATTAAAATAGTTATTGATATTATTATGAATATTATTATGAATATTATTATTAGAATGTTATTATTATTATTATTATGTTTACTGTTATTATTATTAGTATAATTGTTTTTTTAAGAAACCCAAAATTTCCCCCCACCCTGTCACGACCTGTCCCCCGGGGCCCGTGCTGTGACTACCCCAAGCTCGCCTTCCATAGGCTAGGGGCTGGCGACTAGCACCAAAGGAGAATTCCCTAAAACTAAGAAGGAATTTCCTTTATAACCTGTAAGCACATGGAACCAAGCACACAACAAGATAGGAACACAAGTAAACTGAACTGTAAACAGAGTGAGTGCAGTAAGTAAAAATGGTCCAGAATACAAGCCCAACTGGAAAGTACAAGTACAAATTTGATACAATACAACTGAAGAAAAGGGAAATTCAGCTGTTGGGTCATCCTCCAAGGATCCTACCTGAAGGGTAGGTATATATCACCTCCTCATCACTCCACGTCCATTCGTTTCCTCTGCATATTGAAACGCCATATGGTCCACCTCCGGGCACCGTCCAGTCCTGGTACTCTCAGCCTCAGTAAGCACTGTCCGTTGTCTGCATCCAACACAACAAGGTGCGGGCATAGCCCATACAAGGGTGAGTATAATGATACTCAATAGGGACCCTGAGACCCTTATGGTCTCACAAAAATCCACCAAGGATAAACCAAAAAGTATGAAATCAACAGATAAACCTACTTAGGTATATCCCCATACATATATCTAAGTTATCAAGTAATCCATCTCAATCATGAGGTAAACATAGAGATACTGACTCTGATCACACCATGATTTATTCTAGGGGTAGTAATAAGTAACATTTCGAACACCTCAGATGCTGGAGAACTTCTCCTATGTTGAGTAAAGTGGGCATGCCGCATCACACAGAGGCGCTTCCCACTAACCATGGACTGCCAAGGTACTTCTCCTATCGAGTATCATGGGTCTCCCGCATCACCAAGGTGCTCCCCACCATGGGTCAGCCGCGTCACCAAGGTGCTCCCCCTCATATCCTGCAGAGGTACTCCTCCTGTCGAGTACCGTGGGTCTTCAGCATCACCAATGTGCTCCCCACTGTGTCACGACCCGTCCTCGGGGCCCGTGCCGTGACTACCCCAAGCCCGCCTTCCATAGGCCAGGGGCTGGCGACTAGCACCAAAGGCGTAAAAATCCCGATAACTGGGAAGGCATTGCCTTTATAAAAGAAAACAAGCACCACAGAGTACAAGCGGAAGTAAAACACTAAGTACAAAAGAAGAGCTGAAAAGTAAAAAGGGGCCGGAAATACAAGCCCAACTGTAAAGTACAACTCGAAAGGGAAAACAGCGACTGAAAAGTAAATCTGCTACGCTGAGATGTCCACTGGAAATCCCACCTGAAGGGTGGGTACAGATAGCTCCTATGCTCCTCGGGTCCCGCCGTCTGCTCCGAGTATGTCCTGTCCAGTGGTCTGCCTCCGGGTACCGCCTCGTCGTGTAGTCCACCTCCAGGTACTGTCTAGTCCTCGAACATTCGGCTTCTGTCAGCACTGTCCGTCGTCTGCAACCAACACAACGTGGTGCGGGCATAGCCCGTGAAGGGGTGAGTATAACGATACTCAGTAGGGACCCCGAGACCCTCAAGGTCTCACTAAACCAACAAGGATAACCACAAAGAAGATCTCAACAGTTAACTTCTACTTAGGTATATGCCCATACATATACCTAAGTTATCAAGTAACCCATCTCAATCATGAGGAAACACAAGAATTATGAAATCAACGGATAACCACTACCCGGGTATATGCCCATACATATACCAAAGTTAGCAAGTGACCCATTTCAATCATGAGGTAAACACAAGGTCAAAAGTCTCAGCTCAAACCAGGATTTTCATTATCGAAACCGTAACTGCTGAAGAGCTCCGTCTCTAGAGTGTACAGTGGTCCTGTCACGACTCCGAGGCTGCCGCTCACTAACCTAGGACTGCTGAAGTACTCCTCCTGTCGAGTACTGCGGGTCTGCTGCCAACTACCAGGCGCTCCGTCCGCTGAGGGTCTGCTGCCAAATACCGGGCGCTACCCAGATAGCCTACTGAGGTACTCCTCCTGTCGAGTACCGCGGGTCTGCTGCCAACTACCAGGCGCTCCGTCCGCCGTGGGTCTGCCGCCAAGTACCGGGCGCTCCGTCCACTGGGCTAGTCGACTCACTCCAAGTCGAGTCGGTCAAGCAGTCGTCAGGTCTCAGCCGGCTACACGGTCTCCGTACTCTGCACGCTCGTCTCCGGGAGGGTCCGCTCCACGAGCTACTGGTCGATACTCCAAGTATCACAAAGTCCCACGAAGAAGTGCCTCAAAGGTCCGTCTCGTCACAGGGGTCTCAACGCAACAGACGGCGCGTCGATCGGACGCCCGGTCTGTGAGTTAATAGTCTTTTCGTCCCAGGGGCCCGGTTGGTTTCGAGTGCGAACCAATCCCGGCCGTATCTCAACTGTACCCCGAACTCCCATAGGGTAAACTCAAAGGGACCGTTACTCAATGTAACCACCAACGCCGCTGACGGCTCGTCAAGCGGACGTCCTGTCTGAAAGATATCAGCTTTCCCGTTCCAGGGGCCCGGTTGGATTTCGGGAACAATCCAACCCGGCCATACTCCGACTGCATCCAAAACTCGGGTGGAGTATGTCAAAAGTTCCGTCTCATCAAGAGGAAGTCAACGAAACAGACGGCGCGTCAATCGGACGCCCGGTCTGTGAGTTATTGGCATTTTCGTCTCCGGGGCCCGGTTGGTTTTTAAGGAAAAACCAACCCGACCGTACTCCACCTGCGTCCAAACCTCGGGCGGAGTATGCCAAAAGATCCGATTCACTAAGAGGAACACAACGTGACTGACGGCGCGTCAATCGGACGTTCGTGGCTCAAGATATGAGCGTTTCCGCTCCGAAGGCCCGGTTGGTTTCGTGAACGAACCAACCCGGCCGAACTCAAAGTAACCCGAAACCTTGAGTGCGATATATCGAAACGACCGTCTCGATCCAAGGATCGCGTTGCCGCAGACGGTTCGTCATTCGGAGGTCCGAGGCTCAAGTTATGAGCCAAAAACCAAATCAGGTTCGAAACGGGGGGTCCGGGTCCGGGCCGACCCGGCCCGACCCCCCCCCCCCCCCCCCGGGTGGCGCGGCGGCGCGGCGGCCGGCGGCGGCGCGCGGCGGCGGCGGGCGGCGGCCGGCGGCGGCGGCGGCCCGCGGCGGCGGCGGCGGCCCGCGGCGGCGGCGCCTGGCGCCGCACGAGGTGGCACGCGGGGGATTCAATCCCCCGCTTCTTCAGTGTCGGCGCGGCATAGCCGCGCCGTTTTAGTCAATCAACGGCCCCCCCCTTTGGGGGCCCGCTTTGAAGAGGGTCCGGGGGAGCCGCCTGCCCCCCCTCATGGGAACCGCCTCCCCCAATTAATGGGGAGGGGCTTCTTTACTGGCCGGGGGATTTATTTCCCCCGGATTTTGGCTATCCGGCCGGCCAGCTGGCCGGCCGGTTTTCCCCAACGGGACCGGAAATTCCGGTCCCCCCCCTCGGCTTCCGACACCGGCGGCCCGGCCGCCGGTCTCCTCTTCCGCCGCGGCCCGGAACCGGCCGCGGCGTTAGTAATCCGGCGCGGTGCGACGGCACCGCACCCCTTCACCGTGCTTGATAAACATTCAACGCGGCGCGACGGCGTCGCGTTCTTGTTGTTCCTCCCAAGGTGCGCGCGCGACGGCATCGCGTGAGATATTTGAATGTTCAACCGCGTGGTGCGACGGCACCACGCCATTTGCTTTCTTCCGCAAAATAATTAAACAAGAACGATGGAGGGGGTTCGGCCGTGTTCGTGCGGTCCGGCCCCCTCACGTTAAAATAATAACGCAACTTTAAAACATTTTAAAAGTCTCATGCTTGACAAGCGAAATCCAGGATCAAGAAAAGGAATAAATAAAGAATGAAACAACAACCCCTACCTCGGGTATAAGTTCGAGGATTTGACTAAGTCCCCGGAAGACGACGTCGTGGAGGTCGGGCGTCGCGGAAGCCGTTCGTCAAATCCGATGACGAAGGAAAGCGTTCGAAGTGACACGTCGTGGGCGAAACTTGTACGCCGACGAAGATTGTCCGAGGAAGAAGTGGAGCGGCGTTCTTCGTCGGAAATTGAGCGTTCCTCGTCAAGACTTGAGGAAAGTCAAATAATAAAGAAAATAACGAACTCAAGAATCTCTACCTCGATAGTCGCACTCGATTCCTTTGACGTCGGAGGAAGAGTCGTTGTTGAAGGCGTTCGTCGCGGAAAACCGTCGCGGAAGAGATGACGCGGAAGAAGTTCTTCGTTGAAGAACGGCGTTCTTCGCGTTCTTCGTTGAGGTTTGAAGAAGAAGAGAAAGCTCTCAAATCCTCTCAAGAAATAAAGGGACTAACCAAAAACAATAAATTAAGCTCACTTAATTTATTAACACAACACAAACCTTTGAAATTCAAAAGTTTGAATTTCAAAACATTAATTAAACTCACTTATTAATGACATAAGTTATAACTTAAGTTTACAACATTAATTGTGAGTTGGGGAGGGTTAGAGAATATGAAGGGGTGGGGTTCGTGTGGGACCCACCACCCTCTTAACCTCCCAAGGGAAGTTGGGTTGTCACCCAACTTCCACCCAAAGGATAAAAACACTTAAGGAAGATAAAAATAAAAATTGAAGTTAAATTTTTATTTTAACATTCACAATTTTATTTTTTTACAACTCCCCACGTGTAAACGCAACTTCGGGAAAGGTCTCCTTAAGCGAATATCGATGCTGCGAGTTCATCGGTGCCCTCGGATTTCAATTCCGAGCACCGGATCAAAAGTTAGGAATTCCCGCTCGTTCGTTCACTGAACGTACCCGAGCCAAACTTCGGAAATTAATTCCGGGCACTCCGGGCCTCGGAATCAGGTGCCGTCTGAAACCGCGCTCTTGTAAAATTCTAAAGAAAATTAAGAAAAAATTTCCCTTGAATTTTACGGGTCTTTACATTACTCCCACCTCAGGGCTTTACGTCCCCGTAAAGCTTCAACTCACACTTAAGGGAAACAAAGTAGTACTGAGCACGCAACTGAGCTTTACGCTCCCATATGCTCACCTGAAGGTCTCGTGCTACCCGAGAAGCACCCCAGAGGAAGCAACCGTTCACGTAGAACCTACTCCTGCCGATCCTCAATCTCTACTAGAATCTCTGTGCTTATCGCCCTGTCATCGACGTCCAACTCCCCGGGGTCGATGACGTGTGAAGAAACATACACGTATCTCCACAGCTGAGACACGTGGTGGACACTATGCACCCGGTGCGACTGAGGTGGTAGGGTTAAGCGGTAAACCTCCTCGCCTACCCTGCTGAAGATCAAAAGGGTCCATCGAACTTCGGAGATAACATGCCGCCTCGGCCACATCTCCGAAACCTCATCGGGTTGAGACCGTATAAGAACGTGTTCGTCACCCTCGAACTCAAGAGGTTTCCCTTTTTAGGTTAGAACTGAACTCAAACTCCTGCTGCCACAGGGGTAGGGTTGACCAACTCAAGAGTGATCGGTCACACCCTCTTATGTCTGAGTTTAACATGAGCTGCCCAGGGTTTCCTTTTCGCCGACCAAGGAAAACCCATTCCGACGTTTGCCTAAAACAGTCAACCGGGGTATGATTTGTGAATCAAAACCATACCCAGATCAACGTCGTAAGGCCTCTACGCTGCCACCAAGAGATTCCAACCGAAACTCTCGCCTCGAGGTCAAATCACACCGTCGGCGTAAGCGTGATTATCGAGTCTCCTCCCAAAGGTATCTCCAGACGTGAGGGTCAAGTCTACGGCTTACCCGGAACCTCTAGGTCTGGGACATGATTCGTGGAAGGGTAGAATGATTGGTTCCTATGTCTATAGATATGGCAGCTCGTAGTAGACATAATTCGTACCCCGAATCATTCTTAGAGCTCCTGGGTCACACTCCTTGACCGCAATGCAGCTATTCTCCTCCCCAGCCCTCCTGCTCCCTGAGCCTGGCGGGGACTACTAAGTCGGGTGGTCGTAACATGTCGAAATGTACACCACCACATGCTGCTCTCCAAGCTCTGCTTCCACGTCTGCTACCCTGCAGATTCATCTGTCCTTAGCACTTCCTCCTCCTGAAACATTTTACACGCCCGAGTCTCTGAGACTGGCGCTAGTCTCCTGCCTTTCACTGCTAACGTTCACAACCACAAAGGTTCTCTCTAGCATCCTAGCATAGGTAGGAATGCATAGAGGAAAAGAAATGGTTCGGATGTCCTTTAGACACACTTCGCTCAGAAGTTCGAGTCTAAAGAACTGATCACCACGTAACCAACGAGTACCAAGATTGATTGGTAAGCCATGTTGAGTGCTCTGCTTCCGACATGTCGTACTGTCGAAGCTGTATTAGCTCCAGAAAACTCACAACCACCTCCTCAAGCCAGTCCTCAGTCGCCTACGAGTCAGGCTCACTTCGAAACTTGAGGGATATCTGATGCTAAAACATAAGTAAGGCACTAAGCCTGTGAGTCTCTGCTACCGGTACCGCCGGTAGTGTCTGCTGACCAACAGGTAGTGACATAGCTGGCGCTCTACCCGTAGGTACTAATCCAGGTATCGGTTCGCATACCGAAGCCTCGTTACTATAAGGACCAACCTCATGGTCACTCTCTGGAAACACCTGGAGCTAAGATCATCATCCGCTCTACTAGTATCCAAGCTAGGCGTAGAACTCTAGCATTCGTCTCCATCCAGTCCACTGCTGCCTGGGAAATCTGTCTCGCCTCGTATCCTCAGAGGCCTCTACTGCTGGAACTCGTGCATCGCGCTCTGCTAGCGTGCACCGTCAGCTAGTGGCATCTGCTGCCTAACGGGTGGTGGTGCTGCTGGTACACCACCCGAAGGTGCCAACACTGAAAAAGGGCCCTGTACTGGAGTCTCGCTGCTCGGTGGGCCATCATGAAAGAAACAACGTAACACGATCAAACGATTATACCTGGTGAGCTGACCTGGTTTGAGCTGTTTTAAGGGGGAAAACCTTTGAAAACACACACGCAATCAGTGTTTTCGTGCACAAAGTCGGAAATCAGTTGTCAGGGTCCTGGTGTATGGATACGTCGGCCGCCCGCACCAACACTGGACTCCCTGAACTGAAAACCACACTCGGTACCCTTAACACTATCGCTTCACAGAAAGAAAGATCAGAGTTATAAGTTCTGCGGTAGAACCGAACTCCTCTGATACCAATTTGTCACGACCCGTCCTCGGGGCCCGTGCCGTGACTACCCCAAGCCCGCCTTCCATAGGCCAGGGGCTGGCGACTAGCACCAAAGGCGTAAAAATCCCGATAACTGGGAAGGCATTGCCTTTATAAAAGAAAACAAGCACCACAGAGTACAAGCGGAAGTAAAACACTAAGTACAAAAGAAGAGCTGAAAAGTAAAAAAGGGGCCGGAAATACAAGCCCAACTGTAAAGTGCAACTCGAAAGGGAAAACAGCGACTGAAAAGTAAATCTGCTACGCTGAGATGTCCACTGGAAATCCCACCTGAAGGGTGGGTACAGATAGCTCCTATGCTCCTCGGGTCCCGCCGTCTGCTCCGAGTATGTCCTGTCCAGTGGTCTGCCTCCGGGTACCGCCTCGTCGTGTAGTCCACCTCCAGGTACTGTCTAGTCCTCGAACATTCGGCTTCTGTCAGCACTGTCCGTCGTCTGCAACCAACACAACGTGGTGCGGGCATAGCCCGTGCAGGGGTGAGTATAACGATACTCAGTAGGGACCCCGAGACCCTCAAGGTCTCACTAAACCAACAAGGATAACCACAAAGAAGATCTCAACAGTTAACTTCTACTTAGGTATATGCCCATACATATACCTAAGTTATCAAGTAACCCATCTCAATCATGAGGAAACACAAGAATTATGAAATCAACGGATAACCACTACCCGGGTATATGCCCATACATATACCAAAGTTAGCAAGTGACCCATTTCAATCATGAGGTAAACACAAGGTCAAAAGTCTCAGCTCAAACCAGGATTTTCATTATCGAAACCGTAACTGCTGAAGAGATCCGTCTCTAGAGTGTACAGTGGTCCTGTCACGACTCCGAGGCTGCCGCTCACTAACCTAGGACTGCTGAAGTACTCCTCCTGTCGAGTACTGCGGGTCTGCTGCCAACTACCAGGCGCTCCGTCCGCTGAGGGTCTGCTGCCAAATACCGGGCGCTACCCAGATAGCCTACTGAGGTACTCCTCCTGTCGAGTACCGCGGGTCTGCTGCCAACTACCAGGCGCTCCGTCCGCCGTGGGTCTGCCGCCAAGTACCGGGCGCTCCGTCCACTGGGCTAGTCGACTCACTCCAAGTCGAGTCGGTCAAGCAGTCGTCAGGTCTCAGCCGGCTACACGGTCTCCGTACTCTGCACGCTCGTCTCCTGGAGGGTCCGCTCCACGAGCTACTGGTCGATACTCCAAGTATCACAAAGTCCCACGAAGAAGTGCCTCAAAGGTCCGTCTCGTCACAGGGGTCTCAACGCAACAGACGGCGCGTCGATCGGACGCCCGGTCTGTGAGTTAATAGTCTTTTCGTCCCAGGGGCCCGGTTGGTTTCGAGTGCGAACCAATCCCGGCAGTATCTCAACTGTACCCCGAACTCCCATAGGGTAAACTCAAAGGGACCGTTACTCAATGTAACCACCAACGCCGCTGACGGCTCGTCAAGCGGACGTCCTGTCTGAAAGATATCAGCTTTCCCGTTCCAGGGGCCCGGTTGGATTTCGGGAACAATCCAACCCGGCCATACTCCGACTGCATCCAAAACTCGGGCGGAGTATGTCAAAAGTTCCGTCTCATCAAGAGGAAGTCAACGAAACAGACGGTGCGTCAATCGGACGCCCGGTCTGTGAGTTATTGGCATTTTCGTCTCCGGGGCCCGGTTGGTTTTTAAGGAAAAACCAACCCGACCGTACTCCACCTGCGTCCAAACCTCGGGCGAAGTATGCCAAAAGATCTGATTCACTAAGAGGAACACAACGCGACTGACGGCGCGTCAATCGGACGTTCGTGGCTCAAGATATGAGCGTTTCCGCTCCGAAGGCCCGGTTGGTTTCGTGAACGAACCAACCCGGCCGAACTCAAAGTAACCCGAAACCTTGAGTGCGATATATCGAAACGACCGTCTCGATCCAAGGATCGCGTTGCCGCAGACGGTTCGTCATTCGGAGGTCCGAGGCTCAAGTTATGAGCCAAAAACCAAATCAGGTTCGAAACGGGGGGTCCGGGTCCGGGCCGACCCGGCCCGACCCCCCCCCCCCCCGGGTGGCGCGGTGGCCGGCGGCGGCCCGCGGCGGCGGCGGCGGCGGCGGCGGCGGCGGCCCGCGGCGGCGGCGCCTGGCGCCGCACGAGGTGGCACGCGGGGGATTCAATCCCCCGCTTCTTCAGTGTCGGCGCGGCATAGCCGCGCCGTTTTAGTCAATCAACGGCCCCCCCTTTGGGGGCCCACTTTGAAGAGGGTCCGGGGGAGCCGCCTGCCCCCCCTCATGGGAACCGCCTCCCCCAATTAATGGGGAGGGGCTTCTTTACTGGCCGGGGGATTTATTTCCCCCGGATTTTGGCTATCCGGCCGGCCAGCTGGCCGGCCGGTTTTCCCCAACGGGACCGGAAATTCCGGTCCCCCCCCTCGGCTTCCGACACCGGCGGCCCGGCCGCCGGTCTCCTCTTCCGCCGCGGCCCGGAACCGGCCGCGGTCTCCTCGTCTCGCCGCGGCCCGGAACCGGCCGCGGCGTTAGTAATCCGGCGCGGTGCGACGGCACCGCACCCCTTCACCGTGCTTGATAAACATTCAACGCGGCGCGACGGCGTCGCGTTCTTGTTGTTCCTCCCAAGGTGCGCGCGCGACGGCATCGCGTGAGATATTTGCATGTTCAACCGCGTGGTGCGACGGCACCACGCCATTTGCTTTCTTCCGCAAAATAATTAAACAAGAACGATGGAGGGGGTTCGGCCGTGTTCGTGCGGTCCGGCCCCCTCACGTTAAAATAATAACGCAACTTTAAAACATTTTAAAAGTCTCATGCTTGACAAGCGAAATCCAGGATCAAGAAAAGGAATAAATAAAGAATGAAACAACAACCCCTACCTCGGGTATAAGTTCGAGGATTTGACTAAGTCCCCGGAAGACGACGTCGCGGAGGTCGGGCGTCGCGGAAGCCGTTCGTCAAATCCGATGACGAAGGAAAGCGTTCGAAGTGACACGTCGTGGGCGAAACTTGTACGCCGACGAAGATTGTCCGAGGAAGAAGTGGAGCGGCGTTCTTCGTCGGAAATTGAGCGTTCCTCGTCAAGACTTGAGGAAAGTCAAATAATAAAGAAAATAACGAACTCAAGAATCTCTACCTCGATAGTCGCACTCGATTCCTTTGACGTCGGAGGAAGAGTCGTTGTTGAAGGCATTCGTCGCGGAAAACCGTCGCGGAAGAGATGACGCGGAAGAAGTTCTTCGTTGAAGAACGGCGTTCTTCGCGTTCTTCGTTGAGGTTTGAAGAAGAAGAGAAAGCTCTCAAATCCTCTCAAGAAATAAAGGGACTAACCAAAAACAATAAATTAAGCTCACTTAATTTATTAACACAACACAAACCTTTGAAATTCAAAAGTTTGAATTTCAAAACATTAATTAAACTCACTTATTAATGACATAAGTTATAACTTAAGTTTACAACATTAATTGTGAGTTGGGGAGGGTTAGAGAATATGAAGGGGTGGGGTTCGTGTGGGCCCCACCACCCTCTTAACCTCCCAAGGGAAGTTGGGTTGTCACCCAACTTCCACCCAAAGGATAAAAACACTTAAGGAAGATAAAAATAAAAATTGAAGTTAAATTTTTATTTTAACATTCACAATTTTATTTTTTTACAACTCCCCACGTGTAAACGCAACTTCGGGAAAGGTCTCCTTAAGCGAATATCGGCGCTGCGAGTTCATCGGTGCCCTCGGATTTTAATTCCGAGCACCGGATCAAAAGTTAGGAATTCCCGCTCGTTCGTTCACTGAACGTACCCGAGCCAAACTTCGGAAATTAATTCCGGGCACTCCGGGCCTCGGAATCAGGTGCCGTATGAAACCGCGCTCTTGTAAAATTCTAAAGAAAATTAAGAAAAAATTTCCCTTGAATTTTACGGGTCTTTACACACTGGGCCAGTCGAGTCACTCCAAGTCGAATCGGTCAGTAGTCATCAAGTCTCAACCAACCGCTGGGTTCTCCCACTATGCTCACTTGTCTCTGGGTGTATCCACTCTATGAGCTACTGGTCAATACTCTAACTACCACGAATTCCCACTAAGAAGTATCTCAAATGTTTGTCACATCAAATAGGTCCCAATGTAACAGACAACGTGTCAATCAGATGCCCGGTCTGTGAGTTATTAGCCTTTTAGTTCCGGGGCCCCGGTTGGATTCACGCTCGATCCAACCTGAACGTTTTCCATCTTAATCCAAAACACAGTGGGGTATCACTCAAAGGGACCGAATCTCTCTAATGTTCCCAATGCCTCTGACGGTTCGTTAAACGGACGTCCGGTGCCAAAGTTATGGCCAAAAGATCGTAAAAGGGGTTGTCGTGGGCCCGGGTCCGGTCCGACCCGGTCGGACCGACCCAGCCCCACCTGACCTGGGCCGAACCAGTTCAGGTTGACCCACCCTGACCCGTTGGATCTGGCCTGGCCTGCAGTGCGGCCCGACCCGTAGGGTACCGCGAGGGCACAGATCGGCCGCGAGGGCGCGGACCGGCCACGAGGGCGCGGACCAGCCGCAAGGGCGTGAACCAGCTGTGAGGGCGGCAGAATGGCCATGAGGGAACGAACCAGCTGCGAGGGCTGCAGACCGGCCGCGAGGGCGTGGACCAACTGCGAGGTTGGATGACCAGCCACGAGGGTGAAGACCATCCGTGAGTGTGGCAGACCGGCCGCGAGGGAGTAGACCAGCCGCGAGGGCGGCGGACCAGCCGTGAGGGTGGAAGACTGGGCGCGAGGGAACAAACTGGCCGCGGGGGCAGAGGATTGGCCGCGAGGGTGAGAACCGGATGCGAGGGTGGCAGACCGGACACGAGGGCTTGGACAGGCCGTAGGTGGGTGACTCGCGAGAGGTTGCGAGTGGCGCGGCCGGGGTTGCTCTGAGTTCCACAGTGAGGGAGATTCGGCTGGGGCGCGGGGCCAGCTCAGCTTGGTTCGAACAACATCGCGACTCATCAGATGGCAGCGTGGCTCAGAAGGCAGTGGTGGAACGGCGACTCGGCACGGAGGCGACGCGATGAGGGGGTTTGACCCGGGGTGGCGCGACGGCTTGGCACAACGGCAGCGCGACGGCTCGGCACAATGGCTCGGCATGGCGGCGAGGGTTTTTGGCCTGGAGTAGCATGGTGGCTCGGTCTGGCCACAGGTGGCTCGTCCGCGAGGGCAGAGCACCTCGGGGCGGTGCTGGTTGCAGAGGCTGCGGGTGGCGGTGCCGTTGCCTTCATCACCTTTCTCCATTTCAAAGGACACACCAAAGAAGAATGGCGGAGGGGTCGGGCCATGTTTGTTTGGCCCGCACCCTCCACGTTTAGAGTGGTAGCAAGCGGTTAAACTTTAATCATGAATCAATAATGAGGATATTAATCGAGAAGATTCACGAATTTAATAACCATCCCTACCTCGTATTGTTCATTGACAATGATGAGGGGGTAAGGTCAGTCGTTTGAAGAGGTCCCACGTCGGTTGCCTCCGCAAGGTGATTCTGAGGAAGATGTCGAAGACGTTCCTCACCGACATTCTTCATTAGTAGGAGTGTTCTTCATGGAGGAAGTTCTTCATTGGAGAGATTTAACCCTAAGTCATTCTCTCCCCAAATATCACCAAAATAATAGATTAAGCCATATATTATTTTGTTGGCAAGAATTCAGAAAGCTTAATTAATTATGGTGGGAGGCATAATTAATCAAGAGAAGGGTCGGCACAATTAATGTGGGGGAAGTCAAGAGGCTCCTCCACATTAATTAGGGGGGTTGAGAGGTTTTGGCCTCGAGTGGTCCCCACCACCATAACCTTTCATGGGGGGTTAGGTTTGGGTGGTCCCCACAACCATAACCTCTCATGGGAGGTTAAGGTCCGGTGGTCCCCACTTCTCAACTTCCACATGGAGGTTTAGTTCTCGTGGAACCCACCTCCCAACACCCACATGGATGTTGTAAATAAAAATAAAAATGACACAGACTTTTATTTTTATTTTATTCTTTCATGAAAAATCCAAAAACTAACTTTCACCCTCGACCATCTACTGTCGAGGCGAAAGTCTCCTTAAGTGAATACTGGCACTGTGAGTTCAACGGTGCCCTCATATTTCAATTCCGAGAACTGGTTAAAAAGTTAGAAAAACCCGCTCGTACGTTTATTGAACATACCCAAAATAAAGTTCAGAAATTCATTCCGAGCACTCCGAGCCTCAGAATCACGCGCCGTCAATTTTTACGGACTCGTAAGATTCCCATTTATAAAAAAAAATTACATGGAAAATTCCGGGTTTTTACATTCTCCCCTCCTCAGGGCTCTATGTCCCCATAAGCCACAACTCAAACTGGGTAAACAAGTGGGGGTACTGAGCACAAATATGAGACTCCCACTCCCAAGTGCTCTCCTGGAGGTTCCCGTGCTGCCAGAAAACACACACCAGAGGTATCGAATGTCCATGAAGGACACGCTCCTGTTGATCCTCAATCTCTACTGAAACCTCCGTAAATGTCACCCCATCGTCGAAATCCATCTCAACAAAGTCAATGATGTGAGAAGGGTCGTGCACGTATCTCCTCAACTGGGATACATGGAACACATTGTGCACCCGGTGCAATTGAGGTGGAAGAGCTAAGAGGTATGCCACCTCGCTAACTCTGCCGAGGACCTGAAAGGGTCCAATGAATCTCAGAGATAACTTTCTTCCTCGGCCAAATCTCCACAATACTCGTCGAGGTGAGACCCATAGAAAGATGTGGTCGCCATTCTCGAACTCTAGAGGTCTCCGTCTCCTATCTTCATACGACTTCTGCCTCCTCTGTGCAGTCTTCATCCACTCCTGCATGATCTGCACCTTCTCCGTAGTGGACCGTACCATCTCTAGTCCCAATAGTGCTGACTCCCCAGGGCCATTCCATCATAAAGGCGATCTATAAGGTCGCCCGTACAACCCCTCAAAAGTTCCCATCCCTATGGAGGAGTGATAGATGTTTTTGTATGAAAACTCCACCAAAGGCAAGTTATCCTCTCAGATACGACCGAAGTTGAGGACACAAGCACACAACATTCCCTCAAGGGTATGAATGCTCCGCTCAGTCTAGCCATCCGTCTAAGGATGGAATGTGGTGCTCAAACAAAGCTGCGTCCCGAAAGCCTCCTGCAACCCCTTCCATACCCGGGAAGTAAAACATGTGTCACGATTGGAGAAAATCATTGAAGGTACTCCATTTATACACACAATCTTCTACACGTATAGGCGTCCCAAGCACTCTACTGAACCTTGATCTCTGATCGGTAGGAAGTGGGCCGACTTGGTGATTTGATCGACAATCACCCAAATCGAGTCATTACCTCTGGATGTACGTGGAAGTCCTGTCACAAAGTCCATAGATATACCATCCCACTTCCACTATGGGACCTCTAAAGGCTGAACCAAGCCTGCTGGTACCTAATGCTCTGCCTTTACTTGCTGACAAGTGAGGCACTGAGAAACAAACTCTGCAACTGCTTTCTTCATTCCCGGCCACCGGTGCTATCATCGGAGATCCTGGTACATCTTCGCCACTCCTAGATGTACCGATAGAGGGGATGTGTGGAACTCCCTCAACACTTCCTCCTAAAGTGACACTGGTTCTATGGTACGTCCTCTAAAGAGGATGACGTGCTCCCCACCATCAGAAAATCTATGAGGTGCCTGTTCAATGGATATCTGAGAACATCGAGCCACGCAGTCATCATCCCCATGTTGCGCCTCCCTAACTCATTGAAGAAGTGTGGGAGTGAATATAAGAGACTGAAGGAAGGATGCTCCATCTCTATCCACAAAGGATACGTATAAAGTAGCCAGCTGATTTGTCGCCTAACCTAGCAGCTGTATACCAGATATCCTACTGAGTGCATCCTCAAAAACGTTCCCCTTACCAGGAGTATAGACTATCTTGAAGTCATAGTCCTAGATGAACTCAAGCCAACATCACTATCTCAGGTTCAGGTCCTTCTGAGAGAAGATATACCTAAGACTCTTATGATCAGAGTGCACGGTAAAACGTTCTCCCATCAGATAGTGCCACCATATCTTCAAGGAGAAGACCACTGCTGCTAACTCCTTATCATGGGTAGCATAGTTCTGCTCATGCTGTGTCAGTTTTGGGGAACCATATGCGATCAATGCTTGTTCCTATATCAGGACACATCTGAGTCCAGTCCCCGATGCGTCGCAGTAGACTACATACCCTAATCCTTCATTTGGAAGCCTCAAGAAGAGGGCACTAGTTAGCCTTTTCCTTAGCTCCTGAAAGCACTTATGGCATCTCTTCGACAACACGAAGGGTTTCCCCTTCCTCATCAATGCTGATAGTGGTTCTACAACTCTGGAGAAGTCTGGAACAATCCTTCGGTAATAACCATCCAAACCAAGGAAACTCCATACCTCCGTCACACTCTTAGGTGGCTCCCCAGCAAGTACCGCCTCAATCTTTATTGGATCCACTGCAACCCTAGCCTCTGATATGACATGTCCCAGAAATTGAACCTCTTGGATCTTGAACTGTCACTTCAAAAACTTTCCATAAAGATGATTCTCTTAGAGTGTTTCCATTACTACCCGTGAATGGTAGAAATGATCCTCCTCAATAGCTGAGTAGATCAGAATGTCGTCGATGAAGACCACTACAAAGTGATCAAGGTATGGCTGAAAGATCCTTTTCATGAGTCCCATGAACACTACTGGAGCATTTATTATGTCAAATGGCATAACCAAGAACTCGTAATGGCCATATTGACTTTTTAATGCTGTCTTCTTTACATCCTCATCTCGAACTCTGAGATGGTGATAGCCTGATCTGAGGTCTATCTTTGACAACCACCATTCTCCCTTCAGCTGATCAAAGAGGTCGTCAATCCTAATAAGTGGGTACTTGTTCTTCACGGTCACCTGGTTTAGGTGTCGATAGTCAACACAAAGCCTCAAGCTCCCATCCGCCTTCTTGGTGAACAGAATCAGGGATGCCCAAGGAGAAACACTGGGCTGGATGGATCCCTTCCCCTGCAAGTCCTCCAGCTATACCCACAGCTCATGAAGCTCCACGAGAGCCATATGATATGATGGTGTAGATATCGGTGCCATCCCAAAGTACAAGTAAATATAAAATTCCACCTCTCTGCAAGGAGGTAGACCCGAAACATCATCAGGGAAAACATCCGCGTACTGGTCCACCACTATAGGATAGCTTAGACTCTCTACATCAACTGATCTGAGGGTAAGGCAAGCCAACTGATGAGTGATCAGCTACACCCTCCTTCGGGTAAGTCCGTACTATGCTACAAAGGCTACCTTCTCATCGGTGAAGGTAAAACTAGTCCCATTCGTGCGTACACACCGCACTTTGCGCCTAATACAGTCTATCTGAGCATTGAATCTAGATTACCATTCTATACCCAAGATGACGTCATAAGGCCTCAACACCACAACAAAGAGATTCCAGCTAAAGCTCTCGCCTCCTATAGTAATCTTGCACTGCCGGAACTAGTGAGTAATCATCGAATATGCTCCCGTAAGAGTCTTTATCCATAAGGATCGAGCCGATAGCTCCATCAGAATCTCCAAGCTCTGAACGAGGGTAGTGGAAATGAAAGAATAACTGAAACCTATTTATATAAGTACTACAACAATGGTGGAGTAGACACAGATCATACCTTGAATCATCTATAGAGCGCCATGAACATAATCCTCAACTACCTAGAGCTGAGCTCTCCCCTATCCGCCTGCTCCCTGCGGTCGGGGTGGACCTCCTGGTGGTGGGGGTGGTAACATCTTGAATCTTCACCCACTGTCAGCTGCACAACTAGCTCCTCTACCACGTCCGCCTGCTCGCGGTGGACCACCTCGATCGAACCTCTATCTCTTCCTAGGTAGTCCTTCGACCATCTACTGATCATTCACATGGTGGTTCAGATAGTCAGGATCCATGTGACCCTGACCGCCGCATGAGAAACACTGCCCCTCCTGGCTTGTCTGTCTCTACCTCAGGTGCCCTGAACAACAAAATCTGAATCATGCAGTCGTCTACCTGTAGGTCTGGTCCTATTGGACCTCTGTGATGACTATCTGCTGCTATCTGCAGAAGGATCCACTACGTGATGACTGGTAGTGGATCTCACTGCTGGTGACTACTCAGCAAGGAAACTCTCTACCAAGAGGGATCTCTCTAACACCCCCGCTTGCGTCGGGATGCTGAGTGAGATCGTGAAAGCCCTGATCTCCTGCCTGAGCTCCTGATCGAAGGTATGAGCCTTGAAGAATGGGTCCCACACCATATCTGTGGAGTAGTGTGATAGGTCAATGAACCTCACTGAGTACTAAGCTACCGTCATTATGCCCTGCTGCAGATGAAGTATCTCCTATATGCGCACTGCGCGAAGAGTCGCTGGGACAAACTCTGCCCGAAACAGGCTCTCGAAGTATGCCCAGAGAAGTGTCACTTCGTCGTGAACCAGGAGCATAAAGCTCCACCATCTTCCTGCTGCTGCCTATAGAAGGCTGGCGACAAGAATCACCATGAGATCTGCTGGTGTCCCTATAGGTCGAAAGACTCTCACCATAGCCTCCAGCCAATCCTTAGAAACCTATGGGTCCATCTCTCCCCTAAACCTAGGTGTCCTATGACACTGGAACTTGTGAAACATGCTCAATCGGTGTGCACCGTCTGATATTGGGGTTGGTGGCCTCGGTGGCCCAACGGGGAGTGGTACTGATGGTGACTCCACTAGAAAAGGGCCCTGCACTAAGGCCTCATTGCTCGGTGGGCTATCAGTGAGTACAACTCTCAAAAGTCTCGCTGGCTGTCTGCGTGGAGGCATCCTGAAAAGAAACAGGTGCACTATGGTCAAAAAGTTATACCTAGTGAGCTGACATGGTGAGCTGACTCAAAGAGTTCACAAATAAGACTCTTGAAAACACACACGCAATTAGTGCTTTTGTGCACTAAGCTGGAAATCAGAAGTCAGGGACCTGGTGTATGGATACGCCGGTCGCCACACCAACACTGGACTCCCTAAACTGAGAACTACACTCATTACCATTAAAACTGTTGCTTCATAGAAAAGATCAGAGTCCAAGTTCTATGGTAGAACCGACTCCTCTGATACCAATTTGTCATGACCCATCCCCCGGGGCCTGTTCCATGAGTACCCCAAGCCCGCCTTCTATAGGCCAGGGGCTGACAACTAGCACCAAAGGCGTATTCCCTAAACCTGGGAAGGAATTGCCTTTATAACCTGTAAGCACACGCAACCAGGAACACAACAATATAAGAACACAAGTGAACTAAACTATAAACAGAGTGAGTGCAGTAAGTAAAAAGGGGCTAGAATACAAGCCCAACTAGAAAGTACAAGTACAACTATGATACAATACAACTGAAGAAAATGGAAAGTCAGCTGCTGGGTCGTCCTCTGAGGATCCTACCTGAAGGGTTGGTATAGATCGCCTCCTCAGCACTCCATGTCCGTCTATCTCCTCTATGTATCGACACGCCGTATGGTCCACTTTCAGGCACCGTCTAGTCCTGGTACTCTCAGCCTCAGTTAGCGCTGTCCAACTTCTACATCCAACCGAACAAGGTGCGGGCATAGCCCGTGCAGGGGTGAGCATAATGATACTTAGTAGGGACCCCAAGACCCTTATGGTCTCACAAAAATCCACCAAGGATAAACCAAAAAGTATGAAATCAACAGATAACCCTACATAGGTATATGCCCATACATATACCTAAGTTATCAAGTAATACATCTCAATCATGAGGTAAACACATAGATACTAACAAGGCTCACACCAGGATTTATTCTAGGGGTAGTAAAAAGTAACATTCTAAACACCTAAGCTGCTGGAGAACTCCTCCTTTATTGAGTACAATGGGCTTGCCGCATCACACAAAGGCGCTTCCCACTAACCTTGGACTGCTGAGGTACTCCTCCTGTCGAGTACCGTGGGTCTTCCACGTCACCAAGGCGCTCCCCACCGTGGGTCTGCCGCATCACCAAGGTGCTCCCCCTCGTAGCCCGCTGAGGTATTCCTCTTGTCGAGTACCATGGGTCTTCCACATCACTAAGGCGCTCCCCACCATGGGTCTGCCGTGTCACCAAGGTGTTCCCCACTGGGCCAGTCGAGTCACTCCGAGTCGAATCGGTCAGCAGTCATCAAGTCTTAGCCAGCCGCTAGGTTCCCACACTATGCTCACTCATCTCTGGGAGGATCCACTCCATGAGCTACTTGTTGATACTCTAACCGCCACAAAGTCCCACGAAGAAGTATCTCAAAGGTATGTCACATCAAAGAGGTCTCAACGTAACAGACGATGTGTCAATCGGACGCCCGGTTTGTGAGTTATTAGCCTTTTACTCCCGGGGGCCCGGTTAGATTTGTGATCGATCCAACCTGAACGTTCCCAAACTTAATCCAAAACACAGTGGGGTATCACTCAAAGGGATCGACCTGCTCCAAGGTTCCCAACGCCGTTTATGGTTTGTCAAACGGACGTTCGGTGCCAAAGTTATGGCCAAAAGAGCGTAAAAGAGATCGTAGTGGGCTCAGGTCCGGTCCGACCTGGTCGGACTGACCCGACCCGAACTATTGGGTCTATCCCAGCCTGTAGTGTGGCCCGACTCATAGGGTACCGCGAGGGCGGCAGACCGGTCGCGAGGGCGTGGAAAAGCTATGAGTGCGGCAGACCGGCCGCGAGGGCGCGGATCGGCCGCGAGAGTGGCGGACCAGCAGCCAGGGAGCGGACCAGCTGTGGGGGTGGTGGACCGGCCACGAGGGTGGAGGACCGGCCGTGAGGGCAAAAAACGGCCGTGAGGGTGCATACTAGCCGTGAGGGCGTTGACTGGCCGTGAGGGCGGTGAACCAGCCGTGAGGGTGGCAGACCTGCCGTGAGGGCGCAGACCTACCGTGAGGGCGACGGACCAGCCGTGAGGGCGCAGACCGGCCATGGGCCGGCGGCTCAAGAGAGGCCACGGGTGGCACGACTGGGGCAGCTCAGTGGGCCACAGGGAGGGCGGTTTATCCAGGTCATGGGGCCGGCTCGGCTCGTCCTAGACTGTGGCGTGGCTCGGTGGACGGCTGTGCGGCTCAACGGGCAGTGGTGGCGCGGCGACTCGGCACGACGACTCGACATGGCAGCGGCGTAGTGAGGGGGTTCGACCTAGGGCGGCGTGGTGGATCAGTCCGGCCGCAGGTGGCTCAGTCGAGAGGGTGGAGTACCGTGGGGTGGCATGGGTCACAGAGGCCATGGGTGGCAGCGTCATTGCCTTCATCGCCTTTGTCGCTTTCCTCCATTTCGAAGGACACACCAAAGAAGAACGACAGATGGGTCTGGCCATGTTTGTTTGGCTAGCACCCTCCACGTTTAGAGTCGTAGCAAGCGGCCAAAGATTAGTCATGAATCAATAACAAGGATATTAATCGAGAAGATTCACGAATTTAATAACCATCCCTATCTCGTATTATTCTTTGACGGCAATGAGGGGGGAAGGTCGGTCGGTCGAAGACGTCCCACGTCGATTGCCTCCGCAAGGTGCTTCCGAGGAAGATGTTGAAGACATTCCTCACTGGAATTCTATGTTTGGAGGAGCGTTCTTCGTGGAGGAAGTTCTTCGTTGGAGAGCTTTCTCCCTAAGTCGTTCTCTCCCCAAATTCCACCAAAATAATAGATTAAGACATCTATTATTTTGTTGGCAAGAATTCAAAAAGCTTAATTAATTATGGTGGGTGGCATAATTAATCAAGAGAAGGGTTGTCACAATTAATGTGGAGGAAGTCAAGAGGCTCCTCCACATTAATGATGGGGGTTGAGAGGTTTTGGCCTCAGGTGGTCCCCACCACCATAACCTCTCATGGGGGGTTAGGTTTGGGTGGTCCCTACCACCATAACCTCTCATGGGAGGTTAAGGTTTGGTGGTTCCCACTTCTCAACTTCCACATGGAGGTTTAGTTCCAGTGGACCCCACCTCTCAACACCCACATGGGTGTTGCAAATAAAAATAAAAATGACACACACTTTTATTTTTATTTTATCCTTTCACGAAAAACCCAAAAAACTAACTTTCACCCTCGACCATTTGCCGTCGAGGCAAAAGTCTCCTTTAGTGAATACCAGTGCTGTGAGTTCAACGGTGCCCTCAGATTTGAATTCCGAGCACCGGTTCACAAGTTTGAAAAACCTGCTCGTATGTTTACTAAACGTACCCGAAATAAAGTTCATAAATTCATTTCAGGAACTCTGGGCCTCAAAATCACGCGCCGTCAATTTTTGTGAAATTGTAAAATTCCCATTTATAAAAAAAAATTACAAGGAAAATTCCGGGTCTTTACATACCCTCTCCCTTTTCCCTCCAATGATGCAACCCCCCATCCTTCTCCTCTCCAACGCATCGCTCCACCCCCTGTGGGCATCACCCTTCTAACTGACTCCCTCGCCGTAGTCTCCTCTCTCGAGATCCCTCTCCATCACCGTCGCTCCCTCTCCTCCGGTGGCCTATAGCACAACCTCCCCTTGTGTGTCCCCCTTGCACTACCTCTTCCCCTCGCTCTGGCCATGCCTCATCTCACCGGAGACTCCGCTCCGGCCATGCATCCCATGCTGGTTCCCTCCTCCCCTGGTGTGATTTCTTCTAATTTTGGGGGTTTCTTCTCTAGGATGAACCCCATATATTAGGGTTGTCTTGTGACTTATTTTTATTGGTGTTTTAGGGCTTGAGTATCATTTAAGGGGTTTTTCTCTCTCTCCCATCAAGGTTTCTTTTCATCTACACCCCACCAAGGTAGTTGTATCCATACTTTTCCTTTCCAAAGCATGTACTTTGATGCTTTTAATAAATTTATAAACTTTCTATGCACCTCTATGATACCAATATTTAGCTTATTGTGATAGTTTTAAGTTATTATATTTTTTTAAAAAATAGGGTTTGAGATAAATCTTGGTTTATGCCTATGTGTAATTGTGGAAAAGGTGTTTCATAAAATGCCTTGTGTTCTTTTGCAATAAATTAAGTGTTTTATGAAATGTTTAGCCCCGTTGTGATATGATGAAATTGTTTGTTCTTGTTTTGGATTTATATGGGTGTGATTTAGTAACTCCTTGGCTTTGGAAGTGGTTGTTTATGATTTGAAATTAAATATGATGGTTTGATTATTCCAAAAAGTATGAAGTGTTTTAGAAAATGATATCAAAAAGAGGTTTCTTGGTCATGAGGTGAGTTCCATTGAATTTTGGCACATCCATGGGTGCATGGGATCCACACATGGATGTGAGTTCAAATGATGATTGAACCTAAGGGCATATTCACCTAAAAATATTCTCTCCTTCACTCCATCCTTCATCCTTGTAAAATAGTTTCATGGTTTTTCAAATAAGGTAAAGTGGTTTCAAGGTTTTGTTGGAAGCTGTGGACCATTGAGAACTTATTAAAAGATATTTGGTTTGTAAGTGGTTTTTTCTAAAGTGATTTCTAAAGGTTTCATGGATGTTAGGTGTTACATTCGATGTTGGCACATCCTTTGGTGCACTAGGTGCCCACATAAATGTTCCCTCAAATGAAGATGACAAATTAAAATAGTGTTTTCTTAAAACCTTGTTTCCCTAAATGTCACTTTGGTCCTTAAATGATATTGGTTCCCTTGTGAGACTTTTAAAAATGGTTTGAAATGAATCTCATAGGGTATGCCTTTTTGGCTCTTGGTGTGTGTTTTTGTGAATGTTTGTCTTAAGGGGTCATTTGGCATGTTTTATGAGTTGCATGTTTTTTTTCTAAAATGGGGATTTGGAAATGTTCTAGGTAAATTTTCTTTGGGGTGAGTAATGAAAATTCATTTTTGTAATTGTGTACTTAGAAATGATATTTTGGATTGATTTTCATAAATGACGTGGTTTGAAAAATGTAAAATCCCAGTTTGCATCTTTGACGATTTTGAAGTATGCTTTAGAAGAAATGTGTTGGGATGACCTAGTTGGAACTTTTGATGATTTGATATGCATGTGTATATAGTGGAAACCCCTATCTAGGATTTCTATTTAGGGGTTAACATATAGACGATGTCTATGTTTGGGATAGGCAAGTGTGATGGTGGTAAGTAAGGCGAGTCATGCATGCATGATCCACCCACTTACATAGTTTACTATTACCATGGGTTCTTAGGAATCTTTTAGGGGATCAATTGATAGTTTCTGACCAACCCTGATTAAACGGGTTGGTACCCCCTGGATCATAGATAGTCTAGGTGGGATGTGCCACTGGATTGGTCAGTTTAGGGTGGCCAGTGGTTATTTACTCAGGGGCTTATCCATACACCAACAGGTGGTTCCTAACTGAGTACCTCCAGGGGGTATTCTAGGGACATTTAGGATCACCCATGGTTAATTTTATATCTACTTGTTTACTATATTTTGTTTTTAGTTCTTAGTATTAACTATTTGTTTATTTATTTATTTATTTATTTTCAGCACAACCCTGTATTATTCTGATTAGGTATTTGGTTTAGGTTTTGGAATCAAAAGTATAATTTGTTTTGAAAATGAAATGTGGAATGTGTTTGTTTTTATAACTGGAAAGCTATGTTTGTTTAATAAAACATGAAAAACTTATTTTTATAATTTTATTTTCAAACTAGCATCAATGTAATGCTTTTGGGAAAGGAAAATAAATGGATTCCATGGTTTATCTTTGTAATTTCTACTAAGAATTTCAGTGCTCATGCATAATTTATCTTTTTAATTATAGGATCCGTTTTGCTCAGGTTATCCTGGTTTAGTTGCTCATTTTTGGATCAGAGTTTTTCATGTGGTTGGAGGTGACCAAGTGGTCACATGGAGATTATGGTAGCATGGTCCAGTTTCAGTTTTTGTTCTCAATTTTGTTTTTAGTTTCAGTCTGCCTAATTTTATTTTTCAATTGAATCACTTTATTTATTTATTTAAGATTTAGTTTTGGGTTATATATGCTTGTTCAGTTTTTATTTTTTTATCCTAATTATTTATTCTAGGATTAAATTTTTTCCACTTGTATGTTTTGATTACCAACACTAGTTGTCAGCCTATGGGGATCAGGAATACCCTTCGGGCCATGTCGCGGACCGACTCGGGTGACCAACTTAGGGTCGACCCAACATGGTTCATGACAATGAATAAAATGTTTAGAGAGTCCCTACATAAGATCATGGTGGTTTTAATCAATGATATCATTGTTTACTCAATGTATGAGGAAGAGTATGTAGAGCATCCATGTGAAGTTTTGGGAGTTCTTTGTCATGGGAAGCTATTCAAGAAGTTGTTGAATTGTGATTTCTAGGATTGTGAAGTCAGTTTTTTGGGGCCTGTCATATCCCAGTAGGGAGTAGCTATGGACCCTTTGAAAATAGTGGTAGTTGTTTCATGGGTATACCCTAATATAGTGGAAGTTATCCAGAGTTTCCTTGGCCTTGCATGCTATTACAGGAGGTTCATAACTGATTTCTCTCAGGTTGTGACTCCTATTATAACTTTAAATCAGAAGTATCATGTGTTCTTATGGGATGACCAATGTAAGGAAGATTTTTTGTACTTGAAGGATAATATATTAAATGATCTATTACTTTGTTTTCTCATAGAGGGAGTTTAGTTTGAGGTTTTATGTGACACCTCATGTATTAGCTTATGCTACATTCTGATGCAGCAAAGATCATTTTTTTTCGTACGAGTCTTGGAAATTACATCCCCATGATCATAACTATTATACCTAGATATTAAGTTAGTGGAAGTTGTGTTTTATTTGAATTTTTGAGGATATTTACTCATTGGTGAGTGTTTTTCTGGTTTTTTCCAACCATAAGATCCTGAGGCATGTCTTCTCCCAACATGACTTGAACTTGCATCAAAATTTTTGGATGAAATTCTAGAAGGATTACAACTTTTATATTTCATATATTATAGGAAAGGAATTTTTTAACTAATTCCTTGAGTAATAATTCATGTAGTGATTCAATGCATGAATCTATATATTATTAGAGAGTGATGGAAGAACTCTCAATAATGCATCTAGATATGGTAGAGGTTGGAGGTAGAGGTTGTCTTTTTTAGATGGCATGTGGTAATATTTAGTGCATCATGTGGAGGAGTCCTAGCCAAGGGATTCTAAGGTGGAGATATGGAGGGACTAAGTTTTTTTTGGAGATTCTACTATTGGTTGTCTTGAGGATGGACCACATTGGGTGTTTTTCTAAGGAAGGATTTTTGTTCCTTTAGAGACATGTGAGATGATTCTCCATGAGTTCCATAAATTTCCTTTGGCTATACATCCCAGTATGGAGAAGGTTCATTGAGATCTTAGTGGTCAGTTTTAGTGGCCTAGGTTGAAGCATGTAATTGAGGAGTTTATTTCTCGATGTCTGGTATGCCGAAAGTTGAAGGTTGAGCACTTTGTTCTGAGTTGTTTTCTCTATCCATTAGATGTTCCCCAATGGAAGTGGGAGAACATATATATGGACTTTGTTACCGGTTTACCTTAATATTATGGAGGATATGATGCTATATGGGTGATATTGTATCATTTTATGAAATTATCCCACTTTATAGTGACCAAGGAGTCGAGATCAATATAGGTTTTATCGATGGAGTATCTAGATTAAGTGGTGTGAATCCATAAAGTCATGAGGAATATCATTTTTGATCAGGATCCTATTTTTACCTCTAGGTTATAGAGAGGTCTCTAGCATTATTTTGGATCTTAGTTATTTCTTATCTCTTATTTTCATACACATACAGACAGTCAGACAGACATAGCGAACCATCAAGACTCTTGAAGACATGTTGCACTCTTATGTCCTGGATTTTAGAGGTTTATGGATGAGGCACCTTCCCTTGATTATGTTTTCTTACAATAATAATTTCCACTCCACCATTATTATGGAACCATTTTAATCTTTGAATAGACTAACTTTCTATTCTCCATTGTGCTAGACCGGGGTCGGAGAGGCAATAATTCTCATGCTGGAACTAGCACAGAATAGGACAAATATGGTACAAGTAATTTACGAGAAGATAAAAGAAGAATAGGATCATAAAAAATCTTATGCCAATCATAGGAGTAGACCTCTAGACTTCGACATTGAGATCATGTGTTCTTAAAGGTGACTCCTTATTGGGGAAGTAAAGGTTTGGTCATGAGAGTAATATTTCTCCCCAGTTTATTGGGACTTTTAATATATTGGATCATATTGAAGTTATGGAATATCAGATAACACTTCCCCCATAGATGATCCAGATACATGATTTTTTTTTCACATTTCATAGCTCCATCATTATCTTCAAGATGACTCTCATGTCATAAATTTGGGTGAGATCAATATTGATGATGATTGGATCTTTGAGGAGTGACCTATGGAGATAAAAAACATCTAGAAGATGGTGTTTAATGGGTATGATATTCCCTTAGTTTGTGTCTTATGGTAGCATAGTGGCGTGGAGAGTATCTGGGAACATGAGTTGTAGATTCATACTCAACACCCTAAGCTATTTTATGATTATCTATTCTCTCGCAATTTTGTTTATTTTGTAGATGTTGACCTTTTTTGGTTTATGAGATGGTTTCCTCTTGTTTCTTTTTGTGGAATTACTCTCATTTTTGAGGTATCTCCAATGTGAGAGTTTTTATGAGTGGGTTATTGCTTTATCATTTTTTGTGCATGTTTCTTTTGAATGAGGTAGTTAATCTCCTATGATGGGGAGATCCTTGATAGGTATCTAATGAGGTGGTTGTTCAGAAAATCCCTTTTATTTTTTCCATATGGTTTTGGTTTTGGATTTTTTAGTATGAGAATATTTTGAGAGTTATTTAATGTAAGGGACCGAATCTATGTAGTCTGACCCTTTATGTGTTTCCAAATCCCATAGTGTACAGAGGAGGCTTAGAGCAGGTCTAGAGGTGTTTGGCCTCTAAATTATGGAATCAAGGAGAATTTATGATGTATAAGGGTTTTTATCATTAATTTGTGGTTCAAAACTTGTGCGAGTCAAGTTTAAGGGGTGCCTCATGTCTTGAATTAAATCAGGGTTAAATGGTTTGAGGCAATTTTTTTTCCAGAGGAACTTAAATCTCGACAATTTCATGTTGTTAAAGGATTTCATGCTATGAAAATCTGCTATGCAGTGCAACTTTATAAGATAAAACACATCAAATTTTGTAAAACCCTATGGATTTTATATAAAAATCTAGGAATCCAGAAGCTCTCTCTTTCAGAGTTTTGGAATCCCTTTGACAGGGATCGATTATTAGCCTTCCATCTTTGATCCATGGTGATCTAAGGTACATTCTACCAATTTTATCATGTTTCTTCGATATGAATCCTACCACATATTCTTTCCATGGGATGTTGGTTTATATCCATCATTATAACATAGTTTTATTATTTGTTTAATGGTTCAGTTGTGGCATGACATACTTGGATGGATGTAGCTCTTGCGGGGGGGGGGGGGGTGGTGAATGAGATCTACAACATTGGTCCATTCTTGTGTGAAGAATTTTGATTCCTTTCAGGTATTATATTCATTGATTCTCCTATTTATTTATGTGAAATCATAAATTTAACATGTTTTATCCTGTTCAATGGAAATATAATTAACCTAATAATTATTGAACCAGATTAATAAAGAATTGTTTATATAAATTTCATGTTGTTACTTTATACCATGATAACAGTTTGCCTCTTGATTTTCTAGATAGAGTGATATTTATGTTATTATTATTATAATGTCTTATTATGAAATTTATTATCATTTTTTCTTTATAGAAATTGATAAAGAATGTAAAGATGGAATGAATTGATTAATTGGATTAATAATTATCAAAGATTCATGTTATAATGAATCCATTGCTTCTTGTAATTTGATGATAACAAAATTGATGTAATGCACATGATTAATTAAATATTTTATTTCATGATAATGGAATTGATAAAGAATGTGACATGATAATTCTTGATGAGAATACTAAAATGAAAAGGAATGTTAATGAGAATGATACTTCTTTAAGTTTGTTGAAACTGGTTTTAATGATAAGAGCATGCTTAACTTTTGATAGCTTGTTATAGCTTGATGCCTTATGTTTCTCATAGATGAAACCTAAGAATAATAAATCAGTTAATTAAATATGGAATAATAATTTGCTATTTAATAAAGATAATTTATAGTTCTTGAGTTTCCTATTTACTTGAGAAGGACAAGTACCTTGAGTTTGGAACCATGAGATCTCATTTATGTGTGAAGTCTGGATGCCTTGTTTTAGGTCCTAGATTTTCCTATTGAATATTCTTGTTTGTTTCATACTATTTTTGTTATGTTATCATGAAGCAATATTTTCTATATAATGAGATATGGGGTGGGGAGGCCTAGATTTGATATGAGCCTGGGATGGTTGATGTGATGTGGGTGGGGAGGCTCAGATGATGTGGTAGAAGTTGATGCCTCTGATAGAGAGATACATCAGGATATGCATGTGGGTATCGAGGATGGTATCATTATCATGGCATGACCCTACCAGTCCCAAGCCACAACTACCTCAAGCCCACCTCCATAGGAATGAGGCTGGAAACCAGTGTCGACGGCGTAAAAATCTTGGGGAGGCCTTTGCCTAAGTACCTGTACACACGCACACACAACCCACTCGATGCAGACGTGCAGAGTAACGGGAAAACCACAGGACAAATACCTATAACCCAACCACAGTCATGCATCAACCACTAAATAGTGCAAGTAAAGTGCTGAAATTACTGACAAGTAAACTGAACAGTAAAAATGGTAAAACACACGCCCAACCACAAAGGTGCCACAACCTGGAAACAGGTAACAAAAAAAAAACAAATGGATAGATCCACACCTGAAAACTCTGGCATGACCACGACATGCTGTCTGAGCTCCTGTGACCTCTACGCTCCTTCGTAGTCACGATCGACCTGTCCGTCATCTACAAGGGCACACCAGGTGCGGGCAAAGACCAAGTATGGGTGAGTATAAATATACTCAGTAGGATGCCGCGAAAGCTCGAGGGAGCAAAAAATGAGTAACTAAAGAGGTGAGCAGTAGACAGAACCATAACAGTAAAAGAGTATAGTAAAGAGATTGCAACTCAAACCAACAAGAGGAAGGAAGTAAACTCGTCCAAACGCAAGGAGCTAGGAATGGTAAGAAGAAAAACTTCTCACCTAGTCTTCGCTACCTATAGTAGGAGAGTGGACTCGTCCAACTAAGAGGATCTAAACATGAAAAGCATGTGTCATACCCCGCGCGTCTTCGCCCCTCCTAGAAGGAGAGTAACTAAACCCAAGGAGTGGGAACCAAAGTGAGGTGTATATGTATATATGCTCAACAAGGAACCCGAACGAGTCTGTAAGGGGATCTCCATCTCCAAGCTCAGCCCAGGAAGAGTCGACAATAATTCTAGGGATACCCAACACTGAACCCAAATGTCTCACACGTCAACCTAGGAGGTACAAGTCAAAGGGGCTCAATCACCGCACCTCGATACTATCCTCTTTGGGCGACACTGACTCACCCGCACAACTTTTAGGTTGCATAGCAAGGATGCATCTCGGTGGGAAAAGCACCCCTCATCCTCGTATGTCCTATGGTCACGTCAAAGCTGTCACATCGCCGATCCGTACAACCAAGGATCCTGCTCTGGTAGTCATAGAGAAAAAGTCACTGACTAGCCCCGTAGAAAGGTCTGAGTCTAAAAGAAGTCGCTGGGTAACCCACTGCCCATACCAACTGGAGGGTAAACCCCTAGAGGTAATTTGGAAACCCACTGCCCAGCCCCGCTGGAGGGTAAATTCTGATAGGTCAACGGGTAACCCACTTCCTAGCTCTGCTGGAGGGTAAACCCCTGATAGGTCAATGGGTAACCCAATTCCCAGCTCCGCTGGAGGGTAAAACCTAAAATTAATTGGGTAACCCACTAGCTAGCCCCGCTGGAGGGTAAACCCTAGTAAGTGAATGGGTAACCCACTGACCAAACCGGATGGAGGGTAAACCCTGATAGTTCGATGGGTAACCCACTGCCCAGCCCCACTGGAGGGTAAACCCTAATAGTTCGATGGGTAACCCACTGCCCAGCCCTGCTGGAGGGTAAACCCTAATACGTCATTGGGTAACCCACTGCCCAGGCCAGCTGGAGGGTAAACTCGGAACTGTTCCGATAGTTCTGAACTACCCATGCTATCACTGGGGGGGGGGGGGTCACCAACATCGCTACTACGCGGTGGTTCAGAGTGCGTCGAGGAAACCTCCATCCAACGCCCTTCCATGCTTACAAATTTAATAAGATCTCAAGTGAGGCTCCACACGCCCCAACAGATCACACCACTACAATCCTCGCAGAAAACCATGCGAGATAGACTACTGATTCGCCTGGAACGGACCCCCGACGGAAAAGTTGTTCGCCACTACTTTAATCCCACACATTGTCTCTTGGGGCCCACTCTCGGTACTTAAAGTGGTTGGGCAGACTACGCCATTGCGATGGCCTCAGAAAAACACATGAAATCAACTATTCATCCACCCCGAATGGACACCTGACGAAAACGTCGCAAAACGCTACACGTCGTTTAAAAAAAACGGCCCGTAGGGCCCATGTCTCAACTCCAACTTCAATGCCCGAAACCATACTGGAAATATCCACCTCGATACCAGGGTAACAACTTTTCTAATGATGCTCAAATCGTACATCAGATGTGTCTGCGCCATCCAAAACAAGAACCCCTGAAAAAAATGCCAATCCACTTAATAGGCGTGTCACACCACCGAGGCCCCCCTCGTCTTAGGAATTAAAACCCCCAAAACCATCTCAAAAGCTTAGTCTCGAGCCGAGAATCTTACTACCATAGAAGGAATGCAAAACGGACATCCGTAATGAAAGTTACGGGTGTCCAGAGTCGAAGGGGGGCGAACCCCTTGGGCTGGACCAGCCTGGGCCAACCGGTCTGCCTAGACCGCGGCTCAGCCGCACGGCCCGACCGTGGACTCACGGTTCGCCATGCACCGACCGGCCCTCGTGGCCGGTCGTGGTCTCGCACGGAGACCCACCTTCGACGGGTCTTTGTCCCCGCACAGGGTCGCGCGCCATGACCCCACCCCATTGTGCCCCGACGAGCTTGCCCGGCGCATGGAGCCATTGCCTGGAGCTGCCACCTAGAGCCACCGCCAGGAGCCACTGCCTGGATCCCCTGCCGCACCGCCTGGGTCTGCCACCGCGCCGCTGTAACACCCCAATCTTCCATGGTACGCTTCTCTTTGAATAATACAATAGCGTCTGTTGTAAACAACTTTGAGTTCTAACACACCACAACCAATCAAACTAGCCGTTATGAATAGTAATACCCACTTTTTGAAATTTTATAAATTTTATCTTTCAAAATGGGCTTTATTTCTGGATTCGGAATATAGAAATTATCCTCGGGTGAATTTTTGGTATTTTTCTTAAAACGTTCAATTTTTGATGAATAGTGAAAAACACTGAGTTATAGTTTAAAACCGAATTTTTATTTAAATAATTATTTATTTTATTTAAATTTATTTTAGGTCAAAATAGATACATAATACCTATATAATTTCAATGTAATTCATTGGAACCAGTTTATAATAATTTTAGATATATAAAAATTTTATTGAACTTTTCACCGTCTTTTACCCATCTCCTAGGAGAATTTGCAAATTCACATAAAACTTAATTTTACCGCTTCTGTGAGTGGAATTTTGAAAATCTGGGAGACAAGATTAATATCAAGGAGTAAAATGTGGTTCAATAAGATAAATTTTTTTGGTGAATAGTAACTTTTTTACTTTTATTTACCATGGTTAAAATTAAATATGGTAATTAAGGGTAAAAATGATATTATTATTACCCTAATACATGTCATATTTTTATTGGCTAAGTATAATTCGACCAAAAACAACCTTAGGAATAAAATATGAACCTCTTCAGTCCACTTGTATTAGATTAGGACATTTATTATTATTTAATTCAAAGATAAGTTAAAATGAGTTAAAATCAAAGTTTAATAACTAAAACATTTTTAATATAGGGTTATACATAAGATAAATTCAATTATAAATATAATTAGAAAGATAAAATTATTTCCTACATAATGGTATTTTATTTATATTTTTTAGATATTAAATAATTTAATTTATTTATGACACAATATGATGCAGTAATTACCTAATTAAGGAAATATTAAAATAATTGATATTATAAATATCCAAATAAATGTAATTTGAGACTTTTTATTAATTAAACTAATTTTAAAGATTCATAAGACATATTAGGGTTGGTTAGATTAATTTTTTTCGAAGCAATAATGCTGTTATGAATTTATCAAAAACAAAATACCAAATAGTGTCAAAATTGACATAAAAGAGTTTTTAAAACAAATATTATATTATTAATTTATATTATATTCCTAAAAATATAAGGTTCAGCCAAAATACTTATATAATGATAGGTGAATCATTAATGAACCACTTGGGGTTCTATTGAAAGTATATAGTAAGTTTATTAAACATATAATATAAAAATACAAAGAGACATGGTAAATGTCAAACAATTTAACTAAGAGTTAAATCTAAAAGATAAAGTTAATATAGTGAACCAAACCTATATAAAACCAATTGGTTGATTAGTTTTCGACCCATACCCACCTTAGACTTTAAATAATCCATTTTTAAGCCATTAGAAATGGAAAATGATTTTATTACAAAATAATATTTCTAGCTTTTCCTAAGGTGCCCCTCACTCTTCTTTTAAAAGGGAACTCTCCCTTCTCTCTAATTCACACCTTCAAAGCCATTTGGCTCGGCCAACCTCTAACCAAATACCCTCTCAACTATCCTCCCTTCATTATAGAGGCCTTAAATTAGTAATAAATCCAACCTAAGGAGCCCTTTTCATCAAATAAAAAGGAATAACTTGGAGAAGAGGTAAATATTTCATCACCTCTTTCAAGTTCCTTTATTCTTTCACTTCCTCTTTATTTGTTGTTTAAATTATAAAATAATAACTCGAGTATCTTCTATATACTTTGATGTTATTATAAATATGGTACAACCAAACTCATTAATCTATCCAACCTTTGAATGACATGTCACCATACGTGCGTACGTACGGCTTACCGTCTCCACGTCGTGGGGTAATTGTTATTCAATACATTATTATTTGGATGGGTATAATAATGATGTGTAATTGATGTAAATAATAAATATAACATGATGATAATTCTGTTTATATTATATACCATCCAATTTTATATTATTTTAATATCAAAATAATAATATTGTCGCTCGTACGTACATACAGATTACCGTCTCCACGAACGCGATGAGATTCATTCCCCATCGTGTCCATTCAAGACTAATTGTCATTTGATGATTAAATTCAATATTTAAATTCTTTATGTCATTATGTATATGAATAATATACATCCCATAAATAACAAATATGACTCACAAAATAAATAATATAATGGAAAATGAACCTGTTAACACCCGAAACAATGATAATACTAAGATATTATTAACGAAACAATGTTAAAAGATCATATATGATATCATATTAATGTATATGATTCTTGTATAATTTAATAACAATTATTTCACCATTATACAGGAGGATAAACTACTCTCAACCAAGGAAAAGTACAAGGTAAGGGTTAATTTCACAATCTCTTCATTATCTGAGGTTGTTTATACGTAATTATCTACTGGGACCTCTTTATCATCCACATCCATGTTTCTTTAAAATGTATTTCAAAACATTCTTACTATTTACTAGAATATGGGTTAAATTAATTTGTACCCTTGTTTGGATTTTATAAGATGTTTATAAAGGCATCTTTCCGTCGTTTTCCAAACATGGTCCCTTTTTACCTTTTCGACAAAATTAAGGTAAGAATGTCTTTTTTAACTTATACGGCGGGTGCAGCTATTTTCCACCATTATAACATCCTCAAAGATTCCCTTACAAGATTATAATAATATTTCCAAAAATAAAGGTTTTATTTTACAATTACATGAATTTTAAATGATTTCAATATAGAAAGATATATTTCTCTAAAAAAATGTTTTGATTTCATCTATGTCAACATACTTTGATGGATTTTAAGATTATTTGAAGGTGATTTATTATGTTACAAAACTTCCATATTGTATTGAAGGTTTTGTGATATGTTTGAATGTGGATGTGTTATTTTTATACCATTCATGGTTTATGGATTAAGTATTGACATTTCGTATGCTAGTTTTAATACGAATGTTTTTGATATGTTTAAACCTGTTCATACAAGGAATGGATTAGACTTAGTATGTGACAGGTGGAGCCCACTATAGCTCCTCGATGCACCGGTAGGTCTCATGATACAAACTAGTGTCTTGGCACAAGGCCTTGACAAAATCTTATTTGTAGTCTTGGCACAAGGCCTTGACTACGTGGTTATGAAAGTCTGGCATTATGCATTCCATCATTATGAAAGTGGTTATTGATATTTCATGTGATTATTAGACTAGTAGAATATCCATGTAAATAAGTAAATGACATTATTTCATTTTATTTTTTCCATATTATTCTAAAGTTCAAGTTTAAAAGGATTTTGTTTTAGTTATACATTGCCTTAAATATTTATGCTTATTTATGGAAGTTTCCACTATATTGTTATCTTCACTCAACATCTGAGCTCACCCCTTTCTATGTTTTATTTTTCCCAAGATGTGAAGAAGTATTTTATGAATGACCTGCAGGGATAGTCTAAGGGGATATGAGTGTGTAATATGGAGACTATGTTGTTTTAGTTTTTTCACTTTATGATGTAATTGTAAGAGTTATAAATGTATCTAGTGTTTCCAAGGCTACTAAACTAATCGGCCTTTCGAGACTTGATCTTTTGTGATCATGAAAATGTTATGTAATAATGCACTGAATCTAGGTAACTGGGGTCGGGGAATTACAGTTGGTATCTGAGGAAGTTTAGTACAAACCATGGAAGCTAGATTTAGATAAACTCTGACTAGAGAACATAGGTTAAGATAGACTTTGAGGATTAGTATAAAATAACTTCCTAGAATTTTGACATTATAGAGATTTTGTGAGTTTTACGAGTAATACATCCCTGTTTGGATATGAATAGATAGAGGCGGCTCTGACACAAATGTCCCTAGGGGTAAAACCCAAAAACACCGCTTTGAGCTAGACTCGAACGAGAACTGGTGCATGATAACAGGCCTTGCTGCACTCTTGGTTATGACACTCCCAGGGGATATGCTTAGAATAATTCTCATTTTCTTTACAAACCATTATGAAGGGTTTATGAGTATATACTTCCTCAAAGAAATCATTTTTATGATTATGGATTATATTCATAAACTGTTCAATTTATGTTAAGAGTTTTTCAAGTTTGGAATTATGTATTTCAATTCATAAGCTAATCTAGTGTATGACATTGTTTAGAAATGACGCCTAGTGGAATGAATGGAAACTATATAAATGCATGCACTCCATGTATGGATTTTCCTCCTGCTCAAGATAATTATAGTGGAGCTGGTGATGCAACTGGTGCTGATCATCTAATCACCATACTGGGACAACTCACTTAGGTTATGAATAATAACCTTACCCGTATAGAGCACCCTGATCCACAACATGGAGGATCACTGTTAGATAGATTCATTGTAACACCCGAGACTTTTATGTTATATAAATCATCAAAGGAATCTTTTTCTACACAACACTTGCTTGGCTTGCTTTGCACGCAATCGCTACCTTCCTCGATAGCTTGCGTCGTACGCAATACCGAGTTTCACTAAACAACAATATGCTATTAAAACTAGCCGTTATGAATAGTAATAACCACTTTTTAAAATTTTATAAATTTTATTTTTCAAAATGGACTTCATTTTTGGACTCAGAATATCGAAATTAGCCTAGGGTGAAATTTTGGTATTTTTCTGAAAACTTTCAATTTTTGATGAATAGTGAAACCACTAAGTGATAGGTTAAAAAACTGAATTTTGCATAAAACTTAATTTTACCGCTTCTGTGAATGGAATTTCGAAAATCCGAGAGACACGGTTAATATCAAGGACTAAAATGTGGTTCAATGAGATGAAAATAATTTTTTGGTGAATAGTAACTTTTTACTTTTTTTTTACCGCGGTTAATAGTAAATAGGGTAACTAAGGGTAAATATGATATTAATATTACCCTAACACATGTCCTAATTCTATTGGACAAGTGTAATTCGACCAAAAACAAACTTAGGAATAAAATATGACCATTTAGGCCCACTTGGATTAGATTAGGACATTTATTATTAATTTATTTAAAGAAGGGTTAAAATAGTTAAAATCAAAGTTTAATAAGTAAATCATTTTTAATATGGGGTTATACATAAGATAAATTCGACTATAAATATTCATTAGAAAGCTAAAAAGATTTCCTACATAAGGGTATTTTATTTGTAATTTTTAGACATTAAATAATTTAATTTATTTATGACACAATGATGATGCAGTAATTATCTTATTAATGAAATATTGACATAATTGATGTTATAAACACCAAAATAAATGTAATTTGAGACTTTTTATGAATTCCACTAATTTTCTAGGTTGCTATGATATATTAGTGTTGATTTAATCAACTTGGTTCGAACATATAATTCTGTTATGACTTTCACAAAAATCATATATCAAATAGTGTCAAAATTGACACAAAATAGTTTTTAAATCAAATATTATATTATTAATTGTTATTTTATTCCTAAAAATCTAAGGTTCGGACAAATGACTTAGATAAGGATATGTATATTAATAATAAACAATTTGGGGTTCGTTTGGCATGTTATAGTAAGTGTATTAACCATATAGTGAAAGAAAACAAAAAGACACGGTAAAAGTTAAATTAATTAACTTAGAGTTAAATCTAATTGATAAGGTTAAAATAATACCCTAAACTTGTCTAAATCCTATTGGTTGATAGGATTTCGACCCATCCCCACTTTATCTTCGAAATAAGACCCTTTGGAACCATTATAAACCGATTTTGACTTTAATATAAAATAATATTTTGAGATATTCCTAAGGTGCCCCTCTCCTCCCTTATAAAAGGGCACCTCCTCCCCCTCCTCCTCACACCAATTTGAGCACTCAAGCTCGGCCAAACCCTGCCATTTTCCCTTCTCCACTTCCCTAGAATAATCCTAGAGGTCCTGGTCTTCTCCAAAGACCAATCTTAGTTCCTTAAGTGGAGGATTCAAAAAGGCGTTCCAAAGAAGAGGTAATATCCATTACCGATCTTTTCAATTTCTTTCTTCTTCAACTTCTTCTTCTTTAGTTGTTTCATGATAAAGTAATAACATCAGTATTACTTACATACTGATATGTTATTATAAATATGAAACAACCCTAATTCACCTTCTATCCATCCTACGGAAAAATGAAATCACCGCGCGTGCGTACGTACGGAATACCGTCTCCACGCCGTGGTGTAATCTATTTTCCACCATCACCTTACAAGGATGGGTATAATGGTGTAATCAGTAACTATATATGATTATTGTTAAGTAATATTGATACTGAAATAATATATATATATACTCCAATACAATTCCACGATCATAGGAACGATATCATCACTCATGCGTACGTACGGAATACCGTCTCCACGATGTGATGCGACTCGTTCTACATGATCTTCATTTCATAATGATTATATAAATGAATTGAATGAATGAATATGGTATATAAAACACTAATACCATTCTGGAAATGAATTATCTATAACCTAAAGATAAGAATGAGAATTTATTCGACAAAACACGCATAAGAACAAAAAGTTATAAAGACCCGAGTAACAAGTAACAATGAAATATTACTAACAAGAAGCTAATAATATGACCATATATGATCTCATATCAATATGTATGATTCTGGAATAAGTCAATAACATTATTTAAACCATTATACAGGAGCTTCGGACACGAACAAAGCAAATCGGACCTAAGGTAAGGGAAATATCACAATCTCATTTTTATCCGAGATTGTTTATTCGTAAGTATTTACTGGGGTGTATTTTATCATCCACATCCATGTTCCCTCAATATGTAATATTGTTTCCATCCACTTGAAATAGTTTAAATCCAATTTTACCCTTAGGAGAGTTTTTAGTAAAGAATAAGAAAGGAATCTTTTGTCGTTTTTCCGTACGAGGTACTTTTTGACTTTTCCGACAAAAGTACGAAGAATGTTTTTTTTAACTTATACGGCATGAATGGATTTTTAAAACATTACTTAAAAGAAGCTTCCTTTACAAGTTTTCAAGTTTATTTTTAATCAACTTCTTTTATTTCAAAGTTGTATGACATGTTATGAAAGGAAAAATGTTTTTGAAGAAGAAAGGATATTTTCCTCAAGAATTCAATTCAAGTGTTTTATCAAAATTATTTTCCATCTAAGATAATAAAGGGTTCTGTTTCTATCCATATTTTTACATTGGTTTGACTATGTTGTGATGGAATTATGTTTATGAATTCCTTTATCATATATGAATTGATTTATGATGTCATGATGTTTCAAGAATCCCATTTTTGTTATATGTGTTATGCGATGATGTATGTTTTATGATTATGTGGCACACATAAGAAAGGATTCATTATAAGATGGGTGGGACCTATATCTCCCTCCAATGCATTAGGTAAAGATTTTATATCTCATGAGATAGACATGGCTGGAACGGAAGGTTATTTCGGTTCAGTGATACAGGACTGAAACGAGGAGTGAACTCGGTTCAGAAAGGGACTTTGTCCACTAAGATAGTCTTGGCAATGAGTCATGACTAACAAGAAATGATTTTCCATGATTATGTGTGCATGCCACAAAGATTCAAGTTTTATGTTATGATTATGGGGATCTCATTCTCACTTCTATGATTTATTCCATGTTAAGATATTATGATCTCTTTTGCAGGTTTTGATTTTCATAAAGATATGATATGATTTTTTTTATTTCTTTTATTTGCCCTTGCTGAGCATTTGAGCTCACCCTTTTATGTTTTCTTTTCCCCAGGTCAGGAAGATGGATATTAAGTAGAATATGCTAAAAGGGACCCTAGATATGATGAAATAAATGGGAGACACTGTAGAAGATTTATGAACCAGTTGTTTATGTTTCCCCAGTTTCTAAAGACACTATACCTATACGGTCCTTTGTGGTTTTGTCATATGTTGTAATAAGTGTGCTTCAATTTTGAAGTATTAACAATGTATGTAAAGTATGGGTCGTTATAGTTGGTATCAGAGGAAAGGTATAGTCAACCTTTGGAAACTAGGATGTGAAAGCCTTAGTAAGAACCCTAAGGATAAGTCTAAGCATAGAACACAATCTTAGAAATGGCCATGAATAACCTAGGATAAGACCATAAGCATGAAAATTTTATTCTTGAATTATGTGGTTTCCTATTATAATTAGTGTTGCTCACACTATTCTTCTGGGTTTTAGTCAATGGATGGAACCCGAAGGAACCGTGTTAATGCGGAATGTGATGGGCAATGCAATGATTGTCCCCCTGAGCAACCAAACGATATGGGAGCTGGAATGCAAAATCTTGTAGCCATGCTCACACAACTTTCTCAAGCTATGAATCATGCAGGATTTCCAAATGAACAAAGGAGGGAGCAACATTCTGTTGAATCCTTCATGAGGCAGCGTCCACCATCTTTCAGCGGGTCTACTGATCCATTAGTTGCTGAACAATGGATTAGTACTACTGAAAAGATATTTTCAGTTCTTCAATGTTCTGAACATGATAAAGTCATCCTAGCAGTGTACCGTTTGGAAGGAGATGCGGATCAATGGTGGAATCTTGTTAAGAATACGAGGCAAAGGGATGAAATTGAGTCTATGGAATGGGACGAGTTCAAGAACTTATTTTTCAATAAGTACTTCCCTCGTATTCTCCGAACAAAGATGGAGAAAGAGTTCCTTGAACTAAAGCAAAGGGATGATGAATCTGTTGGTACCTATGAAGCAAATTTTACAAGACTTGCAAGGTACGCTTCTGGTATTATTATCCAACCTGAGAGTAAGATCGATCGATTCTTTAGTGGCTTAAAACCAAGTCTTCGAAGGGCGTTAGCCATAAGGGACTTCAATAGCTACGAGGAAATCGTTCGATGTGCTCTCAAAGTCGAGATGGAGATTGGAGTAACCCATCAGTCACATGGGTTTGATAAGAAGAGGAAGATGGAATTCAAAGAAAAATCTAAAGAGCACACGGAAAAGAAGATGAAATTTCCCTTATGCTCAAAGTGTGGAAAGAAACATGGAGGGAGTTGTCTTAAAGGGACAAGTAAATGTTTTAAATGTGGAAAGGAAGGTCATCGGGCATTTGAATGCCGTGATAATGGGAAGAAGATGTCTAATGATGCAAACAAAGGAAGGGATACACAGAATGAACCTGCTACACTTCAATGTTTCAAGTGCAAGGAGATGGGGCATTATGCCAATCAATGCCCAAATCCAAGGGTTGATGATGATGGTCGACGTCAACAAACTCTTAAGGCTAAAGAAAAAGGAAAGTCACATGCAATTTCTATCAGCGATGTGGAGTACGATAACGATGTGGTGAAAGGTACACTTACCATCCACTCTAAAGTAGCAAATGTTTTATTTGATTCTGGATCCACCCACTCTTTTATTTCTGAAAAATTTTCTAAGGGTATCACCGTATTACCTCAACAATTAGATGTTGAGTTAGCTGTGACAACACCTAATGGCACATCAATCGCATCAGAAGTTTATAATTCTTCTCCAATCGAAGTTTGTGGGAAAGTGCTTCCTGCAAATCTTGTGATCCTTCCTTTAGTGGAATTTGATGTGATTCTTGGCATGGATTGGCTTTCTCTACATGGAGCTCATATCAATTTCCAAAGAAGGGAAGTCACATTTCATATTCCAGATCAACCTATGATCGTCTATCAATGCAAGGATGAACATAACCTTCCAGTGGAAATTTCTTCCATCTTATGGGTATTGATTCCACTAAATGAAGGTTATTTATCTCAAATGGTTGGTGAGAAACTCACGATTAAGAATATGCCCATTGTACGGGAGTTTGATGATGTCTTTCCGGAGGAATTGCCGGGTCTTCCACCAAATCGTGAAGTTGAGTTTTCAATAGAACTCGTACCGGGTGCTTTGCCTATTTCAAAGACACCTTATAGAATGGCCCCAATTGAGTTGCAGGAATTGAAGAAGCAACTCCAAGAGAATCTTGATAAGGGATTCATACGCCCTAGTGCGTCACCTTGGGGAGCACCTGTTCTATTTGTTAAGAAGAAAGATGGATCAATGAGACTCTGCATTGATTATCGAGAACTTAACAAGATCACTATCAAGAACAAATATCCTCTCCCACGCATTGATGACTTATTTGACCAACTACGCGGAGCTCAATACTTTTCCAAGATTGATCTTCGTTCAGGGTATCATCAATTAAGGGTCAAAAGGGAGGATATACCAAAGACGGCTTTCCGTACAAGGTATGAACACTATGAATTTATAGTGATGCCATTTGGTCTTACTAATGCCCCTGCTATCTTCATGGATCTAATGAATAGAGTCTTTAGAGACCATCTTGATCAATTTGTGGTAGTCTTTATAGACGATATTCTTGTCTATTCAAAGAGCAAGGAAGAGCATGAAGATCACTTGAGAATTATATTGAAGACCCTGAGAAAGGAGAAGCTTTATGCCAAATTTACCAAGTGTGAATTTTGGCTTCAAAAAGTTGCATTTTTGGGTCATATAATCTCAAAAGAGGGGATATCTGTGGATCCAGCAAAAACAGAGGTTATCGAAAGATGGTCAAGACCAACAACAGTAACTGAGATCCGAAGTTTTCTTGGTTTGGCTGGTTATTATCGACGTTTTGTAAAAGATTTTTCACGATTATCTAATCCACTCACCAAGTTGACTCGGAAAGGAGTTAAGTTTGTCTGGACAGAGGAATGTGAAGAGAATTTCAAGGAGTTGAAAAGAAGGTTATCCAGTGCACCTGTGCTCACACTGCCTTGTAGTGGAGAAAGGTTTGTGATCTATAGTGATGAATCCAAGAAGGGATTGGGGTGTGTTCTTATGCAAAATGATATGGTGATAGCTTATGCCTCACGACAGTTGAAAATCCATGAGCAAAATTACCCAACACATGATTTGGAGTTGGCTGCGGTAATCTTTGCATTAAAGATTTGGAGGCATTACCTTTATGGTGAAAGGTGTGATATTTATACTGATCATAAAAGTTTAAAGTATATTTTCACACAAAAGGAGCTGAATATGCGCCAAAGAAGATGGTTGGAGCTGATTAAGGATTATGACTGCTCAATCCATTACCACCCTGGGAAAGCAAACAAGGTGGCAGATGCATTAAGTCGACAAGACCATGCTAGTTTATCCATGATGAGGATCACAAAAGATCCAATATTTATGGATTTACAAAGGATGGATCTTAGAATTATAATGGAAGGGGAAAAATCTTATCTTTCTCAAATGAATGTTCAACCATCTATACATGTGAAGATTAAAGAGGCACAGAAAGAAGATGTCGAGTTACAAAAGAAGGTGAGAAATGTTCCTGAATTCAACCTTGATTGTGATGGGATAATAAAGTTCAGGAATCGGGCTTGTGTTCCTCCCATCCCCGAATTAAAGAAGGAGCTGCTGGATGAGGCTCATAGTTCTTCATTCTCTATTCATCCTGGAAGCACGAAGATGTATAGGGACCTGAAAGAGTACTTCTGGTGGGATGGCATGAAAAGAGATGTTGCTGAATTTGTCTCTCGATGCTTGGTTTGTCAACAAGTTAAAGCTGAGAGACAGAAGTCTAAGGGGATGTTACAACCATTACCCATACCCGAATGGAAATGGGAAAACATCACTATGGACTTTGTCACAGGACTTCCTAAAACATCCAAAGGCAATAATGCTATTTGGGTCATAGTTGATCGTCTTACAAAGTCTGCACACTTCATTCCTATTAGAGAGGATTTCTCTCTAGATCAGCTTGCCAGGATATATGTAAAGGAAGTGGTAAGATTGCATGGAGTACCACTTTCTATTATATCTGATCGAGATCCGAGATTTACCTCGAAGTTCTGGCGAAGTCTTCAGCATACTCTGGATACAGAGTTGAGTTTCAGCACTGCTTATCATCCCCAGACAGACGGTCAGTCTGAGAGAACAATTCAAACCCTAGAAGATATGTTGAGAGCTTGCTCTATGGATTTCAAAGGAGGTTGGGATCAACACCTACCTTTGGTGGAATTTTCTTATAATAATAGCTTTCACTCCAGTATTCAGATGGCTCCTTATGAAGCTCTCTATGGAAAAAAATGCAGGACTCCAACTTGCTGGGATGAAGTTGGGGAAAGAAAGCTATTAGGACCTGATCTCGTTGATGAAATGGCAGAAAAGGTTAGATCTATTCAACAACACATAAGAGCAGCTCAGAGTCGACAGAAAAGTTATGCCGACAACCGAAGAAAAGACCTAGAGTTTGAAGTGGGCGATAAAGTGTTCTTACGAATATCTCCCTGGAAGAGGGTTATGAGATTTGGAAAGAAGGGGAAGTTGAGCCCTAGATATATCGGTCCTTTTGAAATACTGGATCGTGTTGGGAAGGTAGCTTACCGATTGGCGCTTCCACCGAATCTCTCTCAAGTTCACGATGTGTTCCACGTATCTCTCCTGAGAAAGTACATACCAGATCCTTCACATGTACTCAGCTCAGAAGTTGTACTGCTGGAGCAAGATCTTTCTTATGAAGAACAGCCGATAGAGATTCTGGATCGTAGCGAAAAAGTCCTATGAAACAAGACCACTCGCTTGGTGAAAGTTTTATGGAGGAACCACCAACTTGAAGAAGCTACATGGGAGCTTGAGGATATGATGAGGGAGAAGTATCCTCATTTGTTTGTTACAAAGTGACGAATTTCGAGGGAGAAATTCTTTTTAAGGGGGGTAGAATGTAACACCCGAGACTTTTATGTTATATAAATCATCAAAGGAATCTTTTTCTACACAACACTTGCTTGGCTTGCTTTGCACGCAATCGCGACCTTCCTCGATAGCTTGCGTCGTACGCAATACCGAGTTTCACTAAACAACAATATGCTATTAAAACTAGCCGTTATGAATAGTAATAACCACTTTTTAAAATTTTATAAATTTTATTTTTCAAAATGGACTTCATTTTTGGACTCAGAATATCGAAATTAGCCTAGGGTGAAATTTTGGTATTTTTCTGAAAACTTTCAATTTTTGATGAATAGTGAAACCACTAAGTGGTAGGTTAAAAAACTGAATTTTGCATAAAACTTAATTTTACCGCTTCTGTGAATGGAATTTCGAAAATCCGAGAGACACGGTTAATATCAAGGACTAAAATGTGGTTCAATGAGATGAAAATAATTTTTTGGTGAATAGTAACTTTTTACTTTTTTTTTACCGCGGTTAATAGTAAATAGGGTAACTAAGGGTAAATATGATATTAATATTACCCTAACACATGTCCTAATTCTATTGGACAAGTGTAATTCGACCAAAAACAAACTTAGGAATAAAATATGACCATTTAGGCCCACTTGGATTAGATTAGGACATTTATTATTAATTTATTTAAAGAAGGGTTAAAATAGTTAAAATCAAAGTTTAATAAGTAAATCATTTTTAATATGGGGTTATACATAAGATAAATTCGACTATAAATATTCATTAGAAAGATAAAAAGATTTCCTACATAAGGGTATTTTATTTGTAATTTTTAGACATTAAATAATTTAATTTATTTATGACACAATGATGATGCAGTAATTATCTTATTAATGAAATATTGACATAATTGATGTTATAAACACCAAAATAAATGTAATTTGAGACTTTTTATGAATTCCACTAATTTTCTAGGTTGCTATGATATATTAGTGTTGATTTAATCAACTTGGTTCGAACATATAATTCTGTTATGACTTTCACAAAAATCATATATCAAATAGTGTCAAAATTGACACAAAATAGTTTTTAAATCAAATATTATATTATTAATTGTTATTTTATTCCTAAAAATCTAAGGTTCGGACAAATGACTTAGATAAGGATATGTATATTAATAATAAACAATTTGGGGTTCGTTTGGCATGTTATAGTAAGTGTATTAACCATATAGTGAAAGAAAACAAAAAGACACGGTAAAAGTTAAATTAATTAACTTAGAGTTAAATCTAATTGATAAGGTTAAAATAATACCCTAAACTTGTCTAAATCCTATTGGTTGATAGGATTTCGACCCATCCCCACTTTAGCTTCGAAATAAGACCCTTTGGAACCATTATAAACCGATTTTGACTTTAATATAAAATAATATTTTGAGATATTCCTAAGGTGCCCCTCTCCTCCCTTATAAAAGGGCACCTCCTCCCCCTCCTCCTCACACCAATTTGAGCACTCAAGCTCGGCCAACCCCTGCCATTTTCCCTTCTCCACTTCCCTAGAATAATCCTAGAGGTCCTGGTCTTCTCCAAAGACCAATCTTAGTTCCTTAAGTGGAGGATTCAAAAAGGCGTTCCAAAGAAGAGGTAATATCCATTACCGATCTTTTCAATTTCTTTCTTCTTCAACTTCTTCTTCTTTAGTTGTTTCATGATAAAGTAATAACATCAGTATTACTTACATACTGATATGTTATTATAAATATGAAACAACCCTAATTCACCTTCTATCCATCCTACGGAAAAATGAAATCACCGCGCGTGCGTACGTACGGAATACCGTCTCCACGCCGTGGTGTAATCTATTTTCCACCATCACCTTACAAGGATGGGTATAATGGTGTAATCAGTAACTATATATGATTATTATTAAGTAATATTGATACTGAAATAATATATATATATACTCCAATACAATTCCACGATCATAGGAACGATATCATCACTCGTGCGTACGTACGGAATACCGTCTCCACGATGTGATGCGACTCGTTCTACATGATCTTCATTTCATAATGATTATATAAATGAATTGAATGAATGAATATGGTATATACTACACTAATACCATTCTGGAAATGAATTATCTATAACCTAAAGATATGAATGAGAATTTATTCGACAAAACACGCATAAGAACAAAAAGTTATAAAGACCCGAGTAACAAGTAACAATGAAATATTACTAACAAGAAGCTAATAATATGACCATATATGATCTCATATCAATATGTATGATTCTGGAATAAGTCAATAACATTATTTAAACCATTATACAGGAGCTTCGGACACGAACAAAGCAAATCGGACCTAAGGTAAGGGAAATATCACAATCTCATTTTTATCCGAGATTGTTTATTCGTAAGTATTTACTGGGGTGTATTTTATCATCCACATCCATGTTCCCTCAATATGTAATATTGTTTCCATCCACTTGAAATAGTTTAAATCCAATTTTACCCTTAGGAGAGTTTTTAGTAAAGAATAAGAAAGGAATCTTTTGTCGTTTTTCCGTACGAGGTACTTTTTGACTTTTCCGACAAAAGTACGAAGAATGTTTTTTTTAACTTATACGGCATGAATGGATTTTTTAAAACATTACTTAAAAGAAGCTTCCTTTACAAGTTTTCAAGTTTATTTTTAATCAACTTCTTTTATTTCAAAGTTGTATGACATGTTATGAAAGGAAAAATGTTTTTGAAGAAGAAAGGATATTTTCCTCAAGAATTCAATTCAAGTGTTTTATCAAAATTATTTTCCATCTAAGATAATAAAGGGTTCTGTTTCTATCCATATTTTTACATTGGTTTGACTATGTTGTGATGGAATTATGTTTATGAATTCCTTTATCATATATGAATTGATTTATGATGTCATGATGTTTCAAGAATCCCATTTTTGTTATATGTGTTATGCGATGATGTATGTTTTATGATTATGTGGCACACATAAGAAAGGATTCATTATAAGATGGGTGAGACCTATATCTCCCTCCAATGCATTGGGTAAAGATTTTATATCTCATGAGATAGACATGGCTGGAACGGAAGGTTATTTCGGTTCAGTGATACAGGACTGAAACGAGGAGTGAACTCGGTTCAGAAAGGGACTTTGTCCACTAAGATAGTCTTGGCAATGAGTCATGACTAAAAAGAAATGATTTTCCATGATTATGTGTGCATGCCACAAAGATTCAAGTTTTATGTTATGATTATGGGGATCTCATTCTCACTTCTATGATTTATTCCATGTTAAGATATTATGATCTCTTTTGCAGGTTTTGATTTTCATAAAGATATGATATGATTTTTTTTATTTCTTTTATTTGCCCTTGCTGAGCATTTGAGCTCACCCTTTTATGTTTTCTTTTCCCCAGGTCAGGAAGATGGATATTAAGTAGAATATGCTAAAAGGGACCCTAGATATGATGAAATAAATGGGAGACACTGTAGAAGATTTATGAACCAGTTGTTTATGTTTCCCCAGTTTCTAAAGACACTATACCTATACGGTCCTTTGTGGTTTTGTCATATGTTGTAATAAGTGTGCTTCAATTTTGAAGTATTAACAATGTATGTAAAGTATGGGTCGTTATATTCATGAGGCAAAAAACACCAAAATTCAATGGGAGTACAAATCCATTTGTAGCTGAGCAATGGATAAATTCTTTAGATAAAATATTCCATGCCTTGGGGAGTAACGAATGGAAAAAAGTTGTCATGGCAGTTTAACGCATCACTCGAGATGCTGATCAATGGTGGTCATTGATTCAAAATACAAAGGAGGATGATGAAGTATCAAATATGGAATGGAGAGAGTTTAAAGAGATTTTCTTAGAAAAATACTTTCCTAATGACCATCGAGCATATATGGAAAGGCAATTTCTGAGTATGAGGAAAAATGAGGATGATAATGTCGCAAATTATGAGTCTAACTTTACAAGGTTAGTGAGGCATGCTACAGATTATATACATAACCCAAGAAGTAATATTGATCGTTTCTTTGATGGGTTAAAACCGTTTCTCCATCGAGCATTAGTCTCACAATCCTTCCCGTCGTACGGAGATATTGTTTCATGTGCTATCAAGACAGAAAAAGAATTCTCTAAGTCTTATAACTTTAAAGCAAAGAAAGAGAAGAAGAGATCTACCAATCACTCTGGAAATGGTAATAAGGGGAAGAAGGGAAATGTTGAATATCCATCCTATAGTAAATGTGGGAAGAAACACCCAAGTACTTGCTTGAAAGGAATGGGAGTATGTAACAAGTGTGGTGAAAAAGGCCAACATGCTCATGATTTCAAGGGGAATAAAGAAGTTACCAATATTTAATTATACAATTTCAGGGAGATAGGACATTATGAAAATGAATATACTAAGTGTCAGGGGAACATACCTCAGAAAAGGATAATGGATCAAGGCCAATCTTATGTTATCACCACTACTGAGGTAGAAGCTCCGAAAGACATGGTGACAGGTAATTTAATGGTTTCCTCAAGTTTAGCAATTGATTTATTTGATTTTGGATAGTCAAATTTCTTCATATCTTCCCAGTTTTCTAAGAAAATTAGATATTTCTAATTTGATTTAACAAGGGAGTTGTCAGTCAAAACTCCTAAGGGAAGTATCATTGCGACAAAGTTCTGTGAATCAATTCCTATTAGGGAATATAAATATTCTTTATTTGATGATCTCATCATCATACCCATGATTGAATTTGATATAATCCTTAGTATGGATTGGCTTTTGGACCATGATGCAAAAATTTATTTTAAGAAGAATAAGGTTACTATTTTTGATGACGATGATAAGGAACACCTTATCTTTAGAGAAGAATTTTCACCACCTAATTCTTATCTAGATCCACCCCCAGTATCTCAACTAAATTCAATTATTGTGGAGGAAGAGAATGAAATAACTATAGGTGAGGAAATGAATGTTCAAATAGAGGATGTACCTATTGTGAAAAAATATGTTGATGTGTTTCCAGAATATTTACCTGGACATCTACCGAAATGAGAAATTGAGTTTTCCATTGATTTAATTCCTAGATCAAGGCCCATATCGAAGACCCCTTATAGAATGGAAACTGTGAAATTAGTGGAACTAAAGAAACAACTAGAGGAATTGAGTAATAAGGGATTTATTCTCCCTAGTGTTTCTCCATGAGGAGACCCTATCCTTTTTGTTAAGAAGAAAGATGAATCTATGAGGTTATGTATCGACTACAGGGAGATCAATTCTATAACAATAAAGAACAAGTATCCCCTACCTCACATTGATGATTTATTTGACCAAATATGTAACGACCCAACATTTCATTAATGGAAATCCCTCTTGATCAAATTAAATGTCTCTTTATGTTTATATAAAATGTCAACTTCTTTGGTTTTATGTTAAGAATTTTGACCGTTGCTAATATAGCCGTTGAACAGTGATCACATGATTAGTATAAATATAGGGCTTTAACAAATCAAATTTATTCAGACAAAAGAAGAGATGACCTCGTCTAGTAGAATTTCTCCATACGAAGCCCATTTGTCGGAGCTCAGAAAAGCGGTGGAATCCTTGGGCTTCGCTCTTGACCAAGCCCAAGCTGAGCTTCATCATGTCAATCTCGAACGGGACCGTCTATGGGAGAAGTGGAAGTTGATAGAAATTACCACTTGAGCGATGTTATCCGAGCCACCCCAAGAGTCTGTCACCATCGCACACCTTACCCATAGGTCTTATGCGGCTGTTTTAAGGGGTTATGTAACAAATAAATATTACTATGTTCATGTACATTATTTTTTGTATATAATAATGAATATACTTTCTTGTCATTATTGATACATTGTAAATAGTTTTTAAAGTACAAATAATGTTTTTAGTTATTATTTAATTAAGAATTATATTTTATTAAATTAAGGGATTTTTGAATTAAATAATATTTTAATAAAATATTATTATTATTATTAAATTAATTTTTATTAAATATAAATGATCTTATAATTTTATGAATGCAATTGTAATTTTTATTAAGGTTTCTAAGTCATTTCTGTCAAAACCTATGAATTTTCGATAAATGTGGGTTTTTATTTTAAAAGTGAAAATTAAAATATTTAGAAAATTATTTAGATAAAATAAATGTTATTTCTGGAATCAGGATGTCGAAATTATCCAACGGTGATTTTTTCATAATTTTCTGAGACAGTCAAGTTTTTGGGTAAAAATTAAATACCGTTTAAATATATAATGTGTTTTATGACATCATAATGACCCAATAGTGATGTAATAAAATACTATAATCATTATGTTAGGCCAATATATGTTTTACCATTAAAATAATGTGATTTTGGTTTTGTTTGACTTACTTTTCAAAGCATTAATGGACCCATCAAGACTTATTAAACACCTTGTCTTTTTAAATTAATTTCCATGGGAGTATGACTCACCTCCACATAAGCAACCCTATTATTTTAAGAAGTTCAGACTTTGGCCTTATAAAATATTTTTTTCCTACTCCCGTTTCCAAAAACCATGGGCAAAAACCATGGGATGGTTTGTGGTTTGGATTAATTTAATGTAAGGGGTTCCAAACCTAAATAATAAAGAATTCCCTCACCTTTCCTTTATAATCCAACCCAAGCTCCCACTTCCTCCTCACTCAAAGCCTTTGGAGTTCATCCAAACTCTGACTTACTCTCTTTAGAATCCTCCCAAGGTTCCCCAAGCTCCCAATAAGCCTCTCACAAGCCTCTCTCTAGCCTTTGGAAGCACACTTCCAAGTAAGGGTTTTTTTCTTCCTTTCTCATTTTTGTCCAATTTTCTTTAAGTTCTTTTGACCTTTTAATTTCAATTATGAATGTTGGGGTATGGTTTCACACCTCCCTCATACTGCCCTATTTATGTTTGAATGATGGGATACCCCTTTCTCTCCCATTAAATCCCTCCCATGTACACCCGTTACTATTCAAAAATTCTGAAAGGAACTTCTCTCTCCTCATTTACATTCAAGAAATACTTCTGTATCATGAATCTAAATTCCATTACAATTGTTAGGACATGTATATATATGAACTCCTTACTTTCCATTACATTTAAATATGATTAGGAACCCCTTTCTCTCTCATCAACCTTTTTTATGAATTCTTATGTCACGTCGTTACGCTGCCGAAATCGCACCGACTTTCTAATCCAATGCCACTGTGTAGTGAATACCATGCCCATTTCTCCATCAACAGTATTCACCTCTATGCACATTTACTTATTGATTATAAAGTTTCATGTATTAATTTCACATTACTTTATCTTGGAATAAATTATTATGTTTAATGAATCCATGTTTTATGATCCATGTGGCACACTAATGCATGAAATAAATATTTAAGAAGGGTGTGCCCTTATAGTGCTCCAATGCATTGGGTAAAGTATAGTATCATGATATGTCATGTGCAATTAGTGTTGACTCATGATAATTCAATTTCAAAGAGGGTTTACTCGTGCTTTATGTGAAATGAGGATTTACTCATGCTCCATGTTCAATGAGCCTTGGCTCATGCTAATTCCATGTTAAGTGTTTTTGCCACATTTCCATGTTATGATTATCATGCTTTATCATGCCTTTATGTTCATGTTTATCTTATGCTCTATTGATATGACTATTTCCTAACATGTATTGTACTCCTCATGTTATTCCATGTGTACTCCCTTACTGGGCTTTATAGCTCACCCTTTTCTTATGCATGTCCTCAGGTTATCCCATGCAATGCTAAGTATGAGGGAATGTAGTGGTCATGTAAAAGAAGTTTTCAATAAAGATGTTGAATTTGATGTTTTAAGTTTTTATGTAATGATCCTAAGCCCCAAAGACACTAAACCTCTCGATCTTCTTTGTTGTATCAAGTGAAGTTTTACGTAATAAATCATGTTTAAGTTTGTAATAAAAGCAGGGTTGTCATAGTTGGTATCAGAGGATAGGTTTAGTTATTTTTGTGATTAGGATTATAAAACCCTAGTAAAGCCTTAGATAAAAGACTAAGTACAATAAAGACATCCCTAAGTTTTGTTGAGTATTGAGTAAGTGGGTTATCAAGAAAATACATCCATGTCTGGATATGACCAGGTAGAGACGGCTCTAGCACAGATGTATCCTAGGGGTAAAACCCGAAAACACCGCTTTGAGCTAGACTCGAACGGGAACTGGTGCACGAAAATGGGTCTTGCTGCACTCTTGGTTACGAAACTCCTGGGGGATATGCTTTAGTAAATTCACAAGCTTAGTATGAACCCTTATTAAGGGAATTAAAAAAATTCCCCTAAGAGTATATGTTACAAAGTAGATCATGAAAATACTAGATTGAAGCCTATAGACTCATGAGTTATGGAAATAAAAGTTTATTTATAAGTCATCATATTTTGTCTTTGGATTAACCTTTATGTGTTACCCCCTAAATTTCCTTTTATTCCAGCCAATGGCCGGTAATAGGAGGACTCGGGCTAACAATCGTTGTGAAGATCAGTGTGATGACTGTACTAATGAGACACCCAATCAAATGGGAATGGGAATCAAAAACTTTGTCATGCTTATCTCTCAGCTAACTCAAGTATTGAATAGAAAAACGGGTCAAGAGGAACGTTCAACCCCCCCCCCCCCCCTAAGAAAGAACAAGTCACTATCGAGAGCTTCATGAGACAAAAGTATCCTACTTTTAGTGGATCATCTGATCCCACGATCGTTGAACAATGGATCAACTCCATTGAAAAGATCTTCTCCATCCTTCAATGTTCTGAATAAGAGAAGGTTCTCCTGGCGGCTTATCGTATCGAGGGTGAAGCTGATCAATGGTGGATGTTGATAAAAAATACGAAGCCTGAGGAGGAGATTGAGGCGTTGGAATGGAAAGATTTCTGGAAGATGTTTTTCGATAAATATTTTTCCGTGCACCCTACAACTTAAGATGGAAAGAGGCTTCCTTCCCCTCAAGAAAAAAGATGAAGAATCTGTTGGAGCGTATGAGGAAAACTTCACAAGTCTTGCATGATACACTTCCGGCTTTGTCATTACCCCCAAATGCAAAGTTGACTGCTTCTTTGGTGGGATGAAGCCTAGCCTGCGGAAAGCATTGGCGATCCGTGACGTCGACAGCTATGAGGAAATTGTCCGATGTGCCCTCAAGGTTGAAATAGAGATGAGAGAATCATATGGGTATCATGGGGATAAGAATCTTAAGGTGGAATTAAATACTGGTGGTCCGATGGATTAATCCAATGGTGCTAAGAAGATCCAGCACCCAACTTTCCAAAAGTGTGGAAAGAAGCACCCTAGAAATTGCCTTAAGGGGACGATGAAATGCTTCAGGTGTGGAAGAGAAGGGCACCTAGCTATTAACTGTCGGCAAGAAAGACCTGCAGCTGCGATAGAGGAGAGGAACACTCCATTCGAACTTCAACCTGTTGTTCAATGCTACAAATGCAAATAACTGGGTCATTTTTCAAATCAGTGCCCTAATCCAAGGGTTTTTGAAGGAAACCAACAACCTCCAAGGCAGCAAGGAAGAGCTTTTTCCATCACTTCTGCCAAAGTGAACCCTGAAAACAAAGTGGTGACAGGTACACTGGTTATTCATTCAAGAATAGCGAACATACTTTTTGATTCAGGTTCTACGCATTCTTTTATATCTCGAAAGTTTAGTAGAACAATCCCATCACCACCACAAATCATGTAAGTGAAGATGTCGGTGAGTACCGAAAATGGGGAAATCATTTCATCCCATGAATATAAGTCCTCCTCTATTATAATATGTGGATTGAATTTCCTGGAGAACCTCGTCATACTCCCTCTGGTGTAATTTGATGCAATTCTTGGCACGGATTGGATTTCCTTATATAGATCCAACATAAATTGTCGGGAGAGGGAAATCACACTCCATATGGAGAATCGACCCTCGATTCTTTACAAGTGTAAGGAGGAAGATGAATCTCCTTTAGCTCCATCATCTCAAGAATGAATATTACTGCCTTATGAGCACGCATATCTGGATCAGATGATTGAGTCGAAGGAAGAAATCATCCTTGAAGAAATTCCTTTTGTGAGGGAATTCGCTGAAGTGTTTCCCGAGGAACTGCCTGGTATTCCTCCTAGAAGAGATGTTGAATTCTCAATTGAACTTATACCCGGGGATTTACCAATATCCAAGACTCCATATAGAATGGCTATTGTAGAGCTTGAAGAGATGAAGAAACAACTACATGAGAATCTGGATAAAGGGTTTATACGCCCAAGTGCTTCACCATGGGGTGCGCCAGTCCTCTTCGTCAAGAAGAAGGATGGGTCAATGCGGCTTTGCATCAATTATCGTGAACTTAACAAAATCATGATAAATAAAAAGTATCCTCTTCCACAAATTGATGACTTGTTCGATCAACTGTGTGGAGCACAATACTTCTACAAGGTGGACTTACGGTCGGGATATTATCATGTAAGGGTGAAGAAGGAAGATATCCCCAAGACTACTTTTCACACAAGATACGGGCACTATGAATTCATAGTAACGCCTTTCAGACTCACTAATGCTCCTGAAATCTTCATGGAATTAATGAATAGAGTCTTTAGAGATTACCTAGACAAATTTTTGGTAGTCTTTATAGATGATATTCTAATATACTCCAAAACCAAGGAGGATCATGAGGAGCATTTAAGAACTGTACTAGAGACTTTGCGCAAGGAGAAGCTCTATGAAAAGTACAGAAAGTGTGAGTTCTAGTTTAAGGAGGTATCATTTTTGGGCCATATCATCAGAAGCAATGGGATATCTTTGGATCCCTCCAAAACAGATGCAATTGAGGGATGGCCGAGGCCAACATCGGTAACAGATATCCGTAGCTTCTTGGGGTTAGCTGGATATTATCGAAGATTTGTGAGAAATTTCTCACAATTGTCCAACCCTCTTACCAAGATAACTAGAAGGGAGTAAAGTTTTCTTGGAGTGATGAATGTGAAGAAATCTTTAAAGAGTTGAAAAGGAGGCTTATTACTGCGCCCATGCTCACTTTACCCACAAGTGGGGAACCTTTTGTGGTTTTTATTGATGCTTCGAAGAAGGGATTAGGTTGTGTGATGATGTATAATGATAAAGTGATATCCTATGAGTCAAGGCAGTTGAAAATCCATGAGTGAAACTATCCAACGCATGATCTGGAGTTGGCGGTGGTGATCTTTGCCTTGAAAATATGGCGGCATTATCTCTATGGAGAGAAATGTGAGATATATACTGACCACACGAGTCTTAAATATATATTCACACAGAAAGAGCTTAATATGTGCCAGAGAATATGGATAGAGATCATCAAGGATTATGATTGTTCAATACATTACCACCCTGGGAAATCAAACAAGGTGGCAGATGCCCTAAATAGAAAGGACCCAGCGATTCTATCAATGATGAGAATTGAGAAGGATCTAATCTTCTTAGACTTGATGAGGATGGACATGGGAATCATAAAGAAGGGAACATAATCAATCCTTTCACAAATGATTGCTCAACCATCTCTTTTGGAAAGGTTAAAGGATGCTCAAAAGGATGATGTGGGAATTCAAGAAAAAGTGGAAGCTATCGAAAAAGGGAAATCCTCGGAGTTTAATTTTAATGAAGAAGGAATTGTGCGGTTTGGGAAAAGACAATGTGTTCCATCAAGTCTGGAGCTGAAGAAGGAACTTTTGGATGATGCACATAGTTCAAATTTCTCTATTCACCCAGGGAGCACAAAGATGTATCGAGATCTCTGAGAAAAATTTTGTTGGGATAATATGAAGAAGGAGATCACTGAATATACATCAAGGTGCCTTGTGTGTCAGCAAGTGAAGGCAGAGAGGTAGAAGTATAAGGGGATTATGCAACTATTTCCCATACCAGAATGGAAATGGGAGAACATCACCATGGACTTTGTCACCAGACTTACAAGGACATCCAGAGGCAACAATGCAATCTGGGTTGTTGTGGATCGTTTTACAAAGACTGCACACTTCATTGCTATTTGGGAGGATTTCTATTTAGATCAACTGGCATGGATATATATTAGGGAAGTGGTAAGGCTGCATGGATTAACACTATCTATTGTGTCTGAACGAGATCCAAGATTCACCTCTATGTTTTGGAAGAGTCTTCAACATGCTCTGAATACTAAACTGAACTTCATTACGGCCTATCATCCTCAAACTGATGGCCAATCCGAGCGGACTATCCAAACACTTGAGGACATGTTGATAGCATGCTCAATGGACTTTAAAGGAGGATGGGATCAACATCTTCCTCTGTTTGAGTTCTCTTATAATAACAGTTTCCACTCAGACATCCAAATGACACCATATGAATCCCTTTATGGGAAAAGGTGCAGAACACTGGCGTGTTTGGATGAGGTCGGTGAACGTAAGTTGCTTGGACCAGAAATGGTCGAGGAAATGGTGGAGAAGGTGAAACCATTCAACAGCATATCAAGGCAGCCCAGAGTCGACAGAAGAGTTATGCAGGTAATCGTCGACGAGACCTTGAGTTTAAAGCTGGAGAATGATTTTTCTACACTTATATCCATGGAAGAAGGTCATGAGGTTTGGAAAGAAAGGGAAGTTAAGTCCAAGGTACATCGGCCCCTTCGAGATTCTTGATCGTGTTGGGGCTGTGGCCTATTGACTATCACTTCCACCTACCATGTACAAAGTACATTATGTCTTTCATGTATCCCTCTTAAGGAAGTACATACCAGAACCTTCACATGTACTCTCTTCTGAGGTGGTACAATTGAAAGATGATCTTTCTTATGAGGAGCAACTAGTGAAGATCTTAGATCGTAGAGAAAAAGTTCTATGAAATAAGACAATGCCCCTCGTCAAGGTGTTGTGACGAAACCAAAAGTTTGAAGAAGCGACTTGGGAATCAAAGGAAATGATGAAGCTGAGTCACCCACATCTGTTTTAGTGTGGGAAAAGGAAAATTTTGAGGGAGAAATTTCTTAAGGGGGGGAATATTGTAATGACCCAAATATTCATTAATATAAATCCCTCTTGATCTAATTAAATGTCTCTTTATGTTTATATAAAATTTCAACTTATTTGGTTTTATGTTAAGAATTTTGACCATTTCTAATATAGCCATTGAACAATGATCACATGATTAGTATAATTATAGGGCTTTAACAAATCCAATTTACTCAGACAAAAGAAGCGACGACCTCATCCAGTAGAATTGCTGCATAAAAAGCCCATTTGTCAGAGCTTGGAAAATAGGTGGCATCCTTGGGCTTCGCTCTTGACCAAGCCCAAGCTGAGATTCATCATGTCAAGCTTGAACGAGACCGTCTATGGGAGAAGTGGAAGTTGATAGAAATTACCACTCAAGCGATGTTATCCGAGCCACCCCAAGAGTCTGTCACCATCGCACACCTTACCCTTAGGTCTTATGCGGCTATTTTAAGGGGTTATGTAACAAATAAATAGTACTATGTTCATGTACATTATTTTTTTATACAATAATGAATATAGTTTCTTGTCATTATTGATACATTGTAAATAGTTTTTAAAGTACAAATAATGTTTTTAGTTATTATTTAATTAAGAATTATATTTTATTAAATTAAGGGATTTTTGAATTAAATAATACTTTAATAAAATATTATTATTATTATTAAATTAATTTTTATTAAATATAAATGATCTTATAATTTTATGAATGCAATTGTAATTTTTATTAAGGTTTCAAAGTCATTTCTGTCAAAACACGTGAATTTTCGTTAAATGTCCATTTTTATTTTAAAAGTTAAAATTAACATATTTAAAAAATTATTTAGATAAAATAAATGTTATTTCTAGAATCAGGATGTCGAAATTATCCAACGGTGATTTTTTCAAAATTTTCTGAGACAGTCAAAATTTTGGGTAAAAATTAAATACCGTTTAAATATATAATGTGTTTTATGACATCATAATGACCCAATAGTGATGTAATAAAATACTAAAATCTTTATGTTCGGCCAATATATGTTTTACAATTAAAATAATGTGATTTTGGGTTTGTTTGACTTACTTTTCAAAGCATTAATGGACCCCTCAAGACTTATTAAACACCTTGTCTTTTTAAATTAATTTTCATAGGAGTATGACTCACCTCCACATAAGCAACCCTATTATTTTAAGAATTTAGGACTTTGGACTTATAAAATATTGTTTTCCTCCTCCATTTTCCAAAAACCATGGGCAAAAACCATTGGATGGTTTGTGTTTTGGATTAATTTAATGTAAGGGGTCCCAAACCTAAATAATAAAGAATTCCCTCACCTTTCCTATATAAACCCACCCAAGCCCCCACTTCCTCCTCACTCAAAGCCTTTTTAGTTCTTCCAAACTCTTCCCTAATCTCTCTAGAATCTTCACAAGGTACCCCAAGCTCCCAATAAGCCTCTCACAAGCCTCTCTCTAGCCTTTGGAAGCACACTTCCAAGTAAGATTTTTTTCTTCCTTTCTCATTTTTGTCCAATTTTCTTTAAGTTGTTTTTCCCTTTTAATTTCAATTATGAATATTGGGGTATGGTTTCTAACCTCCATCATACTTACCTATTTATGTTTTAATGATGGGATACCCCTTTATCTCTCATTAAATTCCTCCCATGTACACCCGTTACTATGCCGAAATTCCGAAAGGAACTTCTCTCTCCTCATTTACATTCAAGAAATACTTTTGTATCATGAATCTAAATTCCATTACAATTGTTGGGACATGTATATATATGACCTACTTAATTTCCATTACATGTAAATATGATGAGTAACCTCTTTCTCTCTCATCAACCTTTTTTATGAATTCTTATGTCACGCCGTTACGCTGCCGAAATCGCATCAACTTTCTAAGCCAATGCCATTGTGTAGTGAATACCATGCCCATTTCTCCATCAAGGGTATTCACCTTTATGAACATTTAATTATTGATTATAAAGTTTCATTTATGAATTCCACATTCCTTTATCGTGGAATAAATGATTATGTTTAATGAATCCATGTTTTATGATCCATGTGGCACACTTATGCATGAAATGAAATGTTTAAGAAGGGTGCGCCCTTATAGCGCTCCAATGCATTGGGTAAAGTATAGTATCATGATACGTCATGTGCAATGAGTGTTGACACATGATAATTCAATTGAAATAAGGGTTTACTCATGCTTTATGTGAAATGAGGATTTACTCATGCTTCATGTGCAATGAGCCTTGGCTGATGCTAATTCCATGTTAAGTGTTGTTGTCACATTTCCATGTTATGATTATCATGCTTTATCATGCCTTTAGATTCATGTTAATCTTATGATCTATTGATATGACTATTGCCTAACATGTATTGTACTCCTCATGTTATTCCATGTGTACTCCCTTACTGGGATTTATAGCTCACCCTTTTCGTATGCATGTCCTCAGGTTATCCCATGCAATGCTAAGTACGAGGGAATGTAGTGGTCATGTAAAGGAAGTTTTCAATAAAGATGTTTTATTTCATGTTTTAAGTTTTTATGTAATGATCCTAAGACCCAAAGACACTAAACCTCTCAATCTTCTTTGTTGTATCAAGTGAATTTTTATGTAATAAATCATGTTTAAGTTTATAATAAAAGCAGGGTTGTCATAAAATACATGGAGCTCAATAATTTTCAAAGATTGACCTTCTATATGGATACCGTCACTTGTGTGTGAAGAAGGAAGACATTCCGAAGACAGCATTTCGAACCAGTTACATGCATTACGAGTTCATATTAATGCCTTTTGTATCGACTAATGAACCCTCTGTCTTCATGGATCTAATGAACATAGTTTTCAAGGAATATCTCGATGATTTTGTAGTGGTGTTTATTGATGATATCTTGGTATACTCCAAAAGATACGAAGATAATGAAAATCACTTGCGCAATATTCTGAAGACTCTTAGAAGACATGAATTATATGAGAAGTTTAGAAAGTGTGAATTTTGGATTCAGGATATTTCTTTTCTTGGCCATATTGTCTCTAAGGATGGAATCTCCATTGATCCTTCTAATACAATAGAAATTAAAGAATGGACAGCACCAATGAGTATAACTAAGGTATGCCGTTTTATTGGTTTAGTAGGTTATTATAGACGTTTCGTCCATAATTTTTCCCGGGTGGCTAACCCATTAAAAAAGCTCACACGTAAAGGGGTTAAATTTGTTTGTACAAAAGAGTGTGAAGAATGTTTTGAAGAAATGAAGAGAAGATTAGTCAATGCTTCTATATTGACTCTACCATCGGAGAATGATGGGTTTGTAATTTATACTAATGCTTCAAAGAAAGGACTTGGTTTTGTCCTTATGCATAGTGATAGGGTTATTGCCTATGCCTCACGACAACTAAAAATTCATGAGCAAAACTATCCTACTCATGATGTTGAGTTAGCAGCTTTAATTTTTTATTTAAATATTTGGAGACACTATCTCTATAGTGAAAATGTGAGATATATACCGATCACAAGAGTTTGAAATATATTTTCTCACAAAAAGAACGCAACATGAGGTAAAGGAGATGACTTGAACTACTCAAGGATTATGATTGAACAATACACTACCACCCGGGGAAGGCAAATAAGGTGGTATATGCTTTGAGTAGAAAGGATCATGGAGTTTTGAATAAGATGAGAGTTGAAAGGGATCCTATTTTCATGGATCTAGTGAAGATTGATATGGTAATTACCATGGAAGGTGAAAAATCGATACTTTTTCAAATGGTTTCCAAACCATATTTAATATAAATGATAAAGCGTTCTCAGACCAATGATGAAGAATTTCAAAAGAATATTAAAGCTGTGAATGATGGGATATTGAGTGACTTTGTGTATGAAGATGGAATTTTAAAATTTGGTAAGAGACTTTGTGTTCTTGATATACCTGATCTAAAAAGGGAATTGTTAGACGATTCTCAAAGTTCCAATTTCTCTATACACCCTGGGAGCACCAAAATGTATAGAGATTTGAAGGAATTTTTTTGGTTGGACAACATGAAGAGGATGATTTCTGATTTTGTGTCAAGATGTATGGTTTGTTAACAAGTGAAATCTATAAGGAAACAACCTGGGGGAGTCATGCAACCTCTTCCCATACCCGAGTGGAAATGGGATAATATTATGATGTACTTTGTCATGGGAATAACAAATACTCTTAGAAGGAATGATGTGATATGGGTCATTGTTGATAGTCTTACCAAGTAAGCACATTTTCTTGCTATAAGAGAAGATTTACCACTTGAACGTCTAGAAAGACTGTATATTAATGAAGTTTTAAGACTTCATGGAGTACCCCTATCAATTGTTTCTGATCGTGATCCACGTTTTACATCAAGATTATGGAAGAGTATTCAGAAGGAGTTAGATACTGAACTTCATTTGAGCACTACCTACCACCTCAAATGGATGGACAATTAGAACAGACTATTTAAACCTTTGAAGACATGTTGAAATCTTTCTCACTTGACATTCAGGGTATGTGGGATCAATATTTACCTTTGGTAGATTTTTCCTATAACAATAGCTTCTATTCAAGTATTCGGATGGAACAATATGAAGGGTTATATGGAAAGAGAAGTCGCACACCATCCTATTGGGATGATGTTAGTGAAAGAAAACTCATAGGCCTAGAACTGGTGGAGGAAACGATGTAAAAGGTGAAGGTAATCCAAAAACCCATCAAAGCAGCTCAAAGTAGGTAGAAGAGCTATGCTGATAACCAAAGGAAGGATTTAGAATTTCATGTAGGAGATTATGTTTTCTTGAAGGTATCTCCATGGAAGGGCATTATAAATTTTGGTAAGAAAGGTAAATTGAGTCCCAGGTACATCAGACCTTTCAAAATTTAGAACGAATTGGGGTTGTAGCTTACCATTTGGCAATGCCGCCAAATCTCTCCAAAGTTAACAATGTGTTCCATGTATCACTGTTGAGAAAATACATGCCTGACCCAATGCATGTACTCACCAATGAGGAAGTAGAACTGGAACCTGATCTTTCTTATTTCGAAGATCCCATTAGGATTCTTGATACAAGAGAACAAGTGCTGAGAAATAGGACGACTCATCTGGTAAAAGTTTTATGGAGAAACCATAAGATGAAGGATGAAACGTGGGAACCCAAGAAACTTATGATGAAGAACCACCCGAGACTTTTTATGCAGTAATATTCTAGAAATTTCGAGGATAAAATTATTTGAAGGAGGGGAGAATGTAACACCCCAATCTTCCATGATACGCTTCTCTTTGAATAATACAATAGTGTGTGTTGTACGCAACTTCGAGTTCTAACACACCACAACCAATCAAACTAGCCGTTATGAATATTAATACCCACTTTTTGAAATTTTATAAATTTTATATTTCAAAATGGAATTTATTTTTGGATTCAAAATATCGAAATTAGCCTAGGGTGAATTTTTGGTATTTTTCTGAAAACATTCAATTTTTGATGAATAGTGAAAAACACTGAGTTATAGTTTAAAACCGAATTTTTATTTAAATAATTATTTATTTTATTTAAATATATTTTAGGTCAAAATAGATACATAATACCTATATATGATCAATGTAATTCATCCGAGCCAGTTTAAAATAATTTTAGATATATAAAAATTTTATTGAACTTTTCACCGTCTTTTACCCATCTCCTAGGAGAATTTGCAAATTCAAATAAAACTTAATTTTACCACTTCTGTGAGTGTAATTTCAAAAATCTGAGAGACACTCTTAAAATAAAGGAGTAAAATGTGGTTCAATAAGATAAAAATAATTTTTGGTGAATAATAACTTTTTACTTTTATTTACCACGGTTAAAAGTAAATAGAGTAATTAAGGGTAAAAATGATATTATTATTATCCTAAAAAAGTCCTAATTCTATTTTCTAATTATAATTCGACCAAAAAAAACCTTATGAATAAAATATGAACCTTTTGGGTCCACTTGGATTAGAATATGACATTTATTATTATTTAATTCAAAGATAAGTTAAAATGAGTTAAAATCAAAGTTTAATAAATAAAACATTTTTAATATAGGGTTATACATAAGATAAATTAGATTATAAATATTTATTAGAAATATATAAATATTTCCTACATAATGGTATTTTATTTATATTTTTTAAACATTAGATAATTTAATTTATTTATGACACAATATGATGTAGTAATTACCTAATTAGGGAAATATTAAAATAATTGATATTATAAATATCCAAATAAAAGTAATTTGAGACTTTTTATAAATTTAACTAATTTTATAGATTAATATGACATATTAGGGTTGGTTATATTAATTATTTTCGAAGAAATAATGCTATTATGAATTTATAAAAAACAAAATACCAAATAGTGTCAAAATTGACATAAAAGAGTTTTTAAAACAAATATTATATTATTAATTGATATTATATTCCTCAAAATCTAAGGTTCATCCAAAATACTTATATAATGATATATGAATCATTAATGAACCACTTTGGGTTTTCATGGAAGTATATAGTAAGTTTATTAAACATATAATATAAAAATACAAAGAGACATGGTAAATGTCAAACTATTTAACTAAGAGTTAAATCTAAAAGATAAAGTTAATATAGTGAAAAAAACCTATCTAAAACCTATTTTTTGAGTGGTTTTCGACCATACCCACCTTAACCTTTAAATAATACATTTTTGATCCATTATAAACTAAAAATTATTTTATTATAAAATAATATTTCTAGCTTTTCCTAAGGTGCCCCTCACTCCTCTTATAAAAGGGCACTCTCCCTTCTCTCTAATTCACACCTTCAAAGCCATTTGAATCTGCCAACCTCTGCCCAAATACCATCTCAAATATCCTACCTTCATCCTATAGGCCTTAATTTAGTCAGAAAGGAAACCTAAGGATCCCTTTTGATCAAATAAAAAGGAAGAACTCGAAGAAGAGGTAAATATTTCATCACATCTTTCAAGTTCCTTTCTTCTCTCAATTCCTCTTTTTTTGTTGTTTCCATTCTAAAATAATAACTCCAATATATTATATATATTTTGATGTTATTATAAATATGGTACAACCAAATTAATTATTCCATCCATCCTTTGAATGGCATGTCACCATACGTGCGTACATACGGCTTACCGTCTCCATTTCGTGGTGTAATTGTTGTTCGATACATTATTATTTGGATGGGTATAATAATTATGTGTAATTAATGTAAATAATAAATATAACATGATAATTATTCTGTATATATGATATAACATCCAATTATATATTATTTTAATATCAAAATAATGATATTGTCGCTCGTACGTACGTACGGATTACCGTCTCCACGAACGCGATGAGATTCATTACCCATCGTATCCATTCAAGACTAATTTTCCTTTGATGATTAAATGTAATATTTAAAGACTTGATATAATTCTGGATATGAATAATATACATCCCAAACATAACAAATATGACTCACAAAATAAATAATATAAAGAAAAATGAATCTGTTAACACCCGAAACAATGATAATACTAAGATATTATTAATGAAGCAATGTTAAAAGATCATATATGATATCATATTAATGTATATAATTATTGTATAATTTAATAAAAATTATTTGACCATTATACAAGAGGTTAACCTACCCTCAACCAAGGAAAAGTACAATGTAAGGGTTAATTTCACAATGTCTTCATTATCCGAGGTTGTTTATATATAATTATCTACTCGGACCTCTTTATCATCCACATCCGTGTTTCTTAAAAATGTATTTCAAAACATTATTATTATTTACTAGACTATGTTTTAAAGTCATTTTTACCCTTGTTTGACTTTTATAAGATGTTTATAAAGGAATCTTTCCATCATTTTCCAAACAAGGTCCTTTTTAACGTTTTCGACAAAATTAAGGTAAGAATGTATTTTTTTAACTTATACGGCGGGTGCAGCTATTTTCCACCGTTATGACATCATCAAAGCTTTCCTTACAATATTATATGAATATTTCCAAAAATAAAGGTTTTATTTTATAATTACATTACTTTTAAATAATTTCAAAATAGAAAGAGATATTTCTCTAAAAAAAATGTTTTGATTTCATCTATGTCAACATCCTTTGATTGATTTGAAGCTTATTTGAAGGTGATTTATTATGATACAAAACATTCATATTTTATTGAAGGTTTTGTGATATGTTTGAATGTGGATGTGTTATTTTTATACCATTCATGGTTTATGGATAAAGTATTAACATTTTGTATGTCAGTTTTAATATAAATGTTTATGTTATGTTCAAACCTGTTCATATGAAGAATGCATTGGACTTAGTATGTGACAGGTGGAACCCACTATGGATCCTCGATGCATCGGTAGGTCTCATGAGACAAACTAGTGTCTTGGAAAAAGTCCTTGACAAAATATTATTTTAAGTCTTGGCACAAGGCCTTGACTATGTGGTTATGAATGTCTGGCATTATGCATTCCATCATTATGAAAGTGGTTATTGATATTGAATGTGATTATTCTACTAGTAGAATATCCATGTGAATAAGTAAATGTAATTATTTCATTTTATTTTGTCCATATTATGCTGAAGTTCATGTTTAAAAGACTTTTGTTTTAGTTATACATTTCCTTAAATATTTATGCTTATTTATGAAAGTTTCCTCTATATTGTTATCCGTTCTGAGCATCTGAGCTCACCCCTTTCTATGTTTTATTTTTCCTAGGACGTGAAGAAGTATTTTATAACTGACCTGCAGGGATAGTCTGCGAGGATATGAGTGTGGACTATGAAGACTATGTTGTTGTATTTTTTTCACTTTAGGATGTAATTGTAAGAGTTATAAATGTATCTAGTGTTTCCAAGGATACTAAACTAATCGGTGTTTCGAGATTTGATATTCTGTGATCATGCTAATGTTATGTAATAATGCACAGACTCTGGGTAACTGGGAACGGGGCGTTACAACCTCCATCATGGAACCATTTTTCCGCCTCCTGGAACACCCCGCGTCACCATCATCACCCTCCAGAGCTCCCTGGAACCGCTAGAAAAAGGGGGAAAGGCCAGAAAACTTCCTGGGGCCATCCCGGACGCCCCGGGATTCTAAATTTTGATTCGAAAGGCTCGTTGGAAAGGTAAAAACAATCCCTATGCAACCATGGGATTTTCTCGATGATAGGACAACAATTATACATAAGAAATTTAATTTATAGACAAATTAGAAACCAAAACGGAAAAAATGAAACCTCTTACCTCGTTGGGCGTAGCCTGAAGCTTCACGATTAGTCCGCCGGAGCCGCTGTGCCTTGTCAGAGTGGTGGAGGAGAGGGGAGGAGCTCGTTGAGAGGAAAACACCAGGGAATAAGGGAAAGGGGAAAGAAGAGGTTGGGGGTGGTGTGTTTAAATAGAAACACTTAAACCTCCCGCCTGTAGACCCTGTACCCGAACTTTTGGTGGGGTCGGGATTAATCCGCCCCTAGGGTAAAAAACACATTCTAAGCGCAAAGGAGGTCTCATAATTTTAATCCAAGTATCTGTTCAAAATTTGTAAAGTCCACACCCTAGGCTTCTAAATTACAAAAATGTCCCTAATGGCGTTTTTCACAGAAGGGCCGCGCCCATGAAAGTTATACCCCTCTTAGGGTAAACGGCACATTCCAGACTCAATGGTGCCCTCAATTTCCCCATCCGAGCAACCGTTTAGGAGTTATTCTATTTATTTGTCATGTATAGTGTGAACATAGTTAAAATTTAATTCCGACCACATGGGGGCTCGGAATCACACGTCGTATGAACGCCCTTCTCTGGAATAACATTAAGAAAAATTTCAAAGTCTTACAGGCTCAAAACCCAGGTTCTTACAATCATAGATGATGGAATGGGTTGAAGTCAATCTTAAACGTTGATGTCATAAATCTATATGCTTAATTGAAATGAATATGTTTAATGGTCAATGGCTAAGTTGTTGGTTTTATCTATATTCCTTTACCCACTTCTTGAGGTAGCTCGATGTTCTTGGTTGCATGTTTACTCTTGGTGGTAGATTAGGATGGTTTTACCAGATTAGTTAGATTATGGAATGATTCTAATAATTAATAAATATTTCTTAACCCATGGGGTTGGTGTTGATGGAATGAAAATGCTAATAATATGATAATATTGATAAACCATGGACTCAGTTTGTATTATTCCTAGAGGGCATGGAATTTAATCCGATGATTAATTTAATGTAATGTGGCATAATTCTATTGGTTAATTTAATGGAAAATTAAATAATTAATGTAAGTAAATGATAAAAAGGAAAGATGTAATTAATGTAGCTATTTTAAATGCTTGTGTGATTATAAGATATCAAGTCTTAGCAGTGGAAACAAGGAGTCTGAGTGATGTTAGATGAAGTTTATTACAAGACTAGGTTATGACCATAGTATGGTTATAAGATATATTATATCATGAATATTCTATGATTTCATATTCTACCCAACCCATTTTAGTTGGGGAGACTGATACTCAGTAGACTCTAGGTGGGTGTTTTCCCCGATATCCTGGTGGAAGGATAGATGGTTGACTACCCCCTGGCCCCACTCTCTTCTCTTAGTAGTTACTTATAATGGTATTCATGATGGTCAGTTTCCTCATATATGTGTGTAGAGGGATATGATGGCTTGTGGTTATTCACATACACATATCCACAAATATAGTATCCAAAAGATGACAATAGGTATGATGTGTATAGGCTATGACGACTTGAGGTTCATTACTTAGTGTATAGGTTGTGATGGGTTGAGGTATAGTACCTAATGTATGTTACACATCATACGGGCTATGGTGGCTTCCAAAAATGACTTGGTTACTATATATAGTGATGTGATATGGGATTTTTTGATGATGTGATTCACGAGGTGCATGTTGTGATTCCTTGCATAGGTGTCTTCAAAATGTCTTATTTTGGAGAGAGATGGCTTAGGATGTGCGATGTTGGGGCACAGTGACAAACCAGTGGGGAAGTAAGATTTAGGTAACCTTGATGTTTCATTACTATATTATATTCTCTATTGTATGTGATACTTAGTTAGAGTTATCCTTAGATATTATTGGAACTTAGTATACCCTTTTAGGTGAAGAGTTAGTTTCACTATTGTGAACTATGCTTTATCATGCTTTCTTTATCTTTTTCATGAGAGGCTTTAGGGAGGATCCTAATAAGTGTAATTTTATACTCACTATATGTATATAGAAACTATTTTTAGGTCACCCAGAGTAGGTTAGAGATCGACCTGTATATTAATAGCTCATGGTTTAGTAGGATATGTTTGGGATTTATGGGCGCAACCATCTTTACCTTTTGGTACTTGTAGTTTTCCTTTCAGTTGTTATAGTACTGTATGTCATTACTTGTTTACACTTGGCTTTTATTTTTATATATGTCTGAGAGGTTTTTGATTGATGTATCTATAATATCTCTCTCTTTTGTATATTATCTTAGAGGTTAATGCCTCCCATATGTATTTTTAGTATACCCTCGATTCTAGTCTCCAACCTGAGGCTTACCAGAGGAGGGATTTGGGTGGTCACTATCTCCATTCTCTCATTGCCTTCCCAGGAGGGGTACACTTGGGGGGGGGTGTCATGACATATTTAGATATCATATCTTTATAAAAAAGAATAATAACATTATTTAGTGTTTATTATTGATATAAATCATAATTTAAAATAATTATGAGAATAATATAACCTATACAATATTATTAACTAGTATGAAGAATTCATTGTTTTTATCTTATAATGTTCTTTTTGGATATTTGAATTTACCACGATTGTATATTGCTCATATTATTAATAGGTTGTATAATTTTTCTTACAATAAACTTAATTATTTCATAAAAGTAATATTTATCCATTAAACACATTATCATGACTATATCTAAAATACGACAATGAAATGAAAAAAAATAGTCATTCCATAGAGATAGTAATCCACACATATGAATGGTTAGTGATTTCGTTTTCTAAAGAAAAATATAAATTTATAATATATTTTATCATTTCATAATAAAAAATATTATATATATATATATATCATGATTATTAATTAAATTCAATAATATGAATGACAGTGTAAGGTTTTTTAAGGAAAATGAAAGATGAGGCTTTGTGGAGGTGGTAGTCCACACACACGAACACACGTGGTTTTGATTTTCCTTAAGGGAAAAAGAGAAAGGTAGTTAATAGTTATTATATTATAATAATAAAATTATTTACACATTCAATACTGATTTCATCATATATAAATTATAAAAATATTTTAGAAAAATAATATAGAAAATAAAAGAAATTAGGGGTTGAGGAATTGGGTTTTCCCTCTAAGGACTCCTTGGAAAGGAAGGGATTAAGAAAATATCTTATGACCATAAGCATGATAGGGTGAAATAGGATTATATGGGAAGGAATAAGGGTATAAGTTTATGAGGAAGATGAATTTTTGAGTGGTATTGAAGGGGTGGTGAGAGGCCTCTTTTATGAGGGGTGAGAATGACATTTTTCTATAATATTTCAACTTAATATAAAGAGAGTGCATGTTTTTCATGTCAAGGGACACCAAAAATAGAAAATAAGTTTTCTGGGGATGAGATAATATCAACAATCCTTAAAAAATTCATTTTAACACATGTTTTAAACATGTTTCTGTGTCATTTACACTTAAAATTTTTACTTTTACCATTTTGGTTTTATCATGGTAACTATTTTTTTACCTTGGTAATAATTTTAATATACAAAAATAAAATGGCCCTTATTGAATAATTTAGAAATTATGATTCTAAATACGAAATAAATTTGATTTTATAAAATTCCCATATAAGAAAAATTAATTTTAATTTTAGCTTATATAATGCCTAAAAACCGTTTTTTAGAAAAAGTGAATTTTAAGTTTAAATTTTTATTGGATAAAATTATCATTTTAATTGGTTTATATTATAAAAATTGGTTAATTATAAAAAAATTAATTTTCTATGGAATTTATAGAAATCCAAAATAAAATTTTATCATAATAATATTCAATTAACAGAAAAAATTTAAAATTATTTCTTATATTTGAAAATATTACTTATGTTCATAAAAAGGTAAAAATAAGTTTTATAAATTTATTATGGTATTTATAAATATATATTATTTATAATTAAATAAATATTTGATCAATTTAAATGTTTTTATAAACTTATATGTCTAGCTTATATAATTATAAAGTCATAAAAGTTACAATTTTGGAAAAAATAGTACTTTCACTATTCACCTAAAATTCAAATATTTTCGAAAATTCCTAAAAATACACCTTAAGATAATATTGAAATTATGAATATATAAATTTTTTTATTTTAACAAATTAAAATTCTAATTTTTTATAATTAATCTTCTAAATAAAAACTTAAAAATATAATGAATTTAGTTTTCATAGTAAAATAACATTTAAAAAAAATATTTAATATTATTATTCTTATTTATTATTAATTACTAATAAAATTGGAGTTATTATATTATTAACATAAATAATGTTTTATCTATAATGTATTTAGTTTTTTTAAAAACACATAAAAATAATTTTTTATAAAGGATACATTTTAAAGAATAAACCAGTCTTATTAGTTTTTTAGCTAAACTAATTTAATTTATCAATGTATTAGTATTGATAATGGAAATTATTTTTACTTATAAATTAATTACATAATTAAATTATATCTATTTTTTTCTAGAAATTATATGGCTGTATTTTAATAGTTATATATTTTTCTATGGTTTGTTTTTGTTTGTTGTTGCATACATTACAAGTTATCAAACAGATTAGGTTCTAAAGGAAATAAAATATATAATCTTTAATCTTGTGATGTAACATTCTCCCTCTTAAATAAATTTCATCACTATAATTTTTAATTATTTGTCTCCAAGGTATATAGTTGAGTGTATTCACAATATCCAATGTTTAATTTCTAATAAGATATCAAACATACTATTTTATATTAAAAGAAATTAATGGTTAGGTATCAAAACCTATATGAAAAAAGTAATTTCCATATAAAGTTAATAGTTAACACTGATAGATGATCATGGGTTGATTTTTTACAAGAAACAAGATTTACCAATATGAAAATTTATATGAACCCTTTACAAATAGATATAGTCCATTAATAACACCACATCAAATTAAGTAAAAAATCTAGATCTATAAGAAGTAAATTCATAAAAACCTTGAAGAAGATTTAATAACAATCATACCACCATGAGTTTTTATTTATAACTCAATATTCAATAGTTTTATTAAATTTACATGTCAAAATTATTTAAAAAATCTTGAGTGAATACTTACTATCTTATTCAATAATAGTTGTTGTGTAAGATTTTACTTGTTCCCATGGTCTAGGTGATTCTTGGTGACCATTTTCTTCATTGGTTATTGAATTAGTATATTGATTTAAATAGTTCTCAATTTCATTTAAAATAAATATTTTTTTAGATTTTCTATTTCCCTTTCACATTTGAGTTTGATGAAATTAATTTTCACACTTATAAAGAATTCCTATTTATTTCAAGAAAGCCCTAATGCGTTTCGTCCCACATTATTATCCCATATGAAATTGAATCTTCTTTCCTACACCATCTTTGTCACCTGAACTTCCTTGATACTCCATATTTTTCTTATTTTTTGTATTTTGGTATCCAACTATGTTCAAATTATTAATCATAATTCATGATAACTAGTTTTTTATAATAGAAATATTTGTCACTCTATATATTAACCCATTAGGTTTCTCATTCGAACAATATTCGCATTATTTGTAGAATCCATTTTTAACTTGGTTCCTTTAAGATCTAGTTATAACTAAAACCAAAAGAATTTAATCCTGAGTAATGATCACCATTATAGAGTTAATGAATGAAATTTTAAACCTCAAAATGACTTACTCTTTGAAATTATTATATTAGACTTTAATTTAACATAAACCACTATCAGTTTAATCAAGGTTTTGTATGATTGAGTTATCTCACATTCCTTAAAAAAATTCATTAAGATATTTAATCCTTAATAATTCATTGTAAAGGGATTTTGATCAACCAAAGTGTATCCCACAAGAGTTTTTAGACAGGTGTGTAGTCTAAATCCCACTCATCAGGTGCCTGAGTGAAGATTAAGTTGATACTCAACAAGCCATTTTCAAAGTGATTTCCCCTTGGTTCATTTGTTCCAAATCCATATCCACTTAGAAATATTTATATAGGGATGAAATTTCTTGTATATCCACATAATATATAATTTACCAAAACATTGGGATGTTATCCTATACATATACTTCACCTTATACATATCCATAGGATTTTAATTAATGTTGTTTTATCTTAATCTTAAAAATCACTACCACAAAACAGGGCAAGGGAAGCGCTGTCCTTTATCAGCACTAAACAAAAAATGCTGATAAAGGGCTATGTCCTTTATCAGCACTAAAACAAGTGCTGATAAAGGTGTACCCTTTATCAGTTCTTTTTTTAGAACTGATAAATGGTACATTTATTAGTGCTATTATTACCAGTGATAAACATTTTTATTATTAATTTATATAAAATTATTATATTTATATTAAAAAAATAATGTTTATTTATATACATTAAATAAAAAACAATTGTTTATATTTAATATATATTTTTTAATAATTCAAAAATGTATACATAATGTTTTAATTGAAAAAGTATTTCTAAGATTATAATTAAATATATATATAATAAAAAAATGATAAGATTATAATAAATTACAATAAATAATAAATATATTTATAAATATATACTATTTATAGTTATAATTATTAAAAATAAATAAATATTTATCCTATATATCATTTTAAATAAATATATAATAATATATATAAATTATTAAAATTATACTTTTATAAAATAAGTATTTATCAGTGCTATAATTTTAGCACTGATAAATAGCTATTTTATCACTGCTTTTTTAGCACTAAAAAAGATTGGCCTTTATCAGTGCTAAAAAAGTGCTGATAAAATAGCTATTTATCAGTACAATAATTTTAGCACTAATAAATAGGTACTTTATCTGCGCTTTTTTAGCGTGATAAAGGTCCATCTTTATCAGCACTAAAAAAGCACTGATAAAGGTATATTTTATCTGCGCTTTTATTTTAGAAACTGATAAAATATACCTTTATCAGCATTGATAAAGGTTCCAATGTTTTTTATAAAAGAACCATAATAGGCCCCTACTCTCTCGCACCCATTCAAGCCTTCGCAAAAGATGAACTCGACCCCTCCTCTGCCGCGACCCCCCCCCCCTCCTCCTCCACCGCCTTTTCCTCCTCCTCCACTGTGACCGTACTCCTCCTCCTCTGCCACCACAGCCTCCGCCACCACTGCCTCCACTGCCTCCACCGCCGCTGCCTCCACCGCCGCTGCTGCCTCTGCCGCCACTACCTCCGTTGCGATCCCTCCTCCGCTATGATCCCTCCTACTTGGTAACCCTTAATGGGTTATAAGGACATATTTTGGCATGATTTACTATTTTTCATTAAAGTAAGAATCATCCAACTTGTTTATATGTATGTGCCATATGAAAGAATAATGTTGATTTCTAGGAGGTTTTTAAGCCTTATTATAGAGTAGGTTAAGTACCAGTTGTATAGAAAAATTCCCAAGTGGCCTTCAAAGAATGAAAATATTTTAAAAATTCATATTCAGTACTATATAAAGGTTTTTAAATGGGAGTTTTACACCTATTGATTTTGAAATAATGTTTTTGGGGTGTGTAATGTTCTTGAATTGTCCTAAAGGGGTTGTTAGATTTTTAAAAGTGCATGTTAACCCATATGAGTTATATTGTAAACATTGTGAGAGGATTTCACTATTAAAAATGTTATTATTTTGGATTTTTTGATCCCATGTGGTTTTAAAAATTATATTCACAATACTGGTCTTAAGTGTTGATTTGGAAGATATTTTAAATCATTTTATTTGGATTCCCACCCTTAAAATGTTTTTTTGTTCATTTGGGACATTATGAGAAATGATTTTTTATAAAATCCTTATGATCAAATTATTCCCATTTTTGTTTTGTTCTAACTAATGGGTGGTTCTCTATACATGTGGTGTTCTTGTGATAGAGAAAGGTGATGTTTCTTTCTAGGGAATTTGAGATTGGGTGATCCTTTATTTATATATGTATTCAATTTGGATTATTCTTGATGCATTGAATTTATTGATTTCTAACCACTTTTTTTGATGTCTTAGGACTCTTAAGAGACTAGGTATTGATCTGACTATGTGTAAACCATTGTATAGGATGTTTATAATATTTATAGGGTGGACCACTGCACCGAGTGAGATAATAGATTAGAGAGTGATCATTATATTGTTGAAGGTAAGGAGATATAATCTTATGTCCCATGGTATTTGTGTTCTCCTAAGATATTTATCCCTTGACCATTCGATTGGGGGGATGCCTTGGTGGGTACTAGTGATGGAATAACCAGTGGGTGGGTTGTTGTGTGAGATATATCAAGGATTATTTTAAATATTATATCATGTTGATTACATTGTTTGTATTGATTATCCCACATAAAATATTTATCATGGCTATATGAAATTGTGACATCTCCCTTAGAACCCTTATAGGTACAATACATGGAGTGGGGTTGATTATGATTTATATCTATCAACTCCCACCTATCGCCTTTTAGCGAGGGATACATTTTTCAATATGCATAATGACATGATACAAAACAGAAAAATTATAATAGATCATGTCATAGTGTCAATTAACATAGCTAATGATACAAATGCCAATCTTCCTGTTCGAAATGACGATGATGACATTCATACGATTGAACAAGCTATTGGAAAATTCATCGCATGGCTGTCAATTCTTATAAAAAAACATGTCGATAAGAAGGTATCCATTTCCAATTTTTTTCCAAGATGGACCTTTAAAATTTAATGAAAAAAGGTCTAAACCGATGAATGTTATTACAAAATGACAAAGAGAAGTGGGTGAAATGAAATATCAGCTCAAAAATATCTCAAATATCAACCAACCGATTGAAATGGTCTACTGAGAGCACCTTAACCCCACCTATTCTATATCCACAGTTAATATCAATTCAGGATCATATGGATATAAAGTTGATAGAAGACAATACTCACATAGTTGATTTTGAAAAAAATATGTACGAAGAGGAAAAAATCAGATTTCATTAGTGCTGAAAAATGTAAATGAAATCCTCAAGTATTAATGGATTGGCACCTCAGTTATAAATATATAAATGAGGTATGTTTTCATGATTTTATTTTTCAAAAGATAATATAAAATGATAATTATGACTAAATACATTTCATATTTTTCACAGTAGTATATATGAAAAAAAATTTAAGGGATTTCCGCATGAACAAAAATTTGAACTCAGTAGTCCTCGCATCACCTTATCAAAAGAAGAAACTGATTCTGATAAAGAGGCTACAATATTGTCATCCCTACTCAAATCTTTTGAAAAAAAATTATAGATGACAGACTCTTTTTAATACCAACGATGCAGGGGTAAAACTCTACAATTTAATCATATAAACTATATTTTCATTTCTTTCATTACTTATTCCTTTTTGTGTTTTTAGGCATCATTAGATGCTGATTGTAGTCAATTTGGATACTCCAAAGATTTATTTTATGGATTCAATGAATGGATATGAAACAAAAAGACCACGCATGATGGTGTTTGTTAATTTGTAATACACTAGATCTAACATTTTAGAACTAAACATCTAATTATATAATTTATATTATATTTTAATGAGGATTCTGTTATGATAGAGTGGTGTATCAATATCGTCTACTTCATGGGATGAATCCAGGGCCTAAGGACAAGAACACCTACAAGATCTAAAACTAGAAACGTATCATGGTATATATAATAACATTTCACTATCCAAACACATATTAAAACAAATTACTTATTTTTCTTGATGTTTCTGCAGTGTCCAAAACAAACAAATGGAAAGGGCTGTGGTATTTATGTTTGTAATTTATGAAAGAGATCTTATTTCATTAACAAACTAGCATCCCTGAAGAGGTATTTCCAAAAATAATTGCGAGTTCATTTAAAATATTTATTAATCCTTTGTGTATTTATATTTTTTCAGTACTACCATGAATTTCACAAAAAATAATATTCACAAGATGATATAGATGTGTTTAGAAACAAATGGTTAGCATACCTGATGGAATATTGTACACAAATAGGATGAAGGTGAATTACTACTACTTATGTTATCCTTATATGATCATTGATATCTCCCTTGTTTACACTTATTGATCATATATGACCACCCTTTATTATGTTTCATATCCTTAGGTTATGAATAATCGTTTTAGAAATGATTTGTATTTCTAGTAAAGCATAACTTAATGAGAGACTTTTATAAACTAGTTCTTTATGTTTTTATGTTTCTAAAATCACTAAACCTAAACTATTATGGAATGGATCATTTATATTCTGTATTTTAGTCATTTATCCATCTTTTTCTATTAATGTAGTGTGTTGAAAGAATATTGGTTGTGCAACACTCAAAAATTTAATAAGAAAACTAAGGATTTATCACTACTGTTGGTTAACTACCGCTTAACATAACATCTGATCTGAAATTCTGATTTGACGTCCCCGTGATGCTCTCATCCGACACCATCTCTATGATATCATCATTCATGATTCACTTTTAATTCTATTTCTACACCCATTTACTAGGTAAATAGGTGCATGAAGATAAGGAAAAGTGAACGTTGAATGATGATATCATAGAGATGGTGTCAGATGAGAGCATCACAGGGACACCAGATCAGAAGTTTAGATCAGATGCTATGGTAAGTGGTAGTTAACCAACAGTAGTAAAGTGCACAAAGAATCATTTGTTTTGTTATTAGCTTATATCTGGACCAAAGAAACCATTTGGAAATATGTAAAGGTAAGGTTACAATATAATATGTCTATTTTAATGAAAAATTATATAATGAAACATTGAATTTATTTTCATTATTCCTTATAGGGTTAGTTTATTTTAGAATATTTCTATCCATGTAACATGCCTTTGTAGGAAGAGAAATGATGTTGTGTCTACACAATCATATAGGTAATGGGAAATCTATTTCACTAATCACTCAATATTTCATAGCTCTATGAGAAATCTTAGGTTTTTTCTCTACTTCACATAATCCTCTTTATGTGATCATGTTACATAAGATCCTTTGTATGAATGCTTCATGTGAACTGATCATGTGATCTTATCACATGATCAAATCACATAAACAAATCACATAATCAATTAAGGTAATTCACTTGAACCATGATTTGTGTATTCTTATCTTATTTACATAATCGCATAAAGAATCAAGGGTCATGTAATCTTATAAATCTCTCAGGTTCATTTGATCATGTGGTCCTATTATGGTCATGTGATCACATGAATTTGAACAAGTCACACACTTAATATGATATTTCTAATTAGTCATGTGCCCCTTTCTTACTCAAGTCCATTATAACCCAAAATCCTCCATTTTCATAATTAATTGAAATTTTTTCTTTCTTATGATACAAATGAATTCAATAATTGAATATGAGGATGTTATAGTTCATTGGACTACAATGGTCGATAGTGTGGAAGTCGACCAATGCATAGTCATTCAGTCCACTCACGAGCATCATAAAAGCTTGATGGGAACCAATATCTTGGATTTTCAATTTTCTAATTAGTTTTCCTTATATGTGGTTGGGGGTATCCAGGAGGGAGGGGGGTGTCCAAGAGTGTGTGGGGTCGGGGGTGTCCAAGAGGGGAGGGAGGTGTCCAAGAGGGAGGGGGTGTCTAGGATGGAGGGGGTCTCCAGGTGGGAGTGGGGGGGGGGGGTGTCCAGGAAGGAGGGGGTGTCCAGGATGGGGGGGGTGTCCAGGAAGGAGGGGGTGTCCAGGATGGGGGGGGGGTGTCCAGGGGGTTTCTAGGAGTGGGGGCATCCAAAAGGGAGGGGGGGGTGTTTAGGGAGGTGTCCATGAGTGGGGTTTCCAGGAGGGGAGGGAGGGTGTGTGTCCAGAAGGGAGGGTATGTCCAAGAGGGAGGGGGTGTTTATTTGTATGGGTGGGTGGGGGATGTCCAGGATTAGGGGGGGGTGGGGGTTTCTAGGAGGGGATAGAGGTTTCCTAGCGGGATGGGGTGTCTAGGAGGGAGGGGGTCTCCAGGTGGGTGTGGGGGTGTCCAAAAGGGAGAGGGTGTCCAGGGGGTGTCCATGAGTGGGGTGTCCTAGAGGGGAGGGAGGGGGTGTTTCTAGAAGGGTGGGGGTGTCCAAGAGGGAGGGGGTGTCCAGGTAGAGATCCATTCAATTCCATTCAATACTGATAATATACAATGGGTAGATCACTTCGAGAGTAGACTGAAGTGAGTATGTAGTGAGGCATTAAAAGTTCCAACCAACCAAATCAATTCCAAGCCCATGTAAAGGCCCATGAATTATATTATAGTTCAATTTGAGGACCAATACATCTTATTTAATGTCATAAAGACCCAACATATGCATCATTTACCTTTATCAAATTAGATTTCTAAGAAAATATTTTTTTCTCTACACCAAAGTTGTAATAGAATACATCTGCTAGAAAAATTTCTGATGACATATGAGTTTGAAGGAAGGAATAATTTCTGATATAGAAGAGTTGTCAGGACACTCTTAACTAAATCAATTTTGACCCTCACTCCTGGCATGTGGATGAAATATACAGAATGAGATGTTTTTTACCAGGAACTAAATTCCATAAGATGTATCCCCACTACTTATATATATATATATATATATATATATATATATATATATATATATCCCTTATCCCACTTTCCATAGGATTGGCATCCACCGGTTGTGTCATAAGATCTCTATGTTTCTGCTTTATGTTTTTTTAAATTATATTTTTGTTAATGTTATGTGAAATTTCGTTCCCATTCCTCCAATATATTATTTGTTTGGTGTTTTTCCTCTATTTGTTGAACTGTATCTCTTCAAAAATAAGGAAATTGGAGTATTAATCCATGTTCATGAATTCCCAGGGGAGGACACTAATTACTCCAATCACTTTTTCTAATTTTGAATATCTTATTCAATTGAGAGGAGGAAACAAAGTTTATTCATGTTTGGTTTAGATACCAATGAATTTATCTAATGATCTTCATATCTCTTTTTAACCTCTTAAAATCCATTTTCTACCTCTTTTTCTAGATATTGTTATACCCAATGCGATGGAGGAAGTTAGGTACATTAAAAAAGATGATGGAGTTGGGTGGAGTTTGATTATTTATCTATGATTATGGACTGATCAATATTAAAAATCTTGTAGGATTGAGAATTTAGTACACTTAGGATATTTCTAAAATTATATATGATTTTATAATTCATATTAGTGAATGATGGTGTATGAATACTATTTATTTCATTATCAAAGAGATAATGAAAATATAGTTGGATAAATAAGGTTATTAATTGATATACACTAGATTCATCCCTTTCGTACTAAAATCATTTTAGGACTGTATGATACTTTATTTTAATTGTCTGATACTTTATTTATAGGGGGTGGGAGGGGGAGGGGGGTTGTCTAAGGAAAGGGAGGGGGGGTGTAGGGGGAGTGGTGGTGGGGGGGGGGGGGAGTGGGGGGGGGGGGCTGTTTAGGGAAAGGGAGGGGGGCTATAGGGAGGATCATATAGGGGGAGGGAGGGGGATACAGGTGGAGTGGTGGGGGGTGTCCAGGGGTAGGGAGGGGGCTGTCTCAGGGAGGGAAGGGAGGGGGGGGGGTTATGGCTAATCACACTAAATAACTAGGAGGGAGGGGATGTTCAGGAGGGAAGGGGGTGTCTAGGTGGGAGGGTGGGTGGGGGGTGTCCAGGAAGGAGGGGGGGTCTAGGAGGGAGGGGGTTCCCAGGAGTAGGGGGTGTCCAGAAGGGGAGGGGGGCTGTCCAAGGGGTGGAAAGGGGGTTATCCAAGGGGTGGGAAGGGAACTGTCTAAGGGGTGGGAAGGGGGTTGTCGAGGTAAAGAGAGGGGGGCTGCAGGGGGAGGGAGGGGGTTGTCCAAGAGGAGGGAGGGGGTTGTAGGTGGAGTGGTGGTGGTGGTGGTGGTGTGTGTGGGGGGGGGGGGTGTCCAAGGGTAGGGAGGGGGCTGTCCAGGGGTAGGGAGGGGGAGTCTAGGAGTGGGTGGGGGGGGGGGGGTGTTTAGGAGTTGGGGGGGGGCATCCAGAAGTGGGGGGGGGGGTCTAGGAGGGGAGGGGGGTCTAGGGGGTATGAAGGGGGATGTCCAAGGGGTGGGAAGGGGGATGTCTAGGGAAAGGGTAGGGGCTGCAGAGGACGGGAGGGGGTTGTCTAGGAGGAGAGAGGGGGAATATAGGTGGAGTGGTGGTGGGGGGGGGGGTGGGGGTGTCCAAGGGTAGGGAGGGGGCTGTTTAGGGGTAAGGAGGGGGCTGTCCAGGGGGGCTGTCTCGGGGAGGGGAGGGATGGGGGGGGGGGGGTCTGGCTAATCATACTAAAGAACTAGGAGATCAAGATAAAAGTGAATGAGTATGATCATGGCCTATCTAATTGTGTAGTTTCTCATCATTCCCTCTCTAAAAATAAGAAATAAATTCCACCCATACCTTCAACGGGACCTTAGATATTGTATGGGGTCATTGGAGAGGCATAAGTGGTCAGGGTCCAAGCAGGGTTGGACCTGATGTCTGATGCAGATGCGCTAGAACTCATTCCCTTTGACCTGGCATGGGAGAGTATACTCTTAGAGGCTCCTAATATATGTAAATATTAGGTTTATAACCTATCTAGTCTGGTGGTATCACTAGAAAAATGTTATAATTTATTCTAAAATTGAATACTTTTATGAAATTGAATACACCATCATGTATGTTTCATATTGTATAACATGTGGAGATTCTTCTCTTTTTTAATTTCCAATAAATGAAACCTTTTGGATTCCATGTTGTTTTTGACAATTATTCCTCTTCTTTTCTCATCCATGAAATATTAACAAAACAATATTTATAAGTCAATGAATCATGTTGAGCCTCTTCTAAAATATTAATTCAATCAAAGGAAATATGGACATGTAAAGGTTGTAATAGGTAAAAATTGACATTTTATTAATTTATTTTTTCATATTAAAGTTTAATTTATTTCATTGTTGTATTACTAACATAATATCTATTTTCTAATATAGGTAAATTTTTTTCCTAAGTTTTAATGCTTTGGTCAGCAACTAATACTATAGATGACAATTTTTGAGAGCAGATCATGGATGCAAAAAGGATGAAACATTAATGTTTTTATCTATTTTTTGGATAATTGTAATTGTAACCATGTTAAAAATTGTTTGAAATGTATGTAGTAGTGTGTTTTTTTGTATTCATGATTTCAAGTAAATGTATATATAACTTTTTGGTAAACTCTTGTGCATGATGTTTTGTTCTTCTATGATTTGTTTGTGTGTAGGTGTTGTTTGTGCTGTGTGTAGAGGTGCTGTCTCAGGTGTGCAAGTGCTTTGCAGGTGCTAAGTTTTCTCAGGAAACTTGGCCTTTATCAACACTAATTAAGTGCTGATAAATTTGTATTATATCAGCGCTCAAAATAGAGCTGATAAAAGGGGTCTTTATTAGCTCTATTTTGAGTGCTAATATATTATCCATTTATCAGCGCTCAAAATAGTGCTAATAAAGGGGGACTTTATCAGCGCTCAAAATAGAACTGATAAAGATGGCCCTTTATCAGTGCTAAACAAGTGCTAATAAAGGGGGACCTTTATCAGTGCCTTTTTAGCATGGATAAAGGTGACCCTTTATCAGTGCCATTTTGAGCGCTGATAGTGGGGACCCACTTTATCTTCACCGCAATTAACAGCACTTTTCTAGCGCTATTAAAGGAGGTTTTAGCACTATTAAAATCCCTATTTGTAGTAGTGAATATTAAATAAATAACTCAACAAACCTAAAGGGTTAACTATACATTGAAATTTGATAAAACTTAAATTATCAACCATTAAATTATACTCAAATAACATCTTAACCTGCAATTTTTTTCTAAACCCTCATTTGATAACAACTATGATTTCTCATACCTGCACTCCCAGATCCATTTTTCATAAATACCTTCTTTAAAAATTAGATTTGAAATGAACTGGAGTGATCCAATTTTAACAATCAATAATAGCAATATCACTAAAAAATATTGAGTTACATACATTTGAAAACCTTTTAGGTTTAGAGTTTTAGAGATTTAGGAAAAACTTTTAATAAACAAATCCCATGTATTTTCCATCAAATGGATATTTTTACACTATATAAAAAACTACTTATTCCATAATAAGTCTTTAACATCTCCCAAAAATTCTCTACACAAGATATTATTTTAGAAATATTAGGTGAAATAAATTTCATTATAACCTTGTGAAATGAAAACATAAGAAGTGTAAGATAAAACACTAAGTAAGGCTAAATGTAAGTGATTACAATAAAATATCACAACTAAGAATAAGATGAGAATAAATAATATTATAGGAATAAATAATCAAAAATAATTCCATAATTAAAATATACCCTGATCATAACATATCCATTGTTAATATATTAATATATAAAGGCATAGATAACAATAATAGGTTTATTATGGATGAAATTAATAATCTTGGATAACTAATTGAATTCTATAAGTAAAGACTTCATGATCTTAAATATCATGATATTACTGCTAAAGGATTGTTCTTTGGTAATATTTTGTTCTATGTAGGAATACTCCAAAATACCAAAAATATTTTGTCTCATGTGACCTATCAATGCATTAAGGGGTTACCAATATCAACCCCCACCCATTTATAATTAAATATAATTCATTTATTATATAAATGAATGGATAATCTATACAATACATAACTAACATTCCTTTGTAATAAACAAATATCCGTAATGGAATAACAAGTATATAAAATTTTAATATTTGTACAATAAATAAATGGAATATATTTCAATATAATAATCCTTATAACTAACATTTCATAGAGTAAGGGGTATATAATTAAGTTAATAATTTCACTAATCAATGAATAAAATAACTCTACATTTAATAATCCCTTAAACTAACATCATATAGAGTAAGTGGTATAAGGTTAAATAAAAAATTTCCCCAATTAATAAATGAAATATATTTATATGTAAGAATCCATCAGGATAAAACCATATAGATAAATGGTACATATTCAAGTAAAAAATTTTCCAAATCAATTTATGTATAGAATCTAGGTGAACATACTTCAATAAAATGAATGAAATATAAAGTGTTAACAGAGGGAATGCATGGGAAGAAAAATTATGCCTATACGAGAGGGTGATTTGGAAAGAAAAATAAATTAATGGATTTTATGAGAGTTTAATTAGCTAGAAGAAAATATTATGGGATGATTTAGAAGGTATTTCATGGCTAATATAAACATCACGAAAGGAAAATAAGTAGTTAATACAAATCATATATTGATGAAGAAAATATGAGATACAATAAATATTATTGTAATGGTGATGTAAGAATAAAAATAACATGGGAGTGATACCATGAGATTAAAATATAATTAAATGAAATATATTAATTATAATTGAAGGAAATATGGTAGTGAATAATCCATATAAATTAACCAATGGTGTGAAATATGAAACACATCTCATGGAATTGAAAATGAGACAAAGAAACCCTTATAAACTTAGAAAGATTTGAGGTAAAAAATGTAAATAATAATAAAAAATTTATATAATAATAAATATGACTCAAGGGTTGAAAAGTGAGGGAAGAAACCCTTAATAGTAGCATAATAATTGAGGTAAGAATGATTTGATAATGAGGTTATAAGGAAGAATTTAAGAACACTAAAAAATAACGAGTGAATAAATTAAAATGTATTCATTAGGAATACTAAATCAAACTTTTAATAATATAGTTCAATAAGAAAGTTTGTAACTCAATGGATGAAAATTTAGTTATCACAAACCGTAAAATTAATTACTGCTTAATCAAAATACACTACAACCTCCCATATAACAAAAACAACTATATTAATCATCAATTTCAGAAACGTTTTCACATCTATAACCTTTTATAAACATTATTTATAATTATTCTCTACATGTAACTAGTTAGTAATTATCTATTTTCAATATCGAGTGTGAGTAATCTCGATCATTTTGAAGTAGTTTTGTAATAGTAGTGTTGTTCTTCATTATTATCCCAAATTTAATCAGTTCTATGTCAAAAAAGGTTTCTGAATTTAAATTTTATAATTATTTATAATGATATAATTTCATTCTATGAGAGTTTTTATTATGATCCATGAAGATGAAATTAGCGATGAGCATGTATTAGTGATTTTTTATGAACAAATATTGGTATCTTATCAACTGAGTTTAATATTAATGTTACCATTACAGAACTAAATTAAAATAATTATTTATATATTTATAAAATATATTAAAATAAATTAAATCAACATATTCACCCATAATATAAATTTATATCATTTCTCAAGTAGGTGGTTAAATCGACCCAAACAAGAACATACCATAATTAATGGATAATTATAAAATTATTCATGTAACACCCCAAGCTTCCATGGTACGCTTCTCTTTGAATAATAAAATAGCGTGTGTTGTATGCAACTTCGAGTTCTAACACACCATAACCAATCAATCTAGCCATTATGAATAGTAATACACACTTTTTAAAATTTTATAAATTTTTTCTTTTAAACTGGACTTAATTTTTGGATTCATAATATTGAAATTATCTTAGGATGAATTTTTGGTATTTTTCTGAAAACTTTCAATTTTTAATGAATAGTGAAAAACACTGAGTTATAGTTTAAAACCAAATTTTTATTTAAATAATTATTTATTTAAATTTATTTTAGGTAAAAATAGATACATAATACCTATATAAGTTCAATGTAATTCATTGGAGTCAGTTTATAACAATTTTAGATATATAAAATTTTTATTGAACCTACCATCTTTTACCCATCTCCTAGGAGCATTTGAAAATTTACATAAAACATAATTTTACCGATTTTTTGAGTTGAATTTCAAAAATATGAGAGACATGGTTGATATCAGTAAGTAAAATGTGGTTCAATAAGATGAAAATAATTTTTGATGAATAGTAACTTTTTACTTTTATTTACCACGGTTAAAAGTAAATAGGGAAATTAAGGGTAAAAATGATATTATTATTACCCAAAAACATGTCCTAATTCTATTGGATAAGTATAATTCGACCAAAAAAAACCTTAGGAATAAAATATGAACCTCTTTGGTCCACTTGGATTAGATTTGGGCATTTATTATTATTTTATTTAAGGAAGAGTTAAAAGAGTTATAATCAAAGTTTAATGACTAAAACATTTTTAATATAGGGTTATACATAAGATAAATTTGACTATAAATATTCATTAGAAATATAAAAATATTTCCTACATAATGGTATTTTATTTATATTTTTTTGACATTAAATAATTTAATTTATTTATGACACAATGATGATGCATTAATTACCTAATTAATAAAATATTAAAATAATTGATATTATAAATATCCAAATAAATGTAATTTGAGACTTTTTATGAATTAAACTAATTTTATAGGTTAATATTACATGTTATGGTTGATTAGATGATTTTTTTGAAGTAATAATGCTGTTATGGATTTATAAAAAACAAAATACCAAATAGTGTCAAAATTTACATAAAAAAGTTTTTAAAACAAATAATATATTATTAATTGATATTATATTCCTAAAAATATAAGGTTTTCAAAAAGATATTAAATAATATTATATATATCATTAATTAACATCTTGAGATTTTGTTGGAAGTTTATAGTAAGTTTATTAACCATATAATATAAAAATACAAAGAGACATGGTAAATGTCAAACTATTTAAATAAGAGTTAAATCTAAAAGATAAAGTTAATATAGTGACCCAAACCTATATGAAACCTATTGGTTGAGTGATTTTAGACCTATAACCACCTTATAATTTAAATAATTCATTTTGGAGCCTTCATAAACCGAAAATAATTTTATTATAAAATAATATTTCTAGCTTTTCCTAAGGTGCCCCTCACCCCTCTTAAAAAAGGGCACTCCACCTTCCCTCAAATTTACACCTTAAAAGCCTTTTGGCTCAGTCAATACCTAACCAAATACCATATAAAATGTACTCCCTTAATCCTAGAGGCCTTAATTTAGTCATAAAGCCAACCTAAGGAGCCCTTATAATCAAATCAAAAGGAAGAACCTGAAGAAGAGGTAAATATTTTATCAACTCTTTCAAGTTCCTTTCTTCTTCCACATCCTCTTTCTTTGTTTTTTCCATTATAAAATAAAAAATCTAGTATCTTATATATAATTTTATGTTATTATAAATATGGTACAACCATATTCATTATTCTATCCATCCTTTGAATGACATGTCACCATACGTGCGTACATACGGCTTACCGTCTCCACGTCGTGGTGTAATTGTTATTCAATACATTATTATTTGGATGGGTATAATAATGATGTGTAATTGATGTAAATAATAAATATAAGATGATAGTGATTCTGTATATATGATATACCATCCAATTATATATTATTTTAATATCAAAAGAATTATATTGTCACTCGTGCTTACTTACGGATTACAGTCTCCACGAACGCGATGAGATTCATTTCCCATCATATTCATTGAAGACTAATTTTAATTAGATTATTAAAAATAATGTTTATAGACTTAATATAATTATGAATATGAATAAGATACATCCTATCCATAACAAACATTACTTACGTGAAAAATAATATAAAGGAAAACGAATCAGTTAACACCCGAAACGACGATAATACTAAGATATTATTAACAAAGCAATATTAAAAGAACATATATGATATCATATTATTGTATATGATTATTTTATAATTTAATAAAAATTATTTCACCATTATATAGGAGTTTAACCTACCCTCGACTAAGGAAAAGTACAAGGTAAGGGTTAATTTCACAATCTCTTCATTAACCAAGGTTGTTTATACTTAATTATCTACTGGGAACTCTTTATCATCCACATCCATGTTTCTTAAAAATGTATTGCATAACATTATTAATATTTTATAGACTATGAGTTAAAGTCATTTATACCCTTGTTTGAATTTTTATAAGATTTTTATAAAGGAATCTTTCCGTCATTTTCCAAACAAGTTCCTTTATAACCTTTTCGACAAAATTAAGGTAAGAATGTTTTTTTAACTTATATGGCGGGTGCGGCTATTTTCTGCCGTTATAACTTCATCGAATCTTCCCTTACAATATTATAAGAATATTTTAAAAATAAATTTTTTCTTAAATTATGTCAAAATAGAAATAGATATTTCTCTAAAAAATGTTTTGAGTTCATCTATGTCAACATCCTTTGATGGATTTTAAGCTTATTTGAAGTTGTTTTATTATGATACAAAACTTCCATATTGTATTGAAGGTTTTGTGATATGTTTGAATGCGGATGTGTTAGTTTTACACCATTCATGGTTTATGGATAAAGTATTGACATTTTGTATGCTAGTTTTAATATAAATGTTTATGTTATGTTTAAACCTTTTCATATGAGCAATGCATTGGACTTTGTAAGTGACGGGTGGAGCCCACTATAGCCCCTCTATGCATTGGTATGTATCATTAGACAAACTAGTGTCTTGGCATAAGGCCTTGGAAAAATATTATTTTTAGTCTTGGCACAAGTCCTTATGTGGTTATCAAAGCCTGGCATTATTCATTCCATCATTATGAAAGTGGCTATTGATATTGCTTGTGATTATTCGACTAGTAGAATATCCATGTGAGTAAGTAAATGGAATTATTTTGATTTATATTTTCTATATTTTGATTAAGTTTATGTTTAAAAGGTTTTTTAGTTTTAAACATTTCATTAAATGTTTATGCTTATTTATGAAAGTTTCTACTATATTGTTATCCTTACTGAGCATCTGAGATCACCCCTTTCTATGTTTTATTTTTCCCAGGATACGAAGAAGTATATTATGACTAACCTGTAGGGATAGTCTATGGGATCTCAGTGTTGTCTATGGAAACAATTTTGTTGTAGTTTTACATTTCATGATGTAATTTAAGCCTTATGAATGTATCTAGTACTTACAAGGCTACTAAACTAATCAGTCTTTCAATACTTGATCTTTTGTGATCATGCCAATGATACCTAATAATGCATCGACTCTAGGCTTCTGGGGTCGAGGCGTTACAATTTAGTTTTTGTATGATTATAAAAAATGAATAATTAATTTATTAAGTGTTTAATATTTTTATATATTGTAATTTTAAATAACTATAAGATGAATATAAACTATACAATGTTATTTAATACTATGAAAAAAATCATTTTTTTATTTGAAAACTCTTTTGGACGGTTGAATTTACCAAAGTTTTTTTATTGATCATTTTTAATAGGTTTCTAATTTTTTATAATATAACCTTAATAATTTCATAGAAATTATATTTATACATTAAAAACATTATCATGAAATTACATGAATGTTAGTGATGAAAATAAAAAAAATGAAAATTAGTCGTTCCATGGAGGTAGTAGTCCGCACATACACATGGATAATGATTTTGTTTTCAATAGAACATGAAAAATTTATAATATGTTTTAGGTTTTTATCATTAAATATATGTTATAAAAATATTAATTATTTATTAAAATAAACATTAGTACTATAAATTTAAGGTGGTTAAGGAAAATGAAACAGGATTCTTTGTGATGGTGGTAGTCCTCACACACACACACAAATGTCATTTTTTAATTTACTTAAGTGAAAAGGAGAAAGTTAGTTAATATTTATTACCTAATAATAATAAAATTATGTATAAAAAAATACTTATTTCATCATATATTAATTATTCAAATATATTTGGAAAATTAACACAACAAAGAAAATTAATTAGGGACAATTAATACTCGTGTTGAGGACTTGGGCTTTCCCTTAGAGGAATCCTTGGAATGGTAAGGATTATGATAATATGTTGTGACTAGAATATTAACAGGGTAAAATATAAAAATATGGGAAGTAATAATGGTATAATTTCAATATTAAAATGAATTTTTGAGTGGTGTCTACAAGGTAGTGAGATGCCCTTTTTGTAAGTGGGGAGAATTGATTTTTTTTTGTTAAAATCTCAACTTAATAAAAAGAGATAACAAGTTTCACATTTTAAGTTGCTCAAAACTAGAAAATGAATTATTTTAGGATGTTATAAGTTTTATAATTACTCAAAAATTCATTTTAAAACGTGTTTTTAAGCTCCCTTACTCTTAGATTGTGCACTTTTACCATTTTTGATTTTGTCATGGTAACTAGTTTTTACCTAGACAATTTACTTTTAATGTATAAAATTATAATAGTTATTATTAAATAATTTAAAAATAATTATTCCAAATATGAAACACATTTTATCATATAAAATTTATGGGTAAGAAAAATAAAATTTGACATTAGATCATGTAACACATAAAAACCCGTTTTTAGAAAAAGTATATTTTTAAGATTAAATTTTATGTGTAGGATAAAATTATCAATATATTTGGTTTTTATGATAAAATTGTTTTATTTTAAAAATAAATAAAATTTATTTGTCTTTTAAATTAAGGAAAAAACTAATTTTACTAAATTATTATTTAATTAAAAGAAAACAACAAAAAGAGTTTCTTTTATTGTAAAATATTACATAAGTTCATAAAATGATAAAAATTGGTTTAATAAATTCAAAATGGTATTTAAAAATGTATGTAATTACTCCTGAAATAAATATTTTATAAATTAAATTTTTTATAGAATCCTATTTATTTCTTATATAATGATAAATTCATAAAAGTTACAATTTTGGTAAAAATTGTATTTTTCATTATTCACCTAAAAATCAACCATTTCATAAAATTACCAAAATGTTATATTGAGATAATATTGAAACAATGAATATAGAAATTAGGTTTATTTTAATATATTAAAATTATAAAATTTAATAACTTAACTTTTAAATAATCATGTTAAAATATAAAAAAATCGTTTTTTAAAAAAAATTTCATTTTTTCAAAAATATTAGCTATTATTATTATTTGTTATAAATTACTAATAAAATTTCTGTTAATATATTATTAATATCAATAATATATTTTACCAAAAAAGTATTTAAAAAAAATACATAAAATTTAATTTTTTAAGGTTACATTTTAAATTAGAAATCATTCTTATTAGTTATTTAGCTATACTAGTTTACGTTATTAATTTATTATCATTGATACTGGAATTTATATATATATATATATATATATTTCATAATTTGGTTACATATATTTTTTTCTTTAAATTTTAGAACAACATTTTAATAGTTTTATACTATTTCGTTATTTTTTTGGTTTGATGTTACACACATAAAAATATATCAAACACATAATGTTATAATGGAAATAAAATATATAATATTTAAAATTAGGGTGCTACATACCCCTTTATTTAAATTGATTCCTTGTAATTTCTAATTTTTTTATATTAGTTAAATAATTGAGTGTATGCAAAAGATCCAAGGTTTAATTTCAAATGAGATATCAAACTTATTATTTTGGATACTAATAAATTCATGATTAGGTATCAATACCTATATGAAAAAAATTAATTTACAAAATAAGTTCATAGTAAACATATATATGATAATGGGTTGATTTAGGAAATGTAGTGATATTTCATAATATGAAAATTGATAATAGACCTTTGAAAAGAGAGTTAATCCATTCTTAATAACACAAAAAACTAAGAAAAAAACTAGATCCATTATAAGTAACTTCCCAGAAACCTTAAAGAATATTTAATTATAATCATACCATGAGGTGTTTTTATTTATCACTTAATATGAAATATTTAGTGAAAACTTACATGTCATAAGACTTTGGAATATCTAGAGTGATGAATTGGTATCATCTTAAATAATATTCATGGAGTAGGATTTTATTTATTCCCATGGTCTAGTTGGTTATTAGTATCTATTTTCCTCAATTTCCATTAGATTAGTGTATGATTTGTATAATACACAATTTATTTACAATTAAAATAATGAATTTTTATATAATATCTCATTCCATTCCACCTATGAGTTTAAAACATTTATTTTACACTTATTATGAATTAAAATTCCTTTCAGGAAATCCTTGAGGTGTTTCCTCCAACAATCTTGACCCATAGAAAATTGTATCTTCTTTTATTCACCATCTTTATCACCCAAGATCTATCGAGTCTCCACCTTTATCTTCTTTGGTGAATTTTAGTATTTGACTTTTTCATGTTTCTAATCATAATTTGTGATCGTAAGTTTTTCATAATCATGATATTTCTCACTTCAGCACCTATCCCGTTAGTTTTCTCATTGGGAAAATATCTTCATTATCGATGATGCCCATTATTAACTTGGTTTCTTTGGTATCCAACTATTACTAAAACCAAAAGAAGTTAATCATGAGTGATGAAAACCATAATATAATTATTTTACGAAAATTGTAGCTTCATATTGTATTACTCTTTGAAATTATTTAATTAGATTTCAGTTCAACAAAAATAACTCTTATTCAATCCAAGTTTTATTAGGTTGAGTTCTCTCACATTCCTTAACTTAATTTATTAACATAATTAATCCTTCACGATGGATTGAAAAGATAATGAGATTAACTAAATCATATCCCCTAAGAGTTTCTTGATAGGTGTGTAGTCTTTATCCCACTCATCATACACCAGAGTGAATATTGAGTTGATACTCAACCAACCCTTTTCAGGGTGATTATCCCTTTGTTCTTCTATGAAAAAGCTGTATCCACTTACTATTATCTAGTTTTAGATGAAATTTCTTAGAGAACCACATAATATATACTTTACCAAAACTTTAAGATGCTATCACATGTATTGAATTGTCCCTTATACTTATACCTTGGGGTTTTACTAAATTTATCTTTTCATAATCCCTAAAATATTTTAAAAATTTCTCAACTAACCTGAAGGGTTATCTATACATTGAAATAATGATCAAACTTAACTTATCAATCCTTAAATTATCCTAAAATAACATATAATATATAAAGATATCTGAACCCTCTTTTGATATAAACTATAATTCCCTAGACTTTCACACCTTGATATAATGCTCATAAATACATTTTTTAAATACCAAATTTGAAATGAACAGAATTGACTAAATTTTAAACATCATTAATTATAATATCACCAATAAATATTGAGTCAAATGAATTTAAATGAAATTTTAGGTTTAGAGTTTTAGAGTTTTATTATATAATTTTAACTAAAAAATCACATGTATTTCTCAACAAATGGAATTTTTAAAGAGTATAATAAACCACTTAATACATAATAAGTCTTTAATATATCCAAAAAATTCTTCAAATAAGCTTTTCTATTAGACATATCATGTGTAATAAATTTCTTGATAACCTGAGGAAATGGAAACATAAGAAGGATATGCTCAAATGTTTAGTATGGATAAACATAAATGATAATAATCAATAATATTAAGTAAGAATAAGATGATTATAAATAATTTGATAGGAATTTATACTCTAAATAATTCTCTAATCAAAATAAACTTTGAGAATAACATTTGCATGGTTGACATATCAATAAATAAATGCATGAATAAAAAAAATTAGTTCCTTAGGGATGAAATTAAAAATGTGGATAGCTAATTCCATTCACAAATCCAATAATAATAATATTATATATCATGATCTTTCTATCAAGTCTGTGTGTTTAGGAAATATTTTGTTCTAGGCAAGAATACACCAAAAGTCCTGAGAAAGTTTGTATCAGGATACTTATCAATGAATAAAGGGGATTTCAATACTAAGTCCCACCCATCACTAATTAAGTCCAATGCATTAATCATATGAATTAATGGATGAGCTATACAATACATAACCAAAATTCCTTAATAATGAACAAACATTCGTATTGGAATAACAAGTTTACTAATTTTCAATATTTATCCAATCAATAAATGGAATATCTTTCTATGTAATAATCTATCAAACGTACATCATATAGAGTAATGGGTTTATAGTTAAGTCAATAATTTCCCTAATTAATAAATAAAATATCTTTTAATCTAAGTATCCCTCAAACTAATACCATATAGAGAAAGGGGTATAAAGTTAAGTCAATAATTTCACCAATCAATAAATATAATAACTTTATATTTAATAATCCATCAATATGAACCCATATATATTAATGATTTATGGTTAATTTAATAATTTTCTAAATTAATAGACATATGGAATCTAGGTGAACACCATTTAATCAAAGGAAGTAAATATAGAGTGTTCATAGAGGAAAGTAATTGGAAGAAAAAGTATTCATGTAGAAAAGGTTTATTTGGAAAGAAAAAGGAATTGATGGATTTACATGAGTTTAATTCCCCAAAAAAAATATTATTTGAGGGTTTATAAGGTATTCCATGAATAATATATAACACACATATGGGAAATAAGTGGTGAATAAAAATCCTATCTCAATGATGAAAAATTGAGATGAAAAATCCATAACAGTAATAGTAACAGAAGGATCAAGAGAACATGTGAGGGATACCATTAAATTAAAATATAAATAAATTAATTATATTCATTATAATAAAAGAAAATAGGGATGTAAATACATCATATAAATGAAAATATGGCATGGAATGTAAAAAATTTATCATGGAATTGAAAATGAGATAAACCCTTATAACCTTAAAAAGATTCATATAAAAAACTCATTGAAGGAACAAATTTAAATTGGAACATTAAATACCATGAATAATGATAGGATAATGATAAAAAAAATTTCAAATTGAATTAGATACACTATATAAAATAAAAAAATGGTGTATAATAATAAATATTTATTCAATGAGTCAATATTACGACATGAAACCCTTAAAAGTAAAATAATATTTTAGGTAAGAATAATTTGATAATGAGGTTATAAGGAATAATTTTTAACCATATAAAACAAGGAATATATACAATAAAATGTGTTCATTAGGAAGACTAAATAAAACTAGGAACAATATAGTTTAATAAGAAAGTTTGTAATACATTTGAAGAAAATTGAGTTATTACAAACCCTTATCTTAATTCCTTTTTAATCGAGAGTCTCTCTAACCTCAAATATAAAAAAATAAATATCTTAATCACACATTTAATAAAATATTTAAAATAATTTATATTTTATAAACTTAATTTATAATTATCCTCTACATGTATATTAGTTATTTATTGTCTATTTTTCATATTTGGGTGAGTAATCTTCATCGTTTTAAACTAGTTTTATAATAGTAATGTTGTTATTCATTATTCGCTGAAATTTCATCATTAAAAGATCATAAAATTTACTGTAATTAAATTTTTAAAATTATTTATATTTTTATAATTTCATTCTATGTGAGTTTTTGTTAGGATCATTAAAGATGAAATCGACGATGATCATGTTTTGGTGATTTTTCACCAATGGACACTGTAATCTTAACTGGAAAGTTTAATAATAATGATAAACCTTATAAAATTAAAATATAATTATTATTTACTTATTTATATCATATATTAACATAATTTTAATCCACATATTCATCTATAATATAAATTTATAGCACTGTTCAAGTAGGTTGTTAAACTGACCCAAACTGGAACATACCATAATTAATGGATGATTATGAAGTGATTTAGTTGTGATATCCTTATACCAGATGAATAATGAATTTATTTAGAATTTATAAGTGTGATATTTTATAATTTTAAATATTTATAATAATAATATAACCTATACGATGTTATTACAAAGTATGAAGAAATCATTTGTTCTACTAGAACGCTCTTTTGGATGGTTGAATTTACCTCAGTTGTTTTCTGCTCATATTGTTAATAGGTTGTATAATTTTTATTACCAGAACCTTAATAATTTCATAATAATTATATTTATACATTAAAAAAATTATAATTTCCATCCATTAAATTAAATGATGAAAATTAAAGCAAATAGTAATCAGTTATTCCATGTAGGTGATAGTCCGCACATATGCATGGTTGTCAATTTCATTTTCCATAGAATGAGGGAAATGTGTAATATGTTTCATTATTTTAGAATATAAAATATGTTATAAATATAATAATTATTTATTAAACTAATAATTATGACCATTCATGTAAGGTGGTTAAGGAAAATGAAACATGATGTTTCACGAAGGTGTTAGTCTGCACACATGCATGGATGTCATTTTTGTTTTCCGTAATGGAAAAGGGAAAATATGGTTAAAATTTATTCCCTAAGAATAAAAAAAATTCAGCATAAAAAATACTGATTTAATAATATATTAATTATAAAAATTTATTTGGAAAATTAATAAAAAAATAAAGGAAATGTGTGAAAATTAATAATCACATGGAGGACATGGACTTTCCATTGGAGGACTCCAGGGAAAGGGAGGGATTAGGTTAATCTCTTATAACTAGAAGATTAATAGAGTGACATATAATTATATGGTAAGAAATAATGTTATATTTTATATATGTAAAATAATTTTTAGTGGTATTCAAGGGTCACTGATCGACCCCTTTTATAAGTGGTGAGAATGACATTTTTTGTAAATATTTGAACTTATTACAAATAGAAGAAATGTTTTACATGTTAAGTGATATAGATATGAAATATAATTGGTTTTATAATTATATAATTTCTATAATACCTTAACCATTAATTTTAAAAAAAAATTAAACATGTTTTGAATTATTTTACTCTTAGAAATTTTACTTTTACCATTTTTGTTTTTACCATGATAACTATATTTTTCCTAGGTAATTTTATTTTAATGTATAAAAATAAAATTTAATTTATTAAATAATTTATAAATACTAATTAAAAATTTTAAATCCATTTTAACAATAATATTTTATGTGCAAGAGACATAAATTTTAGCATTAGCGTATGTAACTTGTAAAAACCAAGTTTAAAAAACAAATGTATTTTTAAACTTAAAATTTTCGGTATGATACAATTATCAATGTATTTGGTTTCCATGATAAAAATTTATTTATAATAAAAGAATAAAATATATGTTTCTTTTATATAAATCCAAAACCAAATTTTACTAAAATAATATTTAATCAAAAGAAAAGACCAAAAACATTTTTTTTATTGGAAATTTTTTTTATGTTCATAAAATGATAAAAATAGGATTTATAAATTAATAATGGTAGTTAAAAATTTATAATATTACTTACTAAATATATATTTGATCAATTAAAAGGTTTTATGAACTTCTAGGTCTTTCTTATATAATGATAAGGTAATACAAGTTACTGTTTTGGTAAAAGCAGTATTTTTCACTATTCAGCAAAAAATCATCTATTTAAGAAAAATCCAAAAAATTAATTATAAGATAATATTGAAATTATGAATATAAAAATGAATTTTATTTTACCAAATTAAAATTCTAAAATTTTAGAATTTAACTTTTAAATAAAAACATAAAACATAATGAAATTTGTTTTCAAAGGAAAATAACATTTTTTAAAATATTAACTATTCTTATTATTATTTCTAACAAATTAATAATAAAATTAGTGATAATATATTATCCATATCAATAATATATTTTATATATAATTTATTTATATTCTTAGAAGCACACATAAAAAGTTAATTTATATAAAGGTTACATTTTGAATTTTAAATTATCCTTATTAGTTATTTAGCTACACTTATCTAATTTATCAATGTACTATAATTGATAATGAAATTTATTTTTATTCATAAATATATTTCATAATTTTTCCCATATATATTTACCCAGAAATTATGTGGGTAAATTTTAAAAGTTATATATTTTTTCACGGTTTATTTTCATCCAATTTTGTGTATGTGAAAAGCTATCAAACACATTAGATTCCAAAGAAAATAGAATATACAATATTTAATCTTGGGGTCTAACAGTATCCCCCATTAAAATAAATTACATCCTTGAAATTTTTAATTCTTTTATATTAGGTAAATATTTGGGTGTATCTAAAATATATAAGGATTAATTTTTAATGAGATAGAAAACTTACTATTTTATAGGTTAATAAATTCATGATTTGGTATTAAGGACTATATAGTAAATATAATTTTCATAGGAAGTTTATGGTCAACATAAATGGATGATCAAGGGTATATTTAGGACATTTAATGAGATTTCCCAATACAAAAATTGATATGATCCCTTTATAAAGTGATATAATAAATTTTTAAAGCCATAGAAAATTAAGGAAAAAAACTAGATCAATAAGAAGTAACTTCCCAAATAACTTGAAGTGTATTTAATAATAATCATACCACCAGGTGTTTTTATTTATAACTCAATATCTAATAGTATATTATATATTAAATTTCATATGAAATTGGAAAATATAGAGTAAAGAATCACTATCCTCTATAATAGTAGTCATTGAATAGGCTTTTCCTTATTCCCATATTCTAGGTGGTTCTTAGTGACAATTTTACTTATTAGTCAATGTATTAGTTCATTGATTTGAATAGTTCTAAATTTCCTTACAATTGAAGTAATAAATTTTTAAATATTCTCTCTTTCTATTACACACAAGTTTTGTGGTGCTTCTTCCCACATTCCTAACACATATAAAATTGAATATTATTTCCTCCATTATATTTGTCACCCAAACATCCATGCGAATCCATATTTTCATTATTTGGTGTATTTGGAGATTCATATTTTTCATATTATTAATAATAATTAATGATATTTAGTTTTGTATAATCATAACATTTTTCACTCATATACTTATGTTGTTAGGTTTCTTATTTGAACAATCTCCACATTATCCAAGGAATTCATTCCTAACTTGATTCCTGTCGGATTCAGGTATTACTATAACAAAAAAGATCTAATAATTAGTGATGAACACTATAATAAAATTATTGTAGGAAAACTTCATCCTTAAACTACCTTAATCTTTGAAATTGTGATATTAAATTTTAGTTCAACCTAAACCACTCTCGGTTCAATCCTGGTTTCATTTGGTTGAGTTCTCTCATATTCCTTACCTTAGTTTATTAAAAAAATAAATCATTCATAATGGATTATGAAGAAAATGTAATTAACCCAATAATATCCCCTAGAAGTTTCTAGCTAGTCATGTAGTCTTAGGCACACTCATCATGAACTTAAGTAAAGATTGAGTTGATACTCAACTATCCCTTTTTAGGGTGATTACGCCTAGTAAAATTTGTACCACAACCTCATCCACTTTCCAGTATCCATAGAGGTATGAAATTTCGTGGATAACCACTTGATATATACATTACAAGAACATCATGATGTTTTACTACACACAAAATTATCACTTAGACATATCCATAGTTTTCAACTAATTTATCTTATATTAGTCCACACAATATTTAGTAAATACTTAAACCTAAAGGGTTATCTATACCTTTAAATTAGGATTAACATTAACTAATCAACTCTTAAATTATTCTAAACTAACATCCTAACCTATAAATTTATCTAAACACTCATTTGATAATAAATTTGATTCCCTGAACCTACACTCACATATCTATTTCTCATAAATACCTTCTTTATAAATCAAATTTAAAATGAATCAAAGTGACCCAATTTTAACCATCAATAATTAAAATATCATAAAAAATATTGAGTTTTATAAATTTTAAGGACTTTTTAATTTTAGAGTTTTAGAGAGTTAGGAAGCACTTTTAACTAAAAAAATACCATGTCTTTCTCATTAAATGACCATTTTTATGACAATATAAGATACTAATTAATCCATAATAAGTATTTAACATCTCCCAAAAATTATCCACATAAGTTATTTTATCAGATATATCACATGTAATAAATTTAATCATAACCTAGGGAAATGAAAAATAATAAAGGTGAGTTAAAATTCTCATTAAGGGTAAACATAAGAGATAATAATAAAAGATCCTAACTAAGAATAAGATCAAAATAAATAACATGACAATAATTTATAATCAATATAATTATACAATGAAAAGAAATTGTGATAATATCATATCTGTGGTTGAAATATAAATAAATAAATGCATATATAAGAATAACTAATTCGTTAGAGATGAAATGAATAATTCCATATTACTAATTCCATTACCTAATCTAGGATATAATGATATTAGACATCATTATCATATCATCTAGGCCCTATGTTTATGCAATATTTTGTTCTAGGAAGGCATACACAAAAGGAACCAAGCTAGTTTGTCTCGTTAGAGATATAAATTCCTCAAGTGGATAGCTATACTGGGCCCCACCAATTAATAATTTAGTCCAATTCATTCATTATATGATGGAATGGATAATATATATAAGACACAATCAATATTACATAGTAATTAATGAATATCCATATTGGAATAATGTTTATATAAATATTTAATATTTATTTAATAAATAAATGTAATATATTTTTATGTAAGCACACCTCAAACGAACACTATATAGAATAAAGGGTATATAGTTAAGTAAATAATTTTACCAATTAATAAAATGAATATATTTCTATACAATCACCCCTCAAGCTAACACTGTATAGAGTAAGGGGTATACAAGTAAGTGGATAATTTCTCCAATTAATAAATGGAATAACTTTTTGTATAAGCATACCACAATATTACACCATATAGAGTAATGTTATAAATTTAAGTTAAAATTTTTCTAAATCAATCATCGTATGGAATATAGGTAAAAAACCTTCAATAAAAGGAAATTAATATAGAGTTTTCACAAAGGAAAGACATTGGAATACAAATTATTCCTGTAAAAGAGGATATTTTGGAAGGAAAAAGGTAGTGATGAACTTAAATGGGTTTAATCCACCAAATAAAAATAATATTAAAGGTTTTATAAGGTATTAATTAACTAATATATATACAAAAAATAGAAACAAGTGATGAACATAAATCATATCTCAATAAAGCAAAAATGAGATGTAAAAAGCATAACAGTAATGGTAATATATGAATCAAAAGAAAGTAATATGGATACCCTAAAATTAAAATATAATTAAATGATGGAAATTAATTATAATCCAATAAAATAATGTAGTGAATACACCATATAAATGAAAAGTTGGTGTGAAATATCAAACATGTGTCATGGAATTGAAAATGAGACAAAGAAACACTAATATCCTTAGAAAATTGTGAGTTAAAACCAGTTGAAAGATATCGTTTCAAATGGATAATTAAATAAAATGAATAATGAGATGATCATGATAAAAAATATTAAAAATTTTAGAATATACACCATAAAATATAAAAAAATGGTGTATAATAAAAAATATGTCTCAAGGGGTTAAACTTTAGAAAAGTAATCCTTACTAGTAACATAATCTTTGAAGTAAGAATCATTTAATAATGAGGTTATAAGGAATAATTTCATAAAAAAATATGTATGGAATAACATATAAAGTATTAATTGGGTAGAATAAATCAAACTTGTCACAATATAGTGTAATAAGAAAGTTTGCAACTCAATAGAAGAAAATTGAGTTATCCCAAACCCTTAAATTAATTCCTTCTTAGTCAAAACATGCTCTAAAATACTTAATAAAAAAATAACTATCTTAATCACTCATATAATAACATTTCAAATATCTATAAACTTTTAAAATATTTATTTATAATTATTCTCTCTCTATATATTTTTTAGTTATTATCTATTTTTGATATCATGTGTGTGCAATCTTCACCGTTTTAAACTTGTTTCATAATAATGGTGTTGTTCTTAATTAATCTACCAAATTTAATTATTCAAATATAATAAAATATAATAAAATATAATTTTAAAATTATTTAATATGTTATAATTCAACTACATGGGTGTTTTGGTTATGATCCTTAAAGATAAAGTCAACGATGAGTATGTTTTAGTGATTTTTCACGAACATACGTTGCTATCTTAACTAATGAGTTTAATATTAATGTTACCATTATATAAAAATAAAAATAAAATAATTATTAAATTATTTAAATCATAATTACTTGAAATTATATCCCCATATTCATACATAAAATAATTTTATAGCATTATTCAAGTAGTTGGTTAAACTGTCCCGAACAAGAACATATAATAATTAATGAATGATAATAAAGGGATTTATTTTTAATATCACTATAACATATTCATAATGAAATTACTAAATAATCATTATTATTATATATCATAATTTTAAAGAATTATAAAAATAATATAAACTATACGATGTTATTATATAACATGAAGAAATCAATTTTTTCTCTTCGAACGCTCTTTTGGATGGTCGGATTTACAACGATTGTTTATTACTTATATTGTTAATAGGTTGTCTAATTTATATTACCATAAAATTAATAATCTCATAAAAATATTATTTATCATTAAAATCAATCTCATGACTATCAATGAATGGAGGTGATGAAAAGAAAACAACATAGAAATCAATCGTTCCATGGAGGTGGTAGTCTACACGTACACATGGTTGATGATTTAATTTTTCCATTAAAAGGAAAAAATATATAATATTTTTTTGTAATTTTATAATATAATATATGTTATAAATATCATAATTATTTATTAAATTCAATATTAGGACTATTCATGTATGGTGGTTAAGGAAAATGAAATACAAGGCTTCATGGAGTCGGATATCCGCACACATGCACAAATGTATTTTTTTTCCTTAAGAGAAAAGGGGAAAGGTGGTTAATATTTATTATATTAGAAAAAAAAATTATTATAAAAAATAATAATTTCATCATATATTAATGAAAAAAATATATTTGGAAATTTAATAAGGGAATGAAAAGAAATTCAGGAAAATTATTACTCACATTGAGGACTTGGTCGTTCCCATAGAGGGATCCTTGAAAAATAAGGGATTAGGATACTATATTATGAACATAATATTAATAGAGTTAAATTAAATTCTAGTGTAATTAATAAGGTTATAGTTTCAATAGTAAAACGAATTTGAGTGGTATTGAAGGGGTGGTGAAAGGCCCCTTTTATAAGTGGCTAGAATAACATTTTTTATAAATATTTTAAGTTAATATAAATAGAGAACATGTTTTACATGTCATGTGGATCAAAAAATGAACAATAAATGATTGGGGGTATGATATAAAGTCAATAATCCCTCAAAAGTTCATTTTCACAAATATTTTATACAAGTTTTAAAGTCATTTACTCTTAGAATTTTCACTTTTACTATTTTTGGTTTCACTATGGTAAATATTATTTGAGTTAGTAATTTAACTTTAATGATTAAAAATAAAATAGTCCTTATTAAAAAAATTAGACCCAATGATCCCAAATATCATATAAATCTTATGATAAAAAAAATTAAATGTGTAAGAAAAATCAATTTTAAAATTAGCACATTTAGTGCTTACAAAATCTTTTTTAGAAAAAGTGTATTAATAAGATTAAAATTTATATATAAGATAAAAGTTTCAATTTAATTTATTTTCATTATGAAAATTATTTTATTATAAAAAAAAATTTATGTGGCTTTTATATAAATTCAAATAATAATTTTACCAAATTAAGTTTATAAAATGTTAGGAATTGGTTTTATAAATTCAGAATGATATTTAAATTTTATAATATTACTCATTAACACATATTTTTTAAATTAAAAGGTTTTATAAACTTCTATGTCATATTAATATAATTATAAATTCAAAAAAACTATAATTTCGGTAAGAAGTGTATTTTTTCACTATTTACCTAAATATCATCCATTTAAGAAAAATACCATAAAATAATTTTAATATAATATTATAACAAACCTAACTCTTTTATCCTAGATTTAGTGTGTAATTTCATTACATTGACATAAAATATGAGGGATCAAATCACCAAGGATCAATCAACTTTGTAGTCTTACAAAACCAAATACATACATGATACTCATTTTACATTAGGAATAAAAATAAAAAGAATAATAATTGAAAATATTTGGAATCCTTGAACTCATTAAATGAATTAAAATTAATATCTTGGTGAAAAGAAAAAATAAGGGCGAAACCAACTTCTTAGTAAGGTTTACAATCAATGGAAGATTCACGAATCAATAAGGCATAATCAATATAGTGAGTTAAATAACTAAGGAAACATGCCATTTAATTAATAAATTTACTATCATAATTGGATAAGGAATAATCAATATGGTAAGTTAAATAACTAAAAACACATTTCATTTAACCAATAACATGAGAATGAAATGAATCTAGAGATAATATCAATGAAAAAATCTAATGGATAATAATAATAATTGAATTCTTAATAATGGGAAAGGTTAATGATTGGAATTCCTGATATAAGGAATCATGATACCTGTACTATCAAGAAAATTCAAAAGATAGTTTAAAACTATGGGTAGAGACTCTTTTAATAAAAGTTTACTGATTTTTCTAATGGGACCTATCAATATATCAAGGGGTTATATAATTCTAGTCCCCACCTATCAATGCATGTACAAATAATTCCTCATATATAGAATAATTTATTTAAATCATGAACAATATGAATTATCATGAAATATACATATTTAGTAAAATAAATATATATATATATATCAATATTTTCCCAATAATTCACATAATGTTCAAAGTAAAAATAGTATGCAAAAATGGTATACAATTTAAGTAAAAATCATTTCCATGATAAAAATAATATGGATATTTTAGAGAAATATAATTTCCAATGAAACAATTTCCCAAAAAAGTGGTTATCTCAAGAGAAATTTAATAATCACAAAATTTAACAAGAAATGAGAGGTGACCATCAGTTCATTAGGATTATTGGTTTTTGTAATATAATCATGAATAAATAGGTATTCATGTTAAATAAATCAAATGGGAAGTATATACACCACATAAAAGTGAAAGATTTCAAATTAACAAATATTTATCAATGAAATATAAATTGATATGAATCCATTACCTCATACTTCTTTTTGGTTGAACATTATTTAACCTCTAATATAATGGTATAATCATGTTATTAATTTTTTCTAGGACCATATTCATATTTATAATATCATATATGATCCTCTTATTAAATTTTTCTATTCATTTGTTAACAATATTTTATTATTTTCATTTTCTCCGGTGTTAATTTCCTTGCTTTCTCATATGCGTTTTGTCATCAAAGATCCAGTTACTATGTATAACATATAGATCCATCATCTCCATAATGATAATAGTATTATAAATATCATATCTACTCATTAGATACATTTTTAAAACCATTCTTGAAAATTGGACATAAAAAATGAATCACATCGGTTCATGGAGATGGTAATATGTACATATGCAGGAGCAATGATATAATTTCTTAATGAGTGAAAGGGTAAGTAAGTGGGTGATATATTAATTTTTCAAAAACAAAATCATGTTATATTGTAACACCATGATATTTTAAAAGAAGATAATTAGGTTTGATAATGTATATAGCTCATGAAACTGAGATTAAATGAGAATATAACACCTAGATACTTTATGATATATTTGTTTTTGATAAATTCAATCTATTTGATAGCTTGTGATACATGCAACATCAGGTTTAAACAAAACAAAATACGCTATTAAAATATTATTATTTAAAATATAACCGTTATAACCTATCCATTAAGTTGAAAAGTTTTAATAGTAATGACTACATTATGAAAATTATATAGTTTACACATGAATAAAAAAATTCATTTTTATCTATGATGTAGATAAAAAATAAGAATAATTTGAAATATTTTTTTTTGAAAAACTATATTTTTCAAAAAAGTGGTTTAGTCGTGATTTGCACACATATTTAAAAGTATTTTTAATATATTTAGAAATTTTATTTCACAAAATAAACTACATTTTCAAAATCTTAATTTCAAAATTATCATTGGGGACATTTTTGATAATTTTCTGAAAAGATTAATATTTTTTTTGATGAATAGTAAAAAATACTGATTTTTAATGAAACTTCCTTTTCATTTAAATCATTTAAAATGATATATTAAATTTTAAATTGTTTTTAAAGTAAAATTAGTTCAATTATATTACAATTTAACTAAGTTATACCATTGGAATCAATTTCATATTGAATTCATATATAAAAACTTTTTAAACTTTTAAAAAATTTTCTTTGGAAAAACAATTTTTTCGATGCTTTTGGAGGTTTAATTTTAAACTAAATTCTGCACATTATATGAATTGAGATTGGAAAAATGGATTCCATATTTTAAATAAAAATAATTTATATTATCTAATAAGTTAAAAATAATTTTTTACCATTATTAATATTAAAATTAGTAAACATTAATTACCGTGGTTAAGGTAAAAGTGGGTATACTGATGGTTGAACTAAGAATACAAGGGTTAAAATGACATAAAAATTACCCAAAAACCATTTTATAGTAATATTTAGACACTTATAACCTCTTTTATTTTTTTATGAACCATTTTTTATCCCTTTGTAATATAAAAAATGGGTACACTTTATTCTTTTCAAAATTTCCATGCGTGCTCTCCCCGCACTTATAAAAGGCCACTCCATCCATTAACTTATTCACACATATCAAGAAATTTTTATCCAAAAAAGCTAAAAGATATCTCATAAACATCCCTATAAACATTATAGATCTACTTTTATCCCAAAAAGACCAACCCCAGGATCCTTGAGAGGAGATCCAAAGGAGGTTTCTATAAGAGAAGGTAATTGTATTAATATAGATATTTCATTTTATTTCTATCCTTTCCACTGTCAATTATGTATTTAAAATTATAATATAAGAAAAGTATTGTATAAAATATATTTATATGTTATTATTTTTATTTCATAATATTTATCCAACTCCTCTTATATCAAATGAGAAATTAAATCATCGATCATGTGTATGATGAACTACAACCTCACGATCCGGTGTAACCAGTTTTCCATAAACACATATAAAGATTGAATATAATGATGGATTTAGTATATATATATTTATATAATATTTTTTATATAATTAAACTCATTTAATTATAATATCACATATACCTTCTTACTTTCCACACCGTTTAAAAATATGACGAT